>CAWVRF010000002.1:1141236-2341236 GCA_963932465.1 Maratus speciosus | reverse complement strand
TTACGGGGGGGGGGGGGGCGGGGGTCGAGGGATGATAACGTATGATATCGTAAGGGGGGGAGGGGGTCCAAAATTGCCAAAAAAGTGATAACGTTATATACGCACAGCCCCTTATTGCATTTAATGGGGAAAAAATAGGTAGCATCCGACACCTCATAAAAAATGACTTTATTTAAATCTTAATAAGGAAAACTAATGGATTGTACACTGTATTCTATTCTCACTGCAATTTGTGCATTATTAAGCTTATTGCTTCTTTTGTCCCTTGGTGTCTTCGGAAAAGGGATCCCCCCCCCCCTCTCTCCTCTCCGCTCGCATTTGTTTGTACAGTGTGTGCATACATACACGCAATAATTTCTATCTGTACTTCTATGAATAACTTTGTACCAATTTTGTGGAAAATAAAATTTTTAAAATGTTAAAAAAATAACTTCTAAACAGGCCATTTGTAATGCTAAAATGTGCACCACTACAATTGCCCAGTCCTAAGCCTGGAAAAAGTGTGAAGGGAAGTTACCTGAAAAACACTGCCATAGCCATTTTTAAAGTTGTCCAATTATCCGCATTTTTCATTAACCAGATCGGCATCGGCCCCGATTGGTCCGGATTATCAGCGCTCTACTCTATTGAACACTGATTATATATATGCATATTTGAACTTCTGATTAATAAAATCAGTCTTTCTGCTGAAGAAATTAGTGTAATTTATCATGCTAGCATTCTGACAGAAAAGTACATCTTTATTTACATTAACACCGATTCATACAACCATAGCACCGATCACAGCAAACATAGAAATCTTCAACCGCCCAGCATGACCATTTTTTTAAAGATGCGTTTTGAAAAAATTGAGAAAAAGGAATCTGTTGGTATAGAGGTCTTCACGGGCCGGAATTTCCAGGCCCGAGCCCGACCCGAACGAAAGCTATTTTGACCCGGCACGTTCATATTTTCACAGTTCACGGCCATATAAAAATTAGTGAAAACAGACCCGGCCAGTGGAAAATTTAATTAAATCAGGCCCGATCCGACCCGACTCAATTTCTACAAAAAATTCAGATTTTTCTTAACATACAATTAAGATTCTTTTAAAGAATACTGCATACATATTTATGGGATAATTTTACAGCATATTTTAAATTTACGATGTGTTCGCAAGACAGAAAATACACAATAACAACATTAATGATTTACTTAGAGTCTTAGACGTTTCAACATTCAAATAAGGATTCATTAAAAAATTCATATTGTTTAGAATAAAAGAAAAACGGGAAGGTTAAAAACATGATGATAACTTTTGAGGTTGTATTATAAAAAGTAGATTTGCAAAAATATTTCTGCTATTCCTTAAGCCTTTTCTCAAATCCAAAGAAGCTACTTTATGACACATTTCTGAATTTATTTCTTTTCAAAAATGTCAATATATTTTTGAGAAAATACTGTCCAAGTTAGCGTTTTGAATCGAATTTCCGGAGACGATAGTAAGTAAAAGGAGAAAAACCTGCAGTCACGTGACAAGAATATCTTATATCTCTATAAGTAATTTATTTATTAAAAATGGGAAACGCTATTCAATTCCAAATCCCTTCAATAGACAGGCTTGTCAATTTTATGCCTTTACACTTAAAAATGTGTCAGAAAGTTTTTCGTTTTTGAGCAGTGAATTTGAGAACCACCTTCAAGTATATTTCCAAAAATTCCGTTAACAGAAGTTCATTATCGCTATTAATATTTTTACAAAACACATTGCCTGCCCTAAACATCCTGAGAGCAATTAAGTCCATTTCTAGCTATGTTGAAAACAAATGCAAGCCTGATCTCGGTCCAGCACGACTCTGCTGAAAGAATTAAGCCCGGGCTCAAACGCCATGTAACTGTCCGATGCCGATCTCTACGCTGGAAAATGTTATATTTCGATATTGATGCTGGCAAACTAGTATCGGCTTGCAACGCACATTTATACTTATTCTCGTGAAACTCATATTCATTGAAAATGATTCATATTTTCTCGCCTGCGTTTAAATATTTATATCGGGCGGACAGACCCGCTGAATTTCTTTTATTGGCCCGGTCCAGCCCGGCAGGCACGTTCAAATTTTGCCGGCCCGGCCTAGTACGCGGTTCTAGTCAAGCCCTGGCCCGTGCAGACCTCTACTGTAGGATACAGTTCTTTTCACATATTTTTTCTTTAAATTGAAGACATTACATAGATTTAAATATCATATTCTGTTCAATTTTTTAGTATATAGAAAAAAAGAACGAAAATTTGAGATTTTGCAAATGTCTTTGCGTTATGCATAGATACCAACAACACTTATCCGGAGTCTGTTACAAGGTGAAAATATTTTCAACAGGAAATTTCATTTAATCAAAAATTTCAAACTGAAATCCAAAAATGTACCTTATCGAAAAAACACACAATTCCTTATATATTTTTTCCGGTTTAAAACATGCTTGTTTTGGATCAGACTCCGGAAAAATTAAGAGATGTTGGCATCTATGGTTATGTGTCCTATATTTATTAATTTGAATAATTCACAAACTTACTATTATCATTTAAAAAATATTTTAATATTTTAATTCCATACGTTTAATATTTTTAATTAATAGCTATTTGTAATTTATTTAATTTTATTAATATTTTGGTTTCTGCTGAATTATTAGATCATTTTAAAATCACGGTTGTTTGTATACGATTTAATTTAGTGATGATATTGTTTATCTTTAAAACGAGCGTTACCTAACCTTATTTTATTAATAATATGATTTATAAAATTAACCATTTAACAATTCGCAATAATAATTAAATTTAAAATCCTGCATATGATTATATCATTTTAAATATGAATCAATTATTACAAATATATATTAATTACACATTTTTTAAACATACCTGGACTTAATAATAAAAAAAGAGATTGTAATTTTAATATTATATTCAATACTTTTTTTTCAAAGAAAACAACTTAGATTTAATTAATTTAAATAGCAATAACATAGATTTTTTTTGCATACGTTTTACATGTGTTTTATGAAATTCGTTCAATCTCATTTAGAAAAAAAATAAGCACAAGGGCATAACCGCCCTTTTCGAACAGTTTTCATTGAATGTAGGCGACTATTTATTATTATACGTTTCCCCCATTTCTAAAGATCTTTAAAAATATTCTTCTTTCACTCAATAACGAAAATTTTTCTGATGCAGTTAAGAAGTAATTTTCTTTCCCTTTGCCTAAAATTTTCAGCTTCTCACATTCATGCGCCTAAGAATTGAATACCGTTTCCCATTTTCTTATAAATGCCATGATTATAAATAACATGATTTATAGTCATTTGCTACTCGATGACTAGCATTCCGTCGTTAAATGCCAAGAAAATCAGCCTACAAAGTCAAATTTGCCGTCATTTTTTGACAGATTTTTTGAAATTTTCTGTATAGTTTGAATACTTGCAAATACCTTTATAAATAAAAGAAATTCGCGAATATGTCAGAAAGTAGGTGGTTTAGATTGGAAAACAGTCTTATAAAGAACAGAACACAGTGTAATTCCTCGAGCTTGAATAATCATATCTGCAAATTTTATGCCTTTATGATTAAAATTATTTCGAAAATGTGTCAGAAAGTAGCGCATTTATGCTTGAAAATAGATTTAAATTAAACATACGCCAAACAATTGAAGATATTTTTGTCGTAATCTTATAATAAACTTAACCTTAATCATGCTTTTTCACTTAATGTTTTTTATTGTTATATGACAAATAGAAAAAAATAATATTTAGCAAATTCATGGAACACAAGAAAAAAAAATTAGACGGAAGTTCAAAATGCAAACAAAAAAATGCCCTACCTCTGCTTTCCTACTGCCTACACCCATAGCATGAAACAATTTTTGGCTTTCAAGCAATTATTTTTCTTATTCCATTTGTATAAAACGACATTTTGTTATCGTTCTAATTTCCTTCAACAAACATTCTAGTTAGTTTCCAAGTGATACTTCATCATTAACTAAATCTGCTGTGAAATACATAATGTCAACAGGCAAATCATTAACATTTAGAAACACGTCTTTTTTGTGACTACGTTTTAGTGAAGACGTTTAACCATTGCTTAACTAATTATCGATTAACTTGAGCAGCATATGTCTATTTCCATTCATCCCGTATATGATCATTCCTTTTAAAATGTCAAGATGTACGAAAACATGTGGTGGCTAGTTAGTGCATCTGGACTTAATGTTTTCGGGAGAAAGCAATGTTCCTACTTAGAACGCGTTTTGAGAATTGTATCGCAAGCAAGATAATATAAAACAACTAATCTAATAGGGTTCTGAGCGTAAAATGTTTGGCATATTCCACTGCATTCAAGCAGTTAAAAGATCTAAATGTTTTTCTTGCTAGTTTTTTTTTTTTTTAAAGAAAGTTAAAACGTACATTTTGTTGAAAAAATAAAAAGTAGGAAATCGTTAGAGGGGGGGCTCTAAAGGAAGCTAGGGGGGGGGGGGGGGCTCAGCCCCCATCGCCCCCATCTGGTTACGGGCCTGGATGGAGAGTAAATCAATTTAGATGTAGTCAAAAATAAATAGCATGGATCGAACAGACAGACAAAAGGCAAACATCACCAAGTCATTACGACTATGAATGGACTTCTTTACCAAAATTATCTCCTCTAGAATAAATTTTAAATATTCATCATTTTTCATATTGTTATTTTCACTTACGAAACAGTTCCAATGCTCTATCGATTGATTGTAATTGCCTTTTATCTGGTTCTGATAAATTATGATTTTCGGCTATTGACTCTATTTATTAATTCCACCGAGAACTTAAAATATTTTTAGAATAGGAAAGGTATTATTTATTATTACTTTATTTTTTATAGTATTGTTTACTTTTACTTAACTGCTCATCAGTTTTCGTAGATTTTTTGTAACCATTGCACTTGAGAAACATAAAATATATTTTATGCATTCTCATCCCAGTAAATATTAATATTGTTGTCTCACATAGAGACATCCGTACAACTTTTTTTTTTCAGCTCTTCATTAATCTCTATCAGATAATTTGTTTTATCCACGTCTAAAAATCTGTTTAGTTCTTCAGCGTTCAATTTTCTTTTTTCGTTGAATGGTTGCATTTCTAACTGGAGTCAATTTCGACAAGTATGCTGTTAAAATGTTTTGAAAAGCATCCTCTGCCAGTTTCGTGTATTTTCTTGGATATTTCACAATCTGCCCGTATGTAGATGTTATTTTGTCAGCATACAAAACCGGACCTTTAACGAACTGTTTTATACAAACTACGTCGTCTTTGTTTCGTAAAAAATCTCTAGCTTTAATCCATTTTCTTCTCAATTCTTCATCATCTTTTGGAAAACGGAAGCACGTCTGATATTCAGGGGTGTAGCAGAGTGTATACACTGGATTTTTTTTGCGAAGCTCCGTATATCCTCAGTTTCTCAAATAAAGAGCGTATACACTAGCCATGAACGTTTATCTCTCCACCTTATATCCTCTTCTAATAGCGTATAGTCTCTGCTTTTTTACGACTACAATACTGCTGGTATTCCACGTGTTTGTTAGATGTACATTTTGGAACACAACACTATCTTAAGATCCTAGCGATAACAATAATTCATTTCCTACTATTAGTTCACACTCTCCCATATATATGCCTTGTTCAAATTTCCAATCGTTCATAAAATACTTATTATTCATCCACTCAAGTTCAAATAATATTTTTTTAAACTTGTAGTGGATGACACTAAATGTTAATACAATTTTTTCAAATATTAATTCTTTAATTAATTAATTTTAGTTTTATAGGGAAGAAAAAATGGCGGCCATTGGTTATTGAACAGCATTTAATGCATCTTCATACCTATAAGGGGGGTTACCCTAGGGGGGACCCTGTTCTGTCGCCCAATGCTGCCAAGTTTGTCGCCAACTTGGCGATATATCGCCCAATTTGGTGACCAAAACGAGTCGCCAAAAGTGACGCCAACTTGGCGATCGGCCGTATTCTCCCCTCTTGCGGAATCGGAATATCGTACTGAATTCAGTGATTCCGGATGTTATTCCGTAGATGAGCGATTCTCCCCTCAAAATTCGGAATTCAGGCATTTCGAATATACGGAATATCTCTTAAGCCGCTATCAGATTCACCAACTTTTCGAGCAATTTTTGAGCCAACTCTTGATTTCCTCCAACTTTTTGCGAAATGTTGTCTCGACACCCAGTGTGATAGCAAACAGCAATATCCCCAACTTTTTATCCGCATCTCAAAAAAGTCTGTCCTAGCCGCAACTTTTCCTCCCACCTTTCAACATTTCAGCGAATCAGAGATACGCGATTGATACGAAAATGCGATAAATATTGACGGCTGGTACTAGTAGTACTGGTTTTCCTGGGTTTTCCTCCAACTTTAGCAAAGACAATTGTAACCTTTTTCTCCCTTTCAACTGGAAAAAGTTGGGGTTAAAATCGGCTGTAAAGTTGGTTGCTCGAAAAGTCGGTGAATCTGATAGCGGCTTTAAGCTGCGTTTTCACTGATCAACCCAAGATCTAACTTAGCTAACTTTTTACCTAAGCACAAGATTTTACGTCGTTAGAACGTGATTTTGAAGGAATGATCTCTGTTCAATCCTAAGCACCGCTTACCCAAGCGCAGCCAATTAAAAAAGAGCTTTTTGTATAGTAATGGCGGCGTTGTGAATGTACGAAGTAATATTTATACTTTATAGCGTTGCATTAATTTAAAATTATTCTTTTTTTGCGTCAAAGAGGAATGTATTTTTTGTGATTGAAGCAAAATGGTAAGTTTTATTAACATGTTGAATAGATACAATCTTTTATTATTGTCTTTTAATTTAATAAATAGTAGGTAATCCATACGGATTGTTTAAATTGTTTCACTTTTGTATGATAAATATCGCTATTTTTGGTAATCATTCAGATACATTTTATTAATATTGTAATACCAATTATATACTTCGTTTAAGGATTTCATTTCTGATATAAGAATGAAGATATGTCCAGTTCTCAAAATTATTTTATTTTTATTGAATGTTAATAGTATACAAAGAATAAAAGTGTTTTTTTAATAATATTTGTTTCTTTAAATGAATTACTTGCTTCATTGATTATATTCGGTTACCTGATAGGGTATTTCTGATCTATGTAGATTTATATTTCCCTTTGCTCACTTAAAATAATTGTAAGTTTTAAGAAGGATATTGATATTTAAATGGAAAATTAATTACAGGCAAACTTCAATCCAGTTTTGCTTATTGTAGGCAATTGATCCTGCATGTTTCAGCAAGCATGTAAACAAAATTTCTATAAAATAAATAAGCCAATGTATTTTGTATTTTCCTGTTCTCTTTTAAGCAAGAAAGATCAGATTGCATAACAGTTTGCTCTTTACTCCTTTTCAGATATTTACTTGTGAACTTTGTCATGTAAAAAAAACCCCTGCTGATCTATTTTTTATTTTATATTTAATGCATTTCACCTACAGATATGCTATCTTTATTTTTGTTGTTAAGATTAATGTTGAAACTTTTATGAGGATTTATAACTTTGTATGAAGTTTGAATCAATTGAGAGATATTCAGACCATATGTAACTTTTCTATGTGCCCATTTCGAAAAATATGTACACGTTACCGTTCCAATTCGATACATATTCAAATAAATGCCTATTCAATGTATTTTAAGTTAAATCAGCATGTCTTGTTAGCGAAAGAGTGATTATTTTCATTGATTGAAAAAGTATTGATACCTAAAATCTGCCACTAAGCAAAAAAAAAAAAAAAAAAAAAAAAGTGTGGACCAGCCTTACATAGTATCCCCATCTTGTTTGTTACCAGAGCAATTACACTAATTGATTTTATTTTAAAAGATGAAAATAAAAGCTGGTTGGGGGGCAGGGGGGGGGGTGATATGTTTTTATGTATTAAATGTTTCTAGTGTTTTCTTTTTGGAAGTAAAAAAGTGTTCTTAAAAGATGCAAAAAAGGTTTGTTGTTTCTATTCATATGAATGAGACTAAGTGTTTGAAAGTAAAAAAAAAAAAAAGCATTTTTAAAAGATAAAACGTTTGTTTTAAGACGACTAAGTGTTTTTGTTTTTTTACTTAATTATATTTAGTGTCACCAGAGCAATTACGTGATACAGTTGGTATGATTTAAAATTAAGTATCGACCGAAACTGGAATTTGTTAAATCTTGATTCTTCAATTGCTTTTTACTCTTATTGTTTTGTTAATAATTATGAATACAGAGAAAAGGAAAAATTTAAATGTGAAGTCACATTGCAAATAATGTTTTTAAAGAAATTAATGGTAAGGTAATCTTTCAAAAATTAAAAGGAGATTATAATACATCTGTTCCAATTAAAATTGACAGAAACTTTCTTATAAATAGATGCGAGTATTTTATATGTATAATAAACTTAATCTTTTGTAGAAATATTTTAAAGTCCACACCAGAACAATTTTAAGCATGTGCAGGTAGGACTTTAAAGGATTAATATAACTGTTTATGTGTTTAAATGTAGTTTTATTAAAGTCTCGTAACAGTTGATAGAATTTAGGCCTAATCTAAGTGGAAGCATGTGTAATTTTATAAATCGTTGCTTAGGGATAAAATTCTTTTATGAGGTTTTTGTTAATGTTACAAATGATACTATTTTAATAAATATATATAATCAGCTATTTTCAGTTTCCCATATTTGATTTTGAGTAGTACTTTAATAAAAAATTGACGTTTACCGTTTAAATCAAATATTTATTTATTTTTGTGTTATATTTTGGGCTTAGTGTACGTATTCACATTCAACTGTTTTTTGTGTTGAGGCCTTTTGTGAATCTATATTACAACTTTATCCTAAAACTTGATAAAAATGTAATGTAAACAAAAGAACTATTTTGCAGTATCCTATCTTTTTAAAAATACGATGCAATAAATTTGTTCTAATATTTATAGCATTTTAAGTGTTTTTTCATAATTAGCATTCTATAATAAATATTTAGATGATATAGTGGCAAAACTATATCTAATTTTGTCTATAAGCATACTTAAATTTCTTAATTAATAATTAGTTATTAGTAAATAATATTAGCTTTTTAAAAACTATATCTGTATATGTATGCATGTATTAATTTTTTTTCTCTCTTTTAATTTGCTAGTTGCTTTAGCTGCTTCAGTTGATGATAGAAATGCAACAAGGATGGTAGGTGTTAAGCTGTGCTATGATCTGTTCATCAGCAGCATCAATTATTGTCCTAACATGATGATGATCGATGTAGAAAGAGCAAAGTCAACTAATATCTAGTAGAGTTGCAGCTTGTTGGCTCCTTACTCCTGTGTTGGCCCGTGGAATGCGCCTGGGAGACTATTAGGTTAGAAATAATCTTTTAGTCTTTTAGATGCAAACTTGCAGGCTAAAACACATTTTGTATGCAGCATGCAGCATGGAAGCTATACTACTTTTTTATTTTCCTGTATTGCCTATCTTTATGAAAAGTAAGTCACTTATTGTTTTTTAAAAAAAATTGTGTTCTATTATGTACTGCTAAGGTAATAGTAAATTCTATTTAATGTTTTCTGACTTAAGACATTAATTTTTAAGGAATTTAGTAATTACCAATTGCTTAAATTTAAATTAGAACAAACACTTAGATTAAAATAAAGAGTATAATATAAAATTAGATTATTGTTTAGGGAAACATGCTGATATAAGCATAAAAATTTAAAGCACCTTTTTATTGACATACTCGGATTAGTGTTGACTGTAGAAAAAAAGGGATTCCAGGCAGGAATTTTTAAAAAAGGACACTCATTATACCTTGTTCACAAAAATATTTTGAATTGTGGTTTGTTTAGAGTCCTTTTTTATCAATGAAATTTTGCTATGTTTTCCCGCAACTAATTGACAAATTTTTCTTTTTTTTCTTACTGACTAATAAATTTCGCAAATTTTTCCGATGACTGAATGACGATTTAGGCAATTTTCCCCCATAACCGATTGACTAATTTTGCGATATTTTATTGCTACATTGGCGGAATTTGCGGGGGTTTTCTTGCAACTGATTTGCAAAACTCGTGATTTTTTTTTAAAATGCAGTTGATGGATTTATTTTGATGAGTTTCACTGCAGCCAATTGACGAGTTTAATTATTTTTTCCCGTAAACTGTTTGTGAATTTTTTCCCATGACTTACTAGTGTAACTTTCAAGTTTTCTTTTCATGCGATGGACGAACTAAGCATTTTTTTTTCCACGACTGATTGAAGAATTTTGCGACTCCCCCCCCCCCCCCCATAACCGACTGGCGAATTTTTTTGTTTTTTTTTTTCTTCACTCAACCGATTGACAAATCTTACAGTTAAATTGAAAGGGAGCATCAAAAATTGCAGTATGGAATACCGGGTGTATAAAATAATCTACTAAAAAACAACTTTTCAAAAGTAAAAAAAAAAAAAAGCCAAGCAAAAAAAAAAAGAAAAGGAAAAGGGGGAAAGTTGTGGCTAAAAAAATAGTGTGATATCAATTTTCCAAGCTTATATTATGGTACTTATTTAACATTTTTTATTAAAAATTTACCATACGTAAGTCGAGTACCTAAGTATGCGTTGATAGAAAGCCTTATCTCCTTTACTAAGTACATCATAAGGTGTTTCTGAAAATTAAATTTTTTTAAAATTATGCATGATGGGCTTGGCGGCCATCTTTCCATATTTTACACAAATTTCTAAGCACACAAGTACATTGTTAAGATCGGAAATTCGAAATTGTTGCTAAAGCAAACATTTTATGCTTTTAATTTATGGAAATGAGTGCCTAGAAATTTGTGTCTTAAAATAAAGTTCAAGTGACTTCAGGTTTCATCTTATGATTCTTTTTTTTCGGAGGGGGTTAATTAATTAGTTAAAGCAGTAAAAATCAATTTGTTTTTTTTTAAATAAAAGACAATCTTAATTTATCTGTCTGTAGCCAAAACTAGAAGTTCAAAATTCTTAATAATGCAAACATATTACGAGCTTGTCTGCTTAGAAATTTGTGTAAAATATGGAAAGATGGCCGCCAAGCCCATCATGCATAATTTAAAAAAAATTAATTTTCAGAAACATGTTATGATGTATTTAGTAAAGGAGAAAAGGCTTTCTATCAACGCATACTTAGGTACTCGACTTACGTATGGTAAATTTTTAATAAAAAATGTTAAATAAGTACCATAATATAAACTTGGAAAATTTATATCACACTATTTTTTAGTCACAACTTTCCCCCTTTTTCTTTTCTTTTTTTTTTTGCTTGGCTTTTTTTTTACTTTTGAAAAGTTGTTTTTTAGTAGATATCAGTCCTTTTTTTTAAACAGATTATATATAATTGAAATAATTCTACTCGCTAAAATTAGTCCTTGTTTAGCCTTTATCAGCAGGGAACAAACACAATAGTATACATTTTGTTTACCTATCATTCATTTTTTAGAGTAATTAATAATTTAAAAGTAAGGAAAGTCAATTTCTTCTTTCAAAGTATCAGTCTTTCTCAATTTATATCTCCTTAAAATTTTCTATGAAGGATGAAATTTTAGTAAAAATCAAATAGAGTCAAAATAAAATATATATTTACAGTTAGTCTGTCAGTTAATTGTTTGTTCTAACTTTTTTTTGCTGACGGTTTTGCAAAATAAATTTACCTTTACAAATACCTACGGATAATCCGAGAATGAAGCCCCGCAGGCATCTAAAGAATCGAAGATCTGTCTAAAGAAGTAAATCTAGCAATTCTAGACATGATGAGGAAACATTTTTGATTAAAAAAAATCTAAAAATTTAAAGATATAAACTGTACATCTTCATTTAGATCATGTTATAGAGAAAAAAGAATAAATATGTAATTTTATTCAAGTCTGTTTATCCTTACCTATTTGCATAAATGTGAGAAAATAATTTCGTATAAAAATTCCCGTAAATTGATTATCTTTAATAGTCTATTATTAAAGCCGCATAAACATTAGAATTAAATTTTTTCCATTTAAAAATTGCCTGAAATCTATAGTCTTATCGTTCGTCAAATTTGTTTTATGTTTTTTTTAATACCCAGACACCTTTTCTAAACTCTGACAAAAGATCACAGAAATACTGAAGTTATCCAAATACTTATATCTTTCTATCGTATTTCTTTTTTGAGGGGGGGGGGAGGGGGGAGGAAGAGCGCTTAAGAACTTCGTTTTGTTCTTAGAATTCTGAATTAATCATTGAAAAGATCTACCTACATAAGTCTTGTTGCAGAATTTTCATTAGGTAAGAGTTGCATCAACTTATACATCATGTGAATATATTAAATTACTTTTGTAAAATACTAGATGGGAGCCATTGATATTTTCAGAGCATTTGCCTACATTTTAAACTTAAGTCAGTTACAACTATTCATTCATTTTCTATACGAATTAAAGAAGTCGTTGTTTCCATGGCAACTGTACCTTTCACTATTGCTTGTTTGTTTATTTGTTTGTTTGTTTTATTGAACACATATATATCAGATCACGAGGGGATCATGGCGGGATTTGAACCCGCCCCCACCTACGCTCTCAAGCGATTAGCGGCGTGGTGTCTTATCCACTCAGCCACGGTGGGCCACAATTGCTTTCTCTAATACCCAGATACTCAAATTTAACCAGCTGCGCTTATAATTATGCTCATAACAGAGTACATTTATATGTAAGAGTGGTGACATATGCACAAGTCGTGTACTCATATTCAAGTTTTTGTCCAAAGTACAGTAACTCAGTTTTCAGTAATAGACGTGGAAGATTTCGATTAAACTAACCAGAAAAGTTAAAAAACATTGGCTTTCTGATTTGATTTTATTCAAAATCGTCTCAACCAACCAAAGTTAATGACCGGGATCCAGATAAATTTTTCTCTGTTAGTAAAATTAGATTGACCAATCAGTAGCCTCCATCCTTGCAGGCTTTTCGGTGTTTACTGCAAACATAAAAAAGTTTTCAAAAATCCAGGCTTCTGATTGATCAATCTCATCTCGCTAATAGCGTAAAATCTATCTTGATCCCGGCCTATTCAACGCCCTTTAAATATTCGAGAAAGCCTTGACACGCGTCAGGAAAATATCACACAAAGCAGGCAAAACAAAGAAGAAAAATCATTCATTGGCTCGTTCATATCCACGAGCCAATGAATGATTTTGTTCCTTTGCTTTGCCTGATGTTTTCTTGACGCGTGTCAAGACTTTCTCAAATATCTAGGGGGCGTTTGTTTATTTCACCATCATGAAGATATGAAAGGAGAGGAGCAGACATGTCAATCTTCCCGTGTGAAAAACTACATAAAAAACGAGTTCTCCCCCCCCCCCTTCTGCCCTTTTCTCCCTTGATTTTGACCGATAGCAGCCCATTTAGCAGTCTCCAGTGCAAGATGCCGCTATATATGACGAACCCAAGGGGGGTGTGTTAGCGTGACCAATGACATAATAGGCCATTTCATGACGTTTAAAAGTCATACGGAGTTGGATCATCTTTACACGATGATTAGTACAAAGCGGTGCGCCAATTTTTTTTGTGTCCATTGCCGCGTGCAGATAATCAACTCCGTGTGACGTGATGAGCTGGCCACACTTTAGGAACAGCTTCAAATGACGTCATCTATATCTACTTCGAGGCAAACGAAAAAGACAGACTACAGCGGTGCTACAGCGTCTAGAATATATAGTGTGGAAATCCAATCAGTCGATCACAGCGATATCTGCAGGATATTTCCCAAAACTCCAAGACAATTTGGTCTAGACGCTGTAACTTTTTTTTTTTTTTACGTTTTATTAACATACATCTGACCTGTGTGCTTGGCGTCAAACCCGCTGTAATAATACCATGTTTACTTTGAAATCTGAAAATATATCGCAGATGTCGCTGCGATCATCTCCCTGGATTTCAGCGTCAGTGCACATTTAAGGGATACACTTCTTAGCGGTTCTTGGATAGCAAATTTTCACATTACGTATTCCAGACGCTGTAGCGGTGCATTACACATGTCTCTTTCTTCTTTAAAAAATATCCTGCAGATGTCGATGCAAATGACTGTTTGGAATTCGACATCGTTGTACATTTAAGGGATTCAATACTTCCGCACTTTTTTAAGTATTGCTCCGATAGTCGATTTCTACAACATATAATCTAGACGCTATAACGGAGCTATAGTTTCTAGAAGATACAGTTTAAAAATCGGCTTATTAAAAAGGTGCTAAAAAATTGTATCCCATAAATGTTGAACGAGGCTGAACGACGAATGTCGATTACAGCGACATATGGTAATTCCAACGTAACTATTTCAAAAGAAAACGTTTCGCTCAGAGAAGATCTAGAAAATGTTGCTCCTATCGACATTTGTCATTCAGTATTTTTCAATATTTATGGGATTCAATTTTTAGCACTTCTTAAAGCATTACTGGAACAGCCTGTTTCCACACTATGACCGTGATCTAGGTAGATTTTTCTCTGTTATCGTAACGAGATTGACCAATCAGAAGCCAGAATTTTTGCTAACTTTTCACTGTTTGCAAAAATGTACCTGGATCCCGGCCTATATTTCTAGCCGCTATAACTGAGCTCAGGAATAGTACAGAAAGCAAACTCCGTACTTTGATACATTAAGGCCGGGATCTAATTAGGAACAAGTGTATCTCTATAACGAAGTAGCGACATACGGCCAATAAATGTTTATTGATAAAAGGGATAAAAATAAATCGTTAAAGTTCTTTGTGAGTCTGAGTATGCCATTATCGTCAGGCTAATGCATGTTGAATTATTTCCCTAGTCTAATAGAGATCGTCCATGCGCGTATCACCTCTTAATGGAGGATATTCCAAATATGGGTTCGAGGCTGAAAAAGTCACGTGGTACCGGTAATGGAGGATATTCCATCTGCGTTTTGATCACGTGATCAAGGTAAAAACATCTAGCGTAAAGAAGGGGAGGCTCCGTAGACGTGCAATGTAAATCTCCGCTAGCCAATGAAACAGTTCATCAGGTAAAGCAGTAGCATCTTCCCTTCTTATCAGTTAGAAGTTCCTTGGGTAAATTCCCGGTATCACGTGACTTTTTTCAGCCTCGAACCCATATTTGGAATATCCTCCATTTAACCAAAGAATTTCTAAATGATAAGAAGGGAATCAGGAAACTACACTGTTAAAAATATCGTGAAAATTTACCTCTGTTGTTAAAGGTTCTCTATTTTCTGACCAATGAAAACGCTATATAAACGCCTATGAAACGTTCTCATTGGTCATAATACAGATAGCCTTTAAAAACAGAGGTAATTTTTCACGATATTTTTAACAGTGTACTACTGCTTTCCCCCATGAACTGTTTCATTGGCTAGCGGGGATTTACATTACGTAGACGGAGCCTTCCCTTCTTTAAGCTAGACGTTCTTGCCTTGACCATGTGATCATAACGCAGATTAAATATCCTCTATTCAAGAAAGCGGATTGCCATACTTTCGACAAAAACTTGAAATGAGCATGCCTCCTGTGCATATATCACCACTCTTATGTATAAAGGCTCTCTGTTATGGTGTTGTTTCTGATACAGCGCCTAGAATACCTAGTGTGGAAATATGCTATCCAAACAGTTCTAAAAATTTGTATCCCTTAAATGTGCGACGATACTGCTAAAATTTCAAGTGTCGATCGCAGCGACATCTGCGGGATTTTCGTATTACTATTATTACATTGTATAGACTGGCAATTTCTTGCAGTTGTAGAAAATATCCTGCAGATGTCGCTGCGATCTGCATATTGCAGCAGTATCATTGCACATTTAAGGGATACAATATTTTAGCGCTTTTTTTAAGTATTACACGGTTAGCCGATTTCAACACTATATATTTTAGGCGCTATAGTTTCTGAGCGCTGTTGGTTAAATTTCGATATTTGTGTTTTGGAATGAGCAATAGAGAAAAGTACTAAAACTATTGAAACAACAACTTCTTTAATATTAAAATGTATAGCAAGGGAGTTCAGAATCAATGCCTTAAATAGTTTCGAATATGCACTGTTGTTATGACATCAA
This sequence comes from Maratus speciosus, assembly GCA_963932465.1. Lineage (NCBI taxonomy): Eukaryota > Metazoa > Arthropoda > Arachnida > Araneae > Salticidae > Maratus > Maratus speciosus. Next base: position 2,325,148 of record CAWVRF010000002.1, on the reverse strand, counting down.
TACCCTTCCTGGATGTGGAGATGCAAAATTGTGTTCAACATAATTGGCCGCAATCTAGATAGATTTTTCGCTGTTAGCGAAATGAGATTCATCAATCAGAAGCTTGCATTTTTGCGAACTTTTCGCTGTTTGCAGCAATGCAGGCTATTGATTGGTAAATCTCGTTTCGCTAACAGCGAAAAATCTATCTGGATCCCAGCCTAGATTTCTGTAAACATTGCACTTCATCCATGGCACTAAGAAAATGACTCAAAACTTTTATGACATAGGCCGGGATCCAGAAACAGCAAAAACTCTCAAACATTCTGGCTTCTGATTGGTCAAACTCATTTCGCTAACAGCGAAAAATCTATCTGGATCTCAGCCATAGTTTTCTTCGATGAAATCAATGCAAAAGGATAATGTAAAAGAATAGTATAAGACTTCTAAATTGGTTTGGCGGGTTTATCGCTGTTTGGCATAATTTATAAACTTTAGAATTAATTAACAGTTTTTCGCTAATTAAGAATAGAAAATTTGTGTTTTTAAAGCTGAATTTTATAAAAGCACGTAGCTTGAGTAAATATCTGTCCAAAAATGCAATCCTTACTTTTTTATGTCCATTATTTAAGTCTCTACCTCAATTGAAGCATAAGGTGTGACAAAGAAAATAAATTTGTCATTTTCAGTATCTCGACGTTATTTTAAAAAATCTATATCTCTGTTTATAATTAATTTATGAGTATGCATTTGGTCTCAAATTGAAGATCTTTTCCATTATGAGGTCCTTCTGGTTTTGGTTTTATTTTTCTGCGATGATTGGTTCTTTTGATATGGGAAATTTTACGCTGGCATGTTTGGTCGATTTAACATGGAGAAGCTGTCTTCAGTATAATAAGCAGTTACGGTGTCTTGCGTTTTATTCTTGGCGTTTGTTTGTTTGGCGAGGTTCGCATTTTTTTTTCAGCTTGGCTTGGCAGAACGACCGTCCTGCTTGATTAAAAAGGTGTACCGGGCACAAACACTAATTAAAAAGGGCTGCCAGATGCATAAATTAATTAAAAAGGGATGCTGAGGGTTGCGTGCTGCCAAATTGGTCTAGAGTCAGCACTACATTTAGAATAGAATATTTATATAATGTGGAGGTGAAAACAAAAATTATAAAAGCGGCATTAACAGAAATATTCGGTTATTTTCCTTTAGATGCACACTATTTTGTGCTGAATCATGCAAATGTTGGCACAGAATTAGCAGAAATATATGGCTGTACATATCGCTCGTGGTCTGCAATAGTGGCACAACTAAAAATATACGAATTTTGAGTTAATGCGATCTCAAGCATTGCAGATTGGTATTCTTTCCAGCTCAGCAACAGCGGCATATCTTGTAGTTCAGTATTTCACCAACAGATGACAGAAGTGGCGCTGTTGCCTTATATATGATATAATCTGAATGCATCATCATATAATCATATTTATCATCAATATAACACGGGATATGAGGATACTTTTTTTTTTTTTTTTTTTTTTTTTTTTTTGCATCATTATTAATTGAATCCTTACGGAGTCATTTAGTACCACTTAACACTTATGACAACAATGAATCGTGTAAATTTTGCATTTCATTACAAGGCAAAACTTCAAACCCATTAATCTCAGAAACTGATTTTTTGAGTTGTGCCACTATTGCAGCCCACGAGCGATATAATAATATATCATGCATTCACCATTTTTTTTACTTTTTTGGTTTTGGTTGCAGATTTTTTAATTAATTTACTTTCACTTTAGGAATCGGTTCCAAAAGTAAAAATATCCTCTTAAAAAAAAAAAAAAAAAACTGCAAGCAAAATATCGAAAAAATAAAAGGGTCGAATGTAGAAAATGACAGGCTATCCAATGAAAAAATATATATATCGAGATGCAAATAATATATATATTTTTTAAATCTTCCCATAGGTTTAACATTAGCTTGTGAGTGTCTTCGCATGAAAGGACGGGAGCCTTAACCTTTTGATCATACTGATGTATTTAAAAAACTAAGAAAGATGAAATTAGTTTGCAACTTTTAATAATTTTAAAAGAAATGGATGGAATAAAGTGTCTTTTTTGCTTATTTTTAAGTATCAGAATTCAATTTCTTTGAAACGAGACTATACTCTTCCAGAAAATTTTCCTTGAATGTAGAATTAAAACATTTCTTTCATTACGGTGTTTATTTTTCATACCATTTAAAATATTTTCATACTATAGTACTTTATAAATAAGAATAATACATATATAAATATCTAAAATTATCATAACATGTTTCTTTAGATCGAATACATACTCTTAATCGAAGAAGAAATATATTATTTTGACATAAAAAGAATTTTTTTTTTTTTAATCTAGAAGACAAGCAAATACGAAGCTATTATTATGGTTGGTTGGTTGTGTTTATGACGGCCAATTATCAGCACGAGGGATATAGGCCCAAAGAGGGGGGGGGATCTTTCTAAGGGAACCTAACCCGTATTTACACTTGGAAAACTAAGTTTCGAAAACTCCGAACGATTAGCCCGACGGGCGTGATTAGGATCGAACCCAGCACTTCCCGTCTACCAGCTTCGAGAGCAGAACCTCTCGGGCACTGGTGGGGCGCTACTATTATGATCTCCATCATTCACAAAACCAATACTAGAGGATACTCCCGTTTTATTATCCCCATTGCTATTACCAAGAGTAGACTCGTCTTACCTAATACTCCAGATTTGTAAAAATGATGTACACCTGAGTGCTTCTTTTGGCAATAAATTTTAGTTTTTTTAGGAACTTAACTATTAAATATTAAATTAATTTTAATGCATTTTTATATTAGAGTCACAGGTGATAAAGCACCAAATAAATTTTATGGTTACAATAACAGCAGAGTTAATTAATGCATCAAACCGCACCATTAAAATATGCCATCTGGCTGTGAAACTGTAACAATGAAATATTTTAAACAATTTAAAGGTAAGAAATGAAATATAAATAAAAAATAAAGCGATAATCTTTAATTACAAAAATAAAGAAATATTTTTTTTAATCTGCTTTTATCAATTAATAATTTAATATTAAGTAAATTATAATTAAACTTTGAAAAAATAATTTAAAGAAATTCTCAATTCATAGTTTATAAAATGTTTTTTTTTTTTTGCCTTTTCTATTGTCATATCTGAAAAAAAAGAGAGAGAAAAAATAATTTTTTTAATAAATTCAGTAGTTCATGCTTTCTACCAAGTCAAAGTGGTGAATTTTCCATAATTAGTCATGCCAAATTAATGTATTGTAACAGAAGTTTTTTGAACCAACATGAATTACAGCCCTGAAATTAAGCATAATATTTATAAATGTTTAATGTTTATAAAAGAACAGTTTAAATTAAAAAAAAAATCTTTTATACTTATTTAGTAGCAACTATCATAGTTTAATATTTAAACTGACTGGGAGGCAACACAACATGTTTTATTGGCATGTTATGGTTGGAGATATATTGATTAGTGAAATCATTGTTATGCCAATTGACTCGATTGTTCACATTCACAACATTTTCGGGTACTTTATGTCAGTCAAACACATGAGATAAACCAGGGCTGAAACTAGCCTTTTTTCACCTGGCATAAACATATATTTTGCTCCCCCCCCCCTTTCCCGGTCTTCGCAAAGTCAATTTACATAGAGAATTTTAATTCTAATAGCCGACTTATTTGAAATTTAAAATATGTAACAAAAAAAAAAAAAAAAAAAAAAAAAAAAAATACGTAATACTAAATTACGTAATCAACTTTGTCAAATATCGACCCATTAAAATCTTGAAAATGAAATCCAAAGGAAGTAACATGAAGAAACTCGTAAGATAATGTTAAACTTATAGGAGCATTCTTTTTAAATTTCTCACTTGCATTTTAATATTTTTAAATAATTTTTTCTGTTTGGGATAGCTGAGGTTAATCCCTAACCGGGTAAATGTTTACTTTTTAAATTTTGGTTGCAGCTTTATATATATATATATATAAAGTACATTTAAAATATGTGCCTTTCATTTATTTCATTAAAAAAAGGAATAAAATAATAATAATGAGAAATAATGCAACAAATTAAAATATGTTATTTTAACTTTAATACATTGTTTCTAATTTACACAAGTGAAAACATTTAAACATTTAAAATATGTGCCTTTCATTTATTTCATTAAAAAAAGGAATAAAATAATAATAATGAGAAATAATGCAACAAATTAAAATATGTTATTTTAACTTTAATACATTGTTTCTAATTTACACAAGTGAAAACTAAAAAGTATTATTGCCGAAGGGAAAAATAATTGCAAGATTTGCATCCAACTAACATAAAAGTACCTTTTATGTTAGTTTGTGTTATATATGTCGTAGGCTAATTGAGAAATCCGGCTCTTTGAATCGGTTCCGAAAGCTAAAATAGCCTCATAAAAAAAAAAAAAACTGCAACCAAAATCAAAAACGTACAATCTAACAAAGTTAAAGATCAAACTCAGCTACCTAAAGAAAAAAAAATCATTTAAAAATATTAAAATGCAAGGAGAAATTTGAAAAGAATGCTCCCATATTTAACATTAGCTTGCAAGTCTCTTCATGTGACTAGTGTAGGTTCTTTAGAAATCAAAAACCAAAATTCCGTTGGCATCCCCTTCATTTTCCGTTCTGTCACCCAGGGCACATGCCCCCCTCTAGTTTCGGCCCTGAGATAAACCATTAAATATTATTCCTATTGTCATCATTTGTATTCATTTCTTTTAAAATATAAACCTCTCATTCATTTTATTTGAAAACATACATTTAAAATATGTGCCTTTCATTTATTTCATTAAAAAAAGGAATCTATTTATATAAAATCCAAGTCTCTGTGTGTCCCTCACTATTCCGGTAGGACCGCCTCATTGAAATGGGTAATGGTTGAAAAATATTAATGCAGGGTTACCACAGTAGCGCCAAATGTTAGCCAAGTTATCGATAGCTGGCTAATTTGGCGAAATTCCCATTTAAAACCATTAATCTTTCATAATGGAGGTCACCGAAATTTAATTTAAACTCCACTCTTTTAAGATATTTTTTCGAAAGCTATAGGTGAGAATTTAAAGTACATCTTTACATCTTCCTCCCGATGCTACTAATAAAATAACCGCCAATAGACAACGGTGTACAGTGTGAGCTCCTAACTGCGCGATTTTAATGTGCTTTATGTACTTTTCCAGTATAGGTGCCTTGGCGAAAAAGGAAATTTGGTAACATATTTTCCGGGAACCTATTCACTGTTTCATTTTATATACACACGCATTTTTTCGATATTTATACGATTTATTTAACATAAAAAAGCGTTTCTTTAATTTTATACAGAAACAGATGTAATTTGTACATAAAAACATCAATAATATGCATATAAAACAAACAAAAATGCTCATCAAATTTGTTTTCATAGCTGTTTATATGATTTGACAACAAATCTCGATATTTTTCCGTTATACGGACACCATGCTAAAATGTATGCTAATGTGCCAATTATATCAAAATGCTAAAATATATTTGTAATTTTATGCCAGCAGTTTAATATGAGTTTTATTTTATTGCTTTATTTTATAGCAGCTATTTGTTCACTTATTTTAAGTACATATTTGTGATTTGATGAAATAGTTCGTAAAAGTCTGGAATTTTCAAATGCTATATTTTTAAAATGCTCACTTTAGTATCGACAATGGTTTTTCTTTTATTTTTCAAATGCTTCAATTCACGATTTTGCGCCAACTATTACGCTTGGCGACAATGGTGTCCGCATAACGGAAAAGTACCCAAATCTCACTTTCTGATGCCCAAATTACACCAAGCTTTTTTTTTTTTTAAATGCCAAAGCCCCTACAGTGGGAAAGTACCAAACTGTCTATTATTTTGCGCTATCCGTGTTATAGTTTTTACTATATGCAAGGGGAGTGGAGCGAAGAGTGTAAACATTAAATATTAAAGTTTCGGCACAGATGTCATATCATTGGCGCGAGTTTTTCTGACGCCAATGTCATATACACAACGGGTACTTAACTGGCGCCAAAGTGTCGTAATTTTGCTTGATATGGTAATCCGGATGTTGTTGTTTATGCTGTTGATGTTTTCGCCAAATTGGCGTCGAAAAAAAATCGCGCCAATATATGATAACGTATATGACAACTGTGCCAAAGTTTCTATAAAGCAGTATAAGACTAAAAAATTAAGAATAAAATAAGTGCAAAATAAGACTAAAGAAAAAAGAAAAATCATGCGTTAAGCATAGAATATGAAACACTTTCCAACACATCCTAAATGCTTTAACAAAACTTCGTTATTTAGGAAATAAGGTAAATAAGATAACGTTACTTCTTAGAGATCCCGTCGACCAATTTCGCCAAATTATATAAATCGCCAAATCAATAGTAAAACATTAATAAAAATACAAATAAAACGTCGAATTAATGGTTTTATTGGCCATTATTGGCATTTAATTAATTAATTAATGGCAACCATTATTGGCAATTAATCTTACAATTTGGCGACAGTAATTTGGTCGACGGGATAACTAAGAAGTACCAAGATAACTAAGTAAACATTTTAGAAAACGCATAAAAAAAATTTAAAAATTGATTTTAGCAGTTACCGTCCATAGCCAATAGTACCGTTATTACATGCCACTATTTAGCTAAAATTTAATTTAAACTACTCTTAAAACTACTGAAATCACATTTCCAGATATTATCATCCATAGACGGTTATGTGTCCAATTCTTTGCGTGACCATGTATATCATTTTATCTATATTCTACAAACATTTCTTAGGGAACTAAATGTAGTTCAGCGTAAAAATACATAATTCCTTTAAAAACCACTTTTATGCAATTTACTCTCATACTCAATAACCCTTACGAGTTCTTTTGTGTAGCCCTGCATATGAACTGTAGCATTTATACACACAGTATAGTATGCATAAATGTAGTGAAACATAAAAGCGCATATCATAATCAAAAATGCATTTCTAGCAATCATTGCTTATGTACAATACTTCGGAGAAAAGTTTCTTGGCGAGAAAGAAGTTTGCCAACGTATTTTCTGGCAACCTATTTACTGCTTCATACTCACAAGCAATTTTTTCCATATGTATATAATTTGGCATAGATGTCATATACTGTCGTATATTGGCGCGATTTTTTCCGACGCCAATTTGGCGAAAACATCAACAGCATAAACAACATTCGGGTTACCATTACAAGCAAAATAACGACACTTTGGCGCCAGTTAAGTACCCGGTGCGTATATGACATCGGCGTCAAAAAAAAAAAAAAAAAGAATTGCGCCAATATGGGCGTATATGACATCTGTGCCGACAATTTAATATAAAAAAAGCTATTTACCCATTTTTTTAAAGAAACAAAAGTAATTTTCGCACAGATGTCATATACGCATGGGGGTTGGCGTGATTTTTCTATGACGCCAATTTGGCAGAAATCTCGCTTTCGAATACCAGTTACTTATATATTTTTCAATTATTTGCTATCATTTTGAAAAGGAAATAACTATAAATAAATAAAAGTTTGAATAATAACTATAGAAAACCAAAGCAGTTTATATAATTCAAAAACAGAAAATAAAAGTAAATAAACAATTTATTAATAAATAAAAAACAATAGCCGGGTTACCATAGCAGGCAAAATAACACCATTTTGGCGCCAGTTAGGTATCCCGGTTCATATCTGAAATCTGTGCCGTAATTTGTATATAAAAAAAATTGTATATATTTAGAAACGATTTTTGTATGCATATAAGTGCATATATAAACAAAGATAAAAGTTCATTAGATTTGTTTTCATAGCTGTTTATATATTTTCGCAACATATCTCACTTTTTGATGCCGGAATTGCGCCAAGCTTTTTTTAAAAATGCGCTATAATGGAAAAGTACTTAAATAAATAATTAACAGAAATAACAAATTATACAAACTAAAACTTTTTATTTCGAGATCAAAGCATTGTTTTTAATTTCGATTAAAAATACATATATCCTTAGATAACTTCAATTGAAATTAGTTTCACAGCTTAATATCTCATTCCATAAACCTAAACAAACACAAGTGATTCATTCATCATGAAACGTCAAAAATATTAAATCATTGAGGTAATCCTTCACAAAGTAAGTTCTCCAACAATCAATGGGCAATATTCTAATGACGTCATAGTAGGTAAAATGGTGGCGGTATCGTTTGTTTATGGCTTGTAATCACAAAGATTTAATTTTGCAATGTCTCTTAGTTACATTATTTTACTGTCATATTTATGAACTCAGAACAAAAGCCTATTTTTTCATTATTTAGTTATTAAAGACGGAAAAAAAAGGATAAATGCATGATTTGAAAATTTTAAATAATTTTCTTTCTTAATACTAAAAAGTAACATCGGGAAGTAACAGTGGGTTTAAGTTAAATAAGTTTAACTGTTTAATTCTGTTGTAATATTCAAAATAACTGTATTTATTAGATTTCAGTACTCAACATCAGGACCCGATTAAACTTTGAAGGTAGAGGAATTACAATGTCATTTCAGGACCTTTCTTTTTGAGAAGCTTTTCTAAATTCCATATATACATGGAAAATCTTCAGTGTTAGAAATATTATTCCTAGGACTGACATAACACGAGAACGGCCTGCAATTTTTCACAAGTTTTTGAAAGCTACTTTATATCAGAAATTTTACTAAAAACTGGTTACTTTTTGTTATAGCGGCCCACACTATTAGGATTATGACAAGTTGCAGCCAATTTCGCCAACGTCGTAATCAAGATCGTGAAGCACACACATATAATACCATATAATACCATTTCATGAAATCGTATACGATAATTTAATAGTTTTTAACCTTACTTCAAGTGTATTATTTATTTATTTTTAAGGCTCAACAATCTAAATTGTCCAATATATGAATTTAAAAAAAATGTAAACAAAGATTGAATAGACATGACCGCAAAAAACCTCAAATCTGCATAACACTTGGAACCAAACTGTGCAGATTAGTGGTCTTCTACTGTACACAGTTTTAAATAAATGTGTTTCGTTCTTAAAATGCGTTATTTTCATCTATCACTGCGGAACAAGCGAGAAAACTCATATTCTTGCACATGAGTTGCATATATCTTTATATCTAAATTTTCGTCATTTTTGACGGGCTACCTTTCTAGTCTATTTATATAAAATCCAAGTCTCTGTGTGTCCCTCACTATTCCGGTAGGACTGCCTCATTGAAATGGGTAATTGTTGAAAAATATTAATGCAGCGTTACCACAGTAGCGCCAAATGTTAGCCAAGTTATCGATAGCTGGCTAATTTGGCGAAATTCCCATTTAAAACCATTAATCTTTCATAATGGAGGTCACCGAAATTTAATTTAAACTCCACTCTTTTAAGATATTTTTTCAAAAGCTATAGGTGAGAATTTAAAGTACATCTTTACATCTTCCTCCCGATGCTACTAATAAAATAACCGCCAATAGACAACGGTGTACAGTGTGAGCTCCTAACTGCGCGATTTTAATGTGCTTTATGTACTTTTCCAGTATAGGTGCCTTGGCGAAAAAGAAAATTTGGTAACATATTTTCCGGGAACCTATTCACTGTTTCATTTTATATACACACGCATTTTTTCGATATTTATACGATTTATTTAACATAAAAAAGGGTTTCTTTAATTTTATACAGAAACAGATGTAATTTGTACATAAAAACATCAATAATATACATATAAAACAAACAAAAACGCTCATGAAATTTGTTTTCATAGCTGTTTATATGATTTGACAACAAATCTCGATATTTTTCCGTTATACGGACACCATGCCAAAATGTAAGCTAATGCGCCAATTATTTCAAAATGCTAAAAGATATTTGTAATTTTATACCAGCAGTTTAATATGAGTTTTATTTTATTGCTTTATTTTATAGCAGTTATTTGTTCACTTATTTTAAGTATATATTTGAGATTTGATGAAATAGTTCGTAAAAGTCTGGAATTTTCAAATGTTATATTTTTTAAATGCTCACTTTAGTATCGACAATGGTTTTCTTTTATTTTTCAAATGCTTCAATTCACGATTTTGAGCCAACTGTTACGCTTGGCGACAATGGTGTCCGCATAACGGAAAAGTACCCAAATCTCACTTTCTGATGCCTAAATTACACCAAGCTTTTTAAAAAAATGCCAAAGCCCCTACAGTGGAAAAGTACCAAACTGTCTATTATTTTGCGCTATCCGTGTTATAGTTTGTACTATATGCAAAGGGAGTGGAGCGATGAGTTTAAACATTAAATATTAAAGTTTCGGCACAGATGTCATATACGCCCCATATTGGCGCGATTTTTTTCTGACGCCAATGTCATATACACAACGGGGACTTAACTGGCGCCAAAGTGTCGTAATTTTGCTTGATATGGTAATCCGGATGTTGTTGTTTATGCTGTTGATGTTTTCGCCAAATTGGCGTCGGAAAAAAATCGCACCAATATATGATAACGTATATGACAACTGTGCCAAAGTTTCTATAAAGCAGTATAAGACTAAAAAATTAAGAATAAAATAAATGCAAAATAAGACTAAAGAAAGAAAAAAATCATGCGTTAAGCATAGAATATGAAACACTTTCCAACACATCCTGAATGCTTTAACAAAACTTCGTTATTTAGGAAAATAAGGTAAATAAGATAACGTTACTTCTTAGATATCCCGTCGACCAATTTCGCCAAATTATATAAATCGCCAAATCAGTAGTAAAACATTAATAAAAATACAAATAAAATGTCGAATTAATGGTTTTATTGGCCATTATTTGCATTTAATATTACAATTAATTAATTAATGGCAACCATTATTGGCAATTAATCTTACAATTTGGCGACAGTAATTTGGTCGACGGGATAACTAAGAAGTACCAAGATAACTAAGTAAACATTTTAGAAAACGCATAAAAAAATTAAAAATTGATTTCAGCAGTTACCGTCCATAGCCAATAGTACCGTTATTATATGCCACTATTTAGCTAAAATTTAATTTAAACTACTGAAATCACATTTCCAGATATTATCATCTATAGACGGTTATGTATCCAATTCTTTGCGTGACAATTTATATCATTTTATCTATATTCTACAAACATTTCCTAGGAAACTAAATGCAGTTCAGCGTAAAAATGCATAACTCCTTTAAAAACCACCTTTAAGCAATTTACTTTCATACTCAGTAACCCTTACGAATTCTTTTGTGTAGCCCTGCATATGAACTGTAGCATTTATACACACAGTATAGTATGCATAAATGTAGTAAAACATAAAAGCGCATATCATAATTAAAAATGCATTTCTAGCAATCATTGCTTATATACAATACTTCGGAGAAAAGTTTCTTGGCGAGATAGAAGTTTGCCAACGTATTTTCTGGCAACCTATTTACTGCTTCATACTCACAAGCAATTTTTTCCATATGTATACAATTTGGCAAAGATATCATATATTGGCGCGATTTTTTTTCGACGCCAATTTGGCGAAAACATCAGCAGCATAAACAACATTCGGGTTATCATTTCAAGCAAAATAACGACACTTTGGCGCCAGTTAAGTATCCGGTGCGTATATGACATCGGCGTCAAAAAAAAATCACGCCAATATGGGGGTATATGACATCTGTGCCGACAATTTAATATAAAAAAAGCTATTTACCCATTTTTATAAAGAAACAGAAGTAATTTTTGCACAGATGTCATATACGTATGGGGGTTGGCGTGATTTTTCTATGACGCCAATTTGGCAGAAATCTCGCTTTCGAATACCAGTTACTTATATATTTTTCAATTATTTGCTATCATTTTGAAAAGGAAATAACTATAAATAAATAAAAGTTTGAATCATAACTATAGAACAAAGCAGTTTATATAATTAAAAAACAGAAAATAAAAGTAATTAAACAATTTATTAATAAATAAAAAACAATAGCCGGGTTACAATGGCAGGCAAAATAACACCATTTTGGCGCCAGTTAGGTATCCCGGTTCATATCTGAAATCTGTGCCATAATTTGTACATAAAAAAAATTATATATATTTAGAAACGATTTTTTTTATGTATATAAGTGCATATATAAACAAAGATAAAAGTTCATTAGATTTGTTTTCGTAGATGTTTATATATTTTCGCAACATATCTCACTTTCTGATGCCCGAATCGCGCCAAGCTGTTTTTAAAAATGCGCTATGATGGAAAAGTACTTAAATAAATAATTAAGAGAAATAACAAATTATACAAACTAAAACTTTTTATTTCGAGATCAAAGCATTGTTTTTAATTTCGATTAAAAATACATATATCCTTGGATAACTTCAATTGAATTAGGTTCACAGCTTAATATCTCATTCCATAAACCTAAACAAACACAAGTGATTCATTCATCGTGAAACGTCAAAAATATTAAATCATTGAGGTAATCATTCACAAAGTAAGTTCTCCAACAATCAATGGGCAATATTCTAATGACGTCATAGTAGGTAAAATGGTGGCGGTATCATTTGTTTATGGTGTGTAATCACAAAGATTTAATTTTGCAGTGTCTCTTAGTTATATTATTTTATTGTCATATTTATGAGCTCAGAACAAAAGCCTAATTTTTCATTATTTAGTTATTAAAGACGGAAAAAAATGATAAATGCATGATTTGAAAATTTTAAATAATTTTCTTTCTTAATACTAAAAAATAACATCGGGAAGTAACAGCGGGTTTAAGTTAAATAAGTTTAACTGTTTAATTCTGTTGTAATATTCAAAATAACTGTATTTATTAGATTTCAGTACTCAACATCAGGGCTTGATTAAAGTTTGAAGTTAGAGGAATTACAATGTCATTTCAGGACCTTTCTTTTGGAGAAGCTTTTCTAAATTCCATATATACATGGAAAATCTTCAGTGTTAGAAATATTATTACTACGACTGACATAACACGAGAACGGCCTGCAATTTTATACAAGCTTTTGAAAGCTACTTTATATCAGAAATTTTACTAAAAACTGGTTACTTTTTTGTTATAGCGGCCCACACTATTAGGATTATGACAAGTTGCAGCCAATTTCGCCAACGTCGTAACCAAGATCGTGAAGCACACACATATAATACCATATAATACCATTTCATGAAATCGAATACGATAATTTAATAGTTTTTAACCTTACTTCAAGTGTGTTATTTATTTATTTTTAAGGCTCAACAATCTAAATTGTCCAATATATGAATTTAAAAAAATGTAAACAAAGATTGAATAGACATGACCGCAAAAAGCCTCAAATCTGCATAACACTTGGAACTAAACTGTGCAGATTAGGTGTCTTCTACTGTACACAGTTTTTCATAAATGTGTTTCGTTCTTAAAATGTGTTATTTTCATCTATCACTGCGGAACAAGCGAAAAGACTCATATTCTTGCACATGAGTTGTATATATCTTTATATCAAAATTTCCGTCATTTTTGACGGGCTACCTTTCTAGTAAAATAATAATAATGAGAAATAATGCAACAAATTAAAATATGTTATTTTAACTTTAATACATTGTTTCTAATTTACACAAGTGAAAACTAAAAAGTATTATTGCCGAAGGGAAAAATAATTGCAAGATTTGCATCCAACTAACATAAAAGTACCTTTTATGTTAGTTTGTGTTTAACGTTATGTTAGTCATGTGTATGTCAAAGATTTATACCCCTTTATTCTTCTTTATAAACGAAGCCCCCTCACAAAATTATTTTCCATAAAAGCGACTTCACAGAATAAGAAAAAATAGTTGGAATTTAAAATGTGTAATTTGCAAACAAAACAAGCTCACAAGAATAATATAGTAGGAGGACATTTAAAAAAAGAATTATTAAATGTTTATTTTGAATTTAAACAACTGAATTAAATTTTTCTTTTCAAAAATTTATTTTTCTCAATTCAATAACAAAAGATGGTTTACTCTCCCACCCCCCCAAAAAAGAAAAAACTTGTATCGAAGACTTGCATCCCTGATGTGAAATCATAAAGTAAAACTTACAATTTTAAGTACATTTATTTTGCATTTTATTGTGGATTTTTTTTTTCTTTGGGGAGGGGGGTCACAAAAAGTAGATGTATCTATATTGGATAATTTTATATTGTCGTGATATGGTAAGAGAATCTGCCAGTGTATCTAAATGCTAGTCTCACATAGGCGTAGAGTTGTATGTGCTGATGGGTCCCGAGTCCCACCACTAATTTCTAAAATAGATTCTTTTTCACTCTTATATAAAAAAGATTTTTTTTTTTTATTTTATAGTATTTATTTAAGCTTTAAAGAAGTTTTTTCACAGATTTTTTTCCCCTTGAATTTTGCTATTCTTTTCTTCTTTTTCTTTTGTTACAGAGATAAACATTATTAGGAATTTTTACTCCTCTAAATCTTCCATTTTTTAAAAATTATAATAAAATTTTAAACGTTTGAACTTTTGTAAAAAACTAAAATAGAAAAAAATCCATATTTCAAAAAAATAATAAAATAAAAATAAACATTTTTAAATGTTAACTTTTCTTGTGATTTATGAAAAACGATTCACAAATAACAGTGAGTACATCCCTTCATAGTGTGTAAGTATTTCTCCCAAGCGGGTCTGAACATTCAAATTTTTACATTGTCTTAAGGTTTTATTTAATTTGTGATTTATTTAACAAGTTTTACTTAATTTTTTTAAAAGGGAATTCCAAAAAGCAACATTAAATTTGTTTCGATCTCTATTACACATACACGTACTTGTGTGAAAAATAATTTATTCAATGTGCTTTTAAATGCATAAATCATACTGACTTAGTGTTTTTATTTAATTTAGGAATATAACTCCATTGCTACAATTTGAAGTTTGGTTAAACAATGATTTGTGGGTGCTTTTAAAGCCCTTTAGTGGAGAAAACAGTCAAAACTTTCGATTAATTTCTATAGAAAATATTTTCTACTAATAATGACAACAGCAAAAAACAATTATTTGTTTAGAATTGACATGACATCTGATCGATCTGTAGACAGTAAAGCCGTAAAGTAGACGCTTGCGCAGTAAAAACTTGCCTTTGATTGGTTAGCGTAAGGCTTTTATCTGAAACCAGTGAAAACGCTCTTAGGTTAAGATTCTGGATCACTAGGGTTTTTTAGGTCGTTAGAACGCACCTTTACTTTTTTCCGGCTGCTCAGAGGCAGGTGGAATATCGTTCGGAAGGTGGAATAATGTAATGGCGGATGTAAACAGTTATTGCTTATGTAGTTTTATAAAATATATCTTACGTTTTATGAAATAAATCACATTAGATATGAATATTTTTTTTATTGTGTGATCGAAATGATCAAAATGTGAATATTTATCAGCAAATTGGTATGTAATAAATTTTATTTTCTAGGTAAAAGTTTGTTTTATTTTGTAATATGGTAAAAATAAATTTATATTTCAGATTCTGCCTCTTTTCCACTCCGTAATACTATTTTGTATGCTTAGAGTGTATTATTATTATTTTTTTTTAATTATTATTCAAATATACTCTAATTAATAAATTACAAAATAGCCTCATGTTTTTACATTTCAGTGCTTAATAAACCTTGTGTCCTACAGTTTCGCATTCAAACTTTCATGCAGTGGTGGAAAATTGGCGCAGAGGTGGAGCCTATTGACACCACTAATTTTTTATAGAATTCTTCACAATATTAAAAACTCCGAAATTTTGTCATTAGATAAGCCGAAAATTGCTACTAAAATTTAGTGGTGTCAATAGGCTCCACCCCTGCGCCAATTTTCCACCACTGTTTCATGTGATATTTTACAAATGAATTTAAATTCTACGGGCTACAATAGCAGTAGCATTGCACTGTCTAAAGTATTTGTTTAAAATCTAATATAAGTAGTATAAAAGAGGGCTGAAAATTTGATTTTGCGCTAGTGAATTAAAATGCACCACTGTTTCATGTGATATTTTACAAATGAATTTAAATTCTACGGGCTACAATAGCAGTAGCATTGCACTGTCTAAAGTATTTGTTTAAAATCTAATATAAGTAGTATAAAAGAGGGCTGAAAATTTGATTTTGCGCTAGTGAATTAAAATGCCCACATGATGTGGAAGCTTTGTAAATTTTAAACTAAAAAAACTGTGCAGCCTTGCTAGAATAACTTTTTGCATTATTAGTAATATCCGCATAATATTTTGCTAGTATACATAATTCTATAAGATTTTTTTTTTAATACTTGACTATTTCTTCGTGTGATAACTAAAATTTGAAATTTTTGTATACTACTTTTGTTATTTTAAGAGCATTTTTCTGTTTTTGTTTTTAAAGCTCATTCTACTTTGAAAAAGTAGATGTCTAAATGGCAATATTTATTACAATTTTAATTTTAAAAGATTAATTTTGTTAATTGTGACAGAAAAATTGATTGTAGATGCTCATTTTATCATTCTAATAATTTTTTAAACATTGGTTATTTTTTTTATGTACAACCAATACAATTACCTGTGTAGCATATGAGTTAATTAAGATTATTTAAATATTATTACACATCATCTGTTATGTCGCCCTCCCCCTTCACTTTTTTTGGCTAAATTACTTTTATATATGCTCTACATATTGTAAATAAAATAACTGCATTTTATTAAAGGCTTTTACTTGCAGAAAGAATATTCTTCTATATTTTTCCTAAATTAAATTATTTTACGACTTACTTGTACTGGCTAAACATTTAATACATATTTCATAATATATTTAATTTTGAGTCTTTATTTATATTTATAATATGCAATATGCAATAAATCGTCAAATAAAAAAATTGATATTATAATGTAATTAATGTTATAATATAATTAATGATATTTTGATCTTGAATTCAAAATTTTGAGTTTATTTCAAACTATTTACTACAAAACAATCTGAGCATAGACTGAAAAAGGATTGCTGCCTTTTCTGAAAACAAATTTTCTGAGTTCTCAAGTTGCATCAATATAATAGGTCTGTTGACGATTACATACAGAGGATTTTTATTGTTTGTAAAATCACTAATTGTTATACCTGCATTAATTTCTTGTAAAATTTTGGCAAGAATTATTTACGCAATTTGTTGTTAACATGGATTACTAAAATCTTTTCTTACTTCCACATGGTATTGTTTCTCTATTTTTGATTTGGTTTTATCTATAGTTTCTTGTCAGTAACTTATTCTTAACTTACTATATGCTCAATAATTTTAAATAATAATTTTCTGTATTCTGTGATGAAAGTATGCCACCTGCTCTTATTTTGCAAGTTTTTTTATACAGCGCCAGTCAAGTATAGGATCTGGCGGCGTTATATTGTTTTGAGACTTTTTAGGTAGCTTTCATTACAAAAAGCTACCTATTGCAGCCGTTCGAAGGAAAGCGATTTCAAAAAACTTTGGTATATTTTCATCGATCATGACCCCCAGACCCCGAAATCACCCTCCGTTCAAAAGTTGATATATATATCTGATCTTTGTCATACTGTAACTCTAGTATTTATGAACCGATTTGGATGAAACTCGGTGTGTACATAGTACATACCAATGTCTCGACCGAGTTCGTTGGCCAGCTTCAACCGCCATCTTGTTTCAAAATTGCGGCCATTTGAAATTTTTAAAAAAATTTTAAATTTGAAATGTGGTACCAAAAAATTAAAAATTGAATTTTCTTATGTATTTGACTTTGACACAAAGATTACGGAGCAGTTTTTGTTTTGTCTATATCTTAAAAAAGTACTGAGTTATAGCATTTTGAATTTTTATTGTGGCTGACATTTTGAAACGACCTGATATTTGTCACGCGATAACAGGCGTATTTATAAACCGATTTATATGAAACTCGGTGTGTACATAGTACACACCAATGTCTCAACCGAGTTCGTTGGCCAGCTTCATCCGCCATCTTGTTTCAAAATGGCGGCCATTTAAGAAAAGTTTAAAAAATTTAAAATGAGGTATCAAAAAATTGACAAAGATTTTTTCCTTATGTGTTTGACCTTAATATAAAGATTCCGGAACAGTTTTTGTTTCGTCTATATCTAGAAAAATGGCTGAGTTATAGCATTTTGAATTTCTATTGTGGCTGACATTTTGAAACGACCTGATTTTTGTCACGCGATAACAGGCGTATTTATGAACCGATTTGGATGTAACTTGGTGTGTACATAGTGCATACCAATGTCTCGACCGAGTTCGTAGACAACCTTCATTCGCCATCTTGTTTCAAAAGGGAACATTAAAAAAATATTATTTAAAATTTAAAATGAGGTATGAAAAATTGGAAAATGAAAAAGGTTTTTTTGTGTTTGACCTTGATACAAAGATTTCAGGGAAGTTTTATTTTTCGTCTACATCTTAAAAAAAGGTTGAGTTATAGCACTTTGAAATTTCTAGCATGGCTGCCATTTTGGCATTTGGATAGTATATAGCAATGTCTCGACCAAGTTCACTGGCCAGCTTCATCCGCCATCTTGAATCAAAATGGCGGCCATTAAATTAAAAAAATTATATTTAAAGTGGGGTGCAAAAAATTTAGAAATTGAAAAAGGTTTCATTCTTAAGAATTTTACTTTGATGTAAGGATTCCGGAGCATTTTTTGTTTTGTCTTTATCTTAAAAAATGGCTCAGATACAGCAGTTTGAATTTCATTATGTGGGTGACATTTTGAAAAATCTGATTTTTTGCCTGCGACAGCACTCATATATATCAACCGATTCCGATGTGAGTGAGCGTGTGCACAGGAATTACTAAGGTCTCGACCAAGTTCACTGGTTAGCCTCATCCACCATGCTGTCTTAAAAGAGCAGGCACTTGAAGATATCGCCGAATTTGGAAACTAAATATAACTTTAAATAAAATCAGCTTGGATAAAGCTGACTAATTTCGCGAAATTCTCATTCATAAGGATTTAGTATTGATAAAAATTAATATTGAACCTTCTACACTGTAAAAAATTTTCAGAAACGTTTCCGAAAGTAACGGAGACCTGTGCTGCACGATACTAACGGAAAGGTTTCAGATTCGACCAGAAAACTGTTTCGGTTATAATACGGAACATTTCCGATTCGCAATGAAAGGTTTCTGAATATATCGGAAACCTTTCATTACGGATCGGAAAGGTTTCTGAATACATATGAAAACCTTTTATTTCAAATCGGAAAGGTTTCTGAATGTGTATGGAACCTTTCTGAAGGCGAGGATTATTTTAAAATTTACATAAAAAAGCACAAATAACTGTACTAAAATTACTTGCAGGTGCATACATATAATATAAAATCATTTAAAATACATTAGAAAATCTCAAAAATACATTAAAATTTTTAATGTATTTTTAAGATATTTCTAATGTATTTTAAATAATTTTATATCATGTGCAATGCACCTGCAAGTAATTTTAGTACATTTATTTGAGCTTTTTTATATGAATTTTAATTATTTACTCAAGTTGAATTTAGCACTAGTATTTTAAAAACATTCAATTATTGAAGATTATTTTGTGAAAGGGGCTTAGTTTAGTAAAATGGATTTTGTGAAGAAGCCAGTTTTATTAAATGAATTTTTATGAAAGAGTCTTATATGGAAGTTCATTTCTGAATAATTTTTTTCTGTTTTTTTTTTTTTTTTTTTTTTTTTTTTTAATGTATATCTGCTTGGATTTATTCTGAAAAAAAAATATCAATATTATTATACCTTTTTCATAATTTAGATAAAATTTATTGCGTTTTATCATTTTGCAGTGATATTTTTTTAACCATGCGGATTAACAAGTAACATTGAAGTTCCTGAACTGTATTATTATTGAAAATGGAATGATGAATTCTTTCGAAAAGCGTTTTATTTATTTTTTTAATCATTTATAGCATTATTTTTACTTATTATTTTAGTTCTTTATTAGCGTTTCTTTGTTGCACAGACATTTTAATACATAACATTTTATTATTATTAGTGCATGTAAATAAGATATGATTGCAATTTATGTTATTGTTGATTCAATATCGTATTCTGCTTTTCACAGCATAATATTAATAAATTAAAATGCCTTATAACTTAAAGCAAGAAATTTTGTGTACTATATTTCATAAAATAAGCTGATGGTTAATAATTTAGAAATTTTCAATTTTGTTTACTGTAAAGTGCATAAGTTAAATAACAACAATAGTATCTTTTTTCTTTTTTTCCACAATTCAGTCTTGCAAAATCAGAAGAAAGCATTTTTCTTTTCAAGCAAGAACATTTAGATGAAAAAGTAAAATTCAAATCGCAAAAAATGCAATGGTTAATTTTTTCGAAGCATTAACAAAAAAAAAAAAAAAAAAAAAAAAGTGTGTGTGTGTGGGGGGGGGGGGGGGGGTTACATATCTGAACCTGAGTACTAAACAAGTTAATGATCTTAAAACGATTCTTCTTATTTTTCTATCAAAATTTGAGAAAAGGATGAATATAAAAAATGAATATTTGAAAGCTTTTTTAGGAAACAGTGATGGAAAAAATGAATCATTTTTTTTACTATAATGATTTATAAAAATAAATTCTATAATTGTAAGAATAGTTTACTGTTTATTTTTATTCACAATACTGTATTTTTACATAAAAGCAATCAATAATAAAGAAGTAAAATGACAATGAACCTTCAACTTGTTTGATTAAAATATAATACGTAAATTTTCTTTTAAGTTATAACGCATTTAATAATTTGTTAAGAACCCGCTGTGAAAAGGAGAATACGATACCGCAATCAGTAGAACATCAAGTTTAACTATATTATCTTATTTGCATGCACACATGTATATATATTATAATAAAAAAAACAGACAGACAAAGCCTGGTACATTAAAAAATAAATAGGTTATTAATTTCTTTTCGTGTATTGCAACAAAGAAAACTAATAAAGAAGTAAGTAATAATAAATAATAGTAAGTAAAAGTAATACTGTAGATGATTAAAAAAAACACTTACCCAGAATTACGATCGTTCCGTGTTCAATAATACTAAATTTCCAAAGCTCTGAAAAAGCCCATTGATAATATCCAAGGTACATTTCTTGCATAATTTTAAAACGCAATAAAAAATACCCACAAAATATAACAAAAGTGCTATAATATTGGTTTTTTTTTTTCAAAATAAAAGCGAATTCAAATTCAAAAACACGTGGTAAAGCGGAGTTCCCTATGCCGCCATCTCATACACAGTAGCGGATGGGGACAGCTTAATGCAGCAATGTTAAAGAAGGGGTTGCCAGATAAAATTCATCAGTTGAGGCCAAATCGAGGAAGCAAAAAGGCCAGAAAAAGGCCAAACATAAAAAATTATCATAATTGCACTAGATGGCAACTCTAAACAATGATTATAAAAGATGATTAAAGAATACTTTAAAGTTACTTTTCTTTTTTAACTAAGTACACAATATTTCTTAAATTACTCAATATTTTTGCACGAAATTTTCAGATTTTTGATTATATCATTAATGAATCTAATTTTAGTTACTGTTCCAACAACAACAGCAACAAAATTACGAGTTATCTCTAAAGTTTTTGGCAAAGAATATGCAATTATTTCAACTGTATTTAAACAATAGAGTCTTTTTCTTCTAATATCTCTCATAAATTGCTTTTCAGAATGTGCTAGAATGTCAAAAATGTTCATAAAGTAGAATTTTTCTGTTAAATTTGAGATATTTTGAGCATTCATTTATTCATACATGCTAAGATGCTTGGCAATTCGCTTTTGTCCGGAGATGTCTAAAACAGCCACATTTTATATTCCGTATGTCGCAACTCTCATATTGAGGCACTCTAACTTACACATTATTATTATTTATCTGCGTATCTTTTTTCATCCCATACCATGCCAGCCTATCTGTTTACTATGGTGAAGGAATTTTATGAAGGATTCCAAACGATCACTAAATGCTATCAACCATAACTAACAAGTTCGATGCTACTTAAAAATGAATAACGTAAACAAAAAACTTCAAAATACTAAAAAGGCCAGAAAAAAGCCAAAAGGCCAAATGATTGTTTTGAGGCCAATCGAGTTTGAAAAAAGGCCAGATTTCTCAGATTTGGCCTAAAAAAGGCCAATCTGGCAACCCTGAGAAGGACCTGCGTAATAGAAAAGAAGGGAAATCTTGTAAGGTATTCTTTAAAGCTGGTTTCAAACAAAGGGAAAAAATAAGATTTTGCATTTAATACTGGCGCCACCTATCCAAAATATTTGAAAATAATATTAAAAACGAAATCTTTAGAACATGATCTTTCTAACACTGTAGTAAGAATTATTTAAATAAGTAAACAAATATCTATAACTTTTACTTTTAAAATTTAAAAGCAGTTCAACTTTTATGTCATAATAATGTTACTGCATATATAACTCATTGCATATAAATAAATAGATAGGGATATGCATGTGACATTTTAACCGCTTTAAGGCTTATAGCAAATTAGTTTACAAAGGATAAAATAAAATAATTATTTCTTATCTTAAGGTAAATCTTTGTCTTTGCTTTCAATCAAGGATTCAAAAAACAATAAATATGATTTAAGTAGCATATACTTCTATAATTAAAATATACATAATGTAATACTTGTTTCCTAAGATAATTATGCATATATCATTATTACTATACATTAGTATGTCAGTATGGTTTCAATTTGTTTTTAAAATAGTTTAGAAAGATTTAAAAGCTATTACTATTTGTTTGCACTTTGGTCTTAATTTAAAATTTTCTTTGCTATATATAGTATTTAAAAAAAAAAAAAATCGAATTAATAGGGCACAGTTCAGTTTTCTTTAGTTATTACAAGGTTCGTACGGGTACCGTTATTTTCAAGGCCCGATATCAGAACTTTTTTTATAGAAAAAAAATCTAGTTTAAACGGAAGAAATTTCGCCTTATTTCAGGAGAGATTTTCCATAAATAAATACTGGTACCGAAGAATTTCTTAGTCTGGAAATTCAAGCACCCGTATGAACCCAGTTATTACATTGAACTAAACATAATTTAATTTTAGGATTATTTCAGTTCCTATTTTATAGCAAATGTATAATGAGAGCATCTCATATCTTTTTTAACATTACAATATTAATAATTATAATGCGTTATCTTCAAGTATTAACATCTTAAATTATAATAATAACAGTAACATTAATAAAAAAGGTATGAGGGAAAAAAACAACACATAGATAAGTACCAAGTACAAACGAAAATCAACATCAACAAATCAACGTGCCAAAGTCGGCTAGGGATTTTTTCCCCCATATCGCTATGCTACCCACTACGCTCGAAGTTTTAACACTGTTGCATTAAGCTGTCCCTATCCCCTACTTCTCATACACTCGAGTTGACTTTCACTTTAGGCGATTGCTTCCGGTCCGGTTTCAGCGTAAGAAGAAATAGTGGTGAAATACTTGGAGCGCATGCGTACACGCGCTTTCGCTGTTTCACGAAAAGTAAACTGAAGCACCCAGGAACCTTCCCGGTTGTTTCGGAAAATAGAAATAGCTCTCACATATCCGATACTATCAGAAATGTTCCTCTTAGAATAGTAAACGTTCCCACTATTTTTTACAGTGTATAATCGGTTTCCACCAAATTAAGCTTTGTGTGTTTGAATAACATAAGCTAGCTTTTTAAAAATAAGGAATTTGAAAGCTACCTCTTCCTCCCGGCACTGGCCGGAAGGACTTTTTCCTTTAAACTTGTCATTAGTAGCTCAGTTATTCTTTTTATGATTTTACAATATTTAATGTTTAATGGAATCTTGTGTTTTTTAAGAAAAAGAAAAATATTTCTTAGATGATGAAACACTAGGTATATTACAGTTGTAATATTTCTTACTTTCTTTTTCAGTTGAAATAGAACCTGCAAGTCGAATCTTCGATTTTTTGTCCACTGTGAAGTATGTGCAAGAGTCTATAGGATCTTATGACAAGGAATACGAGTTATAGTGTCCAGCTGGTACCACTTTTAAAAGCATTAAGAGGTGTTATTTGTTCTCTGCTTTTGAGTGTGTATCCTGCTAGATTGAAATTATGGAAAGTGCGGAGGTTTGATGCCAATGGACAACACTGATTTATGAGTCTTGGCTGTTTGCAAGTTATTTTTAAGCCAAGAATGTTTAACCCTTTCAGGGGCAAGGTACTTTTATTAGTAAAATGTTGAAATAATTTTATGACACCAGTATTTACAAGAGAATTTATTTGTAAACAAGTAAAAGTGTATTTTTGCGTATTTAATAAAGGTGAAATTTTCATTATAAAATTCCGGTGCCAATGTGGCAATTAGGGATTAAAATTATGTGATGCCGTGAGGCATCACCGCCCTTCAAGGGGTTAAGGATGGTCACCAAACTCCTGTTAAAGTAAGACTAAAGAAAAGCATTTATTATTGGAATTTTTTAATCCTGTTATTGTATATAATTCTGGTGGGTATTAAAACTTTATCTTCTTTGTTTAAAGCTATAAAGATTAAGAATTTGGTAAGTCTGTTTTTTTTTAAGTCTAACATTTATTTAGACTTATTGTTGTTTGAAATTGGTATTTTTTGCATTGAATTTAAATAATAAATTTTATTATTTAACTGTATTTTACAGATATATCAGTTGTTCAGTACACAAATCGATTAACTCCATAAAACAAAAAGTTGAGAAATGTCATGAAATAATGTACATTGTTTTTTAAAATTCCCTTTATAATATAAATTCAAAAGTATATATAGCTTTCATCTAACGGTATATAAAATTAATAAGAAAGAATAGCCAAAAAATAATCGTCATTAATGTTACAATTTTTATGTGATGGGTGGAGTTAATCGATTTCGCTACTGAAAAAAGTAATAAAGTTAAATTCAGTGTTTAAATTATTAAGTTTTTTATTACAGAAAAAGTTAGTTATTAGTATAAAGTTTTATTACAAATTTTCCATAAAAATGAATGGTGAAAATTCTGTTATATAATATATTATTTGTGATTATTTTATCAGCAATATAAATGTCTTCTTCATCAGGTGTATGTGACGCCGCGTATGTGGCCGCGCTAAGGGGGGGGGGGCAGGAGCCTCCCCCACCAAACATTCGCGAATGTTATTATACTTGGCAAATTTGTTTAAAAGTTTAATAAAAACTATAATACATTTTCAATTTCTGATAGACTTGGCAAAAATTACAAAACTAATTGGGAATATTATTAAACTTTTAACAAATAAGAACTATATTAAATTTTCTAACTGCGGTAAGTTGGCAAAATTATAAAACGAGTTGGCAAATACTGAAATTTGACTTGGCAATTTAAGGTTCTCTCCCCCACCAATAAAAAATCTTAGCGATGGCGTTGTATGTGTAAAACTCATCATTTCGATTTGTTGTCAAGTTTTTTATAGTACGTAATCATGTTTAACAGGAGGAATGAATTTTAGCAGGTCCATCATATCTCTTCTTTTTTCTCTTGTGACAGTTCTACATTTAGGATATAATAAAGGCTGATCTACATTCTTCAAAATTTGTGGTCTACCTGCTATAGATTTCCTTGTATTAATGGCATTAAATTCTGAATCTTCATTATAGTCATATTTGAATTGTATGTGTGAGATGGAATCTCGCAGTGTTTAAATCATGTTACTTTTATATTTCTTTTGGCCTTATACATCGATGTTCTTTAAACTTAAATCCATATTTATTTTTGCGAAAGCGATTTTGTTTCAGTTCGTACGTCGGCAAATTCCGCCGCTTCATCGTACATCGGTAATTTTTCCTCCGTATCGGCACGCTCTGAGTGGAAGCTTCTCCTTTGAAATCTGCGCGTATTGTGATGACGTCATCGGAGCGAGTGTCTCCCGGCGTAAGCTTTGAATGGATGTCGATCTTTCGGAGGTGTGGTTTAATGTTTAATCGCCGATCGTAGAGCAAATAAAAATAAAGCTTTTTAAATGTACTCTTTTGGATTTGTTTATTAAGATATTGCTTAATACTTTAAATTCTCTAATAGATTTGAATCTTTTCTTTCTCTAACTTTTGAAGTCCCCGTTTTCTTATTATAAATTAAAAATTCCGTTAATTTTAGAATCAGAATTTGTTTTGTTGGTAATCTGTTATGACTTAGATTTGGTTTTAAAGATCGCGGGCTCCGGCTCCGGTCTGTCTTCCGATGGATGTGGGACCCGGTAAAAAGATTGTCGAAAACGATGTCTACGATTTTACTCCTGTTAAATTTATTTTTCTGTTGGTTTAAAAAGGCTTTAATTAAGATTTTTATCTATAGAAAATTCACCTAGTGCTGCATCTTACATTTTAGAGATTTTCTTAAAGAGGAATAAATTATTTTATCGGCAACGTATTTATTTTGAAAATCGGTGACCAACGGGTGAAGGCCTCTTACTTCTCTTCTACAAGATGAATAAAAAGTTTGATTTGTGCTTAAAAGTGTCCTCATCATTTCTTTACAGATATACAAGTAAGAAGTCTCCTTTTTCTATTTTTTTTACAATTGCTGACCTCAAAGAACCGATGGTTTTATCGCAATATTACACAACGCATCTTCAATTAAAAAGAACTTCAAAATAATTTACCTTTAATTAACGGCCCATATTATGGATTATAATTCTACAATTTAATAGTAATGCCACATTTTGGTGCCGGAAAAAGCAGTGGTTCTGAATAGTAATTCGAATTGATTTAAAGAATATCGTAATATTTTAGAACTTTTGTTCTCAGAATAACTTTTAAAAAAATTTTTTGATGTGTTTAATAGAATTCAAGATTTGTTCTTTTGGTAAATTTTTAAGAAATATGGAATATTTTATGCAAGAATTTTTGCATAACGGCATATGAAAATGTTATTTTTACTATTGGAAGTTCCTGTTCTCAAAAATTTCTTGCATAGCTTTTTCCTATTTTGAAGAATTAAATTTTATAATTCTAGAATGAATTTGTTCTACTCCATCTTGAAGAATATAATATATTTTGCTAAGTTTCCTATATTTTATTTTCAACAATTATTTAAATTAAAATGAATTTCATGTCAAAGAATAGTCATATTTTTGATGATGCATAATTATTACTCTATTTAGTAGTTTTATTTGAAAGAATTTCATCTACGTATTCTTTTATTTGTAATGAATTATTAGAGAACATAATTTTTTTTTTAAAGAATGATTATTTGGTATATATATATTTTTTGAAATGAATTATATATTGTTCTTAGAAAAATTCTAATGAATTTGAAATAATAAAATTGTTCTCAAGAACACATTTCATATTTTAAGAGACTATGACTTTGGGTTTTTAAATTAAAAATTTTTATGGCACTATTAAATTGCACAAATTTGCAAATTCTATATATATTTATAAGAAGCATTATTTTTGAAATCATGATTATTGGTGCTGAGAAATTTTATTCTTATGTCATACTTATTTAATTTATTTCCCTCTGAAGCTGAAATTCTTCACAGAAGTTATTAGTTGTAAATATCATATATAACATTCTTAGATATTTCTATGCTTCTATTCTACAAATTTCAAATCAAGATATTTTGTTTAACAATAATTTGAATACAAGAGTTTGTTCATAGATTTATTCTTATGCCATCTGGACTGTGATGTTCTATTATAATCATACAGTTTGGCTTAGTGCAAAGATAATCTGCAATTTACAAATTAAGAATGTATGCATTTAAGAATATTTTCACATTTATTTTACAACTTTTCTCATGTTGTTACTAAAAGAGTTCTCAGCTGACAAAATTTTATATTTGAAAAATTCATGTTGCTTCATTTTTTTTTTAAATGGCAAGTTATAATTTTGAAATCGGGACCTTTCCACTTCATCGTATGTGCAGACTATGACAGTTTTCAACAAACAGTTTCTCATGTTGTCAGTAAAAGAATGAAAGCAGCATTATTTTTTTTACTCTTGAGAAGAAGTAGGCATGGGGCTACTTCATTCCTGTTACAGTTATATTCTTGAAATTATTTTACATCATCTATTTAAAAAAAATCTTATGTTTTTATACAGCTTTTAAAATAAGTTCTCATATTATCAGTATTTCGCTGCAATAATTTTAACTGTGTGTCACTGCTGTTTCCCATATTTAAAGACTGTCTCTCTACATATGTTGCTCTAAGAGTTCTCTTCCAACCTGTTAAAAAAAAAAAAAAAATACTCACCTGCAAAAAAAACTTTGTTTCATTTTCAACAATCCCTTACCTGATGAAGTTGGCCATTCACTGATGAGTTGTATCCATTAGTGCTGACCTCTTCTCTAGTATTTTCCTTCTTTTACGGTAGAAGATAAATATATTAATACTATACTTACCTGCTCAACTCACTGTTTTATAACAATAACTTTAAAATTTGTGCTTCATTTTCAACGCTGAAGTAACTATTGAAGAAGGGTCATGTCATGTTTGAGTCATTTTATCCTTACAATGTCTGATTCAATTCAATATCTTCTATGTTTGTCTCTAAAGCTAAAATAAGATTTACGAGTAATCTCAAATGTTTTCTCAAGTAACAGCTGTCACAAGACCTGATTATGGAAGTTTTGTTGGTTGCCCTTTTCTCTTGTGAGATGTGAATTATCCTTACTAAGTGGATTGGTTGACTTATCTGCTCCTATAAGTCAGTATTGCTATTTTTGCAAAAAATTTTTTGGCTAAATCAAGAAAATACTCATTTATTATGAAATATTAGAAAATTAGTTACTTTCAATATTGATTTTGTATGATGCATGTTCTTACATATACCTGCAGTTACAAGAGTTGTATTTTGATTCAGAAATTCTCAAGATCAATTTATTTTCTGTCTAAATTCCCCATATTTCAAAAATTTTATTGTGCCTTTGTTTTCATTTGTGAATATACCCAAAGTCTCTAAATTTTTATGTTGTCATATTCCTCATATTTTTACACAGGAAGTAATTAATTGAATGAATTCTGAAGATTTATTATTACTAATGAAGATATTTAAAAATTTTAAGCATCAAATCAATTTCTATACAAAATTACATAAAAAGAAAAGAAAAGCACAGTTCTTAGTAACTATTTAACAGCGCCTTTTAATGTAGAAGTGTTCCTTGATGAATCTTCAAAATTACTAAGAAATTTAAAGAAAAAGTGCTTATTGATATCATCACCTACCTGTCTCATTTTTTCCCCCAAGATGTGTGTGTGAATACATCATCAATTCTCATCAAATACAACATCATTTTTTCATCTTCAGTGCTCTATAATTCATCCTTTTAGTGTGTCCAAAATAGTGATTACTGAAAGTTAATGATTAGCTTCAAAAGAAGTGAAGCACACGGATGTTGTGTTGGCTCCCAAAAAAAGTTCTCGTCCAATGTTCCTGCATAATGTCTATTCAACTGTTAAGTTGATGTTGCTTTTTTGTGTGTATCATCTAGAGATATGCGTCGGTTTCTGTATGGTAAACACAATGTTTACACCTTTGCAACAATACACATACCTGATGTCTTTTTGTGTGCCAAAACTTTCAGCGTGTTTTTGAACATTCTGATAACATTTATTTATTTTATTTTTCATGCAAACTTTAAATTGTGTTGATAATTCTAAGGAATCAAGGATCTGTTGAGAAGAACATTGCTATTATTTTTTTTGCAGTTATGGTGTGGTATATTGTGCTATTTTAGTGTACATATATTTTTTCTTTTTGCGCAAGGTGTCAGGATCCTTGTTTAGGGAGATTCAAGCCACCTGAAACCTTGAGTAAGATGAGTAGTCACAATGTATATTGTTCTATGATTGTGGATAATAGTATATTTTTTACATAATTCTCTTAATTTTTCTGCATGAAATATTTTATGTAAATGATTTTTAATATTTATATTATGGTACACTTAAAAATTTTAATTTCCCATGATAGTGTCAATTGTTTTCCCATTGTATATGAAAGCATTTATTTTTTTCTGGGGATCCCCACCCACTCAACCAAATACCCACTTATTCTTAAAACCATGGTTTGTCTATAAGTTTATGAGTTTATCTTTATACATATTTAAAATTGTATTAAGTGATGTCTCATATTTTAAAGAATAGTATATACTTGGAAAATGTTTGATGAGTAAATAATACAAAAAGTATTGGTGTTTGTTGATATATTGCTTTTGCAATACATATTTTCAGGGTCTAATGAAAAATAGTAAAAGTATATGGTTCAGCAGTAAAACACCTATTTTTCCTTTAAGACATGTCTCTCTTATATATATTGTTGCAACTACCTTAACTATCTGTATTTTACATGTAAGTGGTCATTTAGTGCACGATTCGGCTACTTCTTCATGTAAGATACAGCTGGTTCTTTCAAGTCAATCACATATTTATTACTAAATTAAATTAAAAAAAAATGAATATCGTATTATGAAAATTTTTCTAAAGATATTTTTTATGTATGGCCAGTTTATATTTAGAGTAAAAGTAAATGCTCTATTTTATGAATATTAAATAAATTGCAAGTCCTAGGTGATGGTCAAATACTGAAGTTATTTTGATCTTTGTTGCTTGTAAAATACAACTTTTCTTATATGGTATGCCAATTTAATTAAATATTTGATAATGAGCTCATTTTATATATGCTAATTCTGATTTTGTTTAGCATTTTTACTTAAGTAATACATAGGATTTTATATACGCTAATTCTCATTTTCTTTAGCATCTGTGCTTAAGTATTTGTGAAGATAAGTTTATGTCATCATACTGCAATTGCCATAATTAAAAAGACTTGGCATTTTTTTATGTATACTGTTTTGAATATACTATGTATACTTTTGATTATTTTCTTTTTCTCCTCTCTTCCCTTTTGGTCCCCACTAATTTTTATTTGCAGCTGTTTAACTTTTGGCTTTACTTTAATAATTTAACTTTTTTTTTCTTTCTCTGTCTTTGGCATTCAAAATTTTGTCATCCAGTTCCTGTAAATGTTTTTATTTCCTTTTACCTTTTACATCACTTGCTCTGCTAAAATTTTATTCGGTAAATGGGAGTATTGTGAGATGAAATCTCACAGTGTTTAAATCATGTTAGTTTTTTATTTCTTTTGGCCTTATACATCGATGTTCTTTAAACTTAAATCCATATTTATTTTTGCGCAAGCGATTTTGTTTCAGTTCGTAAGTCTTCAAATTCCACCGCTTCATCGTACATCGGTAATGTTTCCTCCGTATCGGCACGCTCTGAGTGGAAGCTTCTCCTTTGAAATCTGCGCGTATTGTGATGACGTCATCGGAGCGAGTGTCTTCCGGCGTAAGCTTTGAATGGATGTCGATCTTTCGGAGGTGTGGTTTAATCGCCGATCGTAGAGCAAATAAAAAATAAAGCTTTTTAAATGTATTCTTTTGGATTTGTTTATTAAGATATTGCTTAAAATTTTAAATTCTCTAATAGATTTAAATCTTTTCTTTCTCTAACTTTTGAAGTCCCCGTTTTCTTACTATAAATGAAAAATTCCGTTAATTTTAGAATCAGAATCTGTTTTGTTGGTGATCTGTTATCACTTAGATTTGGTTTTAAAGATCGCGGGTTCCGGCTCCGGTCTGTCTTCCGATGGATGTGGGATCCGGTAAAAAGATTGTCGAAAACGATGTCTACGATTTTACTCCTGTTAAATTTATTTTTCTGTTGGTTTAAAAAGGCTTTAATTGAGATTTTTATCTATAGAAAATTCACCTAGTGCTGCATCTTACATTTTAAAGATTATCTTAAAGAGGAATAAATTATTTTATCGGCAACGTATTTATTTTGAAAATCGGTGACCAACGGGTGAAGGCCTCTTACTTCTCTTCTACAAGATGAATAAAAAGTTTGATTTGTGCTTAAAAGTGTCCTCATCATATCTTTACAGATATACAAGTAAGAAGTCTCCTTTTTCTATTTTTTTAGAATTGCTGACCTCAAAGATCTCTGATAAGTCGATACTAAAAAATTTACCGTTATCATTCAACGCTTGCTAGTGCATTTGAGCTGCTTTATTGCAGCAACTGCAAGTGCTTTGACACTTAAAATTTAAGATTTTTCAAAAGTGGAGTTAATCGATTTGTGCACTGAACAGCTCATATATGAGTATGTATTGCTCAACTATTGTCCATCCCCCCCCCCCCCCCACACACCCCTTTTCCATTAAAAAAATTATTTTGCAGATTTAAAATATGAATAATTAATTTATTTATTTACTTGCTTACTTTAATATCAGTTGCATTTAATTTTTATATATAAAACATAATCATGGCAAGAGCTACTTAAGAGGCTACCTCAGTCCCGCGATAACACCGTTCACTAATGTTAATCCAATGGAAGAATTTTTTTAAGATATCTTGTTTGCATTTTAATATTTTTAAATGATTTCTTTTTTTTCGTATTGGATAGCTGAGGTAGATCTCTACAAAGGCAAACGAGAATTCTTAAAAAAATTCTCCTATTGGATTAACATTAGCGAACAGGTGTTTTCGCGTGACTGATGTAACCTCTTAAGAGTCCACATTAATCAAAGGAAGAAAGGAAAACACTAATGTTTGTGTGGGGGCGTTATTTTCAAATTTCTCATTTGAATTTTAATATTTGATTTTTTTGGGGCATAGGATAGCTGAGGACGATCTATAACGGGGCTAGTTTTTACATTTTCGATTTTGGTTATAGTTTTTTTTAATATTAGGCTAGTTTCAATTTCAGAACCAGTTCTTTTTTCCATGACTACTAGTATGGGCCCTTAAAAGGTTACTTCAGTCACGCGAAAACACATTATTTGCTAATGTTAATCCAATGGGAGAAATTTTTTAAGATATCTCATTTGCATTTGAATATTTTTAAATAATTTTTATTTTATTTTATTTTAATTGGATAGCTGAGGTAAATCTATACAACAAAGACCATTTTTTGATTTTGTTCACAGGTATTTTTAATTAGGCAACTTTCAGTTTTGGAACTCTTAAGAGCTCCAAAATCATGGGAAGAAAGGAAAACGCTAATGTTAAGACTATGGGTGCGTTATTTTCAAATTTTTTGCTTTGATTTTTAATATTTTGAATGATTTTTTTTGCATAGGATAGCTGAGGACGATCTACAACCGGGCTAGTTTTTACTTTCTCGGTTATAGTTTTTTTCTTTTTTTTTTTTTTTTTAGGATAGTTTCAATTTCAGAACCGGTTCCGAAAGTAAAGTTTTTTTTTTTTTTTTTAAATCTGAAGCCAAAAGCGAAAAAGGAAAAACTACCCCAATTTTAGATCGTCCTCAGCTATCCTATGATAAAAAATCATTCAAAAATATTAAAATCAAAGCGGCAAATTTGGAAATAATGCCCCCATAGGATTAACATTAGCGTCACAGTAGTCACAGAAAGAAACATTCAAGCTAATGTTATTCCTATGGGAGGATTGTTTACAGATTTCTCAACTTTTATTGTACATTTGTAGTTTTTTTTAATTTTTGTTACGTTTTTAACACTTTCCAACAAAGTTTAAAAGTGTTTGACTTTGGTTTGTCTGGCCGTCTGTCTGTGCTCTAACTCTCGTAAATATTCTCGTATTGCCCTGAAATTTTTGGATGTTATTGACGTTTACCATACCATGATCCCTATTTCAAATGAAGTTTGTAGCATGTTTAGTTCATTTACAGGGACAGTCAAAAGTATTCCGTTACATTACGGCCAATGGGAAGAAATCGTTTCACATGATTTTTAATGATATTACACGCATCCAAACATATAGATATCAAATTAGTATTTTGTTTTGATCTTGAACATATAAAGATCAGTTGCTTTGTAATTTTTTTTATTGTCAATTAGACATTTAAATTTTAATTACATTTAAGTTATCACATTTAATTTAAATCTGCATTACATAAAATTTAATTTTAAATAAATTTAAGTAATTCAAATAAATTTTTAAATTCTATTTTTTATTAATTAAATGAACATTTATTAAAATGCAATAATTCTTAAAATAAAATGAAAAATATTTTTATGCTAATTGTGATATCGCCCTGTTGTAAGAGATAGATATCAAATTAGTAAAATCAATTTTTTAAAGTTCTTATGTTTTAAAGTGAAGTATTATCGTTCATATATAAAAAATCTCTATTAATTTTCTAGTATTAATTTTGCTAATTACTGGTTCATTTGTAATTATAAAATAGTAGAACATAAAAATATTAATTATATATAGTTAAATAAAAATATTAATTAATATTAATTATACATATTTAAATTTTAATATTATTATACATTTAAATAGTGATAATAATGTAAGAATAAAAAAGAAAATCTTTAATTATGTTAATCTTCCACTAACATTATTAAAGATTTTCTTTTTTTCTTTCATTATTATCACTATTTAAATATATAATTAATATTGACATTTACATATACCAAATTAATTAATGTTTAAATATGCATAATTTATATCAAATAATAATTATTGAAATAATGATAATAATATCTTTTTCTTATATTATTATCACTATTTAAATATATAATTAATATTGATATTAACTAATAATTATTTAAATATGTATAATTAATATTTTCATTTAAATATATATAACTAATATTAATTATTAATTAATTAATATATACATATTATTATATATAATTATTATAATAATATTATACGTAATTATTATAATTAATATATGTATTATAATTATAAAATTATATATTTTTTAAATGTATATAATTTATATGAATTAACATTATTATTTCATATTAATTTATAATTCATATTAATAAATATTATTATTTAAACATATAATTAATGTTTTAGTTTAGTAGTTTGTTATTAATTTTCTTCAGTTTTCAATGTCTAGCTAGTGAGATATTAAATATGAAAATAAAAAAACAAAAACAATCTATATTAGATAAAAATTTTTAGACATAAATGAACTTTTGTTTTGCACTATATATACTTTGTAGAAACCCAATCATTACATGCATATATGTTTAGTATCAACTTATGAATAGGAAGAATGTATTAAATGAGAGTTTCACAAAAATAGATGTAAATAACACCAAAAATATTTTAATTTAAATGCAAGTTATTAGTAATAATGCGTAACTGAAACATATATAACTTTTTGGTCATCCTTAGAATCTGGAAGCTATACTTTTTTCTTTCTTTTTTTTTCTTTTTTTTGGTATATGTTGTCTACATTAGTGATATATTTGAATGGCGTTGTGATTTGAAGAATTTTATGAAAATTAGAGTAGATGGCAGCAGATATTTAAACCATATCCGATTTTCAAGTCTATTTGAAACACACACATACATAAAATTTATGCAGACATCAGTGGCGTGGCGTCCGGTCATCGCTGGATGCGGCGATGACCAAGCAATATTTTAAAACTCTTAATAAGCTTTTAAAACTCTACGATCCAGTTTTAGCAGAACATTGGAGTTCATGTATAAGTGAAGGTAAGATTTAAAGTTTCTTTTTTGAACATTCAACCATTGAATTTTAGAGTTTATAATTTTTCACCACAAACTTAAATAATTGCGATGACTACCGAAAATTTTCACGCCACGCCACTGGCAGACATGTATATATTCATATTTATTATGTACATATATTGATATGTATTCAAATAGTCACACATGAATATGTGTATGATTGTATATGTTTTCACTTTTATGAGAAATAATTGTCAGATTTATTGACTTACGAGAACGTTAAGAAAATGCAAAACTAAAGCAGAAAGATGCAATATTACATTGATTATTAAAAACTATACTCGATGACGTACAACAGATTGGTAAAAACAATAAAAATCTGATCTAGGAGACCTCTCTAAAATCTATATTTTCTTAGTAAGATTTTGAATAGATGTTAAACAAAATAAAATGTATTTTTAGCTATCACTAACCGAATACAATAACCTTTCTTCTCCTTCTCCTTCTTTTATTTCTATTTATTTATTTATTGTTTTTATTCATTTATTCATTATTTATTTACTTTCTCTTTTTCTTTTCTTTTCTTTCTTTTTTTTTTTCTTTCTTTTTTTTTTTTTTTTTTTCATAATTTAACATGTTTTTGTATATTTTCAGCATTAAAAAGTTTGAATTTATTAATCTTAGTGCATTACTATGCTAGGTGACTTATGTCACACTGGTAGAAAAAAATAAAATAAAAATTTGACATAGCAGACCTCAATATTTTCTTAGTAAGGTTTTGAATTGATACATATCAAGAAAAGGAAATTTTTAAAAATAAAATGTATTTTTAGCTATCATTTTTTAAACTATTCGAATACATCTCTCTTTCGTTCTTCTTCTTTTTTTTATTTTTAATTATTATCGATTATAAATTGGAATACTATAAGAAATGTAAAAAAATATAAATTAAAATTTACAAATTAAAACAATTCTCGTATATAATTAATTAATATTGGATGGTACATGAAAACAAAATTCCATTAAATATATTTTGATTTTTTCAAATAAATTACTTGTATATTACATTTATTTTATAAAACATAATTTATTTTAGTCAAAAGCATTAGATTAACAACTAGCACATTCCGCCTCAGCATTACATTAACATGATTATATTTTATTATCTTCTACCTAGATGGCGACACTATGAAAATGTACAATGTTAGCAAGGAATCTTTGAAGGGCCAGAGAATGCACGAAGCAATGCGCAGATCGATTTTGGGAGGATTTCGGAAATCTTGGATGCGGAACATGCTAGTTGGAACAAGGAGGACAGTTTTAAATGTTTCTGTAACTTTATTACATGACATTGATTGAATCGCATTCGCAGCAGTGGAAATCAATGTTATTGAAACTCTAATTAAAAGTCTTTTATAAAATTGAGTATATAACCAAGGAATTTTTATAAATAAAAAATCCTTTTGTAATATTTCCGGCTTGAGTTTGTATTTTTGAAAACAACTGAAATCGAAACATCTGAAGAGAGTGAAATGTTCCATTTCTTTCTTATTTACTAATAGAACTGAAAATAGTCAATACTAATTAAAAAGGGCATGAATATCATCCAGGAAAACTACGGAGGTCATTTTTTATGCTCTTAAAAAAAGTAAAAAAAACAAACAAAAAAACAAAAAAACTCAACAAACTTTTAATTATACAAAATTTTTTACTAATTTACTTGTTTTTCTTCTCCCTTCAACATTCACCCTAAAAGTTTCAGTTTAAATATCAAATAATTCGTTGGCATTTAAACTATTAATTTATTATTTTTACCTTTGTGAAGTTTTCATTCTCTGAAGTACTTAAAATTCAGAATAAAATCTTCTGCTTGTTGAGTATTTATTAATTAAAAATAAAATATACGTTTAAGATTTTGAAATTTTATCAATTTCGCCCATTCCCAAAGAACACCCTTCTCATGCGAAATCTCAGAACACGTAACTCTGCTTGAAAGTATATTTGCAATGGCCGATTTCGATGGCCATTAGGGATGTACCGAATAGTAATTTTGGTCGAAACCGAATATTCGGCTCACAGGTGAACGGAATATCAAATATTCGGTAACAATGTAAAACGAATAGGAAAGAGAGGTTCCTTCCGTTCCGAAAAAGATCGTTTCGTAAATTTTATTCAAACCGAAGAGAAGTCTTCTGAAATCTCTCCCATGAACAGGTGATGAGGTATTTATAAGCCACTTTAAGAAAATACATATCTAATTAAAAAAAAAAAGAAATATGAAACATTTATGAATTTCGCTAGCTAGGATTTACACGTCGAAAACTTTCTAAAAAAAAAAAAAAAAAAGAGTGGCATGGGAGATTGAAGTTTCCCAAACACTAGGCCACGAGTGTTGTAAACCCTGGTCTATCTTGGTGGATTAAAGTACAAAACAGTCGCAGTCGAATGCTCAAAGATTTTTCCTTCAAAAGCAGTCTTTCCAACGCCCGCACCTATTCAAAGATGTTATTTCTCAAGGCGACTATTTCGGCGAGTTTTTCATACTCCCGCTGACTGTCCTGTTCCAGATATAAAGAAATTCGTCCATGAAATTACGCCTCCACGCTCAGAATACACCAAAATAATAGGACACAGCATTCAGTTTCATTACACTGTCAGTTACAAGCAAACATTTTCAAAAAAAAAAAAAAAAATTCCTAAAGAAAACCGTAGTGAAAGTGACAACAAACCCCGCCCAGCATCAAAATCTGGATTTCAAGATGGGCGGAGTCACCGTTTCATACTTCTTCAATTGAATCAGATTTCCGCTTCGCCAGTAAAAAAAAATGTACCCCCAACGACCGGTATTGATTTTCCAAAAAAGCACATGTTTTTTGTGACTTAAGTGAGAAAAAATAAAAAGCATAGTTGTCTGAGCGAAGCGAAGGCTAATACTCAGCGAAATATTACTGTCCGGACACATTACAGTTACGATGGATATTAACGCCATGTCTTACTAAAAAAAAAAAAAAAAAAAGCCTAATAAAAACCTTTCGTCAAGCATAACTCAAAAAATGTTTGTCGGATTTCATTTCTGATTGCACCAGAAGGTAGCTATGAGGGCCACCTACTGAATGCACCTACTATGAAAAATAAGTTCCAAACCGTTTAAAAAATATATTAAAAAAACTGATAAAAAAAGCACAATTTATCTGTGCGTCACTTTCACCGGTGGATGTTTTCGTAGACAACTAGTTTGAACACATGGAGCAAATAAAAAAAAAATACGCACGCAGTAATATTGAATAGATCAGTTTCAACCACGTGATCACAAACCTTGCAACAACCCGTGGCAACCAGTTTTGGTGGGCAAACAAATAATAATACAGTACTCCGTACCACGGTGACCGTTTTTAGCCTGTTATATAAAATCTGGCATAGTCAGGCTAAATCCGGCTAAAAACTCAGGCTAAAAGATAGCTGTCAGTCTATCGACTGGAAATTAACAGATTTTTTTAATACTCGTATAACGAAATTTAGAAACGATTGTGAATGATTAAAACAAAAGACATGAGTGTTTATTGCTCCGGGAAGTTAGCTTTCTCTGGATGTCTGTCTGTCTATCATACAGCATGCAATTTTCTTGTAAAGGTTAATATTATTATGCAGTAAAACCTCCATAACGGACACACCCGATTAGTGGACATTTTTTCGATTACCAACCTTTAAATAACTGTACATTTTTTACTGTCAGTAGCGGACACCTCCAAATAGAGGACAAATTCTGCCCTCCCGAGGTGTTCGCTATTCAGAGGTTTTATTGGTAAAACCTCCATAACGGACACTCCCGATTAGCGGATACCTCTATTTAGCGGACATTTTTTCGATTAGCCACACTTAAATAACTGTACATGTTTTACTCTCAGTAGCGGACACCTCCAAATAGAGGACAAATTCTGCATTCTCGAGGTGTCCGCTATTCAGAGGTTTTACTGTATATATTATTGATAGTTATTTTACAGGACCGCACAAAAGAATAAGAATATATGAAACGAATATAAACTAAATTCGGGATTGGTAGATCGCTGATGGTAATGTAATTTTAGGATGTTGTTACAGTCATCCGCAACATGTTTTTAGAGTTTCGTTCATCTAACGAAACCCTACCTGTCTCACTCCTTTGTCTGTCTGTCCGTCTGTCACAGAGCCCGTTCTCAGAAATTATATATGTCGGAGACTTGAAAATTTGCATACTTATAGCTGAACACCACACATCAAACGGCAAATAATAAAATTTTGAAAAAGTCTAATATTTAACCCTCTGGGCTGTAACTTGTGTATTTTAAGCAATTTTTCTAACTCAGCCCCTAATTAAGTTGGAGACATGAAATTTTGCATACTTATAGCTGAACACTTGCGATACACGATAAATCATAAAATTTTGAAAAAGTCATATTTAACCCTCCAGTCTCTAACTTCTGTATTTTAAGCATTTTTTCTAACTCAGCCCCTAATTAAGTTGGAGACATGAAATTTTGCATACTTATACCTGAACACCTCACATCAAACGGCAAATAATAATATTTTGAAAAGTCATATTTAACCCTCAAGGTCTCTAACTTCTGTATTTTAAGAATTTTTCTAACTCAGCCCCTAACTAAGTTGGAGACATGAACTTTTGCATACTTATAGCTGAACACCTCACATCAAACAACAGATAATAAAATTTTGAAAAAGTCTATTATTTAACCCTCTGGGCTCTAACTTGTGTAATTTAAGCAATTTTTCTAACTCAGCCCCTAATTAAGTTGGAGACATGAAGTTTTGCATACTTATAGCTGAACACCTCACGTAAAACGACAAATAATAAAATTTTGAAAAAGTCTAATATTTAACCTCTAATATTTTGCCTCACGCAATTTTTAAATTTAAACAGTTTTGCAATATTATTTTTGGTTCATTTTCCATAATAAGTGTAATGTGATGTAATTTATTCTATTTAAGACTTCTAACGCATATTAATGAATTTATTTTACAATATCCTTTCTCTTTTAAAATTCACATGTAGATATAGTTTTTATGGCGTAATTTCCAATAAGTGACTGCTTTTTATACCTAATTATTCAATTCTATAATTTGAAGGTTTTTTTCTGTTTATAATAGTAACGTGTAAATATTTTTTTTATTTGAAGCAAACATTATTGTTTGCGCTGTTTATACAGTTGGCATCAGTTTAATTAATACCATTTTCTAAAATATGTAAAAAATATCTGTCGAAATGCTGAATATTTGAATTTAAAATAGAAATAAAACCTCAAAAAATGAGTCAAATTGAAAAAAATAATGGAATCTGCACACCGGGATCTTCTATTGAACAAAATGATCTAAAAATGATTAAATTCCCATCCTTTTTTTAATGGAACGGTTTTGTCCAATTTTAGCATTAAATATCTCTTAAAATAATTCTTCGATTTGAAAACTGTATGCATCAGCGTGTTGATCAAACATTTCTCTATAATACCACCGATTTTCATATTTTTGTATGCAATAGTTTTCTTAATATTAACGAAGAAAGACGTCCGGTCACAAAAAATTCAAAACCGGCGGCGGCGGTGACAGCGTTAGTTACTTTTTTTAGAATAGAGAGATATATAAAAATGAAAACTTGTCTATCAGTCTGTTTGTAATTCTATAAAAATCCACAATTTGGAAGCCAAAATTGTGAAAAGATACGTACATGTGTATTAAAACATGGCCGAGGCAACTAAAGTAATCCGGAATCGAAATAATTTATAGTTAATTTTTAATTAATAAAAAAATTTAAACATTTTTCGTTATAGCAGTTGCCAACAATTAAAATACACAATAAAATTATTACTACAACAATTAATTTTCTACTGCAAGATTTCCAGGTGAAAAATGAAAATGAAATAAATAGTTTGCCGAATTTAAAAAAAGATGAATATTACATCATAACTTTTCTATTGCAAGATATTCACGTGAAAAATGAAAATGAAATAAATAGTTTGACGAATTTAAATGAAAGTGGAATATAACTTCATAACTTTTCTATTTCAAGGTTTCCACGTGAAAGAGGAAATATTACGTCATATTGAAAATATAATGGACGTGGTGGATATAGTATAACGTCATATGAGTGTGAAAAATGTATTGAAGCATGATAAAAACCCGATTAGGGAAATATTGGCGTATTTTAAAATTATTGCTCCAATTATAAATTGAAATAAGTTCATTTATAGCTGTATTCTTTTGCGTCTGTTATATACATTTATACATTTTTATATAGTGTTTTCATATGATTCATTCATACAACATTTCGACTGCTTTTTTTAATGTTTGTTTTGCGTTGCATGTTAAATTTTGAAATTGATTTTTCAGAACAAACATCCTTCACATTTTGGGCAACGCCGGGCACTTTAGTTTGTAACAGATAAATAGCTTTTGTAATTGCAATTTCTGCTATATTGATTGGGTTAGAAATTTTAAATTTGGTGTGGTAGTTACTTTTAATATGTAAATACTCTTAATGAACGCTCTCTAAAAGGTTCAATTTGACGGATAAACGTAAAAATTTCTAGAAAGTTTCTAAACTATGATTTATTTGGAATACTGAAATTTTTGGGATACTGTTGGGGTTGGGTCTATGTCATTTAGCAGACAACCAAATAGCCGACAAGACATTTAGCAGACAGCAATTAGACGACAGGACATTTAGCCGACAAGTACATTTAGTCGACACGTACATTTAGTCGACAGGACAATTAGCCGACAGCGACAGTTAGCCGACAAGACAGATAGCCGACAGAGACAATTAGCCGACAGGACAATTAGCCGATAGGACAGTTAGTCGACATGGACAATTAGCCGACAGGACGTTTAGCAGACAGGATGATTAGCCGACAAGACAATTAGCCGACAAGACATTTAGCCGACAGGACATTTAGCCGACAAGACAATTAGCCGACAGGACATTTAGCCGACAGGACAATTAGCCGACAGGACATTTAGCCGACAAGACAATTAGCCGATAGGAGAATTAGACGACAGGATATTTAGCCGAGAGGACGATTAACACAGTTAGATTTTGGTTTGGATACTGTTAGGTTTCGGATAGGTTACAGTCAGAATACAGTTAGGTTATAATTAGTTTACGGTTACGTTAAACTTGGGTTACAGTTAGGTTACGGTTAGGTTACAGTTAGATTACGGTTACGTCACAATTAGATTAAATTTAGGTAACAATTAGGTTACGTTTAAGTTACAAATAGGTTAAGGTTAGATTACGGATAGGTTACAGTTAGATTAGGGTTAAGTTACGGATAGGTTACAATTAGGTTACGGATAGGTTACAGTTAGATTACGTTTATGCTACGATTAGGTTACAGATAGGATACAGTTACGTTACAGTTTGGTTACAATTAAGATTATGGATAGGTTACAGTTAGATTACGTTTATGCTACGATTAGGTTACAGATAGGATACAGTTACGTTACAGTTTGATTACAATTAAGATTATGGATAGGTTACAGTTAGATTATGGTTAGGTTACGGATAGGTTACAGTACGTTACGGATAGGTTCCAATTAGGTTACGGTTAGGTTACCGCCAGGCTACAGTTAGATTACGGTTACGTCACAGTTAGATTAAATTTAGGTAACAATTAGGTTACGTTTAAGTTACAAATAGGTTAAGGTTAGGTTACGGATAGGTTACAGTTAGATTAAGGTTAAGTTACGGATAGGTTACAGTTAGATTACGTTTATGCCACGATTAGATTGCAGATAGGATACAGTTACGTTACAGTTTGGTTACAATTAAGATTACGGATAGGTTACAGTTAGATTACGGTTAGGTTACGGATAGGTTACAGTACGTTACTTATAGGTTACAATTGGGTTACGGTTAGGTTA
This sequence comes from Maratus speciosus, assembly GCA_963932465.1. Lineage (NCBI taxonomy): Eukaryota > Metazoa > Arthropoda > Arachnida > Araneae > Salticidae > Maratus > Maratus speciosus. The sequence continues at coordinate 2,281,765 of CAWVRF010000002.1, read as the reverse complement.
CCGCCAGGCTACAGTTAGGTTACATTTAAGTTACAGTTAGGTTATAGTTACATCACAGTTAGGATACGGTTAGGTTATAATTAGTTTACGGTTAGCGTACCGTCATGATGCGTTTATTTTACAGATAGATTACAGTTATGTTACAGTTAGGTTAGGGTTAGGTTATAAGTAAGTTACGGTTACGTTACGGTTAGGTTATAATTAGGTTACGGTTAGGTTACAGTTATGTTCCATTTCCGTTACAGATAGATTACGGTTAGGTTACGGTTATATTCCATTTCCGTTAAAAATAGGTTATGGCTAGGTTACGGTTATGTTCCATTTCCGTTACAGATAGTTTACGGTTGGGTTATGGATAGGTTACAGGTAGGTTACAGTCACGTTACATTTAGCTTATAATTAGTTTACGTTACGGTTAAGTTACCGATAGTTTATAGTTACGTTACAGTTACGTTACGGTTATGTTATAATTAGATTAAGGTTAGGTTGCAATTAGGTTACAGTTAGGTTACGGTTAGGTGATAATTTGTTTATAGTTAGGTTGAAAGTATGTTACTGTTAGGTTACGGTTAGGTAACACGTTACAGCTAGGGTACAGTTAGGTAATGTTTATGGTACAGTTAGATTAAGGTTACGTTACAATTAGATTACTGCGCCCAGGGCTTAAATTCTAATAAAAAAAGTTCCGGAGCCCTAATCAGCGCTACCGGTACAACAACTGTACTGTCCCCCCCCCTTGCCCCTGTAATCTGCATATTTATATTTGGTACGTTAATTGCAAAATTTAAAGCATTTTTTTTTTCTTTAGCAAAATAAAAATTTTAAATATATCTATCAGCATCTACTTAGCTGTCATCTATTCCACTTTTTAGTTATCACTTCTTCTGAATAGTAAAAATCCGTGACTATTTTTTATGTTAATTAATTGCAGAATTCTGCGATTAAATAGGGTAACGATTATGATTAGGAAATGGTGTTAACACAGAAAAGGGATAGTTCGCAGGTATGCATTTTTAAGAAAAAATGAATGAAATTTACAGAAATGAATATTTATATGCTGAAGAATGGAACAATGTTTTACAATTTCCTGAAAAATGTGCATATCTTAAACTATAATCATTTCCTTCCACATAACAATCTTTTGCGGTGAGTCCCTGAAAATCAGATAAAATTAAAAATTTGACAAAGTTATCGGAAAGAATCCATTCTTTTATAGAAAAAGGGGAAACACTGCTCGATTGCTTTGTATCAGAATAACAATACATGGTAATTATATCTATTTACAAAGGAAAGTGACTTCGTATAGGTGCAGAGAGCCTTAGCGTGGGTACCGTTCATGATACAAAATAAATAGAAAAATCACTAACGTGATTTTTATACTCGTACGCAATAGAAGACAAAAAACCTCGAACAAACAAACATCAAGCAGATGCTTGTTGGATAAAACAGAAAATATTCTTTTCAGGTTAGATATCGAAATAATAAAAAGAAAACTCAGCCAATAAAAAATTATCCTACTGTCACAAAAGAAAATCGAACTGAAAGCAAATTTATTGTTCAGTCTCTTGAGTGGTGCCGTATTAACACGTCGCCGATATAAATTTGAAATAGTAAAACGCGATTTCTGTTTCCCCTTCATTCTGATCATAATAGCATTAAAATGATTTGAAGTGGAATATAATACGTAATTTTAAAAGAGGATTTTTTTTTCAATACATGAATAAATAAAATTTTAAATGTAATACAGATTGAGCTCGAGTCAGTCTAAGCCTAAAAACTGATATAAAAATTGAGATCGTTTTATCTCCATCTCCTACGTGTGTGACACATTACGTCACATATAAGTGTTTTGTTAAAAAGAATGCAAAAGCTTGGAGATGGGAAAGAAAGGAAAAGGTAATTTAAGCTTCGGTTTTTCGGAAGCGCTATTGCACTGGGCTCCGGAACCCCGTATTTATACAGTGTAATTTTATATCACACTAGCTGACCCACCCGGCGTTGTCCAGGCCCATCATAATAACCTTAAATAAAACTCAAGTTTGTATGATTTTATATCCTTTGAAAATCGTTTAAATGAACCTAGTTTCGGAAGTCCCATTACCTTCCACAGCCTCTCGTGTGTTCCCAACAAATCTCTTTCCGAACGAACCTGTGGAATGGGTCCCCGCTACCTAAAGCAGTATGTACCGTGCTCCGCACGTGCCGCAGATAATCGAAAACCAAGTCGAGTGAGCCAAACTTCGTTGTAATCAAGCCCATAGAACCCGAAAAACGAATGCATCATTAATGTTCGAAAATGTTGGTAACTGAAGTCTAAGATAAACTTTCATAATACAGAAAGTAGCTGAATTGTAATCTAACTTAAATGAACCAATACCCGAGGAAAGAATGCACCCCTAAGCGGTGGAAGGTTGCCCCCCCCCCCCCTCTGTAAATTTCACGGACTACTTTTAAAATTAACGCAATATTATTTAATAAACGAATGAAATCCCGGGCGGCAAACAACGTAGCTACGCTACTGCACCTAACGAAAATTTTCATACGGATTCGACATTCGTTTTATTCGATGTTAGCTTAAATTAGAGGCCCGATGTAATTATGAGCGCGCTAGAGTGCGAAGCCAGCTAGTTTAATAAAATGTTATTATTATTACGCTTATATGTTAAAGCCTCGATAACTCGACATCTTCATAAATAAGTATATTTAGTTAATATTATTATTTATACCTTTGCTCTAAAAACTGGATAACTTGAAGATTCATTAATCCGTTTTATTTTCTATCGAATACAAGTTATACGGTTAAACCTTGATGAATCCTCAAGCTTATAAATCTATGTTTTTATTTAAACAATTATCATTGGTCATTGTGGTTAAAACCTTTATAACTCTGTATCCTCATAAAGCAGTGCTTCTATGCAATAGAATATAATTAATTTTCTTTACATCCGCAATAAAATTAAAATAACAAGTTATCCCCAAACGATCTCTCTAAACGCAAAAACCTAGTTACTTCGCCATCTCTTTAAATTTATATTTTAATCAGTTTGATATAAATTTTGTATGATTTCCAAAAAACCTCGAAAAGTCGTCATCCTTAATCATCTGTGATTTTATTAAGTCGAATGTCATTAATGAATTATATATATCCAATCTTGATAACTTGACATTCTCACAAATTCGTCTTTTTGCGCATCGAATTTATTTAATTTATATATTAAAAGATCAGTGATCCGCCAGCCTTAATAAACCTTTGTTTTTGCTGAAAGAAGTAGTATTTATTTGTTACTGATATGGGGCACTATAATATCGATAGCTCATCAATTTCATAAATCAGTGCTTTTACTCAATCATTATTAATATTTTATACATAAGCATTAATACCTCAATAACTCAACTCGTCAGCTACTAAAAGTGTGTTTGTATTTAACTGTAGAATAAGTTTTCAGCGAGATCGCATTTAACGATAACCCAGTTTTTAGCGAGGAAAATTGAATAAAACGTATACCAATAAAAGAAAGTTTCGCTCTGTCTGTGTGTATGTGAGTGTTTGAGTGTCTGTGTGTCTGCGTTTGATGACTAGCAAAATCTACCGCACGTAGAAGTCTGAACATTTAGGTGAGAACAGTCCAAGACATGTCCTGATGCACCTGACAATCAGATTTTTCTTTTTTAGGGTTCCGTACTTAAAAAGTAAAAACGGAAACCATTATAAGATCACTCGTGTCTGTCTGTCTGTCACAGCCATTTTACTCGTAAACTATGGAACGTGGAAAGTTCAAATTCGGGGATATAATAAAGACAATTGACCCACATATTTTCATATTAATAAACATTCATAAATATATTTAGTAAAAAAGTAGAGGGGCTAATTATGCTACTTGAAAAAAAATCTTTTCATTGTATATCATGTGGGGTATCCTGTGAAAGCTTTTGTAACGCTGAACTCAAAAATACATTCCTTTTAATTTTAGGTATTATATTTTCAAAGATATTGTTGAAAATGTAGCGCAAAAATATGTCCCCCCCCCATCTAATTCCGAATCTACTGAAACTAAAATTATGAAAAAATTAGAGGTAGTAGGCATTAATATAAACCTTGCCGGAAAATTATAGCGATTACCCTAGGTCACATAGTTTTTGAGTAATTAGCGTTTTTCTGTTATACACAAATTTCGATTTACAGGCATTGAGAAAAATTGTTGAGCATCGCTGAATATACCTATCGTTGCAGAAGAATAAAAGCATTGTTTATAATGATTTTCGAAAAAAATCATCAGTAATTAGCCGAGATATTAATCCTTAAAGGTACGGTCAGTTTAGACATACTTAAGGACAGGGGCGGCGTATTCTATGCCTAGTTAACAACTTTTAATGATATATATGTGTAATGTAATGTCCAGTAACAGTATAAAAGCAATAAACGTCAAATTGTTAAAAACATACTAATTTAAGGGGTCTCGGGACTCTAAAAAGTGGAAAAAAAGACCATTTTCAACATTTAATGTCGTAAAATGTATATGATTTTAAAACACAATTTTAATTGGAATGAAAGATATAAGTATGTTCTTTCGTTTCATGTATTTAAAAAATTGCAAGATACAGAATTAGTATTTATAGGGGGCTCGAAACTGTTAGACATTTGCCGAAAAAAAAATTGGCATAACAGTTTACGCGCAGGATTACAAAATAAATATTGCAACTAGAATGAAAATTCTGGTGCCTACTTATACTTCAGATTGTAATAATTTCCCTGAACTTAAATAAATTTATATTTAAAGCCTTTTTATATTTTTAATGCAATGTTGTATTTAGCTAATACAAAATTTTGAAAATTTCAACAGTAAAATCACCTAAAAAATATTTTTTTGAACAATAAAAAGGAAATTTTAGGTTCAGTTTATATAGACTAACATGAATTATATGTTTTGAAAATTTCAGGAAAAAATATTTAGAAGTTTTTGAGGTATCCTGAGCGTTATGCCCAAAAAACGCCATTTGGAAAATAATGACTTTAAAGTTTCGGAAACGCCGCTTCAGCTATTGAGCGGGTATAATTCTAAAAGCCGAAACTTTTGTTCTAATGGGAATTTTAAGGGAACAATTATATAAAAATATTGAGAAAAGATTGGAGTTTAACATCTAAAAAAATTAAAATTTCTTAAATTTTGAAGCTTTAAGAGTCCTGCGACCACTTAATCCTTTCCGGCACGGAGTAATTCTATTTATAAACGTATGAAATAATGAACTGACACCAGAATTTATAAATGAATTTATTAGAAAATGCGAACTTGCTTATTTTCACGTACATGATAAAAGGGAAATTTTAATTAAATATTCTTGGTGCCGTTTGTCTGTTTTGAAATAAAAATTAGGTGTCCGTTTTTTAAGGGCATCGCCCTCGAAAGATTTAATTAGAATGAAACGCATAAATACTGTGGGATTCACGATAGTTTGCATTGATTGTATCTCTCAATGCGCCTCGAGTGACTTTAAAAGTTAATTAAACACCTATCTGGAAAAACGCGGCACTGACCAAGGCGGCGTTGCAACTTTGAGACCTCAATTCGAAGCGCGCTTAGCACAATGCCAAATTTAAACTTTGAACAAAGGTTTTGTTTTAGCTACACTGTAGAAATAAAGGTTATTACTACGCTGAATGTAGTTTCATGAAAAGCCAAATGAAGTTTAACTATGCACTGCTTTTATTGTCAGTACCGAATTAAGTTAATCATAAACAGATTAAAATAATATTAAAGAAAGAGTTATACGAACAGCTATGTTTGATATTATTTAGGTTCCATATCTCTTTGAACTTTCATGGTATACCCATTTACACTTTTCTAATATATACAGTTATACTCAACCCTACGTTGTAAATTTTTTTACAAAGTCTTAGTACTCTTTTAGCAACGATTTTTTTTTATAATACAATTACAAATTCATATATATTTATTCTATGGAACCCTCTGTGCGCGAGTAATGCTCGCACTTGACAGTTTATTTAAGGGTCGGGGCCCTTGTGCCTCTTTCAGTTTTTATGCTCTAAATTGTTAATAACTTACCCCCTTTATATCCGATCTTCTTCGTTCTTGGGGCCAATTCTCCATTTAGTTATTCCCTCATTTCTACATTCCAGTTAAGACCCTGGCAGCCTGGGACCCGGTACAGCACCCCTTGAAGTTTTTTCGCCCTAAATTGTTAATAAATTGCTTCCTTTTAATCCGATCTTCATTTAGATATCCTTTTTTCATTTAGTTATTCTCCCATTTCTACATCCCAGTTAAGACCCTTGCTCCATTCTCCCCCCTAGGGTTCCGTAGTTCCCTTGAATTTTTTGTGCGCCATGCATTTTTCACCCTCTAATTTTCTCACCTTCTCAGTGCATAATTTTAAAGCTGAGTATTGGACTCTTTTCCCAGGACCAACACCCTCATATTTTATTTGGGCCCTAGGACAATCAGCTATCCAGTCGTAGGAATCCAATTTTTGTTGAATTGTCCAATTTTTGGCGCATTTCTTTAAATTATTATTCTAAGAAATACTAATTCACAACTCTATGGTTAATTTTGAATAATTGAAGATCTAAGACCTTTTAACATATTTTCATGTTAGGGCCCTGCTCTTAACTATCAGTTGGCCTTTTTTGGGCCCTTTATTGTAGCTCCCTTAAAAATAACCCGATTCATTAGCTTTTTTTTCTAACAACTTCTTAAGTCTTCTACCAACTCCATAAACGACAAAAAAATTTCTCACTTCAGCTACCACCAATTTTGAATATTAATCTCCTTCTTGGGGCCTTTGTTGCAGCTTCTTTAAAAACGATCTTACTCTATTACAATTTTCTACTTCATAGTTCTTGTGTCCTACAGCTACTTTAAAACTATTAAAATTTTTTCCTTTGCCCAACTACATTCCAGTTAATATCCTGCCCCCTGGGCCCGGTCCTTCTTTATACCCAAGCTACCACCTTTTTTGAATATTAATCTTCTTTTTCGGCAACAACTTACGTTTACTCACTACATCCGTAAATTAAAAATAAAAATCGCGTTACGTTAACCCTTAAATGCGCGATTTTTTATTTTGCTTCGAAAAAATTATATATGATTCTCTGAAAAGTTTATTACACAGGAAAAATAATGAAAAAAAAATCAGAGATACATTTTTCATATAATATGGCAATCTTTTCTTCTGTTGCGCATCTGCAATACAAATAATAACTACTGTTGTGTGGCTGTTTTACACTAAAATTTTGCAAATCAGTAAATATCCGTTTATTAAATAATATCGTGTTAATTTTAAAAGTAGACCGTTAAATTTATAGAGGAGGAGGGAAGCAACTTCCACTGCGTAATGATAAATTGTTTCGTCGGGTTATAAGGGCCCAATTTCAATGGGAATTGGTTTATTTAACTTAGATTACAATTCAGTTACTTTCTGTGAAAATACTACTTTCTGTGATTATGAAAGTTTATCTTAGACTTCAGTTAACGACATTTTCGAACATTAATGATGCATTCGTTTTTCCGGTTCTATGGGCTTGATTACTACGAAGTTTGGCTCACTAGACTTGGTTTTCGATTGTCTACGATACGTGCGGAGCACTTCCGGCACATGCTGCGTTAGGTAGCGGAGACCCAGATTACAGGTTCGTTCGGAAAGACGTTTGTTGGAAACACACGAGACGCTGTGGAATGCAATGGAACAACCGAAACTAGGTTCATTTGAAAGATTTTCAAAGAATATAAAATCATACAAACTTGAGTTTTATTTAAGGTTATTATGATGGGCCAGGGCAACGCCGGGTGGGTCAGCTGGTGTGATATAAAATTGCATTGTATAAAATTTGGTTGTATCGTAGGGAACTAGAAAAAGCAAGCAAAAAATTCATACCGCACAGTTTGTTTTTTATTTTTAATTCGATATAGATTTCGTTCTTCATATGTCTAACTGTTTTATACGTTTAATATAATATGTTGAAACATCACAAAGAGATTATTATTTGTTAAAAAACCTTGTTTATGTGACTTACATTTTTCTACACAAACAAATTGCAGTAGTTGTTAACTCATATTAAATACTCACAAATACACAAAATAACAAAACTACAGTGCACTGTTTTTTATTTAAATAATATCACAAGAGCCGCTCATGGCTACCTCTCTCACAACAAAACATTCTATGAACTCGCATAAACAAACGCAGACGATAAAAGTTATTGCCAAAAATGCAAAGCATAAAAACGACCGAACATACCGGCCCCCGTTGAAGGATTTTCATTCAACCACAATTATAATACATTATTACACTTTAAATTTTAAACAAATAATACAGCATGTACTAGTAAACAATAAATTGACAAATTACAAAAGATAATAATAATTTTTCCATGGGTAACAGACAAATTTTTGAAATTGGTCTCTTGAAAACACCTCATTGTTTTTATGTTTACTACTCTAAAATCCTGCACGCATTATGTTAATGATGTACACTCATGACATCTAACACTCAAATTAAATTTGTTTTAAATGCTACAAGAATTTGTTTCTTTCTCACATTTTATTTTAAAAATAACTCAGAAATACTTTATTTTAAAGTAATTAAAGGTTAACACACTCGATTTTATCAAAATAAACTCAAACCTTCTGGATAAAATAAATGTCATTTAAGTAACTCGAATAATATATATCTCATATGAATAATCTCTCTATATAAATAATATAACTCAAATGATATATACACTCTCAATACACATTTTGTATGAATATTTTCTTTGATAAACACAAAATACATTCAATCAAATAGAAATTAGCTTAATTTTAAATATTTACACTCAAAATATCTTATAAAGCTTACTGCTTAAAAAAAAACGATTAACAATATTTATAACATGAAATATACTACAATTATGGATTGTTTCTCTACATAATGCACGACTTTTTAAAGGCCAAAACTTCTGCCTTAACTGAAAAGTAAAGCTTGTGGACCTAAATGTAAATACCGTTTATGAAAGTATTCTACTATCATTTGAGTAAGTTTACTTTTATTATGTAGTAAAATTGGAAATTTTTGATTGGCATTTAAGTTACTGTTCGCTAACCTACCTCCTACTCTTAGAAGACCTTCTTTATCAAGAAATGGATGTAAGTTTTTTAACTGACTATCATGATTAATATTACCTGATTTTTGCAAGGATTTTATTTCCTTGTCAAAAAACTCACGTTGAACACTTTTTAACAAAAAACTTTCTGCTTTGTTGAGCTCTTCGAGGTCCAGAGGACCCTCTTTTTTTTCTTTTTTACAATTACTAAGGAATCTGAAAATAAATCCTAAAATACGAATTATTTTACAATAGTTATTACTTAAATCAATTATATCATGCACAAAAGAATTAACAGAAACTGTAAAAACAGATATGCTTTTAAAGTCACTTATATTAATATTTTTCAGTTCATTTGAAAAGTCACTGGAATTAACTGCTGCAGGAATATTTGTATTGGGATAGTCTTTTTCCTTTAGGAACAATGGACCACTCCACCATAACTCATTTGAGAATAGCTTATCAGGACTAATTCCTCTTGTTAGAAGGTCAGCAGGGTTATGCTGAGATGGAACATGTCGCCATTGCATTCCTTCAGTTAGTTCTTGTATTGTAGAAATCCTATTCGCAACAAAAGTTTTTAGAACGTATGGTTCTTTTTTAATCCAGGATAATACTATCATGGAATCGGACCACAAGAAGATTTAGTTTACACTAATTTTGAGCGAAGAAATCACTCGTTTCATAAGCTTTGTCAATAAAACTGCTGCACAAAGCTCACGTTTTGGAACAGTTAATTGCTTTAAGGGAGAAACTCTAGATTTACTTGTCACTAATTTTACAGACACTTGACCTGATTCTGTCACTGATTTGCAGTAAATTACCGCATCATAGGCTGCTTCAGATGCGTCGCTGAAACCATGCAACTCGATCATAATTGCATCTTTCAATAAAATACACCTACTAATCTCAAATTTATTAATTAATTGTAGGGTATCAGAAAACTCTCTCCATTCCTTAGCCTCTTTCTCGGTTAGCAAATCATCCCAATTTAATTGTAATAACCATAACTTCTGCATAAATATTTTTGCTTTAATTATAATAGGAGATACTAAACCTAAGGGATCGAATATACTTGATATAGTTGATAACACTTGTCTCTTAGTGACATTTACATCATTATGAATTTTAACATTGAAACTTAAACAATCTTTCTTCGATTTCCACAAAACACCTAACGCTTTAGATTCTTCTGAATCACCAAAGGGGTATATTTCGACATTTGTTTTACAAAGTTGTGCAGCATTACTGCACCATTTATGTAATAACATTCCTGCACTGTTTAAAATTTCTATTAATTGATTTTGGAGTTCCAATGCAGAACTTAAAGAATCAGCTCCAGATAGGATATCATCCATATACATGTCTTCTCTCAGTACGGGTGCTGCTAAAGGAAACTTGCTTCGTTCATCCTTAGACAATTGAAGTAGTGTTCTCACGGCCAAAAAGGGTGCGCTAATAGTACCATAAGTAACTGTCGTTAATTCAAAATTTTTAATTGGCTCGTTAAGACCTTCCTTCCATAAGACTTTTTGCAGCTTCCTCTGATCTGGATGAATAGAGATTGCTCTATACATTTTTTGAATGTCTGCAGTGAAAGCGACGATATATTTTCTAAATCTCAACATAATTGAGAATAAATCATCTTGTATTACACCTCCGTTATATTGAATAGAATTAAGTGAGTTTCCCTTAGTTGTTAAGGAAGACGCGTTAAATACAACTCTCAAAGGCGTTGATATACTTTTTTCTATTCCTCTATACACTCCAAGATGGGGAATGTAATAGGATCCACTTTCTTCCTCGCTTTCGTTAACTTCAACCATGTGGCCTAACTGTTGATATTCTTTTAAGAAATCTGAATATAATCTTAAGTACTCAGGATCTTTTGCTAGACGATTCCATAAAGAATTTAATTTTTTTGTAGCGATTTGTTTTGAGTTTCCTAAAATAGCTGGATCCTCTTTTAAGGGCATTTTAACAACATATTTACCGTTTTTGTCTCGTGTATAATTTTCTACGAAATGTTTCTCACAAATTAAAGTCTCTTTACTTTTTGGTTTTTCAACCTCGATATTTTCTATCTCCCAGAATTTCCTAAGTGTCTTGTCTAGGTTGGTTTCTTTCTTAATAAACCCATAATGAACTTTGTTTTCATTCTCTGACGGAAAACTTCCCGATACAACAAAACCGAAAACTGTGTCTTGCAAAATAAGATCAGAGTTATTAACACGAATTTGTCCCGGTCTCAAAAGCTCATAAAAAATTCCTGCTCCTAAGAGCATGTCTACATGTTCTGGGATATTGAAACTAGCATCTGCTAATTTTACATTAGGTAAATCTTGTATTGAGATTTCAATTGGACGTGAAGGCGTTAAATCTGCAGTTATTTTCGGAACTACCAAGAAATCTAAATTTTTCACAAAACTTTCATCTCTATTGCATATTGATGCATTAACTTTATGATTTATTACTAAGGTAGCATAATTTAGACCTGACACTAAGATGTTTGTTCTCTCTTTTTTTAAATGCATTAGCTCTATTAAATGGCGGGATAAAAAATTAGACTTACTGCCTGCATCTAATAAACACTTTACTCTATGTTTACATCCCGATTCATCAATTAGAAAACATATAACAGTTGAAAGTAAAACTTTGCTCTTTTTATTCGAATAGTTACTAATAAAGGTTTTCTGAACGAACTCTTCTGCATTAGCGTTCAAGACTGATGTGCCACGATTTGTTGGCCTAGAATCTGAACATTCTTCCACATTTACCTTTCCTTGTTTATTTTGTACCGATGAAACATATTCTTTCACGTATGTGTTATTATTTGTTTTTGGAAAATGTATAGTTTTATGATGACGTTTTTTACAAAAGCATGTGTACTTTGATGGACAAATTGCAACTGAATGTGAATTTAAACAATTAAAGCATAACTTGTTACGTTTTAAACGTCCACTTTTTCATTGACAGATAATTTTAAATAATACGGGCAATTTGAAAGAGTGTGATTTTCGTGGCAAAAAATACAACTTAATGTTTTAACATCTGATAAGAATACTTTAGATACACTTTTGGAGCTAGTATATTTACGATTAACACTAAAATTCTCAGTAAGAGATTTTCCGCGTGATGTAAAATATAAATCAATCTCTCGTCCCAACTCTTCTGGTAAAAACCATTTATCTCCTTGTCTCACACTAATGTGGGAAGCTGTTTCTCTATCTAATGTTTGATATATTTTATCCGATACTATAAGTTGTTTTAGACTCTCGAAATTAGAGACATTTCTTAAATTTAAATAATATTCCCAGTTTGTCATTAGACGTGAAGCAAACTGTACATGCGTCTCATTTGGTTGTTTAACAGCTTTTCTAAATTGCTCTAAGCAAAAATAAGGTGTAGGTTGAAATTCTTTTAACACTAATTCTTTTATTTTTGCATAATTATCGATATCACTATCATGTAAGTAAGTTAATATGTTAGATGCTTTATCCCCTAATAAATTTAACAGAATTTCTGCTTTATATTGTTCTGGAACATTTTTAGTCTTAAAAGCTCGTTCTAAAGAAGAAAAGAAAAACCCCCATGCTTCAGGACGTATAGGAATTTTTACAGTCAAAGTTCGAATACTTTTTATCAATTGATCTAACGATTCTATTTTTATTTCACTTTCACTAATATTAGATTTAGCTTCAGATTTAATTTTAGCTAGTTCTACTTCATTTTTTGATCTTTCAAGTTTCATTTTTTCCAGATCAAATTGCTTTTGCTCCTCATCAATTCGCCTTTGCGCTTCATGTTTACGATTTTCAATTATATCGTTTGCTATATCTTTCACAAAATCTGGTTTATTTTTATATATTTCACTGTCTTCAATAATAACGCTTAAATCAGCAATTGTCATTTTTTCATTAACATTTAGATTTATTTCAGTGGCTATAAGCCTTAAATCTTCTTTTTTTGCACCTTTAAACATTGTTTAATATATGTATAAAACAGTAAAGATAAGAAAAAACACATTCACTTACTTTTCGAATAAGCTTTTGATGAATTTCGTAGCACGGAATTCTTAGCACTTATCATTCATGTCGGCGTTTCACTCAACTTAAAATTTGATTTTAAAAGCTCTTTGGATTTAATCCTAGGCTGTTTCTCCGTTGCTCGGCGGACCATTATGTTAACTCATATTAAATACTCACAAATACACAAAATAACAAAACTACAGTGCACTGTTTTTTATTTAAATAATATCACAAGAGCCGCTCATGGCTACCTCTCTCACAACAAAACATTCTATGAACTCGCATAAACAAACGCAGACGATAAAAGTTATTGCCAAAAATGCAAAGCATAAAAACGACCGAACAGTAGTAATCCTTATCTCAGTTCATAAAATATTTTTTTTTAATGGCAATTGCCCATATCCGTTTATTTTTCAAAAAAATCATGAAAATACAAATAAATTTACAAACTGTCGTATCGGAACATTATTTGTACAATAAAATTTATCAAATAATGATAGTTTTGTGCAAAATGAAAAAAAAAAATAGTTAAAATTCTCACCGATAAGCGAAGTTTTAGGAGCCTCATTATAAAACTGTATGACAAACAGGGAGATTATGGATTCTTAAAATAGTCTGACACTAAAAAATTGAATTTGATTGTATAGTATCTGAATGAAAATAGCTGTACATTTTATGCTTGTAAGAAATAAAAATGGTTCTATATGAATGCGTTAGAAAATAGCCAATTTGGATTTGAGAAAATCATTTAAAAAAAAAAAAGAAAAGAAAGAGAAAAAAATCACTCCCGGCTCGGCCTGCAGGCACAGGTAGATTTCGAAGTTAAGTACTAATTTCACCAAAAAGGCTAAATCAAGATTAGAGATAAACACAGTTTGACAATTTTTTCTGGTCGCTTTTGACGAGTTTTTAATTTTATTTTTCTGAACTGGTTTTATCAGAATCATGTTAAGGCTGTGTTCTCAACTACACTGTTCAACAAGGTTGATATTTTCTGACACAATGACGTACAGATTTTTTAACGTAATTGTATAAAATTGGCAGACCTACTACAAGGGATTTTTCTCCCTTCGTTCAGTGTTTTTTCCCCTTTGTTGGGAAATTTGGTTCAAACTGTGACAATATTTTCTGAAACATCTGTTGTGTTTACAAAAAAAAAAAAAAAAAAAAAAAAAAAACGGAAAACGTCTTTCAATTACATAGTTTCCGTATAACATCACCTTCCAATTTCATGCGTTTCCGAACAAAAAGGAATTCAAACTTATGTCGTTGCCCCTATGGATTTGAGAACAGCCTTAATACGATATTTTTTTCTTGAACCCCTTTTTTGTGTAAGAGTTAGTTTTATCAAAATCTTGCCAATATAAAAGTTGTAGATAATATCAAGAAGATTTATAATAAATTTAAACGGATTTGATATCTTGTGAATTGACGAAGTTATGATTTTTTTTTCTTTTTAACCCTCTCCCTTTTTTCTGTAAGAGTTGGTACTATCAAAAACTTGTCAATATAAAAGTTGTAGGTAAGATTAAGAAGATTTATAATAAATTTAAGTGGATTTTATATCTTGTGAATTGATGAAGTTATGAATTTTTTTCTTCTTAAAACTCTATTTTTATTGCCCCTTGAGCCCATTTTTAATGATATCAAAAACCTGTTATACATATTTTTTTTTTTTACCTTTTCCTAGAAGTAATAATAACTTTAAAATGATTTGATATGCATTATAATTAAGAAGTTTTTTTTCTGTTTTCACAAAATCCTTCCCTATTTCCATCCCCTTGGGTCGATTTTGCCCATTAACGAACTTTACCGAGATTTTCTGCCCCTTGATTGTATGGTATGGCCTTGATCAGTTTGGAAGAGGTTTGTGCAGAATTATGGAAGTTATCGTGTCCATAAAAAAGTGATATATATGGATAGATAGTTAGATAAAGTTTTGAACTGGGGGTGGTTTAGTGTTCTATGGTTTCATGATCGGCGTAGATCTGCAAAAATGTTGGAAAAATGTAATATGTAGTATTTCTTATTACGAAATCTACCTAAAATGTATTTCCCTGATTTTATTCCTCTAAATATCTACAATATTCTGCTTAATACTGAAAATCGTCCGAAATTCGTTAGATCCCTAGCTGAGGCTGGATACATTCTACGACTACAAATGCAAACTTTATTAACAAGAATGAAAAAAAATAATATTAAATAAGAACCAATTTTATTAATATAAAGGAGGACCTAATTTCAAATTTAAAGAAAAATTCTATATGCTCACCATATATATCTAATTCAATAAATGTTTTTCTTAAATTTTGAATATCAAATTAAATTAGAATTATTTGAAAAAAATATTTTTAATTTTCTCAACATATATTTTTTAACTTTAGAGTATTATTGATTACAAAGAAACCGTTATTGAAAAATTAAGTTAATACAAACAGAGGAATGGGGATGAAACGTAAAAAGTTCTCAATAAACTTGAAAATTGGTGAAACAATTAAAATTATATATCACGTTTAAAACAAAATGTTATTAGCCTCCGGTACGGTATGCTATTTCTTTCTCCCAGCTTATTTTGTGTTCAAAAAATAACGTTACCTTACAGAGGCTAGCTGTAAAACAAAGCATTACGATTAAATACTGTTTAGAAATTTTTTAAACTTCTAAGCATCGCACATTTTCAATTTTTATACCGTCGTATTGGAGAAAAAAAGTTCTTTTAAATGCATTTTGTTTGAAAACTGTATCTCCATTTATTTTTGGAATATTAATTTTTTTGTAGTTTTTAGAGCCATTTGCTTAATATTGGCAACGGAAGAACTCGATTTCTGTAGAAAGTAAAGGAAGAATAGTTTTAAAATTGCAATTATATATTTTTGTTGCCATTTTCTCGCAACAACCGAAAGAAAATGTAATTAAAATACGTGCTATTTTGAAAAAAAATATATAAACGAATGATTCCTGTTAAAACAATGGAGCTATTATATACTATATTTAATTGTAAGTATCTATGAATCATTAGATCGCCTTTTTTTTTTCTTGAAAGACGGAATATTTTTTTTGCATTTGTGCATTATTTCGCGATAGTGATGTGCTATGCACGCTTTACTGCAGATGTTTAAGAGTAGATCGTAAATGTGGAATTCTTAAGCGGATGCGAATGACGTCATTTTACATAAAATAAAACGTGTGCTTTAAGTCTTAAAATTGAAATATGTTTTGTACTGCAGTAGAGTCCCGCTTAACCGAGTTATTTTCTTCTGATGGACTGGTGGCTTTTATTATTATGAAACAGCCATTATAAATGAAGTGTTAGGGGAAGATGAAAAAGCAGTCGTCAAAAAAAAAAAAAAAAAAAAATATATATATATATATATAGCCATTTTTTTCCCCCATTCCGACCAGAAAATCAGAGTTCAAACTTTTACGGCTGCTCTTTCATCTTCACCTAACACTTCATTTATAATGGCTGTTTCATAATAATAGAAGCCATCAGTCCATCAGAAGAAAATGAAGTAATGGAAATGCCGGGGGCGACACTAAATTCTGAAAAAACAGAATTCCTGTTCTCTAGTTTAATATTATTGTATTAAATTTTCAGTTCATTTGTAAACGTAGGTGTATATGATCCAACAATGGCATTCATTATACAAATAATAGTTTCTCCAAAATAATTTTTTACATTCCGTGTTTAAATGTTTAAATTTCTTAATTAAATCAGAAAGAGAAACAGTCCTAATATATTTTTTTTAATCATTAACAGTGTTGAATTCATGGAGTGACCCGGGGGAGACATTCTCCCCAGAGAATAAATGTCCCCATGGAAGATTTGAGATTTTGTGTTTTCAGTGGTCAAAAAGTGCAAATTCCAACCCCCCCCCCCCCATCCCGGAGATCACAGAAATCCCTCACGAAAAAAATGTGTCTAAATTCAACTTAATCAATAAGAGAAAATTAGGAATAATCCAGTTTAATGCCATAATATGCTTTATTTGTATAAAATAGATTTATTAGCACGGCTAAATTGGTATCAAATAATAGCTCTTTTTCGTTAATAACCGAAGAAAATGAAATGAATAAAGAAATGTCCAAACATGATGATTGATTTCTCCTTTCAACTGTTGCATCATGCTTCCGCCATATACGCATATGTTGGCGCAACACTGTCTGGAATAAATAATGTTAGGGTGGAATAAAAATAAACAGCTCTTAAATTTACCATTATCTAGTCAAAAATAAATAAAAAAATAAATAAATTACTGATAAAAGGAAGTTAGATATAAAGGATTTTATTTTAATGTTTTTATGCATAAAAATATCTCCATGAATATTTTAGAAAGTTTTGGAAACAGGGCCGCCATTTGAGGGGGGCTGAGGGGGGCAATACCCCCCCCCAAGGAATTTGATTTTTCGGAAAATTTTCATCAATTGTCAGTCTCAAACAAAAATTTAAAAAATGCTCAAATATTAAACAATATATCAAAAATTAAGCTTAAACGCTATGATAATTTATCAGATTTGATTACAATAAAAACAAATGCATTAAATAAATGATTTATGCATAGAAATTAATAATTATCCAAAACATTTCCTATTCGAACTTTCTTAAGGTGAGATATATATCGTACTTTGCCTAATTTAAAAAATACATGAGAGAAATTTTCTTTTATCAATTGCTTCTCAGCTGTGTACAACTTGCCCCTGATGGTTAGAAATTCAGGTGTATAGAGTTTTTTAAGATAGTTTTTTTAGGGGTGGAGGAGGGGCGAGTATAATTCAAGTTCTTAATTATCCGACTTTTTTACTTTTTTGGATTATTAGTGTCACATTATATTTACTGCAATCATTGCAATGTTATCAAATTATTTAATTATTTGTTTTATTAAACTATATTATATATGGTACACTCTAAATAAATTTCAACGCCTAGGAATGGAGTCTGCGAGCACCCAACAAAACAATTTCTTCAACACAAAACCGACAGACTTCCACCAAACCCCAAAGTAAAAGAAATTGCTCCATATTTTAACACGTTTATAATAAAGTGTTGTATAATTGTATCCCTTAAGTACAGAAATGAACACATGGGTATTACTATGAGCCACCATTAATAGTCAAATCTATAGTTTTTCATTTAAAAAATATTCAGGACTTCCTTGTTAAAAACCAGATCACACCGACTCCGACCGAAAGATATAAAGCACAATCCGAAAAACCTAAAATGTACAGTCGTGGGAAAAAAAATTAAACACCCCTACTAACTCTGTAAAAATTATCGTAGAAGAAAGTTACTGGTACCAAACGATCGGTAATAAAGTCTACTTTTAAATGATGTATATAAAATTTGCTTAGGGGGCCATCTAAATCTTAAAACGAACCATAACTTTGTTTTTTTTCAATAGCAGTACACAATTCTGACAGCATAAATGAACTCTACACCCTTCAATTAGCCTAAAAACAAACTTCTATGATATTCGTACCACAAGTGTCCGATAAATTAAGGAGTGGGGTTGCCCCCTTTTCCCCCTTTATTCTTAACTAATGAACCTCCAAATCTAATCAGGGAAGCTCCTTAACATAGTAAACCGGTATACCAAATTTGGAGCAAATCGAATAATTCTGCATGAAAAACCCATTTATCTAAATTAATAGGGGGTAGCCCCCTTTCCCCCCTTTATTCTTAACTAATGAACCTCCAAATCTAATCAAGGCAGCTCCTTAACATGATAAACCGGTATAGCAAATTTGGAGCAAATCGAATAAGTCTGCATGAAAAACCCATTTATCTAAATTAATAGGGTGTAGCCCCCTTTCCCCCCTTTATTCTTAACTAATGAACCTCCAAATCTAATCAAGGCAGCTCCTTAACATGATAAACCGTTATAGCAAATTTGGAGCAAATCGAATAAGTCTGCATGAAAAACCCATTTATATAAATTAAGGGGGGGGGGTAGCTCCCCTATCCCCCCTTTATTCTTAACTAATGAACCTACAAATCTAATCAGGGAAG
Organism: Maratus speciosus; assembly: GCA_963932465.1. Classification (NCBI taxonomy): domain Eukaryota; kingdom Metazoa; phylum Arthropoda; class Arachnida; order Araneae; family Salticidae; genus Maratus; species Maratus speciosus. The sequence continues at coordinate 2,262,633 of CAWVRF010000002.1, read as the reverse complement.
CTCCTTAACATAATAAACCGGTATACCGAATTGGGAGCAAATCGAATAATTTTGAATGAAAAAACATTTATCTAAATTAAGGGGGGGGGGGGTAGCCCTCTTTTCCCCTTTATACTTAACTAATGAACTTCCAAATCTAATCAGGGAAGCTCCTTAACATAATAAACCGGTATATCAGATTTAGAGCAAATCGAATAATTCTGCGTGAAAAACCCATTTATCTAAATTAAGGGGAGGGACTAGCCCCCTTTTCCCCCTTTATCTTTAACCAATGAACCCCCAAAACTAATCAGGAAAGCACCTTTCCAGAATGAACCTAGAAAAAAAAATTGAAGCAAATCGGGTGTTTCTATCAAGAGTTACCTCGTTACGTGAATATGTACGTACATACTTACATACATACAGAACGGCGGGCACATCAGCTCTCTGACTTTGATAGCCTGTGAGCTAAAAAGTTGAATTATGACGGTGACGAGTTATTGAGGTTGACATTGTTGGTATATCACCGACCCATATCAATGAGTCTTCTAAATTCTTTCGGCAAAATGTATGTTTTGGATAAATATCATGTCGGCTATTTGACCTCACGGCTAACTTTCATGTCTCCTAATTGTCCTGTCGGGTAATTCTCAGGTCGGCTATTTGACCTGTCGTCTAAATGTCCTGTCGGTTATTTGACCTGTCGGTTAATTGACCTGTCGGCTAATTGTCATGTCGGCTATTTGACATGTCGGTTAATTGTCATGTCGACTAAATGTCGGCTAAATATCATGTCAGCTAATTGTCCTGTCGGCTAAATGTCTTGTCGGCTAAACGTCCTGTCGGCTAATTGGTGTCTGCTAAATGTCTTGTCGGCTATTTGGTTTTCGGCTAAATGACATAGACCCCCGTAACCTAACTGTAACTTATCCATAATCTAACCGTAACCTATCTGTAACGGAAATGGAACATAACCGTAACCTAACCGTAACCTAATTGTAACCTAACCGTAACGGTAACCTACTTATAACCTAACTATAACATAACTGTAACCTAACAGTAATCTATCTGTAAAATAAACGTAACATGACGGTACGCTAACCGTAACCTAATTATAACCTAACCGTATCCTAACTGTGATGTAACTATAACCTAACTGTAACCTAAATGTAACCTAACCGTAAGTTAACTGTAGCCTGGCGGTAACCTAACCGTAAGTTAACTGTAGCCTGGCGGTAACCTAACCGTAACCTAATTGTAATCTATCCGTAACTAACTGTAACCTATCCGGAACATAACCGTAATCTAACTGTAACCTATCCGTAATCCTATTTGTAACCAAACTGTAACGTAACTGTATCCTATCGGTAACCTAATCGTAGCAGAAACGTAATCTAACTGTAACCTATCCGTAACTTAACCGTAATCTAACTTCATCCTAACCGTAACGTAACCGTAACCTACTTATAACCTAACAATAACTTAACTGTAACATAACTGTAACCTAACAGTAATCTATCTGTAAAATGAACGTAACATGACGGTATGCTAACCGTAACCTAATTATAACCTAACCGTATCCTAACTGTGATGTAACTATAACCTAACTGTAACCTAAATGTAACCTAACCGTAACCTAACTGTAGCTTGGCGGTAACCTAACCGTAACCTATTTGTAACCTATCCGTAACCTACTGTAACCTATACGGAACCTAACCGTAATCTAACTGTAACCTATCCGTAATCCTATTTGTAACCAAACTGTAACGTAACTGTATCCTATCCGTAACCTAATCGTAGCAGAAACGTAATCTAACTGTAACCTATCCGTAACTTAACCGTAATCTAACTGTAACCTATCCGTAACTTAACCGTAATCTAACTGTAACCTATCCGTAACATAACCTTAACCTATCTGTAACTTAAACGTAACCTATTTGTTACCTGAAAGTAACATAACTGTGACGTAACCGAAATCTAACTGTAACCTAACCGTAACGTAACTGTAACCTAAGTTTAACGTAACCGTAAAGTAATTATAATCCATCCGTAACCTAAAAGCATCCTAACCATAACCTAACTAGGCTAATCTTCCTCTCAGCTAAATATCCTGTCGTTTAATTTGTCTTGTCGGCTAATCATCCTGTCGGCTAAATGTCCTGTCGGCTAATTGTCTTGTCGGCTAATTGTCTTGTCGGCTAATTGTCTTGTCGGCTAATTGTCTTGTCGGCTAAATGTCCTGTCGGCTAATTGTCCTGTCGGCTAAATGTCCTGTCGGCTAATTGTCTTGTCGGCTAATTGTCTTGTCGACTTATTGCCCTGTCGGCTAAATGTGCTGTCGGCTAATTGTCACGTTCGGCCAATTGCCTGTCGTCCAATTGTCTGTCTGCTAAATGTCCGTTTCGGCAAATTGTCCTGTATGCTATACGTACGTTTCGGCTACTTGTCCTGTCGGCTAAATGTACTTGTCGGCTACATGTCCTGTCTGCTAAATGTACGTGTCGACTAAATGTACTTGTCGGCTAAACGTCCTGTCGTCTAAGTGCTGTCTGCTAAATGTCTTGTCGGCTATTTGGTTTTCGGCTAATCGTCTGCGACCGGTTGGGGTTAGAAACTAGAACTTTGGCATGGTAGTAATTTATAAGATGTAAATGCTCGTTGTAAAACGAATTCTAAAAAATCGAAAGACTAAACAAAGCGGAAAAAGATCTAAAGATGATCTAAGTAACGCGATACATGGAATTGTTAGGAATATAAACATGAAAATTGACATGGCTGTATTTATCATGACGTAAATTCTCGCAATAGAACAATTTCTAAAAATGTCGCTATATAAAACACTGCAGAAACAAAAAACTTTCGAAAATTTTCTATTTCTGTGTTACTGCTGAGCCCAAAATCTTGAAATTTTGCTTCGGGTTAGTTTTAAAATATACCTCTATGAATGGTTTTAAAAAAATTTAAAATTTAAAAAGATGAAATTAACGGAAAGCGATCTCAATTACCATTAATTTGGAATTATTAGGTATATCAACTTTAAATATTTCATAATGCTACATTTCCTCCGCAAAACATGCAATTTAAATGCAACAAAACTGATAGATACCCACCTAGCATTAAATAAGTTGTGTAAATATTAAATAAAGACCTGTATGAAACAGTGAGTAGGTTGCCCGAAAGTACTTGTTAAAGTGTTCCTTCTCTAGGCTTTTCTCTCTCTCGGCAAGGCCACTAACAGAGGGAAGTGTCGTTTTAAATGTGGTATGATAAAATGTCTAGAAAAATGAATAAGATAAAAAAAATTCATAAGGTCATATTCTTAATTATCATTAGTAGATTTTTTATATATTAACTTATTCTGGTGAAATTTCATAATCGGGTTCATATTGGCGTATGTTAGCTTGCATGATTTGCTGAATAAATATGTATGGATTTGTAAATTACTTCAAATGACACTTTGACAGCTCAAAAGTTATGCAGACGATATATTCAGATTTTGTGTCATACTTTATGTTGCAATCATTGCCGATTTCTTTTATTTAATACATGCTAAATACAGCTCAACTTATGCAAAATATGTTTGAAAACAAAACAATACAGCGTATATAGTGGCCAGCATACACTCATCATTTAAATCCGATCGAGCATATCTAAAACACACTCTAACGAAGCATTGCATGCCACTGTTGATGAATTTGGTACTTTGATACTATATCAGATTTTGAGGAGAGAATTCCTTAACTGTTATCGACAACCTCATTGCATCCGTGGAAAACAGATATTGTACAATATTAACTATTTCGGGGGAGCACACACCATATAAAGTATAGTCCATTCTTTTTAAACTTCATATATTTGTCATTTAAAGTTACTCAAATTGGTGCGGAGCGTCTGATTATGCTCTTGACATCATTTTACACAGTTAAAATTCCGATATAAGATAATTTAGTGTTTCATTTTCTATTTTATTTTTAATATATTGCGTACTTTCAATTTTATATCCATGCATGGCTGTCTTGCATAGTTTGATTTCCCATTTTTTTAAACAGTGTATACAAATTTATATATAAGATTTTGTAATTCTACGATTCGTTTATTTTCATCATTTCAATTTATCGCAGTATATGGACAATTAAAGATAACATCTCACTTTCTTTGCTTCCACATGTTATTATTAAACCTGTGTTCTCAGCAATATCGCTCAGACTAATCCCTCTGAGGGAAGTCCTAGTTTAGAATTACTTGTTACATAGTTTAGAAAGGTAGTATAAGTTTTCTAATGCAAATTATCAAAATTATACATTAGTATCTCTAAGAAAAAAGTCAAAAAAGAAAAGAAAAGAAATACTGAGAAGGCTGTTCGGAAAATGGTGGTTGCGTAATGTTTCATATGTCCCGATAGTTGAATGCTACAAAATCTATATTTGATGAGGTGACCATCGATGAAATAGTGAGACAGGAATACAATTTTTTGCTTATTTTCTTGTTGTTCTAGTTAATCAAATAATTGCGATCTTATTACTTTAAACTTACATTTCATTCATGGCTTTTTGTCGAATTAAAAATAAAAGTTAAATATTTTTGTACTCCAAGAGAGAGAAAAAAATGAAGTTTGTGCTTATTTAATTTCAATTTTTGTAACTCCACCCAACGGAAAAATATATATATGTACTAGGGGGCTCTGCCCCCTGCAAGCTACGCTCTCCAACCCCCGTTCAGACACCGCAGAATCTAAAAACACGCTAATCTGATAGGTTTTAAAAATATTAGAGAAGATTGAATTATACTGAAAAGAGCTGTGCAGATCTCCCTGTAAACGGGTGTCCATTCAATTCCCTTTGATTGCAAAAATTTAAGGGCGAATCAGTTGCTGTTAAGACATCCAATGGTTGCTTTCGTTTTTGATTAAAGAGGATCAGTTAAACATTTGAAAAGAAGCTAAAATAAAATAAATTAAGTATAAGAGTCTTTGTCTCCCGGTAATTTAAAACAATCTTTATAACAATAGCCTAAGTCATGTGACTATCATCAACAGTTCCAGACGGACCACTTCGCTTTTTATACTTTAGGTGCTAGGTATACTCCATTTTGGTACTTTAATGTTAGCCAGGCACAGGTGATAAGTCGCCAAATATTATTCTATCGCCATCATTTCATCTATATTATAATATTTCAAGCCATCAACTGCCATAAACAAATACGGTCTGATCCCTTCGCCGTTCATATGAAAGTTTGGCAAAGGTGTCATATACGTCCCATATTGGCGCGATTTTTTAACGACGCCAATTTGGGGAACGCATCAACAGCACAAACAGCAACATCCAGCTTACCATATCAAGCAAAATAACGATACGCCAGTTATGTGCCCGTGCCGTATATGACATTGGCGTCAGAAAAAAATCGCGCCAATATGGGACCGTAAGTTTTCTATTTTGATTAAAAAAAAAAAAAAAAAAATTTCAAATAAAACTACATAAAAGTTGCCATGGTCGCAAAGAATTCTAGGTACTGTTACGCTAGCAGGATGCAAATCTCGCCAATAGCTTTTTTTCAACTCGCCAGTTAGCATTTTTTTTTCCGAGTGGTAATATTTGGCCATATACGCACCGCAGGTTTGGCGTGATTTTTATTTTTTACGAAAATTTGGCGAAAACCTCGTTTTCAAATACCAGTTACACATGCATTTTTGGTATTTCTTAGATATCCCGACGACCAATATGTATGCAAAATTCTGCCGAGTTTAAATGTTTATTTTTTGTAAATGGGGATTTTTTTCAAAAAAATGCTTGATTTGGGGGAAAATTCAGTATAAATTAGCTAAACATTTTTTATAGTGGAAAATTGAAAATTTACTTTTCTGAGTAGAAACTGCGTTGGGGACTTTTTCGGAAGAAAACACTGATTTTGGGGAAAAATAAGAAACTTTGGGGCAACACTTATGACAGGATGAATATTCTGCTGAGACAGCTTCAAATCTCATCTAGAATCATGTCACAGCTCTTTTTTGTTTTCCAAACATTCTTCTACAGCACAGTTCTGTTTTATAAAAGGACTTTTAAACAAATATCACTAAGAAGAAGACTTTGAAAACGTAAAGTTATTGTTATCTCGAGAATGTTAGTAAATGACTCGATAGTGTTGTGCTCCAAAATGCACATCTAAAGAATACGGGGACTATCAGACGCGTATTCCAAAAGATGATCGAGAACTGAGAAGAAAACCTATAAGAGCTAGTCCTAGAAATTTTATACCAAATAAAGATAGTGTATAAAACATTTTTATAAAGAGCTATTTATTTATACAGACATCTGAAAAAGGACTTGCTGTAGGATATCCAAGAAAATACACGAAACTGACAGATGATCAGTATTGAATTCAGGGGGTGCCCCGGGGGGACATCCCCCTCAGAGCAATGAGATGTCCCCCCGGAAGATTTGAGATTTTGTATTTTCTATGGTCAAAAAGAGCAATCCCCCCCGGAATTCTATAATCCCCCCCTCCCCCCCCCGGAGCCACAGAAATCCTTCCCGGAGAAAAGTGTCAACACTGCAGATGAGGCTCATCAAAAGATTTTCCCAGCATGCCTGTCGAAAGTGACCCCAGTAAGAAACACAACAATTCAACGGAAAAAGAAAGATGGGAAATTTGAACTTCGAAGAACTAAACAAATTTTTAGCTGGGTATAAAGTCAGTTCTCTCATAACGATTAATGAACTGAGGAAAGAGAAAAATTGTATTGATGTATCTTTGCGGGATAACAATATTCATATTTATTTTGATGAAAATGCATAAAATACATTTTATGCTTCTCAAGTACAACGGATACACAGAAATAACAAAATCTATCAGAATGGATGAGCAGTTAAAAGTAATCTTTTATGCAATAAAGAATATTTTTCCTAATCTAAAAACGATATTTTAAGTTCTTGAGAGGCATTAATAAACAGAGTGCCGATAGCCAAAAATTACAATTTATCAGAACCCGACCCTAGGGAAAACAAGTAAGAAAAATCATGCGTTAAGCATAGATTATGAAACACTTTCGAACACTTCCTGAATGCTTTAACAAAACTTCGTTATTTAGGGAAATAAAGTATATAAGGGAACTAACTAAACATTTTAGAAAACGCATAAAACGTTTGAAAAACTGATTTCAGCAGTTACCTTCCATAGCAAATATGTATTCCAATTCTTTTGAACAGCCCTGTATTTCATCTGTAGGTTGATATATATACTATATAATAGAGAAATTTAGTTTAGCAAGAAAACATATAACAGGTTGAAATTTCTCTTTCAGCAATTTATATTAATAGATCCAAACATACTTGTATACTTTTGTACAATCCTGTAGTTAACCTAGTACCTTTATTACACGCCACTATTTATCTAAAATTTAATTCAGAGTAAAACACTCTTAAAACTACCGGAATCACATTTCCAGAAATTATCATTTATAGACGGCCATGCATCCAATTTTTTGCGTGACCCTGTATGTCATGTTATGCATATTCTACAAACATTTCTTCGTAAACTAAATTAAGTTCAACGAAAAATGCATAACTCATTTAAAAACCACCTTTAAGCAATTTGCAATCATACTCAGTAACCCTTACGAATTCTTTTGTGTAGCCCTGTATATCAATTAGAGCATTTATACACACCCTATACAATGTATACATATAGTAAAACATAAAAGCACATACCATAATTAAAAATGCATTTCCAGCAATCATTGCTAATGTACAGTACTTCGGATACAATATAGTATCTGAAATCTTTTGTGAGCCCATGTAAATAATGTTAGGCACTTCGTATTATACATACCTCAGCGACGTATATCAATTTCATTATACATGAAATAATTTAACATAATTGAAACACGCCGGAAAAAATTCCCTCCACCCCTATATCATTACGTAACGGAATCCTTTTGTGTGGCCCTGTAAATGAATAATAACTATTCCTTGCGCCGCATATTCTACAGAATGCATATTTTAGTACACTTGATAAATGCATATCAATTTTATTATGTTTGAAAGCATGTAACATCATTAAAAATCGTTTTAAACGATTTTTTCCCATAGGCCGTCATGTAACGGAAAACTTTTGACTGTCCCTGTAAATGAACTAAACATGCTACAAACTTCATTTGAAATAGGGTTCGTGCTATGGTAATGGTTACTAACATCCAAGAATTTCAGACCGATCCGAGTATATTTACGGGAGTTAGAGCGCGGACAGACGGACAGACAAACTGAAGTCATAAACACTTTTTAACTTTGTTGGAAAGTGTTTAAAAAGACAGTTACAGTAAAAAATAGAGCACTGGAAATGTTTTGTAAGTGAAAATAACGATAAGGAAATAGATTGAAAAGTTAACATTTATTCTTGATTTTGATAAAAAAGTCTATCCAGTAGTCGAAATTGTAGGAGTGACTTGATTCTATTCGCCTTTTGTTTGTATAATCGATCCATGACATGGAATTTATTTTGATCTAAATCTAATGTAATTTACTTGCCTTCTTTAAAGTAGTTAAAAAGAATAACTGCTGATTTGAATTTTATCCTTAGAGTATTAACTAAAAAAAAAAAAAAAAAAAAAAAAAAAAAAAAAAAAAATTCATATTCAAAGGCGAAATTTGATATTTTAAACGAAAATTGTAAAATAGGTAATATCTAGATATAATTAGATGTTGGACAAAAATATGAAATACACGCTTGAACGTAAATGCTCATTCAAGACAAGCCTGCAGGTGGCTCTGTTGTATTTGCCCACTAACGCTACCTACGCAATGTCCTCAATACATTCCAAGCGTCCATCGTTGTCAGAACAGTATTATGTGGATTTTGTGAGCAGGGCCGGACTGGGCCAGGGAAAAGGGCGCAGACCTTAGATTTTCATAGGACGAAAAAAAAAAAAAAAAAAAAAAAACATTTAACAAACTCACGTCAATTTTACTTGCTTGAGATCTAGCTTGACAAGATTTAACACATTCGCATAACACCAAATATGAAAATGGCTTAATATTATATCTCTGAATCTAAATAGAAGGCTTCTCTATATTTCCCGTGCATGTTTAAAGTTCTTTAAAATCTACAGGACGTTACGCAGTTTCCTAAAACGAATCATGTAATATCTAAAAGTTCCAGCAAGTTGAGCACAGATTAGCTTGTAGTAGATCTGTAGTAGATGTAAGAGACTGATATCAAAGCTATCGCTTTCTTATTTTATTTTTTTGTCAATAGATTCCTTATAAGAATCATGGGGGAGGGGAAGTGACCAATCTCTTAATTATCCTGCAAAAGGCCGTATAAAAAAAAGACATAGACGGCAATTGATTGGTAATAATATCGGCTATTAAATGCTATTCATAAATTTTGCTTTATGGATTGTGTTTATATTAAAAAATGCACGAACGTTGATTTTTCACGTGGTAAACATCAATTTTTGACGCACCAATTCCTTGCCAGGCAAGAAAGAGATATACAGTAGCGCTCAAAAGTATTTTGACAACCTTATATTCTCTTTTATTTTATTTAATATAAAAACGTAAAAGAAAATGTATTCCCAATAATTGAGAACACTATGACTGCAGTTATTCAAATGTATCAAGTTTCAACTTGTTTGTTTACATTCGGCGCCACCGAAGAAATATGACTCCTCCTTAGCTCAAAAGTATTTTGACAATTTGTTTGCATTTAATTGTTGAAGGTGTCAGTGGCGCTATAGCTTCGATTAGTGTTTATATGGACTTATTGTGATTATTTTTAAATGCCGAAATGTAAAAAATATTGAAGTGATTCTAGGAAAGCCGCTGCAAATGCACTTAAGACAGGTAGACTGCAAGCAGAATTAGCTCGTTCTTTTAACGGGTCCCGGCAACTTGTTATTACATAGAATAAAGTTTTTAACACTAGAAAGACTGAAACTTAGTATATACCTATATTGCCCAAAAGCAGCCAAAATGACTGCATTGTGAAAGAATAACTAATGTGTAAAGAAACTTGTTCAAAATTGATTTTTAATATTTTTTATATTGTTTACAGTTATATAACATGTTATTAGTAATGTAATAATTAATAATGAAATAATCTATGCATTATTATTTGTACATTTTATGCAAATGAAAGTGGAAATCTTTTTATGTGTATTATCTTCCGCAAACATACTTTAGACATTTTACACATATATTGTTTGTTTTGTTGTTGTGGCAAATTCGTACTTGACAAATTTTGCATTTGTTAGAACGGGTTGCATTTGATTTCTTGCAGCTCTGTATTCGGTGGAAAGCTCTTCTGCTAATTGAAACAAGAACTCTTTTCATTGTAGTTGTATTCCTGTCGTTTCTTTGTAAAGGATCCAAGCATTTATAGCAGCCAAATCTAAAATATTGAAAAATATTTGGAGGGGCCATCTACAAGAACTAGCTTTTACTGCATATTTTATGGCCAATTGATCTGTCATATTAACTCCAAATTTTGTGCTGTTATAAAATTGAACAGATTCCGGTAACATTTTTTTATTACTTTTATCAATTTTCACAAATTTATGCTTAGAACTTAGAACAGCCACTCTTTTATTTGGTTTGCTTTTATATATTGTAAGAACACAATTCTCTGATATATATAGCGGAGTGGAAAAACGAGGCATGTTATCCTTCGTTTGTTTGGCTGCTTTGGGTAGTTCTCTTTTGTTTCCCCTAGTAGTTCCAACTAGAGTTGTTTGTTTGGCCAATAATTTTGTCGCGAGTGACATGCTAGTGAAAAAGTAATCGGTCGTGATATTTCTTCCACAGCTTGTATATGGTTCGACAAGTTTCAGAACAACGTGTTCACTGAGAAGCATTGACGATGGTCGTTGTTCATATTTTCTCAAATAAGGAAAACCATTCAAAACATATTTGCTACTAACATCTGACGCAAGCCAGAATTTGATGCCAAATTTGGGTTTTTTATGCATATACTGTGTAAACCTGCATCTGGCTTTTGACGGAAATAATTGCTCGTCAACTGTTATATTTTGCCCTGGTTGATAGCAAGCTTGAATATTTTCAATAAACTTGTCCCATATTTCCGAAACAAAGGCAATTTTATTCGTTTGTAGGCGCCTACTTCTTTCGGTTCTTTTGTCAAAACGAATAAAACGTAAGATTTGCTTGAACTTTTCTTTCGCAATAGTTTTTCTAAACTATTCGAGACCCCATTTTGCTGACCATGTATAACCCACTTTTAAAATTTGCCTCGTAGGCTCCACGAGCACATAAAATACCAATAAATGCACGTATTTCCGGTAATGCTGTTATCCAATCGTTCCTCAAAATTCGGCGGCCTTCTTCTTATGTGCACTTTTTTATATGTTTGATAATATAGTTATCTATAATCATCGACAATGTACTGATGGGATTATCTACCATAATGTTCCTTTTTGCGTAGCCTGTTTGCCCTTTCACCCCCTTGAAAATACAAGTAGATGGTAACCTTCCAGGAATACCACATTTGTCAAATTTTGACCTCACAGTACCATCAACAGCTGTTTCGGTCTCCTGAAAGGTGTTTTCAGTTTCTCCATTAGCGTCTGAACTACTTACCACCCTACACCTTTTCCTGGGCATATTGATATTAATTGTATAGAAATTAACCGAAAATTTTGACTGTTTTCCCCACTAAAGGGTCTTAAAAAATGCCCCACAAATCATTGTTTATTCAAACTTTAAATTGTGGCAATGGATTTATACTCCTAAATTAAATAAAAACACTAGGTCACCATGATTTATGTATTTAAAAATATACTGAATAAATTCTTTTTCACACAAGTACGTGTGAAAAACGTTACGTACGTTAGTGGCACATGTGTAATCGACTATAAATTTAATGTTGCTGTTTGAATTTCCTTTTAAAGAAATTGAGTAGAATTATATTTGTTAAATAAATCAACAAATTAAATAAAACATTAAGGCAATATAAAAATTTGAATGTTCCGACCCGCTTATGAAGTGATATACTCACTGTTTTTTGTGAATCGTTTTTCATATTTCACAAGAAAAGTTAACATTTAAGAATGTTTATTTTTATTTTATTATTTTTTTAAATATGGATTTTTTTTCTATTTTAGTTTTTTTACAATATTTTAAACGTTTAACATTTTATTATATTTTTTAAAAAATGGCACACTTAGAGAAATAGAAATTCCTAATAATGTTTATCTCTGTAACAAAAGAAAAAGAACAACAACAACAAAAAAAAATTAAGGAAAAAAATATGTGTGAAAAAATTCTTTAAAACTTACATAAAATCTAAAATAAAACCTTTTTTATATTAGAGTGAAAAAGAATATTTTAGAAATTAGTGGTGGAACTTGAGACCCATGAGCACATACAACTGTACCAGTGCTGTGTAGTCGTAAAAAAAGCAGAAGGCATACGCTCAAGGCAGAGAGTATACCCTACAGTGTATATACTATAGCTTTTTTGAGAAACAGGCGGTATACGGTGTTTCCTAAAAAAATCCAGAAGGTATACGGCGTATACTACCATATACCCTCCATACATCCCTGAACCGTATGCCTATGTGACACTGGCAGATTCTCTTATACATATCATCACTACAATTAGTATAAAGTTATCCAATTTAGTTAAATCTACTTTTTGTGAAACCCCTCCCCCCCCCCCCCAAAAAAAACAACAACAGTAAAATGCAAAATAAATGTACTTAAAATTTTAAGTTTTACCTTATGATTTCACATCAGGGGTGAAAGTTTTTTTTTTTTTTGGTAGGGGGGGGGACCCGTTTTTGTTACAGATTTGAGAAAAATAAATTTCTGTAAAGAAAAATCAAATTCAGTTGTTTAAATAATAAACATTTAATCTAAATTAAATAATTAAAATAATAAACTTTTTTTTAAAATGTCTTCCTGCTATACTTTTCTTGTGAGCTTATTTTGTTTGCAAATTAAACATTTTAAATCCCAACAATTTTTTCTTATTGTGTGAAGTCGCTTTTATGGAGAATAATTTTGTGAAGGGGCTTCTTTTATTAAGAATAATAAAGGGGTATAAATGTTTGCTGGGGTGATCTCTGTTTTTGTCAATAGATCACAAAAAAGGTACTTTTATGTTGGATATTTTTTTTTCTTCCGGCAATAATACCTTTTGGTGTTCACTTGTATAAATTAGAAACACTGTACTGAGGTTGAAATAGCAATTTCGGTTCGTCGCATTATTTCACCTTATTATTTTATTCCCTTTTTTTTAATGAAATAAGTGAAAGGCACTTATTTTAAATGTATGTAATACAGTAGACTCCCTCAAATCCGCACAGCTCGGGACCAGAGGTTGTGCGGATTTTAGAATTTTGTGGATTTCTGGTCATTGATTTGTTTACATTTTTGAAACATTAATTTGATTGGTAGTTAAGCAAGGGAAATTATAATGAATGTTTACAATAAAGTGAAACATTAAAATAAGTACAATATTAAAATAATTTATTAGTTTAAACGTAAGTAATTATTAAAATAATTATGTAAAATAAAAATTTAGAAAAATATTAAATTATTACTGACGAAATCGATTCAATTCGATTCCAAAAGTCCTATGCTGCCATCTAGTGGTAAAGCGATCGTAAGATCGATACGTAATTATGCTATTATCAGTATATACAACTTATTGCGCTCTCTGTAACTTTTTTCATTGTTATTTAGAGTCTCGAATGCTTTTCTTATACTGTTTTGTATGTTTAGAAATAAATTTGTCTATAATTAAGAAAAAAAAAATTCCGCGAACAATACTCTTAAAATAGCGTTCCGGTTTGTGGATTTTTCCATTTCGAATCCCAGAATTTTTGATATAGATATGCTAATTTATATCAAAATCAAAAGTAATGTAAATTTATTTAGTAATAAATCAGCTGTAATAACCAAAAGAGAATGATTAACAAAAAATTTAGTAAAAAAAAAACATTGCGGTAGTCGCTGATTTCGGCGCCATCTTTAATTTTGTTCCTGCAACTTAACTGCAAATTTAATTGTTTACAGTGGTGATCATCCCCCCTAAACACAAAGACGCAATCCCCCCCCCCACCCCCCCCCCCAAAAAATCTTCATACATTGACTTTGACCCCCACCCTCTAAACAGAACATCAATTGTAAAATATATTCTACTAATAATTTAATAAATAGTATTCTTATTTACTATTACACAAACATGAAATAAAAGTTTTATATATATTTTATTATTAGCATCTGATTGTTTCCACATTTATAAGTCCTGACTGACAAGCCCGTCTTAATATGTTCACTAAGCTCCAGTTTTCATTGCAATACAAGCATTATTTCAATTAATATAATTCTAAAGACATGATGCAATATGACTGAAGTAATCATGACTGAAGTAATGATTAATACTCTTAATGATTACATTCATATACATAATCATTTTTTTTTAATGTTAGAAAAATCAATTCTTTTTAGCTTTTAAGATAAAGTACGGAGAAAACAATATTACAATTTTTTCCATTTGCTCGTTAGCTGGAGGATGTGAAAATTTAAATTTGTCCCCACATCAGTGCTTGTGCCTTGCTTTCCGCAGGACATGAGGGGCAGTACTTGTTTCTCGAAATCAGTATGATAGCTTGATATATTACATTTAATGGTTCATTTTTAAATAATTTAACTTTTTTTAAAAATAATACAACTAGCAGGGATGACCGGGCTAAGTTCGGTCAAAATTAGCCTTGTGTTCAATTCGATTTTATTCTTTCTCACTGTATCATTCTTGCTGTTTAGATACAATTGGCATGATCCTGAGACATAGTGACCCAAAATGACTCACTAACCGAATTTTTTCGAACATGCGACCTAACCAATGCTCTTCTCGAACCCGAAAACGATAGAAGGCAAAATTTAGTGAAAATCGTTTTTTAGATAAAATTAGCTTGACCCACGGTGACCCAAAAGGGACCCACTAATCAATTTATCGAACATGTGGCCTATCCCGATGGTCTTCTCGTGTTGGGAAACGGTACGATATAATACAAAGTTTTGTCAAAATGTTTTGAGCCGTTTTTTTAGATACAATTTTCTTGACTCACAATGACCCAAAAATGACCCACTAATCGAATTTCCTCGAACATACGACTTAGCTCATTGGTCTTCTCGTGTCCAGAAACGGTATAATACAAAATATTGTCAAAATCGTTTGAGTCATTTTTTAGATACAACTATATGGACACACAGTGACCCAAAAATGACCCACTAATCGAACTTTCACGAACATGTGACTTAACCCAATGGTCTTCTCATGCTCAGAAACGATATAATACAAAATTTTTTGAAATGTTTTGAGCCAATTTTTAGATACAATTTTCTTGACTCACAGTGACCCAAAAATGACCCAATACTCGAATTTTCTCGAACATGCGGCTTAGCCCAATGGTCTTCACATGGCCAGAAGTGGTATAATACAAAATTTTGTTAAAATCGTTTGAGTCGTTTTTTAGATACAATTAGCTTCACCCACAGTGACCCAAAATGACCCACTAATCGATTTTTCTCGAACATGGGACGTAGCCCAATGGTCATCTCATGCACAGAAGCGGTATATTACAAAATTTTGTCAAAAAAATTCGAGCCTTTTTTTTTAAGATTCAATTAGCTTGACACCTGACCCATTGTGACCCAAAATGACACACTAATCGAATTTCCATGAACATGCGACCTAGTCCAATGGTATTCTCGTACCCGAAAACGATAGAAAGCAAAATTTCTTCAAAATCGTTAGAGCCGTTTTCTAGATAAACTGAGCTTGACCCACAGTGACCCAAATATGACCCACTAATCGAATTTTCTCTAACATGTGACTTAGTCCATTTGTCTTCTCGTAATACAAAACAGTAGATTACAAAATTTAGTCAAAATCGTTAGAGCCGAGTTTTAGATAAAATTAGCTTGACCCGAAGTGACCCCAAAATGACCCACTAATCAAAATTTCTCAAACATGTGACCTAGCCCAATAGTTTTCTCGTGCCCAAAAACGGTTGGATATAAAATTTCGTCAAAATCGATTGAGCCGTTTTTAAGATATAATTAGCTTGACTTTGACACATTATGACCCAAAATAACCCCTAAACGAATTTTCTCGAACACATGACCTAGCCCAATGGTTTTCTCGTGCCCGAAAATGGTAAAATACAAAATTTAACCAAAATCGTTAGAGCCGTTTTAAAGATAAAATTTACATACACATACACACACGCATACATGCACACTCAATTTTTGCTCGTAATATATCTTATAATATAAGATATAAACTTAAAGAATTTTTTTTATCAAAAAATTTATTTATCAAAAAATTTAATCTACACATATTATAAAAAGGCGCATGTACCAATCCCAAAACTTTCTTCTGTCTCATACATGTCAATACTTCAAAATTTACACCAGAACCTAATTATCACCAACTTATGTCAACGTCTAACTGAATATGAAGTTTGGGGGAAATTCGTGCATTAGTTCTTGAGATAGAGCTATTGCGCAAATTATTACAAATGCAGCATAGCAGCGCCACCTGTTGAACGATTTGCACCAACACATAATCAGCAGCAACATTAATCAAGGTATACTTGAATCTGAAGTTTGATGAAAATTCGTGCATTAGTTCTTGAGATAGATCTGTTGAGGAAATCGTGCTAAATGCAGCACAGCAGTGCCACCTATTAGGTGATTTACATCAACACGTAGTCAGCATCATTTCATATCAAGGACTAACTGAATCTGAAGTTTGATGAAAATGTGTGCATTAGTTCATGAGACAGAGCTACTGCGGAAATCGTGTAAATCCTGCAAAATGCAGCATAGCAGCGCCACCTGTCGGGCGATTTACACCGAAACGTAAACAGCACCAACTCATATCAAGAAGTAACTGAATGTGAAGTTTTATAAAAATCTGTGCATTAGTTCTTGAGATAGAGCTATTGCTGAAATCCTACAAAATGCAGCATAGCAGCGCCACCTGTTGGGCGATTTATACCAAAAACTAATCAGCACCAATTTATATCAGGGACTACCTGAATATAATTTTTTATTAAATTCCGTTCATTAGTTCTTGAGATAGAGCGCCCACACAATTTGTGTCACACACAGACAGACCTACTCACAGAGACATTTTGTAAAAACATGTTTTCTGGAATCTCTGACCCCTAAAACGTGTAAATCCGTCAAAAACCGGAATTCGGAAATTTTCATGAATCCAATACTTTCTTCTTGTAAAGATAGAAGAAAGTAAAAAACATAAAATATGGCCCTTCTAACCATCGACTAATAGATGATTTCTGAACCGTTAGTCTTTGATAAACAGTTTCAATTTCAACTAGTCGGATGTACCAATCCCAAAACTTTCTTCTATCTCATACATGTTAATACTTGAAAATTCACTATCACACTGCCAAAATTAAACAGCAATCTATCCCCATCATGAGGATTCTAAAGATATGAAATTTCGTGCATTAGTTCTTGAGGTATGGCTATCTCTGAAATTGTGTAAATACAGCAAAATTCAGCCTAGCAGCGCCACCTATTGGGTACTTTAGACCAAAACCTATGTTACATCAAAACCACCAAGCAACCACTTATGTCAAAGTCTAACTGAATCTGAAGTTTGTGGGAAAATCCGTGCATTAGTTTTTGAGATAGAGTTATTGCGAAAATCATGAAAATTCTAAAATAGCAGCGCCACCTATTGGACGATTAACACCAAAACCTAATTAGAAACAACTTGTGTTAGCCTCTAATTAAATCTGAAGTTAGATGAAAATTCGTGCATTAGTTTTTGAGAGAGAGCTATTGCGAGAATCGTGCAAAATGCAACACAGTAGCGCCACCTGTTGAGCGATTTACACCAACACGTAATCAGTATCAAGTCATATACAGGACTAACTGAATCTGAAGTTTCATGAAAATCCGTGCATTAGTTCTTGAGATAGAGCCATTGCGGAAATCGTAAACAAATGCAGCTTAGCAGCACCACCTGTTAAACGAGTTACACCAACACGTAATCAGTATCAAGTCATATCAAGGACTAACTTAATCTGAAGTTTCATGAAAATCCGTGCATTAGTTCCTGAGATAGAGCCATTGCGGAAATCGTAAAAAATGCAGCATAGCAGCGCCACCTGTTGAGCGATTTGCACCAAAAACTAATCAGCATCAACTTGTATCAGGGACTAACTGGATATAAATTTGTATTAAATTCCATGCATTATTTCTTGAGATAGAGCGCCCACAAAATTTGTGTCACACACAGACAGACTAACAGACAGACATTTTGTAAAAACATGTTTTTCGGGTTCTCTGACCCTTAAAACGTGTAAATCCGTCGAAAACCGGAATTCGAAAATTTTCATGAATCCAATACTTTCTTCTTGTAAAGATAGAAGAAAGTAAAAATATTTAAAATTGGCTGAAGGATTATGTTATACGCCGTTTGGGTCAAAAAATGCATTTTTGAAGACGTTACAAAACTTAACTTTTTATACGTCCCTAGGTCCTATAAGTTATATTCAGTGAAACATTTCTCATGCTCTAACATGTGAGAGAAAACACAGTGCCTGAAATAATGTACGATTTTGATCTAACCGCACATCACTTCGGGCACCATGTTAACAGCGAAAAATTTCAAAATTTTAAACTCGCATAACACGGTGAGTTTTGGTTGTATAAAAATTATTTTTTTTTTCATTTGATATATGACAGCTTCAGGTTTGTTTTACCAAATATAACTTATAGAATCCGTAGGCTGCATAAAAAAGTTAATTTTTATAACTTATTCATCAGAATTGCATTTTTTGATCCAAATTGTGTCCAACATAATTATTTAGCTAATTTTAAATACGTTTGCAGTTGGAACTATATGCCTAAGACAGACTATTAAGAAATTACCCATTGGTCGACATTTGGAAAAAACGCACTGCATGTTAACAAATATAGAAAACATATATTTTGGAAAGAATGGAAAGGAGAACAATTCTATAAAACAAATTGGATAAACGTTTGAAAACAAGTAGAAGTAAATTAAAATAATAATAAACTTCGTTTTTTTTCTTTCCGCAGACTACGTGGTTTAACCCCTTAACTGCCCCAGACGTATATATATGGCTGTAGAAAATACATGCATCTTATTAAAGAGATGGCGAATTCCAATTATAGCGAGGCGATTTTCACCTCCTGGGCCATTTTATATATAACAGTATAGCATGTGCATTTTCTTACTGTTATTTCAGAAACTATAATATACACCTTCTTTAATTGCAGAAATATGCGATTTAAGTCAGGAACTGGATATCGTGTAAGATTTCGTCGGCAGTTAAGGAGTTAACATATGAAAACCATATTTTTTCAACATTTCAGGATTTTTTCTTAAAAGAATACATCAATCTGGAACACATTATTATTTTGGAAAAATATAAAACTATTTTCAGAAATGCGAGATACAAGTTTAAAAATGCAATTTTTAAGCCACTGAAGTTGTCATACATTCAGAAAAATTATTAAACTCTTGATTAAACTTTTTTTTCTCTCTCTTTGAGAGACAAGACTAGATGTCTTTAGAATTATCTGACAAAATTTAAAGCCTTTTTTTTCACATATTTGTTTGCATAATTGTAAAACTAAGTGATAAAAATTTCCCTAAATATGAATTATCTATACTAATAAAAGAACAAACGCTCTGTCTGTCTGTGTGCGATGGCTAGCAAAATCTACGGAACGTACGAGGGTCAAAATTTTTTTGAAGCTAGCCCAAAGTGTCTCATAATGCATCATAGCTCCAGAATTTTAATATTCTAATTAACAGCTGAGTTATTAATTATCAACCGTCACTCACTTTGATTAAAAATCCATTTCGAAAGGGAAAACGCATGCACTGAAGGCGCTGATACGCAAATGAAGAACGGAAAAAAATATTTCGGCGGTATTTTGTCATTATTTATTAACTAACATCGTCCAAACAGCTTAGTAAAGTTTAAAACGGAAGACATGTTCTGAAAGATTGTGCTCTTACGTCTCAAATGCTGCGATCAATTAAAAAATATATTGCAATTAACCCCTTGAAAAAAAAAGTTAATAAAGGATCGTTTTTCTCCCTTATTACACCTCCCCACAGAGCCGGATTGAGCATTTTTGGGGCCCGGGGCTACTGAAAATTTTGGGCCCCCTCCCTCTGCTATTGGAAATCCGCTCTCCCCACACACGCAACTTTTTTTTTTAATCCTATAATACCAATTTTAAAAGTTGAATATGTATATTGTTACACAAAAACTTTTTTTTTTGTTATCTTTAATAGTGCTCTTAATTATTTTATTTAAACGCATTTATTACACGTACAATTCAAAGATACTTTATAAACATTAAAAGAAAATAATAGAACTATTCCAGCGTATCAGAACTGTCTACATTTAAAATTATTTTAATGCAAAATTTTATTTATACAAATAAATTTAACTACATATTTCTGCATTTTTATTCTAGATTTTCTTTATTTAAAATTAAACTACTTTGAAAATTCGTGAAGAAACATGGAAGGTCTATGATTTTTACAACCTTTCGAGCACATAGATTAGAAATACTGTAATTGGGGGGAGATTTTTAAGAGATCTCTTGATCTCTGAGATAATTAAATGTGCATTTCACTATTTTTAAAAAGGGTTGGGTATATTTTGCACATTTTAGAAAGGGCAGGGTATCCTAGAAGAAACACTGTGTATGTATATATATATATACACTGATGTCCAAAAATTAAGGGGTAGTGACCGGACGCTTTCGACTGTACACAATTTGTCGAATATCTGTGAAAATCTTGACGAATTGTCATTCAAATTCAAGGGTGTAAATAATATGCTTGACTTCACATTTTTCAGTGAAGATTTAGACGCGGAGACAATTAGGGGCAAAACAATAATTTAATAATAAAATAATGCTTGCGATCATTGATAAGACTGAAAATTCTCAAAATGGTCTCTAGTAAATGACTATGTGGGTCCTGTCTAATGTTTGTGAGCATTTCTGGAAGCATAAGACGCATATTCGTGAAGGTTTAAATGTTTCTGTGAAAATTTTAAATATTTTTTATTTATAGCATGCAGCGTTTCAAATAAATCTAACAGTATATAACGAAACTATGAAAAAGAACAGTAGAAAATGTATACTGCAATTAAATCATGAATATGACTATGTGGGTCCTGTCTAATGTTTGTGAGCATTTCTGGAAGCATAAGACGCATATTCG
Source organism: Maratus speciosus (assembly GCA_963932465.1). Classification (NCBI taxonomy): domain Eukaryota; kingdom Metazoa; phylum Arthropoda; class Arachnida; order Araneae; family Salticidae; genus Maratus; species Maratus speciosus. The sequence goes on along the minus strand of CAWVRF010000002.1, from coordinate 2,241,382 downwards.
TGAAGGTTTAAATGTTTCTGTGAAAATTTTAAATATTTTTTATTTATAGCATGCAGCGTTTCAAATAAATCTAACAGTATATAACGAAACTATGAAAAAGAACAGTAGAAAATGTATACTGCAATTAAATCATGAATATATTGAAAATTTCATGAGATATGAGCATTTGTGTGAAATATTTTTTAACTGTGCATTCTTGAAAGACTCCAAAATTTTTATTTCCTGATTTGGTAGCCAGCTATTTAGGGCAACTTATATAAAAAGTCCAGTCAAATATTGTGAAAACTCAGAAAGATACTGTGAACTGATTGACAAATTGTGGAAAATCTCTTATAATAAAGCTACTTTTAGAAAGCAACTCACTCTATCGCCCTTAACTATTTGAATTTTTACAATATTTGACAGGACTTTTTATATAAGTTGCTCCAAAAAGCTGACTACCAAATTATGAAAAAAACTTTTGGAATCTTTCATGCATGCGCAGTTAAAAAAATATTTCACACAAATGCCAAATGCCCATGAAGTTTTTGGAAAGTGGTGTTAAATTTGGTTGAAAATTGTGTTCCATAAGCAAAAAGCATTTACATTTTTAACAGAAACGTTAAAACCTTCACAAATATGCGTGCTATGCGTACACAAATGCATACACAAACGTTAAACAGGACCCACATGGTCATTTGCTACAGTAACTGACAAGTTTGAGGACTTTCTGTCACATGGGTGATTGCAACCATTATTTTATTATTAAATTTATTGTTGTCCTCCTAATTGCCCCGCGACTAAATCTTCACTGAAAAAGATGGAGTCAAACATTTCTTCACATCTTCAAAGTTCAAACACAATTCATCAAGATTTTCAGTAGATATTCAACAGACCGTGTACAATCGAAAGCGTCCATTCACTGCCCCTTAATTTTTGAACTTCAGTGTATATGTATGTATGTGTGGTAACATTTTCAATTAATGTATGGGGAGAAACTAATTTAGCTGATTAGTACATAGAACGTTTAACAACCCTTATATATATGGACCTGGGTCGTAATCCAGTTTTTAGTGAGGAATACAAGGTGCTTATACATCTGATCCAAAGTTCAGATTTGTTCATAATACTAATTGAAATATTTCAAATGACATTTTCAGCATACTTATTCTTCTTTGCGTGAAATATAATAATATCACGTGAAGTATTAGAAGCAGCCCGAGTCCCATCCGCATACAATCAGCTTTGAACTAAGCACTTAATACTTTGGATTGTGGTTGACATTAGATGTGGTGTTTGTTACCAATCGAAATACTACGCACTTCCATCACAATTCTTCCATTGCACTTCACAATGCCTGCAATCTCATGAAGTTTAGAATCATTAAAATTCTTTAATTTTTTCCTTTTTATTTGTCATTTTGTTACAACAATATTTAAATAACTATCTAAAATATCCCCCCACCCACCAAGAAAAAATCCCTTTTTTCCTTCCCCCATCCCTCCAGTACATAGTTTAAAATATTATTATTATTTTTTTTTTGTAATGTTTCTGTATTAATAATTAAAAGAGCATCTAAATTACTCTCCCCCCCCCCTCACCCAAAAAAAATCTGCTTCTCCCCTCCCCCTAGCACATGAACTTTAAAACTGTTTTTTTTTTATTATTTAAGCTGTGTTGCTATTTTGTAGCAACAATAAATAAACAATCATCGAATATTCTACCCTTAAATTTCCATTCACCTTCCCCATAATAATACTTCCAAACATTTTTTAATTGAAAAATATATTTACACGTGAATATTCAGAAAGACAGCAAACTTTAAAATAATTAAATTATTACAAGTAAAAAGCATTTTATGGAGAAAATTACATAATATTTAAAAAAGCCCAAATAATATTTCCAAGCACTTTCAATTGGAAAATCGAAAATATATTTATACGTGGTTATTAAAAGGAAAAGAAAACTTTAAAATAATTAAATTTTGCGTGAGAAAAGTATTCAATGGGAAAAAAGTATGTCATTTTTATATATTTAAAACGATTTCCTTAAAATCCAAAAGAAAAAATATTCTAGCCATTACAAAAGGCCGGGAGGCAGCGACATTTTTCACCTAATAATTTTAAACAAGCTGATTTTCAATTTTCTGATAGTTGGTTGTATTTATGACGGCCAATTATCTGCACGAGGGATATAGGCCCAGGGGGGAGTGCCTTTCGTGGGGGTCTTTCTAAGGGAACCTAACCCGTATTAACGCTTGGAAATCCAAGGTTCGAAGAAAACCACGAAAACTCCGAACGATTAGGCCGACGGGCGCGATTGGGTTCGAACCCAGCACCTCCCGTCTACCAGCTTCGAGAGCAGAACCTCTCAGCCACTGGTGGGGCCAAATTTTTGATAGATCTTACTTAATCGAACATGAAAACAACCGTTAGCTGTTGCAACAGTGGTGGATGCGGTCTTGGAAACCGAAAAATTTCCTAGCCAAAGGGAACTTAAAAGGAAGGCGGTCATAGAAGATTGCTACCATTGCCACCTGTATTCTAGGTAGCAATGCTACTGGTCGTGATAATATCATCCAATCTTTCGTAATCAAATATCTTTAAAACACAGAAAATTAGCATGTTTTTAGAGACTGCGGGGTCTACTGCACGTGGGGTTGGGGAACGTAGCTCGAATGGGGGCAGAATCCCCTAGTTTCGTTAGAAAATGTAACTGTGAGAAACTTTTATAAAGAAATTATTTTTTCCTCATTTAAAAAAATAATAAAAATAAATGTGGCTCTTCAACCTTTTCAGAAAATTTACTTTTCTAAGTTCAACTAAGATAATGAACTAAAAGTTCTAATTGTGTGTGCTAAAAGTTTTCAGTTTAACTGAAATAAGTCTATATTTGTACAAAAACATGATAAATTTTATTATATAAATTCTTCATAGTCAAACTTCTGCAATCAGGTAATCTTTTCAAATGAGAACAAATTAGCATACTTTTAGCGGAGTCTGCATGAATTTGGCGAGCGTAGCTCGTAATGGGCAGGACAGACCAATTTTGTTAGAAAATGTAACAGATAAATTTTTATTACGAAAAAACAATTTTTCCTGATTTAAAAAAAATTCAACACTTAACTTTTAGAAAACTTACTTTTCTAGTTCAATCCGTATCTTGACAATGAATTAAAAGTTCTAACTATGTGTGCTAATAATTTTCATTTTTAATGAAATAAGTCAATTTCGTTCAAAATATGATAAATCTTATTAAAGCTGTTCTCAAATTCAAAGGAACTACTTTCTGGACACATTTCTGAATTCATTTTTGTTCGGAAACGCATAAAATTGGCAGGTGTTCTTATTCAGAAACTATGTAATCCAATGGTGTTCCCATTTTTTGATAAAGGCAAAAGGTCTTTCAGAAAATACTGTCAAAGTAAGTGCTTTGAACCAAGTTTCCGGATGCGGCAGCATGAGAAAGGGGTAAAATGTGTCGTCACGTGACAAGAAACGCTTATTACTTAACAAGTAATTTATTTTTAAAAAATGGAAACCGTTATTCGATTCCAAATCGCTTCAACAGTCAGACCTGTTAATTTTATGGCCGTTTTTGAAATTTGTCCTTAAAATGCGTCAGTAAGTTCTCTTGCGTTGTTGAGCCGGGAATTTGAGAACCACCTTAAATAAATTGATGTGAGCATTTTAAACAATTTAACACATACGTATTGAGTTTTGGTAAATGGTACAAAATGAAAAATGCATGAATATGGAAATTTTAATAACATAAGGATGTGTGTAAAGTTATTTAAATAATGAAATCTGCACTAATAAAAGAAAGTTTCACACTGTGTGTGTATCTGTTCACGATGGCTAGCAAAATCTGTTCCATGTATAAGTCTGAAAATCTCGGTGAGGATAATCCAAAACAGGTCCTGATGCACCTGAGACACGTATTTTTAATTTTTAAAGGGCTGGGAACGCTGGGACCCTTTAAGTTTTTATGCCCTAAATTGCTAATAACTTGCCCCATTTTATCCGATCTTCATTTTTGGGGCTATATCTCCATTTAGTTATTCCCCCCCATTTCTACCTTTCAGTTAAGATCCCAATACAGGGCCCTTTGAGGTTTTTGTGCACTAGATTGTTAATAAATTGCTTCATTTTCATCCAATCTTCATTTTTGGGATCATTTTTTCATTTACTTATTCTCACGTTTCTACATTCCAGTTAAGACCTGGGGGCCTTCTATGGTTCCGGAGGGAACCCTTGAACTTCTTGTGAGCCATGCATTCCCTCCCCCTTAATTTTCTCACATTCTCAGGGCAATGTTTTAAAGTTGAATCTTGGACTCTTCTTCCCGGACCAACACACTCATAATTTTTACTGGGACCCTAGAGCCCTGTTTTAAGCATCAGCCCCCCCCCCCCCCTCCGCGCATTTCTTAAAAATATTATTATAATGATTATTTCATATCTTATGCTTAATTCTGACTAATTGAAAATCTAAAACGCTAAGTACTAAAAAATTTTAGTACGTTTTCATGTTAGGGCTGTTCTCTCAACTATCAGTTGGCCCCTTTTGGGCCCCATATAATATATATATAGGCTCCCTTAAAATTGGTCCGATTCACTAGTTTTTTTTTCCTTTCTAACAACTCCTTAGGTCCTCCAGTTACTACACAAACGACAAAAAAAAAATTCTCAGACTTTAGCTACCACCAATTTTGAATATTAATCGCCTTCTTTAAAAATGATCCGAATTGCTTGCAATTTTCTTTAGCATAGTTCTAGCGTCCTCTGATTACTTTCAAAACCACTATAAAGTATCTTTATATCCAACTACATACCAGTTAAGTCCCTGGCGACTTGGGGCCCCTTGAAGTTTTTGCACCATAAATTGTTAATAAATTGCCCCCTCTTAATCTGATCTTCATTTTTGGAACACGTTTCTATTTTATTCTCCTGTTTCTATATTCCAGTTAAAATCCTGGGGCCACCTAGGGTCCTGTAGGGCCCGATACGGGGCCCTTTGAACCTTTTGTGTGGCATGCATTTTTCACCCCCTAATTTTCTCGTCTTCTCAGTGAATAATTTTTAAGTTGAGTCTTGGACTCCTCTCCCCGGAACAACACCCTCATAACTTTTTTACTGGACCCTACGAACCCTGTTTTGGGCATCCCCCCTCCCCTTTTTTGCGCATTTCTTCAAAATATTATTCTAATTATTATTTCATACCCTATGCTTAATTTTGACTAATTGAAGATATAAAACGCTAAGTACTAAAACATTTTAACATTTTTCATGTTAGGGCACTGCTCTCAACCATCAATTGGCCCCTTTTGGGCCCACTATTATAGTTCCATTAAAAATAGTCCGATTCACTAGCTTTATTTTCTAACAACTTCTTAGCTTCTTCAGCTACCACAAGAAGACAAAAAAATTTCGCAGACTTCAGCTACCACCAACTTTGAAAATTAATCGCCTTCTTGGGGCCCTTGGTGCAGCTTCTTTAAAAATGACCAGAATTGCTTGCAATTTTCTTTAACATAGCTCTTGCGTCCTCTAATTACTTGAAAAACTACTAAAAAGTATCATTATACTCAACTGCATGCCAATTAAGTCCCTGGCACCTTGAAGTTTTTGCATCCTAAATTGTTAATAAATTGCCCCTTCTTAATCCGATATTCATTTTTGGAGCCTTTTTTCCATTTAATTATTCTCCCGTTTCTAGATTCCATTTAAAATCCCGCGACACCCTAGGGTCCCGCAGGGATCGATTCGGGCCCCTTGAACTTTTTGTGCGGTATGCTTTTTTCACCCTTTAATTTTCTCGCATTCTCAATGCAAAAATTTAGAGTTGAGTCTCGGACTGCTCTCCCTGGACCAACACCCTCATATTTTTATTGGAACCCTAGGGCCCTGTTTTAAGAATCCCCCGCCTACCCAGAGATAGAAGAGGGAAATAGAATAAAGATGTTTTTCCTGCTTTTGTCTCGAAGAAAGAGGGTAGAATCTAAAAGGATACCTTAGAAACAGTTACTATTGGACTTGCGAAGCTTTAAAATAGCAAAAGTAAAAGGTAATGGATGTTGACACTTGAAACACGACTTTTTCTCGCTATTTCAGAATACTTTTATCATTTCAGATTTTTTTTTTTTTTTTTTTAGAAATTAGGTAATTTTTAAAACGAAACTTTGATACAACTTAAGCCACTGCTGAGGGCCCCTCGCCAGTTGGGGCCCGGGGCTGCAGCCCCCGTAGCCCCCCCCCCTTAATCCGGCCCTGCCTCAGGATGTAATTTTAAAGGTACTGACAAGTCAAATATATGATTATAAAGCTGAATCCTTCTTCAAAACGATGGTGGAATTGGTTTTTAAAAATTTTAATTTTAACCCTTTCAAATACACCGCCAAATGCAGGTCACTTTCCGCCTCATAAAGATGATTTACATTTCGGTTAAATGTTTATCCTCTAAAATATGCACTTTTTTTTTATGAAATTTTAAAAACGGCTTGGTTTTAGTAATATTTACGATCCATTACAATTTCAGAGAATTCGGACAACAATAATCATTTATTTTATTATGCTAATGAAACTAACGCGACGCGGAAAAAAATAAAGGCAGAAACTATTTACTCTCCGATATGGAACGTTAATTTAGTGAACTTTTCGTAGCAGTTGCGGCGTAGTGGATTAACCCCTTGGTTTTCTGTACGAACAGACTCAAGTTCGAAACTAGATAGACAAAGTTGAAATTTGAATTAACAGTTTTTTTTCTATTTAAAGGATCCTTCCAGAGCGAAGTTCCATGTTTCGATACTCGGAATTACCAAAGATAAAATGTTGTTTTAATAAAAGAAATTTCATTTTTTTATTCTGAAATTTTATGAATTTCATTTATATGCAAGGTCATTTTAATACATAAGAAATCTGAAAGGATTGCGTAAATTTCTTATAACAATAACAGTAACTATGAATATTTTAAGTTTTTAAGGGTGTATTCGAAAAAAATATTTTTTCACCCTCAACAGTTCGAAATTTTCTGATCCATTTCAGACTCATTTTTAAAAATATGAACATGAAAGTTGCTGAAGTGATTTTTGAAGAGATGTATAAGAGGCCGCGTGATTTCATTTTTCGCTCAATTCATTAGAATTTGATTTTTAAATAATTATTTTCTCAGTTTGATCATTTTTTTCATTCAAAGATCTCCCGCTTCGGAAAATGAGATTCAAAATGCCCATTGCGACAGCATTTTTTGCAATATATTTTGCATTTATCAAAAAATCGCCAAACACGGCACTTTATGTAGTTTCTGAATAACAGAATTTGCCCGTTTGATGCGTTTGAGAGCAAAAATGAATTTAAAAATAAATCAGAAAATAAGCAGTTTGGATTGGAATACACCCCTGAACACTTTCATAACTTTACTAGAATAAAAACCTTAATGATTAGTGCTGCCATCTATTATTGTAAAATGAAACTAATTGCAACCTTTTTCTGGAGTTTTTGAAATTTTACTACGGATTTTTTTTTTTTAAAGTTTTTAAACTCTTTTATTTGTGTTCGAAGAAATTTAAAATGGTTTAAAAAATTTAAAATATAATTTTTTTTTAATCTACTACAAAACTTATTCTAAATTAAGTAAATTAAGCAAAATTAAAATTAATTCAATTTAATACTAATATAAACTTAAAATTAAATTTGACTACATAAAATAGAAAATTATTTAGGATGAATTATAACATTTAAAAGAAACAAAAAGCCGGCCCCATCACTTTTCGAAAATCGTAATTTTTAAGAACTCAAAAAAATTCAGTATTTCAGTTTAGAAATAGAGCAATTTTAAGTAATACCAGAATAGGAACCTTAATGCTTAGTTCTGCCATCTATTATGGTAAAATGAAACTAATTCATACACATATACATAGATACAAAGATTCCGGAGCAGTTTTTGTTTCGTCTATATCTTAAAAAATGGCTGAATTATAGAACTTTGAATTTCTAGCATGGCTGACATTTTGAAACGTCTTGAATTTTGTCACGCGATAAAAGGCGTATTTATGAACCGATTTGGATGTAACTTCGTTTTTACATAGTACATACCAATGTCTCGATAGAGTTCGTTGGCCAGCTTCATCCGCCATCTTGTTTAAAAATGGCGGCCATTTAAATTTTTAAGAAAAATTTAAATTTGAAATGTGGTGCCAAAAAACTGAAAATTGAAAAAATATTTTTTTTTATGTATTTGACCTTGATATAAAGATTCGGGAGCAGTTTTTGTTTCGTCTATAACTCAAAAAATGGCTCAGTTATAGCACTTTGAATTTCTAGCGTGGCTGACATTTTGAAACGTCCTGATATTTGTCACGTGATAACAGGCGTATTTATGAACCGATTTGGATGTACTTTGGTGTGTACATAGTACATACAAATATCTCGACCGAGTTTGTTGGCCAGCTTCATCCGCCATCTTGTTTCAAAATGGCGGCCATTTAAAAAAATTTTAAAAATTTAAAATTTAAAATGAGATACCAAAATATTGGAAAATGAAAGATTTTTTTGTATGTGTTTGACCTTAATACAAAGATCCCGGAACAGTTTTTGTTTCATCTATATCTAAACAAATGGCTGAGTTATAGCGTTTTGAATTTCTATCGTGGCTGACATTTTAAAACGACCTGATTTTTGTCACACGATAACAAGCGTATTTATGAACCGATTTGGATGTTACTTGGTCTGTACATAGTACATACCAATGTCTCGACCGAGTTCGTTGGCTAGCTTCATTCGCCATCTTGTTTCAAAAGGGTTGCCATTTAAAAAAAATTAAATTTAAAATGAGGTATTAAAAAATTGGAAAATGAAAAGGTTTTTTTTATGTGTTTGGCCTTGATACAAAGATTCCGGAGTAGATTTTGTTTCTGAAAATTTGTTCTTTTGTTTATATCTTAAAAAATGGTTGAATTATAGCACTTAGAATTTCTAGCATGGCTAACATTTTGAAACGATCTTGTATTTGTCACGCGATAACACACGTATTCGCCTATTTCCATGTGAGAAAGCATGTGGACAGTATACATCAACATCTCAGCCAAATATAAGTTACTTTATATAAAAGCAGCTTGGATAAAGCTGACTAATTTCGTGAAATTCTCATTCATAATGATTTAGTATTGATAAAAATTAGTATTGAATCTCCTATATTCGGTTTCCACTAAACTGAGCTTCGTGTGTTTGAATAATATAAGTTGGCTTTTTTAAAATAAGGTATTTGAAAGCTATCTCTTCCTCCCGGCACTGGCCGGAAGGACTTTTTAATTGCACACCATTCGAGGAAGTATGCCTTTTAAATCCTCATGATGGGCATAAATTGTCATTTGATTTTGGCGATCTTTTAAGTATTAACATGTATGAGATGGAAGAAAGTTCGGGATTGGCACAGCCGACTCGTTTTTTTAATGCCTTTATCCCGTAGTTTTTCTTTTCAATCATGTTTATTTAAATGGTATGACTGCTATTGCGTGTCATATTTCACTTAGTTAGGTTGATTGAACTCTTTAGAGATAACAAAATGCAATTACGAGCTCCAATTCCCCAGGGCTGTACAATTCTATAAAAATATTTATTACATGTTAAATATATTTCATTACAGTGGGCCTTTGCCATCCCCTAACTGAAGAATGACCTCTTGTCGCATTTATTTCAACATCTTTCATTTCGGAAATTCAGTATTTTACGATCAGATCTTCAGTTTATTTGTTTTAAATATTCAGAAATCTTAAAATTACTAAGAGCAGAAGTGTAAAAATCTAGGCGCCAGCGGGCAGTCTCTCACCACTCAATTTTATTAGTTCTCTTCGCTTAAATTTTATTAGCATTCTTTAAAAAAATTTAGACGAAAAACAAAATTTAGTGTTGAGAGGCTGATCGCTGGCGCCTAGATTTTTTGCACCCCTGACTAAGAGGTGTCACATTTTATTTAATATCTATTTTAGTGTAAATGCTACATGAATATATTTATCTCGTTTTAAATTATAAGTTATAAATATAAACCAATTATCTTATATTTTAGATATTTATCAATGTGATTTGCACATCTTCTGAATGTTTAATTCTAGCATAATGAATACTGATTTAGTAGGATAGGCGTCCATAATAAATTCATGTAATATTTCAGTTCATAAAATAAACACACGTTTTACAACTTCTTTATTGAACGTTCGACTTTTCAAAATAGTAGGGAAAAACAAAGTTCACAAATGCAGTTTGAAAAGGCAAATTTTACAAATTCGCATTAAACGCATAAGATAACATACTATTATCCTAAGAGGATTACCCTATTCTAGCAAAGAGAACACTTGGATGAAATTCTTTAAGGAGTTTCAAGCACTTCTATCGGTGAAAAGCTGCAAGTTAAAGCTGATTGTAAGGAATTCTCAAATGTCTTATTTAACATTTTACAAAAGGTACTTTTTACAGATAGTTTAGTGGTATACAGAAATACACTGCTCAAAAAAATTAGGGGAGCAAGCAAAAAAAGTGAAGAGAAAAATACAAGACAGCCATGTATGGGCATAAAATGGATAGTACACGTGTATTAATGCGCAATACAGAAAAAAAGACGCAAAAAAATTTGTAAGGGAGCTTTTATTCTTTGAAAAAATGATAAGAACATGAAAAGATGGTTTAGGGCAACATTTTGGTTTCATGTAAATGATAAAAAAAAGTATTGTTTAGAAATAATGCAGGATTTATAATGTGGCGTGTGGTCTTCTCGAACATCTAAAACTGCTGCACACCTGTTTTCCATGGATGCGACGAGGTTATCGGTAAGACTTTGCGGAATAATGTTCTACTGCTGAAGAATTGCAATCTCCAAGTCCCGGACAGTAAAAGGAGGCCTTGGTCTCGCAGCAATGCATCGTCTGATTATGTCCCAAACATGCTCGATCGGATTCAGGTCAGGAGAGCATGCTAGTCATTCCATACTCTGTATTGTTTTAGCTTCAAGCAAGTTTTCCACCAGACGAACTGTATGAGGTCTGGCATTATCATGCATGGAAAAAAAATCACCAATTACTGCAACATAAAATAGGACATGAGGTCTCAGTATCTCGTCTGTATAACTTCGGACCGTCAAAGTGCCATTCCGAATGATATGCAGGCCCGTACGTCCACCTATGCTGATTCCAATCACATTGTGACATTTTCAAGTCATCTTTTCTCAAAATACAAGCTCAGCAATTGAATTTTACAACTTGGACAGTGAAACAGGCGTTTCTGCGAAATCCCGATTTCTACACTTATATACTTTTTTTTACTTTTTGACGTCAAACTTTAATTTGCATGTGAAGTTTTTTTTATACGTTATCTACTACGCTTTAAATTATAGATGTTTTATTTTACGTTATTTATCGATGTAAATATTTGCGTAATTTTGTTAAAACAATGTGCTCCCCTAATTGCTTTGAGCAGTGAATATATCACATATATATAAATTTCAAATCAAATTATTCAATATAGAATAGAATTTATAATTTGCCTACATTTACATATTTCATAAATATACCATATTTTAAATAGTAATGAAAGTATCATTAAAGTTTCATACAATTATACTTTCACTTAGAATTAAGCCATTTTTTTAACTTAATTATACAAAATATCTGCAATGCATTCTTCTTTAACATAAGCTATATTACATTTTTAAACATTATTCATCATATCACATCATATCACATATTTAAACATTACAAATTCCAATATCAAAAGAGAAAGTACTTTGTTTTGAAAATTAATTTCAAAATTAAACACAGTATAAAACAAAGACAAAAAAAAAGCAGTAGAGCCATGTTTATTTCAGTTCTTCACCGAGAATGAGCTCTAGGGACCTAAACCTTCGTGGAAATAAGCCTAATAGACACGCATAACACACGTAAATATATATGGTATAGATTTAAAAATGGCTAACAAATTCAGAGAACCTAAAATGTTAATGGCAATATTTCCATAATCTGGTTTTTATCTTCTTTCAGTACGTTTTTTCAAACTCATAGGACGGTATACACTCACTGCTGATGTCCCTTATATTTCCAATGTGACGTAATTTTTTTTTTTTTTTTTTAATTCGTCAAAATATTTATTTAACTTCTATTTTTCAAGTGGAAATCTTGCAATAGAAAAGTAATTGTTGTGGTAAGACTTTTATTGTGCATTTTTAATGGTTCGCAACTGATGTCACTAAAAATGTTTAAATTTGATAGGAAATTGCTGTTAAATGGATGGTTTTTTATTGATTAAAAATTAACTATAAATTATTTCGATTCCGGATTACTTTAGCTGGCACGGCCTTATTTTAATGCGCGTAACATTTCACCTGTAGATTTGTATAGAATGACAGACAGGCAAATTTTCGTTTTTATACATGTGCGTAAATATATTCAATTAATAACTTTTTTATTGAGTACACCGATCTCACCCTTTCAGTAAATGAAAAATTATAAATTATACAAGATAATTTAACATTTCATTTCGCAAAATTTAATTCAGTAGTATAGTTTAATAGAAAAAAAATAACGTACTAACGTAAATAATTACATTACTAATCTTTAATATTTTGTCAACATAATAAAACTTAATGGATAAATCAATTTGGAAAAGATGAAAATAAATGTTATATACGTATTTATACAAAGCCTTATTGTTCGAAATACCCCATAATATTATATCATACAAATGCAGTACGAGTTTTATTAAATTCACAACATTTTTATAGTTTTCAAACAGTATACAATAAGTACCTTATTCATACAGAAATACCAGTGCTCGTTGCGTATTGACATTTTTTATTTTTTTACAAATTTTCATTTTTATACATGTGCGTAAATATATTCAATTAATAACTTTTTTATTGAGTACACCGATCTCACCCTTTCAGTAAATGCAAAATTATAAATTATACAATTTATAATTTATATACAAAATTGGATAATATAAGACTTAATTGCATTTTTACAGTACAAATTCAACTAAATTGATTCTGAATACTTTGTCTACACAGTTGCACTTACTTGACAATGCAATTAAAATACCAAACAAAATAAGGAAAGAAAAAACTATATAAACTTATGCAGTGCTATATTGCTCTAAATATCTAATAAATATATATAGGGTAGGGGAGTACACAGTGAGACATTGTACACAGTGAGAAAGCAGCCATTTTGACATATAGTTATAACATTTTCTCTTAGCTGGAACACACGCTGAACCACCTCATCTTATGCAACACGTGGATGTAGTTTCGGCACTCCGGTTACTCGTTCGACAAAATAGTAAGCAATTATTTTACAGGGGTTAAAGTTACATAAACGTCCATTTTAGAGTTTATTTCTTTCATTATAGCGTATATTTACTTAACCAAACTTAGGTATATCTAATGATAGACTATGTCGACAAAACGACACAAGCATTCAAAGCTGTGAAATTGATTATGAAACAGATATGGCATCCATTTTGTTACAACGTAACGAAAGTACACAGTGAGACACACGGTTGTGGTACACAGTGAGACATGCCTCATTGTGTGTGTACGTACTATGTTGTTCTGATGTAAAAAGTTATTTATTAATAAAAGGTTTTTTTTCTCTTTCTATCTGTGTGTGTGTGTGTGGGGGGGGGGGGGGGACGTGCGATGGCTAATGAAATTTACTAAACGTAAGAGGCGCTGAAAATTTGCATGAAGGTAGCCCAATGTCTGCCATTGTTCACCCGAGGCTCATATTTTTTAAATTTTTTTAATCTAGAAATATTAATTAGAAGTCAAACTGCAGAAAATTATTGATAGACAGTAAAAATGTATGATTTATGAAACTATATATATTGTCTCACTATGTACCACTTGTAGTACACAGTGAGACAATTTTTGATACTCCGTTATTCTGCTTCTGTGCTTTTATAAATAACTTTTTTAAAACCATTTATACATTAATGTGTAGTGTATTTGTGTAGCTTAAAGAAGTAGCAAAAATTTTTTCAAAAGAATAAAAATCGTTGCCATTCGTTAAGTAATAATAATTTTCGTCTCACTGTGTACTACCCTCCCCGATTACCATACGAATGCAATACATGTTTTTACTGAATAACATTATTACAGTTTTCAAATATATAAAAAAGGAAAAAAAAACCTGTTCAATAGAGATGTACCATAACATATTTGTTGTACATTAACTTATTTTTTGTGCAATACAAATTAAATCAAAACTATATACTAATGCATACAATATTGACATTAATTACATTAGTACTTCGCAGTTTAAATGCAATAAAATAAATTTCACTGTGTTAATTTGACTATTAGGGTATTTATATATAAATGAAACATAATATTCAAACAAATAAGCGATAAAATACATAGAGCAGTTTTGCAATGCTGTAGGAAAAATTTTAGAAAACAAATCAAAAATATTTTGTAATAAATCCTTCTATATATGAAAAAAAGTTGATTTTGGAATGGACCCATGAAAATCTGCGTAGATATTCCCGGTAGATCGGCATCCAATTTGAATGCTTAAGCATGACCTTTCTTCGTTAATATTTAAAAAACTGTTGCATGCAAAAATATGAAAATCGGTGGTATTATAGAGAAATGTTTGATAAACACGCTGAAGCAGACCGTTTTTAAATCCAAGAATTATTTTAAGAGCTAAGTTAAAGTTGAACAAAATCGTTCCATTCAAAAAGTTTTATTGGAGCAAAAACTATACATGAGAATTTAATCACTTTTAGATCATTTTATACGTTATAAGTTCCCGGTGTGCAGATTGCATTTATTTTTTTTATTTGACTCATTTTTTGAAGTTTTATTTCTATTTTAAAATTAAATTTTCAGCATTTCGAGAGATTTTTTTTATATATTATAGAAAAGGTTATTAATTTTAACTGTTGCCTATTGTATAAACAGCGCAAACAATGTTTACTTCAAATTAAAAATTTATTTACACGTGACTATTATAAACAGGAAAAAAAAACTTTAAAATTAGAATTAAATGATTACATGTTAAAAGCAGGAAAATTACGTCATAAGAGCCTATTTACACTTGAATTTTAAAAGAGAAACAAAATGTTAAAAAAGCGTTAAAACTTCTAAATGGAGGAAATTACGTCCTATTTAAAATGGCCAAAAAATATGGCAAAACAATTTAAATTAAAAAATATATTTGCGCGAGATTGAGATAATCTTTTCAACTATTATCGTGAATTCGAAGACAGCGCAAATAATATTTCCTTCTGACAACAAAAGTATTTTCACCTGAATATTAATAAGAGAAATAAAACTTTGGTGTAAATTACGTCAGATTTAAAACGATGCATTCAAAATGAATTATTTAAAAGAACTATCTTATAGCGCTGTTAAAAAATACCGGGAGACAATGACACTGTTTACTTAATTTTACATTAGCTTATTTTCAAATGTTTAACTAATTTTTTTTAATTAAATACGAAAACAGTCATTGTATCTCTTAACAGCAGCAGATTGGGTCTTAAAAACCCCCAATTCAAGGAAAACGAATGGAAACCCGTTTACAGAGAGATCGCTACTGTTTTGTTTTTTTTTTAATTTTAATTCAATATTTTTAAAGCCGATCAAATTGGCGTGCTTTTTGGATTTCGGTGTGCCTGAACGGAATTGGCGAGCGTAGCTCGTAGGGGGCAGAGCCCCTATTATTTTAAAATATTGTAATTTTTTATAATTATTACTTAATTTATTATAATTACCAATGTCATGGCATATTAATATTCGCAGTTGCATACGAAAAAAAAAAAAAAAAAAATAAGCTAATCATGCTGGTTAAAAAAAAAAAAAAAAAAAAATTATTATATATATATATATATATATATATATATATATATATATATATATATTGCATGCATATTATAATAAATCAGGAATTTCTAACAGTAAAAAAAAGAAAATTGACTATCTTATAATAATTGTTGATACAATTGTTTTCACTTGTAATTTATTCAAATTATAAATTTTTAAATTATTTATATTTTTCGAGTAAGCTCTAACTCTTTATTACCCGACGGTACTTAAGTTTTCAATCCTAATTAAAACATCTCACTGAATCAATTCGCAATGAATTTTTTTAGGACAAAAAACAGTCAATACTTCCCTTGACTCGATAGCAATAGCAGCTCCAGTAAACTTAAAATTGTTAACGAAGCTATTTTGGCACGTGCGAGCGTCCGTTTTGCTTCCATTTTACTTTTGCTTCGAAACATTTTAAATTTTAAAAAGGTAACGCTATCCTATTTTTCCCCTTGTTTTAAATCGATCCCTTGGCACTATGTCATGCTAAAAAAAAAATAATAATTTTCAGTTTGTTTACGTTACAAAGCACTTTTCAAAGCGATATTTTTGAGTACAGGTCGGGATTACGTTGAACTTTTATTACGTTTTTTACTTAGATTTTTATTGTTTGAATACATAAAATATGTATTCTTATGGTGCATAAATACGTATTTACTAGGAATGCGTGGGTGCTAGCGGGGTGAACTATGATACAGTGTAGGAGAAGATACGGCATTATTTATGTATGACATAGATAAATAATAAAGCAAAAAAAAAGCTATTTTTATATTTAGAAAAAAAAAAATATTTTTGTGAAACAAAACTAAAAAAAATTGCAAATTATAAAAAAAAAAAATCTAAAACTATCTTTTAGAATTTTTATGAATCTTTTTGAATGTTCCCCAACTAAAAATTTAGAAATATCTTTACATAGGCTTTCCATCGGACGATAGTGTTACAACTGTAGAATATTCTTCTGACGGCGAAATGTTACTAATGATGCACCCACAACATCATCATTATCTAGTCACATATACATCATAGACATATATATATATATACAAAATATATGCATGATAAGTCACATTAAAATAATAAAAAAATGGATATACAGTCGGACCTCGCTATCCCGACACCCGGTTTTCAAGTCACGCCGCTTATCACGTCAGTTTTTCAAAGTCCCGATTTTCTGTATATGATTTTGATGAAAATTAACTCCGGATTTTACGTCGATGAATAATTTTCAACTCCGGATATCCCGACGGTTTAGGAAAGTTGTCCATTTTTCATAATCCAACTTATAAGCACGGAAATTAAGCAGCAAGAAATTTCTTAGTCAATCTTTCCACTAAAGTGT
Organism: Maratus speciosus; assembly: GCA_963932465.1. Classification (NCBI taxonomy): domain Eukaryota; kingdom Metazoa; phylum Arthropoda; class Arachnida; order Araneae; family Salticidae; genus Maratus; species Maratus speciosus. The sequence continues at coordinate 2,224,204 of CAWVRF010000002.1, read as the reverse complement.
CTAAAATACCCATTGAAATTAATGAGAAACAATCCTTTATCTGAATAAATAAACCCACACGCTATGAATGATCCACTTAAGCTCCAGAGAGACGTATCAGTCTACTCGCGGCCTTTTTGTTGTGGTCAGACGGCACTTTCTTGTGGTTTCACGGCGTTTTTCATGTGGCTGTGTTAAAACCCCCCTTTCTTTTTGTTTGACTTGGCGAAAATTAATCACCGCCAAGAATTACGGTAACCCTATTTTTTACTTTACTATTTTTCAGTTTGTTTATTAAGGTAGATGTAATTTAAATTCTGAAGCGAGCGATCTTCGCTATATGAGATCTGAACCAGGACTGCCTGGTGATAATAAACATATTAATATTCAGTTTTTCGAGGTTTTAATTATTTGAGTGCTGATTTACTTCCAATGAGTAAAAATCGTTCTGTTGATTCATCATGAATAGATAAAATTGTTCCGCATATCATTATTTGAATTGACGTGACATATTTCTGATTCGAAATAAATATATTCGACTGTGTTCTGTGAAATCCCTCATGCTGGCTAACCGCGTCAGGATGTCTGGACTGACGATGGAATATTTTTTCTTCTGATTCTGAAAGCTTGAGGTAAGCTATTTTTTTATTGTTGATTAATTGAAAGTAAATATGTCAACTACTGTTAATATTGATACTTTAAAAAAGAAAAGAACTGGATTACGTACACGAACTACAAAATTGTGTACAAAAATAAGCACAACTCTTGAAGACGATTCACTGACATTAGAAAATAAACTGGATTTATTAAACATTTGTAAGGACCAGTTAAATGACAAATATGAATTATTAAAAAAATTAAACTCTGATATCCAGGATATTATTGCCGATGACGATTTTGAGAAAGAAATCGAAAGTTCCGAAACATATAGTGAGAAAATAATCGAATCTCGTTATAAAATAACGAAGTTCTTAAATGAACATAACTCCCAAAATCAGAATAATACTTTTCAAAATTTTATGAAAAATGAATCCGGTTCTCAAAACGGAAATTTAGAGCGATCTATGAAATTGCCGAAGCTCACTATAAATAAATTTTTTGGTGACAGCAGTTCATGGTTAGAATTTTGGTGGCAATATTCTAATTCAATTGAAAAGAATTGCAATTTAACTCCTATTGACAAATTTGTCTATTTAAAATCTCTTCTTGGAGGTAGTGCATATAATGCTGTTGCAGGATTTTCGCTTTCTGAGGAAAACTTTAAATCTGCAGTTGAATTATTAAAGACTCGCTACGGTCGTGACGACCTAGTCATCAACGCACACATGAATAAATTATTAAATTTAAGACAGGTAAAGAACGCTTCTAATGTTAGAGAACTTCGGGAACTGTATGACAGTTGTGAAATACAAATTAGAATTCTCTCGGAGTTACGGCAGGAAGTTATGGTCATCTCCTATGCCCTATTTTATTAAAGTTGATACCTGCTGAAATGGCGTTAGATTTTAATCGTAAAAGAACCGATGGTAAAAAAATGGAAGTCGAAGAGCTTTTTTCTTTCATTAAAAACGAAGTTCAATCGCGAGAATCTACTATGGCACTCCAGAGCTCTGAATATAGTTTTAGTGCTAAAAAAGAAAAGAATAAATATAACAGTTATAAACATTTTAGCAACTATAAACGCGACATTCCTTCAGCCTCTGCATTGGCTACTAACGTAAAAAATGTTTGTTTATTTTGTGACAATGAACATGATTCAAAATTGTGTAAAGTGTGTACTATTCCTCAAAAACGGGATAAATTACGTATGCAAGGACGCTGTTTCACTTGTTTCAAGAAATTCCACGTCTCGGCTAAATGTAAATCGAATTTAGAGCCATGGAAATTTTGTAATGGAAATTTTCATCATTATTCGATTTGTTTAAAAAAATCTCAACCGACAATTCCAAAAGAAATCGAATCAGCTGACAATTATTAGTTCGATTTCTCATTGTAAAAATGAAAATTCTTTTAAAGAGGTTATATTACAAACATCTTGCGTAAATGTGGAATCTGATAAAGGCTCTGAGCTTGCATTATGCTTGTATGATTTGGGGAGTCAAAGGTCATTCGTCACAGAGCAATTAGTATCAAAATTAAATCCCCGAATTATTCGTTAAGAAAAACTTCAAATTTATTCTTTTGCAGCTGTTAAACCACAAATAAAAACATTTGATGTTGTGCAATTAAAATTATGCCATGTTGAAAACAAATCGCGTTTCATATTTATCGAGGCTTTAGTCACAGATGTAATTTCAAACGTTAGGATTTTCCCCCCCTTCTCTCCAGACAGATAAAAAATAAACTGGCACCTTTTAAATTAACAAATGCTGTTGCATCATCCCATTCTAATGTAAATGTTCTTATTGGAGCGGATTATTTTTATCAAATCTGTTACGATAGAGAAATAAAAAAAATAACTAAATCTCTCTTTTTATGTGATAGTTTATTTGGATATTCACTTTGTGGTTTTTATGAAGATGAAAAAAGAAAAAAAATGGAAAGTGCTTCTGTTTTAAATCTGTGTGTTTCAACTCCAGTTGGGGAAGATTTGAATTTTTTATGGGAAATCGAATCTTTGGGTATTACGCAATCAAATGATAATATTTCTGATGCAGATAAGGAAATTGTGAATAAGTTTGAGAATAACTTAAAATTCGTAAATAATAGATATGAAACGGGTTTATTGTGGAAATATGAGAAAAATAAAGTCGGGAATAATTTTAGAATAGCTAGAAGTCGCTTTGAGGAATTAAATCGTAAACTCGAGAAGGATAATGACTTATGTAAAAATTATAAAGATATTATATTAGAACAATTAACTGCTGGAATTGTAGAAGAATGTCCTGATAAAATAACTGAAAGTGGTTATTTTATGCCGCACAGGCCGGTTTTAAGAGATAATAAATTAACTACTAAGGTAAGAATGGTTTTCGATGCTTCTTCTAAAGAAAAGCATTTAAATTCTCTAAATGACTGTTTATACCCAGGACCTAACCTTAACCCGAACATTCTTAATGTAATATTTAATTTCAGAAAATTTAATGTTGCATTTAGCGCTGACTTAGAGAAAGCGTTTTTGCAAATTGGGATAACAGAGGAAGATCGGGATTATTTAAAATTTTTGTGGTTTGGTGACGAAAAGGATGATTTAAAATTTTTGAGATTTACACGAGCTGCTTTTGGGGTAACTTGCAGTCCCTTTCTTTTGGCCGCAACGATTAAATCCCATATACGTAAATATGTTGATCATCCTGAAGTTGTAAGATTTTGGACTCTTCTTTTTATGTAGATGATTTGATTACGGGGTCAAAATCTGATGAAGACGCTTATTATCTATCTTCAACAGCTTCGCATATTTTTAAAGAAGCTAGCATGAATTTGCGAAAATTCAATACTAATTCTGTCAAACTTAGAAAATTATGGAAAGAAAATAAATTATGTGACTCAGAAGAAAATTTGAATAATTCTCTAAAAATTTTGGGATTATTATGGGATACTAATTGGGATATTTTACGTTTTGACGTACAATCCTTTCCTGATGATTGGAAATTTAATCCCTCGAAACGCGTTGTTCTTAAAGCCATGTTAAAATTCTTTGATCCTATTGGATTCATTGCACCATTTTCTGTTCGTATGAAAAGTTTGCTACAGGAAACATGGAAAAGGGGTTTGGAATGGGATGAAAAATTCCCTGATGATTTAAAAATTGAATGGAAAAATTGGTGTGCAGAAATCGAACATTTACATAAATTTGAGGTACCCCGCAAATATTTTCCACAGGGTTTAGACTTTTCGGACCCAATCGAAATTCATATTTTTTCAGATGCTAGTCCTAAGGCTTATGGGGCCGTAGCTTATTTTCGATGTACCACAAGCGATAATAAAATTATGACTAGTCTTATTTGGGCAAAATGCCGAGTCGCCCCGATAAATGTTTGACAATTCCTCGGCTTGAATTAATGGGGGCATTAATAGCTGCAAGGATGTCTAAATATCTGAAAAGTGCATTTAATTTTCAAAATTTGGAAATTCATATCTGGTCAGATTCCAGAATTATGTTACATTGGATCAAGGGATCAGCCATGGATTGGAAGCCCTTTGTGGCTAATAGGGTTGTAGAAATACAATCTTTGACTGATCCTAGAATATGGAAATATATCCCGGGTAAGGATAATCCTAGTGATCTTCTTACTCGAGGCGAAAATTTACATAACCTCATAGAAAATAAATTATGGTATTACGGTCCTGAATGGTTGTCATTACCAAAGGACAGTTGGCCGAAACCTGAAAAGATAACTTTTAATGAAAATATTTTGAACGAAAGAAAATCAACAAACTTGAGTTTTACTCAATTATCTTGTACAGTAGGTGTTGTACCTCCAGAGTCTTTGTTAAAATTAAAAAATTTTAGTTCTCTTTCCAAATTACTTAATATCACAGCCTGGATCTTGAGATTTATAAATAATATCAATAAATTGAAACCTAAAATTTCAGGTGAGCTCACAGCTCAAGAAATTGAAAAGGCAGAATTTTATTGGTTAAAACAAACCCAGTTATCTGTCTTCAATCGTGAAATTGAGTTACTAAAAAAGGGAAAGCCCATCGATAAAGATTCAACCTTGTATAGTCTGAATCCAAAATTGGATGAGAATGATTTGTTAATTTTATCTGGAAGATTACAATTTTCAGAAGTATCTCAAAGGGAAAAGCACCCTTTTATACTTCCATATGGAAGTGCTTACACCAAATTGTTAATTCGAAATGCCCATGAAAAGGTTTTCCATTATAGAATTGCAACAACTTTAGCTCACTTACGAGAAAATTATTTTATAATTAGAGGACGAAAAATGATAAAATCTGTGCTGAAAAGCTGTCTTATTTGCACAAAATTTAAAGCTTCTCCTGGGAAGCAAGAAATTGCACCATTACCTAGAGATCGTATTACTGAATCACCACCCTTCTATACCTGTGCTGTAGATTTTGCAGGACCTATTTATGTCAAAGCAAAAACTGGCCAAGAAAAGGCCTATATAGTTCTTTTCACGTGCGCAGTCACTAGAGCTGTGCACCTCGAATTATGTATTAATTTAACGACAGAAACTTTTCTTTTATCATTTAAAAGATTTATCTCTCGTAGAGGAATTTGTCGAACAATCTACAGTGATAATGCGAAAACATTTATCAAAGCTGATAATTTTCTTAGAGAAGTTTGGAGCCGAATATCAAAAGAGGAAGTTTTACGATATTTTAATAAAAATAGAATCATATGGAAATTCATTATTCCAAGAGCCAGTTGGTGGGGCGGTTTTTGGGAACGCATGGTACGTTCGGTGAAAACTCCTTTGAAGAAAGTTCTCGGAAGATCTTGTCTCTCATATGAAGAAATACAAACCACTTTAACTGAAATCGAAGAAATGATTAATGGTCGCCCTTTAACTTATGTTTATGAAGAAAACAGTGAACCGCTTCCACTTACTCCTTCACATTTCCTGATCGGCAAACGAATAAATTCTCTACCAGATTTTCATTGTGTTACTGAACCTAATTCGAATAGAATAACGTTAACAAAAATATTGAAATATCGAGAGCAAGTTTTAAACCATTTCTGGAAACGTTGGAGGCAGGAATATTTGTTAGAACTTCGTTCTGCCAATTTTTCAGTTCCTGTCAAAGCTCCGACTAAATTCGAAATTGGTGACGTTGTATTAATTAATGAAGATAAAACTCCAAGGCACATGTGGCAATGCGGCAGAATTACAGACCTCTTTTTAGGAAGAGATTCGAAAGTTAGGTCTTGTGCTATACAAACTGAATCTGGTGTAATAAAGAGACCAGTTTAACTGCTACATAAACTTGAACTTGACATTATGGACTAACATTGAACATTTCACTTTTACGAACAATTTGTTTACATTTTCATTTTTTAACTTTTTCTAATCTAGTATTTTGTATATTTTAGTTTCAGTAGTTGTTCCTGTGAAAATAGAATTAATTGTATGTCTCATTATTGTAAGTATGTTCTAACTTTTAATTGTCTTATTGATGTAATTTGAAATCTTTGATAAAAATTTAGTTTGAATGATGAACAATAGTAATTGTTCATCCGGGGGCAGTGTGTTAAAACCCCCCTTTCTTTTTCTTTGACTTGGCGAAAATTAATCACCGCCAAGAATTATGGTAACCCTATTTTTTACTTTACTATTTTTCAGTTTGTTTAAAAAGGGTAGATGTAATTTAAATTCTGAAGCGAGCGATCTCCGCTATATGAGATCTGAACCAGGACTGCCTGGTGATAATAAACATATTAATATTCAGTTTTTCGAGGTTTTAATTATTTGAGTGCTGATTTACTTCCAATGAGTAAAAATCGTTCTGTTGATTCATCATGAATAGATAAAATTGTTCTGCATATCATTTATTTGATTTGACGTGAAATATTTCTGATTCGAAGTTCTTTTATTCGACTGTGTTTTGTGAAATTCCTCAGGCTGAAACCGAAGCAGTACATTGCATTGCATTGAAACGATCATTAATTATCTAACATCCATTTCTGAAACAACGAATATTGATTAAAATTCATTGTATAATATTGATAAAAGAATTATGGGAAGCACATTCAGGGATAAGCAAACCTTAATTCATCAGTATTTCACGTAACAATAAAAAGCCAATAATCTTGATTCTGATTTTTATTCTTTTCAATTTTGTTTTTGTTTTTGTTCAATTTTGTTTAATAATAATGTTTTACTGGTTAAAACTGTAAGAACCGTTATGTACTTAAAATTCTCTTAAATTAATTAAAAATACAGCTTTTTATAAACATTTTTTAACAATTCCAGTTACCGCGACACTCCGCTTATGGCGACACTGTTTCTGATCATTAGAGTGTCGCGATAACGAGGTTCGACTGTAGTTTATTTTTTCATAGTCCGGAATTTTGTCGAAGCATAAATGACCCAACGGTACTTTGAAGTACTACATTAAGTAATTAGCCGTAATTAACAGAAAAATAAATCTTATTTTTAATGCATATAACTTCTAATGTAAAGCAAGAAAAAAAGTTTCATGGAGATGGATTTTTAAATTAATTTTGCATGTAGAGGGTTAAACCAATTTGAGAATTATATCTCAAGATATTTTAAGTCCTGAAATACGGCAGAACCTTTTTTGTGGCACTGAAGCAGAAAAAAACAGGCATGCTTGTCTCAGAATTCGATAAGCTCTTCGTTGATTCACAAAAACAGTACACCAATGATTGCTTCGAAAGTAATTTCATTCGATTTATCACCCTACGCTTTTTGCCCCTCAATGTTTTTCAATGATGCTCAATGCCCCTCAAATTTTGCCCCTGTCTGCAACACGATTTTTATGAGTGTTAATGATTACCTGAAGATGGAAAGTAGATATCGACCGAAAATTCGGTTTCGTTTTCGGCCAAAAAATCAGTTTTTCCAAAAACGAATTTTCGGCAAAAATGTTGCCGAAACTGTATTCCAAAAATCTCGTTTCGTCTCGTAAAAATCTCGTTTTCAACATGATTTATTGATTGGAGCTTTATCGGTTCAAATGATACACTTTTTGTTTATTGCTGTGAACTTAACTGTTTATAATAACCCGTCATGACTGACCCAAGTCGTGAGTGCAAATTATAAAGCAGGCTGTGGCTATAGGCCTCCACTTTGTAAATGCTTTTCACGTGCTCATTAAAAGCTGTAGACTTGTCAGTAATAGAATTTTTTTAGTGTGAAAAAGCAGACGTATTTCGAATACTCTTTGAAAAAGTTCTAGTATAAGCAGGGCTCGAAATGGAAAATTTCACGAATTGGAACGCTATTTCAAAATTATAATGGAAAATTTCACGAACCGGAACGCTATTTTTCAAAAAAAATTTTCAAAATACAGCTAAATTTATTTTTAACTTGACAAAACAATTTTAAAAAGTTACATTGAACAGAATAAGCTATATACATGTAAAATAATATGTTTACGAGACGAAAAACGCCGATTTTTTTTTTCCTTTTGCCGGTAAGCAACATGCGGAATGTAAACGGTCCGTGTCTTCAGTAAGGCCAAAATTTCGCCTGGCTCCATCTCCATTATATCAAAAAATTAAATTTTAAAAGTCTGGATGTGAAGACTCGCATTTATTCAGCTATGTAAGTTTAAAAAGGTTGTTTTTTTACTTTTCCGGTAATAATATGCGGTATGTAAACAATTCCATCTCCGTCAGGGGCGTGCCGAAGGCTGTTTTAGTGGGGGGGTGTGAACTGAATTTTGCCGACTGCAAGATCGGGGGTGAGAAAGACTTTGTGATACACCCCCCCCCCTCAGCGACGGAGTAAACTGTTTTACAATACTGTAAATTTATAAAAATCACTAAAAGTCTTAAGTGTTCACCTGCATTCTCCTTAACCACAGTCGAAATTAAATGTTGTTGTTCAATATGTGTAATTTTTTTAAAAATTATTTTACTATATAAGTAGAGTTCAGAAGCCTGTTATTAATTAGGATTCTGCTTACGATTTAAAAGGAAATGTGTATGGATCTACTGTACATTAACCAGTTCTGAAAAGTAACAATTTAAGAATTTTGAAGTACTTCGGAATTTATGTTTCTATAAATAAAACCGCATACTGTTGTGTAATGTAAGTGTATAAATTTTAAGATACATAAAAAAGACAAATCTTGCTTGCTAAAAATAAGATATATATTAGTATAAGAGACTAAAAATTATCTTTCTACACTTTTAAATTATCACCCGCCTATCCTTCAGAATAGCCCATTTTCCAGCTACACTGTCTAAATCCAACATGCCAGTTATGTCTGTTTCACAGGTTAATAGCATTAGTTAGTCCAGTCGCTCTTCCGACATGGTGGTACGCAAGTAATTTTTTACTAACTTTAACCTGCTGAAACTTCTTTTATTACTTGCTACAGTTACTGTAATAATTAAGGCCAACTTGTAGGCCAAAGAAAGGTTAGGATACAAATGAGCCTTCCCCACAAATTTTTGCGCTGCTGCGCCAATTGTATCCGATTCAGAACTAGCTATTTCTGAGGACATGAGATCAATTTCACATTCCAAGTTATCTACATCTTTGAGATCACCAGGAAATAGTTGACATAGATTAGAAATGTCCTCGGTAGAGCTATACTTGATCCTAGATGGAAGGGGACAGGCTTGTGGTTTAACTGTCTCAAATACCAACTTATGAATGTCTACAAATGCAGTTGTAAGCCGATCTACCACCTTCAAAATTTCTGCTTTAAAATAATTCTCTCGTGTAAATAGAACTGCAGTTTTAGGATTTTCGTCGATCTTCGATGGAGGCCTCCGTCGCCTGTGCCGCAAATTGAACTCATAATCTTGATTTATTCCATGTATCTCGCAGATGTTGTCAGCTTCCTTAATGATGTTCATTATTGCCGCCGTGTCATCATTCCGGAGTTTCTGAATGCTTTCGTAAGTTTTCTGCATTATGTCGGTTCCCTCTAAAATGTTCAGGTCGTCACGTTGCAATTGCTCTGTTGCTAACTTGGTCTGAAACATAATTGTTTTCATTCCAAGTAAAGAAACAATGAAATCGTATGACATCATTTTGCTTCTTAACCCTGCCGCCTTAGCTCGAGCATACTTGTCAACCTTCATGTCTTCAGAAATAATTTGCAGAGTATGGATGAGGGCATCATAGGACGATAAAATAGCTCTGACTGAATCCGCTCGCATAGTCCATCTTGTCTTTGACAAAAATTTCAAAGTAAGACTCTTATGAAGAACTTCTATTTTCTCTGTCAGTATGCCGAATCGCTTTGTACTCAGTTAAAAAAAGTTATAGAGATCCTGAATGCTGTCGTAGAACAATTTTATTATATTGCTTTCTTTGCACGCATGTTCAACACATAAATTCACTTTATGCGCGGCAGGGTATGTATAAAATAGATTTACCAGCTATTTCTGAAAGTTTTGATTGACAGCCTAAAATGCGCCGGACATAGATGACGTGGTGTCGTAAGACTGTGCACGAGCTTGGGAAAGCGATATTCCAACTGACTGTAGAATTTCAGAAATAAGCTTAGCCATTCCTTCGCCTGTTTTAGCTAGATAATATTTTAGTTTTAACAACCTTTCTTCTGGGTGAAACTGGGTCACGTATCGGATTACAATTGAGAGCTGGTCAAGATGAGAGATATCGGGTGTGCTTTCAGCCATAACGCTAAAAAATCCACAATTTTTGACATTTGCAACTATTTTTTCACGGGCACATGATCCAAGAACCCCAATAAAGTCGTTTTGTGACTTGTTGGCATGGTATGGGCGAAGATGATTATCATCAATCCAGTTTTTTAAAGTTGGAATCCACCTGGCCATTAATCTAATGAGTTGAATGTAGTTACCGCTGTCACTTTCTCGTTCCCAAAATGCAAATGCTTGACGACTTAGATATCTGGTGCAGTCTAGAAGTATATTAATAATCTCTCTGTTTCTTAGACGAATTTGTTCCGCGTTAGCTGCTGCCTTTCTACGTTGACTAGATAGAAAGTTGTCAACGTGCTTACTTTTTTGGGCCAAATTATCTAATTTATACACCGCGGTTCTATCAGCATTGCTCGTAAAATGAACCATTAACTTGCCTTTACGGTTTTTTCCTCGGCCTTTCATCTTATGCCATACACGAATATCAACACTGATCCAAGCTTCTTCTGCGTTTTCAGGCCCGGGCCATCAGAGCAAAGTGAACAAGCAAAACAAAATGCGGCATCCAGTTGGTCGCTGTATTCTAAATATGGATATTCTTTATACCAGCAGGAGCTAAACTTATTCTGCTTCTTAGGATCTATGTCATGATTCACAGGGTAAGATGATCTCTGAGGTTGATAAGGTCCACGAGACAGGATGAAAAGTTTCTGGTTTTCGGTTAAATTCTTTCCAATACGATCGGCTGGGTCACAACTTAGAAAAGTCGAGGAATCTTCCTTTTCAGAAACATTGACATTTTCCATAGAATTGCTAGTTAGGATTTTATCGCATTCCTCAATCAAACTTTCGCTGTAGTGCCGAACCCGGTCTGCAAAAGCCTTAACATTCGCAGTAAAATTTTGTGATGAAAATGATGTTTCGGAAACATTTTTACGAAGCTCTGAATTTTACATCTGGAGGATCTGTTTGAATATGACTATGCAGGCCTCTAATAGAAATGCAGAAATATCTACATATTGTACATTGAATCCGTTTTCCTTTCTGGAGGTTGATGTTTTCATTCGGATGAAATATTCTTATATGGCGATATAAATTTATTTTTTTTCTATGAAATGTGTGTGTACACGATCACAGTGTGTGCATAAACTTTTCACTGAATTATTCGCCATCATGCGACAAAAACAAACTTTCGCAAATCGCTCTTCTTTTGTGTCCGTGACTTCATCTTTTAAATGCAACAACCTCAAATAATTAGCGCCAAATCCAGAGCCAAGAGGTTACCAAATTCTAAGAATCAGTCCATAGCAGAAGGGAGCAATTAAAGATGCTACATGGGAAAACTTACAATAGAGATTGCAACAACCCTCTCCTCCCCCTCCTTTCCCGAAAGTCTCAAATTCTCAGAAACGCGATTCTCTATCTCTCTATCTATCACCTCCGCTCTCTGACAACCCCTCCCTCCCACACAGAATCATACACAATCTTCCGTGAGAAGTTATTTCTTTTCCCCTTTAAATGACGGACAACAGAGAATTGAAATGATACTGACGACAGGAGAGGGGATTTTTTGCAGGGTGTGTTCTTAACTTTCCGACTATTCTAAATTTTACCAACTCTTCCAAATAAGTGGGGGAGTGTTACACCCCCAACACCCCCCCGCTAGGCACGCCCATGATCTCCGTTATAACAAAAGATTAAAATAAAGTTTAAATGTGTGTGTGGACTGTCATATTTATTTAGTAACTGAAGTTTAAGATTGGATGCAAGTTCATTGAAAGGAATACAAGTGCTGAATGTAAACAAACAAGAAGCCATCAACAATTGTTTATCATTGCGCATACCTCTAGCACAGATTGCCAAGCTCTTAGCGAGAACTTCTCCCATATGGTGTCTCTACTAACACCAGTTCTTTTTGCAACGTGCAACCCCTCCCGCCGCGCCGTCCGTCACTTATTCGGAGAAGGAGTGGAAGTGAAAAATTTTCACTACATGAAAACTAATAAATGAATTCACATCTTATATTTTTAAACTATTAATTTAATTTTGGACTAGGAATAAATTCTCTAAAACGAACATAAAAGTTAATTTTATTTTAGGATTTTTTTGCGGTAAAAGATTAAATTATATTTCGGAGTTTGAATTTTTCTAAATCTTCATTAAAATAGTTACTTATTAACTTAGTTATATATTTACTTAGTTACTTATTAAGTTTACACAATTTAAACACAAAATCAGAAAAATTTTCATATGGACAATTTTTTTTTTTTTTTTCTAGTGGCATGAAGAATTAATGACATTTCTTCTTAATTTCAGAGACTATGTCTTTAAAAAGTCACTACAATTCTAAATTATCAGCAAATAACAAAATTTAATGTGACAATATCAGAATTAAAATATCGTGCACTATATTTTATCTCTATATATTTTAACTCTGAAATGTATTTTTTTATTTTAATTCTATATATTTTAACTCTTTGAAATTTCTTCCTCTTTTACAAAATATATTATTATATCTTAATATGCATTTCTCCCAAATAAAAATAAGGCAATTTTTTTATTAAAATAATTACTACCGTTGAGAAAAATGTTCTATTAAATTCTTTATTATATATATATATATATATATATAAAAACAGCTGAAATTCAACATTTTCATAAACATCAATTTAAAAATACGACAATTGAAATCCTTCAAATTCTAAAAAATAAATCAGAACGTCTTTATATGGAATCATATATGAAATATTATAACACAATTTATCCTTATGGACTTAACAGTGAAGTATTTAACAGACCTGTCAAAGTCTTCACATCTATAAATAACAATATTGATTATTCTCCAATTTATCCTACTCTTAATCATAATTTAAATGCTAAAACAACACGTAATAAACGCGGAAAGGGTTCATCATCTGTTGTAGTTTCCAAAAAATATATCACAAAACAAATTAATGATCTTCAAAGAAATTACTTAGAGAATTATAACTGGTTGTTAATTCGAAAAAACATCTTTGCTATTAAAAAGAAACAGCTTGTACAACATTTAAATGTCTTTCTAAGTAAATCTTTCTCTAAACATTTCTCTGATATTTACTTTGACCTAATTATGAGTAGGGTTAATCTTTTAAATATTAATTTACAAAAAAAACATAAAATTCAGAACATGAATACTCAAATGATAATTACTTTTTCAAATCACATATTTAATAAAATTAATATCAATTCTATAATTAATGATAAATATTGTTTTTTTCCTATCAATAATCTTCATATATCAAAAACCTTTAAATATCCGAATACAATTGGAAGAAAGATTTTTAACTACAATACATTTTCAAAAAATACATCTGCTGCAAGTAATTTTCCGTGTAACTGCAAATACCCCACTCTAAAAAAATACATACACAATGATCATGGACATATAATCACTGGAAATCTTGATATTGTTAATGATTTTAAATTGAAACAACTAATGGGTTATGGTACTAAATATAGACTTCCATCTAAATTTAATGTTAAATCTATTATCAAACAGTTTACATATGATATTGATATTTTTATTTATAAAATTTCTATCTCTTATAATAAGCCTATTGAATATTTTAATCAATGGAAAATATTAGTAATTGAAAAATTAACTATGGCTTTAAAAAATAATATTGCTGATTTGGTTTCTATTAATACAAAGCATTATTTCCAACAAATTACTAAATTACAAAAAAAACTACGTTATTACATATGTAGACAAATCTCCTAACAATTATGCTATTATATGTAAATCATATTATTACCCAACTTCTTACAAATTGTATTTCTTCTAATAAGTCATTTCAAAAAACTAATGAAAATGTAATTGTAAATAATCGTAAAATTCGAAGTTATTATAAACTATTAAATATTTTATCTACTAATTTTAATTATCCATATTTAGTTCTTATTCCCAAATTTTATAAAACTCCTATTAAATTTAGGACTGTTACTATTGGTTGCAATACATATAATAATAAAGCCAATACACTTCTCTTAAAAATTCTTAATCAACTATATGTACTTACTACACACAATGATAATACACATTGTATAAAAAATAGCTATCAACTTGTTAATATTTTAAAACATCTTCATTCTGTTAGTAATATAACGACATATGACTTCAAAGATCTTTTTAATAATATAGACCTATTAGATTTACATAAAATTATAAATGCATTATTTAAAAAGTATTATAAAAAACTGGAATTACCATCTAATATAGATATTGCATATTTTAAATCTTTAACTTCATTATCTATAATAATTATATATTGCAAGATAATACTTTATATTTACAGCATGTCGGTATACCACAAGGCGGTTGTACTTCCAGTTTACTCTCAGACTTATACTTATATCATTATGAACGTAATTTTACTAATAATAATCTACATTTATATCGTTATATTGATGACATCATTTTAATTGATGCTGATCAATCTGCAATTACTCGATTTCCAGTTGATTATCCCACTAATTTGGAATTAACGGAAAACCTTTTATCTAACAATACAATTAACTTCTTAGATCTTAAAATTACAATAAAAGACAACAAAACAATCACAGATTTATATGACAAACGTAACGAATTTAAATTCACAGTTAATACATTTACAAATTTTAAATCTTGTCTACATCATTCTGTATTTCGGAATATAATACTTAATCATTTATATAGAATAAAATTTTTATGTTCTTCTCCCCTAATTAACAATAATATTAAAAAACTAATTTATGATGCATTAAATCATGGTTTTCCAAAAAAATTCATATATTCATTAATATACAATTAGTACTTTTCTTACATGATCTTTTAAAACAAATTAACACATGCGTAAACAAAATTACAAAAAAATTATAAAATAAAAAAATCTATAAAAAATTAAAAATTGTAAAATATAAAAAAATTGTAGGTTGGTTGGGTGGGTAGATGTTAGAGTACGGAGGAGGGTGGTGTTGTCTGGATAATACGCAATGGTTAATTAAAAAAAAAATGGGGCTTTTGTATTACTACTATATTTTTGATACGTATTTTATATGGATGTTGATTTGATATTTTATATGTAATTGGAGAATTTCATTAATATTATAATTAGCTTAATTATTGATTAATCTAATTTACAATTATTTGTTATTAAATTTTAATTTACTAAGGACAATATCATATTAATTACTAATAGTTTGCCATTCTTATAGTGATTAATATACATATGTTTAATATAAATATAGTTATACTGTATGCATTAAAATTGGGTAATTATTTTTATTATTATTACTCTATTCTTTTTAATATTTATTATCGGTTTAATGTTTTTGAATGTCCCACATTCACACTTTTTGGATTTTTATGGATGTCTGAAAATAATCCACACTCTATATTTGTGCTTTTTAAGTAATGGGAATTTAAGTATCATCTATACTTCCACATGTTTTTTATTTCCTGTTCATTTTATAAATATCTTATATATAATTGATTAAAAAATAATTTTTATATTATTTTTAATAATTATTTATATTAATTATTACTGAATTTATTTTGTTTTATAGCATATAGCTATATGCTATATATTATCAATGTTCTAGAATTATTTAAATTCTTAGTTTAGTTTAAATAAGTTAGCTAATAGAATATATTGTATGCTTTTAAATTTTATTAACAATAGTTTTTTTAAAATACATTGTGTGGTTTATATTAGGTTTGTAATTCTCTATATTTAAGGATATGTTTGGTTTTGCTGTTTAAACAGTTATTTACATTCAAATGCTTACAAATATTTATCTTGCGACAGTTAATAAAAGTAATACTAGATGGCAGCACCAAATTTTGTCTCTTTAAGATAGCTCTAATTTTTAATTTTTCTAGCTCCATTTCAGTTATTTAATACACCAGGGGGTATTTTTAGCTAAATTTTGACGATATTGTTAAACAGTTATTAATTAATTTAATAGTGCATTTTAAATAATGTAATTACTATCTATTTATTTTTTATTATATTAAATGTGTTTAACAAGGTATTTCAAATTTTATTTCAAAATGAATTAACTGCATCCTTTGGTATCATTTACTGTGATTTCTTAACTGTTTTATTCACCTTAATCTTTATGATATTCTGGTAGCCATGTGCGCGTGGATATTTGTAAAATACTGAAATATTAATCGGTATGGTGTTTATTATTTATATTTTATATCCTATAAATATTTAAATACGTTTTATTGATTCTTCCATTTCATATTATTTGTTTCTATTCTGCTTTCATTTTTAATCATTTCACTTGATTTTAATGGTTGTTTGGGCACAGGGGAAAATAATTTTTAGCTTTAGCTTATTTTTCCCACAGAAAACAACCATTTTGCTTATATCATTGAATTCTGTGCCCTTGATAACGTAATTCAATGTATAAGCTTTTCAATTTTTGTCGGTGTCCACTTTTTTCTTTTTCTTCCATAATAATTCTTATAATTTTTTTTTTTACAGCTTTAATTTATAATAATTGACGGTGGTAGGTTATGTTTAATTAATGGTTATATATATATATATATATATATTTTAAAGTACTTAGCCAAGTATGAAAAAAGAAATCCAGTTTTCATCAAAAGGTATGAAAAAAATAAATTGAAATTTTGGCCAGAAACGCAGAAAATATTTAATATCAAATCAAACACATGAGAATTTACCTTAAAGGAGTGCCTTACATAAAGAAAATAAACAATAAGTAAAAATGACAGGATAAATACTAACATTAAATTCTTAGAAAGGGGGCAATATACACTTGTTTATAAAGTCTATATATAATTATAAATGTTTTTTTAAGTACGTAATTGAAAAGTTAATCAGATATCAAACTGATAAAAATGAATTAAAATGAATTAATATATATATACCTGGATCTGTCCAGACTTTTTTCACAGGGTTCTGTATTTCATGAAAATCATGAATGGTGCTTTCACTTGTGAAAAAATCAAATCATAACTTTCTGAATTTTAAATTAGCAATAAAGTTCCTGTTTAAACAACTGAATTTTAACAAAAGTCCTTTAGCAAACAATGTACATAAACGCATTAAAATTAGACACAAAATTATATGTATACATACATACTTTATAAATATAGCTACATAACATTCTTTTGTTTTTTGGCAATTCTAAGTGTTTTGAGTCGGGTTCAAGTTTGTTTTAAGATGATCAAAATTGAGAAGAGATCATTTTTGATATGAAAAAGTTTTGTGGAAGTTCTTTTATATAACAAGAATTTTCTGGAGAGTCCTGTTGATAAAAAAATTTTTAAAGGATCTTAAGGACAAATTTTTCTTAAGCAAAATCCTGTATTATCAAAATCTTAAAGCAGTTTCCAAAGATACTCAAAAGTAGTATCATCTTTTAGTCTCTTTTTTTGCTGTTTGTGTCATCCGCTAAATGATGACCTTTTGCTAACCAGGAATGAATGTAATTTTCTGGTTTAAACTGAAGTAATGGTGGTCCAACAGAATTAATGAAGAGCAGAGCTGCCACAGTATTAATGGAGAGCGAACATCTCAATGGTGTCAATATTTCATTCATAGCACTAAAATTTCTCACATTCACTTGTTGAAACTGCAATTGTTGATACACCTTTGAAAATAGGTTTCAAATCTTCGGGAATTTGCTTTTCATCTGTTTTAAAATGCCTAAATCCCCTAATGATTTCTTTTTCGTCTAATGTGAATAGCTTGCACAATGCACGAACATCATCTTCCCCATATGTTATCTCTACTTCTCCGTCATCATTCTTTGGCTACGTTTTTGGATCAAGTACTTTTAAATGTTCCATATACTTGCTATATGTGTTTTCATTTTCTGTGCGTTCTGTTCCAGTTCGTGCAACATGTGACGATCTAGTGGTCATCATTCTATCTCGAAGATTATTCGCTAAAGATCTATAAAATTGACCAACATTAACTGCCTTCATGGTAGCTTCATGAAGAGGAACTCCTTTAAAATTCTTCACATTTAAAACAGTCATCACATTTGACAGCCGAGGACCATAATCATTGACCATGGAATCTAATACTCTGACTGTTGTTCTAACTGCCTTATCAACATCGATGAGCGTAATATCTCTTCTCTGTAAAAATGAGAAAGTTCTGCCAGTTCTTCCAAAGCTGCCATCATATGCAGATTTTTTACGAATTCTACATTTGTCAACATTTTCTGTAACCCTTTATATTTACATCTCTTTCTTTCATCTCTTGTAAGGTCATTCGAGGCTTGAGTAAGATGTTTGCAGAGAGCAACGTAATTATTTAATACAGCATTTACTGTTGTTCTGCTGGATGATACCCAACGCACAGTGAAAACCTTCCCTATTTTAATAACTGTATGTTAAGTACTGCAGCTGCTTCTTTCAGTTCTCGCTGATTCTTTGGCGATTGGTTGTACAAAGCATACAACTTATCAATAAATATTTTGAAATTATTTATCCCAGATACTTCATTAACTGTATCAGAAACAGCAAGTTCCAACCGATGGTTGGCGCAATGCCAGGTTATCATATTTGGAAATTTTTGTTTCAATAATGTTGCTACTCCAGCATTTTCCCCCAACATTACCGATGCTCCATCACATGCAAATATATATAAAACATTCTTTTAGCAAATGTTCATCGAAACCATGCTTATTCAAAGTGTTCAGCAATTGTAACGTAATATTATTTGCTGAGGTGTCTTGCAGTTCAATCAAATCAAGATTGAAAACATAAGCATCACCAGGAAAATCACCAAAAAATGTCCTGAGGACAATAACTAAGGTAGAAGATTTACTTAATGTTGTCAATTCATCTATTACCACAGATACTTTTTTTCGTTTAGATGTTATTTCTTCACAAATTTTTTTTCTTCATTTCACACGCAATATGTATTGCAATTTCTGCACATGTTTTATCAGAGTGGAAAATATTTCCCATTGATATTCCATTTAATCTCTGCAAATCAACGTCAACTGGAACATCGACAAATGGTCTTTGTTGTTTCACAATTTTATACACAGTCCTAAAAATCTTTTCTGTATTCGAAAATTGCGGTTTGTGCATATTTTCAATGTTATCAATTTCTTTTTTAGCTGATTTTTCCAAAATTTCTGCAGCTTTTTTATGTGCATCACTGTTTTTGTGTTCGTATATCTTTTTTCTCAAACTGGATTGTACCGAGCCTGCCGTTTTACCACTTGGCGTGACAGAACAATTTTGCCACACTTTTGAAAGTCTTAAATTTTTATCACTAAGTACTCCTAAATCTTTTACTTTTCTGCAGATTAAACAACCTAATCCACCGTTGTCTACAATTAACCAAGTATTATTATGTTTCAATCGTTTTAGTTTTTCTTCTGTCAAAAAGTCTGGCAATTCAACGTTTTCACTTGGTACATTTTCTTCTGGATTCAATTTCTGCTTTTTGGCTGGTGCAGTAGCTTCATCTGTTTTGCAATCATTTTTGCTACTTGTTCTTGCTGCAGTATTTTCAGTTTCAGAAAGTTTTACTGCTACCGTCAGTCTTAACAAGCCATTTTTTTTAAATTGCTCATTTTATTTGGATTAGGCAGCCCGAGTACTCACGATATTTGAATTTATAGATCTTTTTTAGTTAGTAATCATTTTATCAGATCTCTAATAAGCCACATTTATATTTAATGATGCGCATAATTAAATTATAAAAAAAGATGAAAAACAACTGTACTGATTAATGCTCAGTTATGCTGGTCTATTAAATGTGATTATTAACCACAAAAAGAATATCAAAAGAATATCAGATCACAAGAAAAATAACATTATGCGACAATAAAATCAACGGCTAACTCGCTAACGCACGTTTTTCATACGCGGGGAGAGTTCAGATATCTCCCTTATGAGTCGTTCATTTAAAGTAGGAAATATCGCAATTGCTTCACCGCTGCCGCTGCGGGCTTGGCACTGCGCATGCTTAGTAGGGTGTAGGGTGTGGCTTGCCACAGGGTTGTTAAATGCGTATCAGCACGTTTTAACTATCCTTTTTTTCGGATGAAGCTGAAACGGAAAGTAATGTTTTTCGGGAACTGTAACAGTGTATTTTAATAAATTTCACGAACCGGAACGATATTTAGCACAATTTCACGAAACGGAACGATATTTTTCATAATTTCACGAACCGGAACATCGTTCCGGTTTGCTCCGGTACATTTCGAGTCCTGAGTATAAGAGAATCATTTACAAAAATTTTATATGAAAATAAAAAGATTTGGCCAGAGGCACAGACAGCCAACTTCTGCCACACGTATAATTAATAATTTCGTTTTCGGCCGAAAATAGTAAGATTATCGAAATTCGGTTTCTGTCTTAAAACTTGTTTCGGTCAATCCTTAAAATTAATTTATTCTGGTTATAAGTGGTTTCACTTTTAAAACATTCCACTCGATGCCTTTCTTTTTGTTGCTTTTTATCGCTGCTTCCATGGTCTTAATATAATCGTTTTTATTTTGCTCTTCGCGCAGACGATATTTTTTTTGTTGACAAATGAATTTTTTAGAATTTTATGAACTTAAATGAAGCTGTGAAATATTTTGATGTAAGATTTATTGAAACGAAATTATGTACACGAACGTTATGTATTTGTTTTGTGATAGTCAAATATGTTATGTGTCTACATTTTGTATGAACTTTTATTCTGAAGATATTTCAGTGAGCTTTTTATCTCCCGGTAAGATGAACTTCGGTAAGTCTAATCCATTTGTATGATTAAATAGTAGTTATATTTTAACTTCGAAATGAATATTGATAATTAAATATCAATATAATAATATTGAAGATAAAATTTTATAAAAGGGGACAGAATTCGATACTTTTATTTGAACTGTCGATCTTTTGGTTGCACATTATCGCATTCTATATCCGTATTTGAAATTTTACCATCTGAAGAGGCATGAAAACTGTCATCACTTGTAGAATCTCCCTACGAAACCACTTCGTCTGAGCCAGGCGTATTGACTAATGTTCCCACCTCATCGACACAAAGTTCTGTCCTTGTTGAGATGGCACGAGAACCAAAATCAAAGAATAACGCGATATTGAAATGTACGTCAATGAAAATAGAAGCATGATCTCGATCTCCACCATGGTATTAGAATAGCTCCGTGAAGTACACATTGAAATCTATGCTTTTCATTGGCCAATGAGATTGCAAATCAGAAAAATTTTGTCGGGTGAGAGGTCATGAGACCTTGGAAATGAGTCAATCATGTTTCAATGAGAGCGGATACTTTAGAATCGTGTCATGAGGATTTACAAGTGTAAACATTTCGATTTTACAATGCACATTACAATACCACATAAGGATATTAGAATATTCCTAACCGTAAACTCCTCCAATCTTGAGCAAAAATGAGTAAAAAGTTATGAGCCATTAAAGTTGGTCAGACTCGAGGAGAACAGCAGACTTAAATAATCCGCACATGAACTTTTCTTTCGAAAAATACAAAACAAAAAAACTTCATTACTGAACTTCCTTTTCTTTCGAAATGCAAAATATAAAAAACATTTCATCTATTTCAAATAGGAATTTTATGCATGAATATTTAATACAGTTTAAAGCTCAGCGTCACTAAAAGTGTACCAAAATACGGTTTATGTTTCGAGCAATGCGTATTTTGACGCAAAATATCCTACTCTACACCAATATATATAAAGAAGAAAAAAATTTGCGTGTTCTTTCGTAGGGGTTATATGTCTGGAAGTGCCGTAGTTTTAAGAAATGATGTTGGCAAACTGACGGTGGCTATCTCGGCTCCAACACAGGCAAAAAACATTCTCAAATTGAGATTTTTATGATACATCTGGAACTACAAAGTTAAAATTTGATATGGAAGTTACTTTTAAGCTATCACAAGGACTTAAGTTTTTCCAAGAAAGGGTTTTTGAAAGAATTGACATTTACAGGGATGAAAGGGGCAGAAAACATTCTAAAAATGTTCTAAATTGCTATCTGTTTTTAATTGTTAGGGCTAGATAATTGAAAATTGGCAACGATGGTACATTAGAGAGTCAATGATCACACAGAACAGTTGTAGATATTTGTCATTAAACGTTTTAAAATTGCGACTGCTGTGATACTTCTGAGGATTAGACGTTTGAAATTTTGCATAGAGGTTATTTTTCAGATCTAAATGCAGTTTCTAAACAATATCGTAATTTAAAGATGTAAAATGAGGAAAGGGGGAACGTTCTGATATTTGTTTAAAAAAGAATTCTAAATTTAAAATGGTGCAGGGGGGGGGGGGAAGGTTATAAAATTGAGATTGCTTTGGAATTTGGCATGGTGGTTACTTTTAAGATGTAATTGTTGGCTTAGAACGGTTTCCAAATTATTCCAAAATTAAAATGAAAAATGATTTTTTTTTTTCGCAAATGACGATTTATTTGAAATTTCTTTTATATTATCTCATTCATTTAAGTGTCCTATTCGCCTAATACAGCATAAGAATGAAGTTGAGTCAAACTGAGCCTAATGAGTCTTTTTTAAATTATCCTTAGCAGTACGTACAATTTTCTCTAATGCAAACAAAGACTGCTATAGTTGGTATATTCAAATAACCACGCGTGTAAAGCCATGACTTTTGTTAATTATTTCTATAAATCAATATAATACAAATCGGTTAATGTATTAATCTATAATAATGTATTACCCCTTAAAATAATGTCCAATGTCTAAAAATAAGTACACACCATGTACTTATTTTTAAAGATCGGCCGAAAATTGCGATTCGTTTTCTTTCCAAAATCTGAGTTTCGCCAAAAATTTGTTTTCGGTAAAAATGTTGCCGAAGATTCGGCCGGACCGAAACTATGTATTCCAAAAATCTCATTTCTTCCTTCGAAAATTTTCAACATTACTTTCCAACACTGATTTCAGCTGTATCGAATCAAATGAGCACTTTATCGCTATGAACTGTTTATAATGATCAGTCATGACTCGCTGAAGACGTGAGTGCAAACTATAAAACAAGCAAGTGCCTATAGGACTCCACTTTGAAGACGATTTTCACGTCCTCATTAAAATTGCAGATTTAACAGTTTTAGAAAATTTTTAGTTTGAAACCGCAGTGTTTCGAACACTCCGAGAAAGTTTTAGGATAACGGATGCTCATTTACAAAAATCATTATAAAAGATAAATCGAGGTATGTACACGTAAAACATTTTAAAAGTAAGATTAAAGTTATATCATTAGAAAATTATTCCATGTCGTTGATGAATTGAGACACAGAGAATAATTGATTAATAATTATATATGTTCAATAAACCGTATGAAGGAATTAAGAATTATGTATATTTATGGATTATATTAACTACTGAAAATTTTTTTTGGACATTTTCGTTTTCGGCTGAAAATAAGGAAGATGACCGAAGTTTGGTTTCGATCTTAAAAACCAGTTTCAGTCTATCCTTAATTTAAATAACCACGTGTGCAAAGCCACGACTTTTGCTAGTTATTTCTATAAATCCATATAATACAAATCGGTTAATGTATTCACACCATGCACTTATTTTTCCTCTATTGTTTTAGCGTAGTGAATTCTATAACTTTCTTAAATGCGTTCGTGAAATCGATTGTAATTTATTTTTCTATAACGTTTGTCCTACTTTTTTTTTTCATTATTTTGAAGGGGGGGGGGGAGGAATGCAGTGTGTTTCCTCTGAGATAGCGTTAGGTTAGATAGTTAGATAGTTGACACATCTTAAATTTGTGCGAACCTAACGGCAGGAATTTTTTTTAATAAAGTTAATTTTAGAATTTCAGGTATTTTTTGCGGTAAGGGTACGGAATTTATTAAATTTTATAAACACAGTGGAATGTCATGAATGCGTCGTGCCTCTTGTTAATAAGGAAAATTTAGTTTTTTTACTAACTTTCAATTTCCTGTTAATGTTAGGGAAATCCCCTCATGCCCGCATTTCATCGGTTAATGCGGACAGTTTCTTTTCTTTACCAAGCAGAATCTAAACTTTTTTAGTACAGTATTTTTACAAAAGCAACTTGAGGGCAACTTTGATTAGTGAGAGATTAAGAACTAGTCAGTGGCACTGAGGATGGGAAATAATGCAATTCCCAGGCAAAAAGCATAACAGGTACATAATGTGCTGTTTACTCATAGTACCCTTCAAAAAGCCAAAGGAAACAAGCTGAATTTTCCAGCGTGTTGAAAAACTGGAAAATGGTGTGGTAAAAATCATTAGTTTTGTTCATTTATAGTTCAGTAAAATATTGGCGCTGCTGGGGCTTGAACCAAGGAGTTACTCTAAGCAAGTAACTCGCTTTATACTGTTGAAGCGAGATGAGTTAGCTACAATAGCAAAGAAATGGGAGAGGTTACTCAGAACTTAAAGCATAAGTACAATCCAATTCTTGACCTATTTTGTTTAGCCTTAGTAGTTTGTTCTTTTGCATAAGCAAACTGTCATTAACTTGAGTTAAAAAATATATATATAGGACAGGTGTTTCCTCTTACCGTAAAGTGGATGACTTCATTTCTATTATAAACTGAATTCAATGAAAGATATTTTACACCCTTAAGAGATGCTTACTTTGTTTCATTCCGGGATGCACCCGTGGAGTTGTGCCAGCTTTTCGTGCTGCAATTTTTAACATTATTTTCCCGTTAAATTTTAGTGAAATATCCATTTTATCGAACATGTTTTAGCTCAATGTGCGAGTACTATGTCGAAATTCTTTTCAACACATCTTCGTAGGATACCTCATTCATCGTTGTGTGTTTTGTCTGTCCATAGAAACAGAGATGTTAGCATCCGATATAACAGACCGTAAGATGAACACCCTTTATTAAGAACAAGAAAAATTTGTATATTACGATAGTGCATTTTTTTTATGCATAAATATTGAACGGTTGATTTTCTGACTTCGATCCTTCTTTCCTTGTTACAGAGTGTTCGTTTCTGCTGATGGGTAGCGTCTCTGTCATAATTTCCAACAAAGTCACACTTTCTGAATAGCGCTCAAAAGTGAACTTTTTACAGTAGTAGTCCTTTCGAAAAGTTTTACAGCCAATGCGCCAGATTTGTAGAGATTTTTGTATCGGGTCGTGCAGGTTAAAATGTGTAGAAAAAAACAGGCAAAGTTAGTGGATAACTTACCAATATAAGAAATTATGTTATCCAAACTTCAACGATTATTCATGGCCACTTTGAGAGGGTCACCTTTAGTTCGCAATCGACCCTTGAATCTGGGAGAATGTGCGAGGTCGGAGTGACCTGTACGAGATGGGGCTAACCCATTGTATACTATCTCTGTTGCGTAGTAACACGAGAGGCAAATACACTATCAATGTTTGAGGCCGTCGTTCCACGTAACAACTCATACTTCCTAATAGTGCGATTTTTCGATCGTTCCATTTTCACCTAAATAAATTAAAAAAAATTTTTAAATGTTCTTTAGATCTTATAGAATGATTTCTTTAAACAGGTGGGATGTGTAATTTTTAAAAAACAGAGCGGTAAAATCTTAGCCCAGTCTCAAATAATAAGCTGTTAAAGTGGGCACTATTAATAACTACAAATTTCATTCGAAGGCTGGACAGAAGGTGGCCATTTTAAAATTGAGACAGTCGCTAGGTAACTCGTTAGTTGCACTCTTAAATTTATTCTTCACCCTCATACCTATTTCTCCTAATAGCGTGTGATCTATTATAGCTTCACAGTGAGATTCACTTCAGCTCACGATCTTTCGTTTTGCTTATTTTTATTACATAACTATTGACATGCGAAAGGAATGCAGTGGCTTTTTATTTTCTAACACGTTCGAATATCTTGGGGGCACAGGACCTGTAAACCTTCAAAAAATCAGTTTTCTGTTTTTGATTTATTCTGATTTTTTTTTTTTTTAATTTCTCAACACTATGCAGAAAACCCCATTCAAAAATCGGCATTTTTTCTTGTGTTATAAAATCATTTATAGACGGTGAGTATAATGGAACTCTACACCTGCAATTTTCATGACACTAATAGAATAATATAGCTGCGGTTTTGTTACCTCAAAAACCGAATACAAATTTTTGCCCTATTTAATCGTTGACAATTGTTAGATTTTGGCGATTGAATTAGGCAAAAATTTACTGGTAAGTTTTAGTGGTAAGGAAAACTCTTAGAAATTGACAAACAAAAAAAACTATCAAACGCTTTCTCAAATAAACAATTTCATTCCCCGTTTTTCTTAAAAAGTAACGGAAATGTACTTCAAAGAAATGTTGCTAGTAGCATAAAAATGAATGAATTAAGTGTATATTTCATCTCTTAAGATGGTGAGACGATTTGTGTCAATCCGGTTTATCCGAGCTTTTTGCTTATCCGAGGTAAGCTTGGTCCATATTATCGTACAATCGGGACTCCATTGTAGTTGATTGATTGTGTTGAGTGATAGTTAATGGCCTATTTATAGTCATCTTGACAGAAATTTCGGAGGGAAATTAAACCCTGGTGATCCCCCCCCCCCCCCCCATTGGCTACGGCCTTGCTTAGAGTCGTCATCTAATCCGTCCGCCTATAACAGCGCCAAAACTATCCAACCGAATGGTTTGAAATGGAATCGTTGCAGGAGGGTGGCGAGTCGCTTCAAATTGTATGAAAATCGAATCGAAACTTAAAAAGATATTCATAAAAGTTTTCGTCATTAGGATGAGCGAAGCGAATCCTCTACTAGGCGCAAATTACATTTTGTCGTACACTTTACAAAAAAACTTCAGTATTTTGACTTGAAATTAAACAGAAAAATAAATTATGACCTACAGATTTGCATAATATTATTTTTTTTCATAATAACTTTAAAAAATTTATTATTTTAATTCATTTATTTTATGTTTTTCCATTACGGACGCATTTTTGAAAATAAAAAATGAAACCCGTCTATTTTCAGAAGAAAAAATAAATCATGGAGTGAGTCATTATAGATAGAATCATGATGAATTAAATAGAATACATTCTCATTATTCCGCCAAAATATCTCAAACTTTTTAAAATTTAATTAAGGAAAGAAATATTTTTGGACTCGATAGAAATAAAATATAATTTGTAGATTTTGACACTATTATTTTCATATTTGTGAAAATTCAATTATAAAAGCATTTTCCAGTGTTAAGAATTCAAATACATAATTTATTCTTATTATGTGAAATCTTTTACACAGACGATACTTACGCATTTTATTATTATTATTATTATTATTTTTTTTTTTGTAAAGTGGCGACAAAAGAATTGTAAACAAATAAAATTAATTGTTAAATTCGTTATATAAAATGTTATTCGAATTCGAAGGTTAAAAAATAAACATATTTACTATTAAGAAGTAATTACTATTAGTATTATTTTTAATATGTTTGGAGTTTAAAAACCATTTATGGAATGTATTAGTTCTATTATATATATATATATATATATATAAAAAACCGTACACTTACTGGTCAAAAAGAACAATGCTTCGCGAATCCAAACAAAGCATGGCTTTTGCTAGTTCTATTCAATCCCATCCTACATCATTCATTCAAGATACTCTATCCCGTGATAGGTCATCATTCCAGGTTGACAGGGTATGACGTCCTACTGAAGAGGCAATCCTATTATTTCCGTATCACTGAGTTTAATTTATAGAATCTTAATCAATTTTGTATTCATGCCTTTTGGCATAAAGAGTGCAACCGCTAGGGCACCCACATCTGACTCATTATAAAACGAGTTAGAGTACGAACGTACCTCATGGGTCGCGTTGGACGTACCATTTCCGACTTGTTATTTAAATCTGTTAAAAAGGGAATCGAAATATCCTCTTCGAACGGAATCAAGCAAAAGCAGAAATGTTCTAAAATAACTTTTGAATTGCAAATGTCAACCCTTTAGCACTTATACCGTAGATCCGGAAATAGAGTGGGGGAAGAGGACCTATTTTTGCAATACATTTGGAATCATTTTACAATGGATTCTTTTTTTTTTCTTTTACCGATTGTTGGCGTCCTAAAGTTTCTAACGATTCAAACATTGCTTTTTGGGGTTTCCTTTCAACAATCGCAGAAACAAAAACTTAAAAAGAAGGAGTCCCCAGACTTACCGACCCGGGTGTCAGGAGGTGGGTGAAAACAGCTTCTGATGTATTTTTACATTTATTTTTGGTATGGCCCACAAACACCACCTAAATTCATTTTCATATAAAAAATAGCAAATATGTATTCCAATAACATTTTGAAATGTATTAAAGGCAATACTTTGATAGAGGCCTCGTGCCAGGTGTTAGCAACCTAAGAAATCGCCCAAACATACGATTTTCAGAAGCCTTTCTGATGGATATCATTTCAGTAGTTCAGTGATTGGTATTTTATTTATTTAGAATTTATTGTTTAATTTTATTATTTTATTTAATCTTTCGATCCATTGTCTGAACCCGACACAGATAGGTTTTTAAAAAAATCATACTTGAAATTCATTTTAAAAACACAAAAAATTAGTAAATTGCAATACAATTTTCAAACAAACTGCATTTGAAAAGTATATTTTTTCCCTTATTCGACAGTTAAAAAAAAAAAGGAAAATGTGCGATATATTATTTTCCCTATTCGAGGTTATAAAAACCATGAAAATGTGCGATGTTTTTCAAAAATACAATATCAGCGAAATTGAAAGTTCTGCAGTTGCCAACGTCAAAATGACGTCAGCGCTGTGGAAGGACCTTAGTAATATAGACCGAGTTCCAAGCCGAGCTTCGATCGGGTGGGTGACAGAACTGAGCTGAAAACCATTTTTTTTGGGAAGATTTATATATATATATATATATATATATATATATATATTAGATTGCTCTCAGCTACACGAAAGCCATTTCTATGTAAAAAAATATGAATTATGTATACAAATATAAAAGAGTGACATTTATTAAAAGCGATTCTTTCGTGTTAGCTGCGTGATCGATCATTTAATATTTAGCTGATGACAGCTACCCTTTAGATTCAGGTCATTTCAAATGTTTACGCGCCTAGATCGATTATGCGTTTTGTAAATTTGTGTTTTATGTACACTATTAAATTTATGGATGACGTTTTACTTATGTTACAGGAAATTATCCTTAAAAACAAATGCAGGATTATTTATAAAGTATTAAAGGCAAACAGATTAATCTTTTGATAGTTGGCTGCACGCCATATAGACAGACCTTTAAAAAAATTAGATTGTCTTAAAAGCTGTAAAAAATTCAGAAAATTTGTATTCCAGATTTAAAAAAAAAAAAAAAAATAAACAAACAAAAAGATTTTTTTTTTTTTCAAATTTCGACAATGTAAAATTCGAAATTGGGCAATGTTTAGAAATGAAAGAAATCGCAATAAAGGCGAAATTTATGGACCAGAAATTTTCACCATGAGTATGAGGTCAGCGTGACTCAGACACGTGTTTGCTTTATTAATAGCATTCGAGGAAATATTTGTGATGAATGATGACTGAATTTGTGATGACTGAATACCAACGTCTGAAATAGAACGAAAAAAATTCACAAAATTTAAAGTACAAATTATGTAATTGAATTACGAATAAAATGACAGAAAAATGACCCCTCAAAACATTCCTAAGTAAGAAACCCAAAGAAATTCCAAAGTAAAATCTAAAATGGAATGAATGTATAAGGTAACAATTTAGAAATAAGTGCATTATCTCTCTAGTCAGGGTTTTCTTTCCCCACCTACTTTAATTTTCACAACTCAATCTTTTGCCCTTCTATAACTTTCAGCTCAATGGCGCCCTGCGAGAGAAGTGGAAAGCACAAGGTATTCTATAAATCTATATTATAAAGCAAAAGCATGTTCCTGAATAACGATCTGGCCTTTTTTGTGCCAAATTTTCTCGATCTGGCTTTTTTGTGTTAAATATTGCTTTTTTGCCTTTAAAACTTTCTAAATATCGAACCATTCGATTCTTGACACCACCGAATACAGTAAGAAATGTCTTAAGCACTGTTTGATTAAAAATGTATCGTAATTTACTGTAATGATTTTCTGTGATATAAATAGGAAGCATGATTATACCCAACTAAACATAACATAAATGAACAGTTATGTAACAGTTTCAGTTATGTTCAGTTGTGTTGTGTTCAGTTGAGATGTGTTGTGTTCAGATGTGTTCAGTTGAGATGTGTGTTGCGTTCAGTTGAGATGTATGTTGCGTTCAGTTGAGATGTGTGTTGCGTTCAGATGAGATGTGTGTTGCGTTCAGATGAGATGTGTTGTATTGCGTTCAGTTGAGATGAGATGTGTTCAGTTGAGATGAGATGTGTTCAGATGTGTTGTGTTCAGATGTGTTCAGTTGAGATGAGATGTGTTCAGTTCAGATGAGATGTGTTCAGATGTGTTGTGTTCAGATGTGTTCAGTTCAGATGAGATGTGTTCAGATGTGTTGTGTTCAGATGTGTTCAGTTGAGATGAGATGTGTTCAGTTCAGATGAGATGTGTTCAGTTGTATTCAGTTGAGATGTGTGTTGCGTTCAGTTGAGATGTGTGTTGCGTTCAGTTGAGATGTGTGTTGCGTTCAGTTGAGATGTGTGTTGTGTTCAGATGTGTTCAGTTGAGATGTGTGTTGTGTTCAGATGTGTTCAGTTGATATGTGTGTTGTGTTCAGATGTGTTCAGTTGAGATGTGTGTTGTGTTCAGATGTGTTCAGTTGATATGTGTGTTGTGTTCAGATGTGTTCAGTTGATATGTGTTCAGATGTGTGCAGTTGAAATGTGTTCAGATGTGTTCAGTTGAGATGTGTGTTGCGTTCAGTTGAGATGTGTGTTGCGTTCAGTTGAGATGTGTGTTGTGTTCAGACGTGTTCAGTTGAGATGTGTGTTGTGTTCAGTTGAGATGTGTGTTGTGTTCAGTTGAGATGTGTGTTGTGTTCAGTTGAGATGTGTGTTGTGTTCAGTTGAGATGTGTGTTGTGTTCAGTTGAGATGTGTGTTGTGTTCAGATGTGTTCAGTTGAGATGTGTGTTGTGTTCAGTTGAGATGTGTGTTGTGTTCAGATGTGTTCAGTTGAGATGAGATGAGTTCAGATGTGTTCAGTTGAGATGTGTTGTGTTCAGTTGAGATGTGTTGTGTTCAGATGTGTTCAGTTGAGATGTGTTGTGTTCAGATGTGTTCAGTTGAGATGTGTGTTGTGTTCAGATGTGTTCAGTTGAGATGTGTGTTGTGTTCAGTTGTGTGCAGTTGAAATGTGTTCAGATGTGTTCAGTTGAAATGTGTTCAGATGTGTTCAGTTGAAATGTGTTCAGATGTGTTCAGTTGAGATGTGTGTTGTGTTCAGTTGAGATGTGTGTTGTGTTCAGTTGAGATGTGTGTTGTGTTCAGTTGAGATGTGTGTTGTGCTCAGATGAGATGTGTTCAGTTGAGATGAGATGAGTTCAGATGTGTTCAGTTGAGATGTGTTGTGTTCAGATGTGTTCAGTTGAGATGTGTTGTGTTCAGATGTGTTCAGTTGAGATGTGTGTTGTGTTCAGTTGTGTGCAGTTGAAATGTGTTCAGATGTGTTCAGTTGAAATGTGTTCAGATGTGTTCAGTTGAAATGTGTTCAGATGTGTTCAGTTGAGATGTGTGTTGTGTTCAGTTGAGATGTGTGTTGTGTTCAGTTGAGATGTGTGTTGTGTTCAGATGAGATGTGTTCAGTTGAGATGAGTTGTGTTCAGATGTGTTGTGTTCAGTTGAGATGAGTTGTGTTCAGATGTGTTCAGTTGAGATGAGATGTGTTGAGATGTGTTCAGTTGAGATGAGATGTGTTGAGATGTGTTCAGTTGAGATGAGATGTGTTCAGTTGAGATGTGTGTTGTGTTCAGTTGAGATGTGTGTTGTGTTCAGTTGAGATGTGTGTTGTGTTGCGTTCAGATGTGTTCAGTTGAGATGTGTGTTGCGTTGCGTTCAGATGTGTTCAGTTGAGATGTGTGTTGCGTTGCGTTCAGATGTGTTCAGTTGAGATGTGTGTTGCGTTGCGTTCAGATGTGTTCAGTTGAGATGTGTGTTGCGTTGCGTTCAGATGTGTTCAGTTGAGATGTGTGTTGCGTTGCGTTCAGATGTGTTCAGTTGAGATGTGTGTTGCGTTCAGATGTGTTCAGTTGAGATGTGTGTTGCGTTGCGTTCAGATGTGTTCAGTTGAGATGTGTGTTGCGTTCAGATGTGTTCAGTTGAGATGTGTGTTGCGTTCAGATGTGTTCAGTTGAGATGTGTGTTGTGTTGCGTTCAGATGTGTTCAGTTGAGATGTGTGTTGTGTTGCGTTCAGATGTGTTCAGTTGAGATGTGTGTTGTGTTGCGTTCAGATGTGTTCAGTTGAGATGTGTGTTGTGTTGCGTTCAGATGTGTTCAGTTGAGATGTGTGTTGTGTTGCGTTCAGATGTGTTCAGTTGAGATGTGTGTTGCGTTCAGATGTGTTCAGTTGAGATGTGTGTTGTGTTGCGTTCAGATGTGTTCAGTTGAGATGTGTGTTGTGTTGCGTTCAGATGTGTTCAGTTGAG
Organism: Maratus speciosus; assembly: GCA_963932465.1. Classification (NCBI taxonomy): domain Eukaryota; kingdom Metazoa; phylum Arthropoda; class Arachnida; order Araneae; family Salticidae; genus Maratus; species Maratus speciosus. The sequence continues at coordinate 2,191,429 of CAWVRF010000002.1, read as the reverse complement.
ATGTGTGTTGTGTTGCGTTCAGATGTGTTCAGTTGAGATGTGTGTTGTGTTGCGTTCAGATGTGTTCAGTTGAGATGTGTGTTGTGTTGCGTTCAGATGTGTTCAGTTGAGATGTGTGTTGTGTTGCGTTCAGATGTGTTCAGTTGAGATGTGTGTTGTGTTGCGTTCAGATGTGTTCAGTTGAGATGTGTGTTGTGTTGCGTTCAGATGTGTTCAGTTGAGATGTGTTCAGATGTGTTCAGTTGAGATGTGTTCAGATGTGTTCAGTTGAGATGTGTTCAGATGTGTTCAGTTGAGATGTGTTCAGATGTGTTCAGTTGAGATGTGTTGTGTTCAGATGTGTTCAGTTGAGATGTGTGTTGCGTTCAGTTGAGATGTGTGTTGCGCTCAGTTGAGATGTGTGTTGCGTTCAGTTGAGATGTGTGTTGCGTTCAGTTGAGATGTGTGTTGTGTTCAGACGTGTTCAGTTGAGATGTGTGTTGTGTTCAGTTGAGATGTGTGTTGTGTTCAGTTGAGATGTGTGTTGTGTTCAGATGTGTTCAGTTGATATGTGTGTTGTGTTCAGATGTGTTCAGTTGAGATGAGATGAATTCAGATGTGTTCAGTTGAGATGTGTTGTGTTCAGTTGAGATGTGTTGTGTTCAGATGTGTTCAGTTGAGATGTGTTGTGTTCAGTTGAGATGTGTTGTGTTCAGATGTGTTCAGTTGAGATGTGTGTTGTGTTCAGATGTGTTCAGTTGAGATGTGTTGTGTTCAGTTGAGTTCAGTTGAGATGTGTGTTGTGTTCAGATGTGTTCAGTTGAGATGTGTTGTGTTCAGTTGTGTGCAGTTGAAATGTGTTCAGATGTGTGCAGTTGAAATGTGTTCAGATGTGTGCAGTTGAAATGTGTTCAGATGTGTTCAGTTGAAATGTGTTCAGATGTGTTCAGTTGAGATCTGTTCAGATGTGTTCAGTTGAGATGAGATGCGTTCAGTTGAGATGTGTGTTGTGTTCAGTTGAGATGTGTGTTGTGTTCAGTTGAGATGTGTGTTGTGTTCAGATGAGATGTGTTCAGATGAGATGAGTTGTGTTCAGATGTGTTGTGTTCAGATGTGTTGTGTTCAGTTGAGATGAGTTGTGTTCAGATGTGTTGTGTTCAGTTGAGATGAGTTGTGTTCAGATGTGTTGTGTTCAGTTGAGATGAGTTGTGTTCAGATGTGTTCAGTTGAGATGAGATGTGTTCAGATGTGTTCAGTTGAGATGAGTTGTGTTGAGATGTGTTCAGTTGAGATGAGATCTGTTCAGATGCGTTCAGTTGAGATGTGTGTTGCGTTCAGATGTGTTCAGTTGAGATGTGTGTTGTGTTCAGTTGAGATGTGTGTTGTGTTCAGTTGAGATGTGTGTTGTGTTCAGATGTGTTGTGTTCAGTTGAGATGAGTTGTGTTCAGATGTGTTGTGTTCAGTTGAGATGAGTTGTGTTCAGATGTGTTGTGTTCAGTTGAGATGAGTTGTGTTCAGATGTGTTCAGTTGAGATGAGATGTGTTCAGATGTGTTCAGTTGAGATGAGATGTGTTGAGATGTGTTCAGTTGAGATGAGATGTGTTCAGTTGAGATGAGATGTGTTCAGTTGAGATGAGATGTGTTCAGTTGAGATGTGTGTTGTGTTCAGTTGAGATGTGTGTTGTGTTCAGTTGAGATGTGTGTTGTGTTCAGTTGAGATGTGTGTTGTGTTCAGTTGAGATGTGTGTTGTGTTCAGTTGAGATGTGTGTTGTGTTCAGTTGAGATGTGTGTTGTGTTGCGTTCAGATGTGTTCAGTTGAGATGTGTGTTGTGTTGCGTTCAGATGTGTTCAGTTGAGATGTGTGTTGTGTTGCGTTCAGATGTGTTCAGTTGAGATGTGTGTTGTGTTGCGTTCAGATGTGTTCAGTTGAGATGTGTGTTGTGTTGCGTTCAGATGTGTTCAGTTGAGATGTGTGTTGTGTTGCGTTCAGATGTGTTCAGTTGAGATGTGTGTTGTGTTGCGTTCAGATGTGTTCAGTTGAGATGTGTGTTGTGTTGCGTTCAGATGTGTTCAGTTGAGATGTGTGTTGCGTTGCGTTCAGATGTGTTCAGTTGAGATGTGTGTTGCGTTGCGTTCAGATGTGTTCAGTTGAGATGTGTGTTGCGTTGCGTTCAGATGTGTTCAGTTGAGATGTGTGTTGCGTTGCGTTCAGATGTGTTCAGTTGAGATGTGTGTTGCGTTGCGTTCAGATGTGTTCAGTTGAGATGTGTGTTGCGTTGCGTTCAGATGTGTTCAGTTGAGATGTGTGTTGCGTTGCGTTCAGATGTGTTCAGTTGAGATGTGTGTTGCGTTGCGTTCAGATGTGTTCAGTTGAGATGTGTGTTGTGTTGCGTTCAGATGTGTTCAGTTGAGATGTGTGTTGTGTTGCGTTCAGATGTGTTCAGTTGAGATGTCTGTTGCGTTCAGATGTGTTCAGTTGAGATGTGTGTTGCGTTCAGATGTGTTCAGTTGAGATGTGTGTTGCGTTCAGATGTGTTCAGTTGAGATGTGTTCAGATGTGTTCAGTTGAGATGTGTTGTGTGCAGTTGAGATGTGTGTTGCGTTCAGATGTGTTCAGTTGAGATGTGTGTTGTGTTGCGTTCAGATGTGTTCAGTTGAGATGTGTGTTGCGTTGCGTTCAGATGTGTTCAGTTGAGATGTGTGTTGCGTTGCGTTCAGATGTGTTCAGTTGAGATGTGTGTTGCGTTGCGTTCAGATGTGTTCAGTTGAGATGTGTGTTGCGTTGCGTTCAGATGTGTTCAGTTGAGATGTGTGTTGCGTTGCGTTCAGATGTGTTCAGTTGAGATGTGTGTTGTGTTGCGTTCAGATGTGTTCAGTTGAGATGTGTGTTGTGTTGCGTTCAGATGTGTTCAGTTGAGATGTCTGTTGCGTTCAGATGTGTTCAGTTGAGATGTGTGTTGCGTTCAGATGTGTTCAGTTGAGATGTGTGTTGCGTTCAGATGTGTTCAGTTGAGATGTGTTCAGATGTGTTCAGTTGAGATGTGTTGTGTGCAGTTGAGATGTGTGTTGCGTTCAGATGTGTTCAGTTGAGATGTGTGTTGTGTTGCGTTCAGATGTGTTCAGTTGAGATGTGTGTTGTGTTGCGTTGAGATGTGTTCAGTTGAGATGTGTGTTGCGTTCAGATGTGTTCAGATGTGTTCAGTTGAGATGTGTTGTGTTCAGTTGAGATGTGTTCAGATGTGTTCAGTTGAGATGTGTTCAGATGTGTGTTGTGTTCAGTTGAGATGTGTGTTGTGTTCAGTTGAGATGAGATGTGTTATGTTCATTTGTGTTGTGTTGTGTGTAGTTGTGTTCAATTGTGTTGTGTGTAGTTGTGTTCAATTGTGTTGTGTGTAGTTGTGTTCAATTGTGTTGTGTGTAGTTGTGTTCAATTGTGTTGTGTGTAGTTGTGTTCAATTGTGTTGTGTGTAGTTGTGTTCAATTGTGTATAATCGTGCTTCATATTTATCTCAAAAATCATAAAAACAGTAAAGTAAGATACATTTTTTTAATCAAATTGTGTTTGAAAGCACATTTCCTGTATTCGTCGGTGTATTAATCACATTGTACGATATTTACAAAGCGGAAAAAAAAAGCAAAAAGAGCAACATTTAATGGCCATCTGTTTCCAGAGCACTATGCAGTCATCGTTACTCAGGGACATGCTTTTGCTTTATAATATAGATTTCTATATGACTTTGTGCTTACCACTTCTCTCGCAGGTCTCAATTCAGCTGAAAGTTATAGAAGTCGTTCAAAAGAAGGAGTTGTGAAAATGGCAGAAATCGAGGAAAAAAAGAAACCCTGGTTAGAGAGATAACGCACTTATAACTGAAGTAACACCTCATTATAGGATTATTAGGGAATACACATTATTAGGTTAATACATTTGGGTTTTTTGTGTAGTTTACTCTGGAATGTTTTTCGGTAGTTTTTCTGTAATTTTTACTTTTTTAAATTGTGAAAATTTTTCATTCTATTTCAGACAGTATTAGAGAATGAAATATATTCTTTGAAGGAGATTAAAAGAATGTTTAAATCTATGTTATAAAGCAAACACATGACTGAGGAAGGCTGGCGTCCTGTTCACGGTGGCAACATCTGGTCACTCCATTTCGCTTTTATTGCGATTGCTTTCATTTCTAAACATTGTACAAATCGAAAAACAAAATATATTAAGTAAAATTTGAAAACTCCAATAGAATTTTTGATTTTTTTTACGGCTTTTAAAATAATCTTTAACAGCACATTTAAAAAAACTATATTGCGTACAGCCTAAAATCAAAAGATTATTCTGTTTGCCCTTAAAACAAATGATAGTGCATTTCTTTCCGGATCATTTTCCGTAAAAGTTAAAACGTCATCTATGAGTAAAATAATGTACATAAAACACACATTTATAAAACATAATGGATCTATGCGCTTAAACGCTTGAAATGACCCGAATCGAAAGGGTTGCTGTCATTAGCTAAATATTAAGAGAGTTATTCGGCCGTTATCTCTTCGCATGCGGCTAACACGAAAGCATCAGTTTTAATAAAATGTCACTATTTAAGATGTGCTTACATAATTTATATTTATTATATAGAGATGTTCATAGGGAAAATTCTAAAAATATATAAAAAATCTATTCGAGATTTTCAGAAGAAAAATGGTTTTGGACTATAATCTGTCACCCGATCGAAGTTCGGCCTGAAACCCAGTATATTATAAAGGACGTATCCTTCCATAGCGCTGACGTCATTTGGACGTTCTCAAAAGCAGACTATTCAATTTCGCTTTTACTATATTTTTGAAAAACTTCTGAACATCGCATATTTTCATTTTTTACACCGCCGAATAGTGGGGGGGGGGGGGGGGAGGATATATTTTCAAATGCAATTTGTTCGAAAATTGTATTGCAATTTAATGAATTAAAAAAAAAAGTAGACATTTTTGTTTAATCTATTGAGCAGACGATGGATCGAAACATAAATCGGTTTTCACTTAAAATAATAAAGAGTTCAGTATTGGATGCCGTCTTCTATTCCATAATGAAAAAAAAAACTTCACCAATAAATAAAACTTAAATAAATAAAACAAATTACAAACATGTCATTGAACGACGCGCTTAAACCAGTGAAATAACAAACCGGTTTCTGCCAATCGCAGACTTGGGTGATTTCTTCGGTTGTTAACTCCTTGTTAACCACGCCTCTAACAATGTATTCATTGCATTTCAAATTTTTTTTGAATACGTATTTGCTACTTTTTACATGAAAAATAATTTTGGTATTGTTACTGGGCAATATGAAAAATATATTCAATGTAAAAATATATTCGAGGCTGTTTCCACCTACATTCGGTAACCCGGGTCAGTATAAACGTGATTGAGATCCAAACGAATAAGCCGTATAAAAACAATATTTGTATTCTATTACTGACTACTTTGACTAAAGCAATATGTCCTCAAGCTTGGAAATATCAGTCTCATCTTTTACTAAATGACAATTTCTACGATTCACCATTCCTCGAATAAGCATGTGACATGCAGAAGAACAAGGAGGAAAGAATTTTACAAATTGATCCAATTTCGAATTTTTGAAAAGGACGCCTACGTGTATGAATTTAAATAATGGAACGACGTAGTTCGATCTAATCTTGTGTAAGGTTCCGTACTTAAAAACTAAAAACGGAAGCATTATGAGATCACTCCTGTGACTGTCCGTTTGTCACTGACTTGAAAACTATGGAACGCGGAAAGTTCAAACTGACCAGAGTTATAAAAAGCTACTGACCCATATTTTTATAGATTAATAGCCGATCACATATTTTTAGAAACAAAAATAGAACGGTCCATTTAATTAATTGAAATATTGTTTTATGTATCGCGTGGCGACGGTTTTCGGGCGATTTCGTCACACCGAATATTCAAAAATATATTTGTTTTTATTTTAGATATTTTCAGAGATATCGCCGAAAATGGACTGCAAAACTATGTCCCCTGTCCACTATTTCCGGATATTCGCTAACAGTGCTAAATAGTTGAAATTGGCAATTCAAAAGTTATTGCAGATCATTTTTGATATTGCAGATTCCCCTTGAAAATGATGTTTCGATTCCTCATTAACAGACTTAAAAGGAAAAAGGAGGTGGTTCTACAATTCAACGCGTATGTATTTTGCATAGGTTCATCGATTCATTACTTCGAAACTAAGCGACCGATTCTTGCGATTTTTTTAAAATTGAAAGTAGCTACTCTCGAATGGGTCCCATTTAAATTTCGAAGAAATTGGCTCCGCACTTTTTCAGAAATTCAACAAAATATTTCATCAAGTCAGGTAACGCTATCTGTTTGTCCAGAAAGTTGCTCATCGCCGATTTTCATCCTTTTGTTTCCGAGATTGTTGAAACGGAACCCAAAAAACAATGTTCTAATCGTTAGAAACTTTTATGATGTAAGTAATAATAATAAAAAAAAAATCAAAATTGTAAAGTGAGAAGATTCATCATGCACTTCATTTCAAGAACTATGCTTTCTACACCCCTACAGGGAGGGCCATAAGTTCCTGTCGAATTTTTGAATTTGATATAAAATCAAGCAATTGAAGTCTTTTTTTTAACTTATATTAATAAACTTCTTAAGATTTTTGAAAGTGTCAGAAAATAACTGCACTGCATTCATTTCGCATGTTAATATATTATGTATGATATAAAAAACTGGTGGAACCAGAGAGAAAAGTAAAGCTCGATCTAAAAAAATTACAGTAAAAAATTGGCAAATAGTTTGTCTAAAAAAGTGAGTAGTGCGTAGAAAAGTAATGGAACCAGATTATCTGTAAAGCTCATGAAATTACCCAAACTTTTGTTGATAGCTGAAAATGTGGACTGAGCTTTACTGGTGCGTTAAAATCAATCAGGGGAATAAATTTAATTTTTAACGCATTCTGAATTCCAAACACTCATAACCAGTTTAACCTATTCTTATGAACCCAAATTTTTAAAGGCATATTTGGTAATGAGCGAGAACCTGAGAGGTCAGTTCAGTACGAAGTATGAACCAAATTCCATTCCAGGGGTAACTGATAAGCCAGGAAGATCAAAGCCCAAAGTAAGCTCAAAACCTTAAGCATTTACGATTCAACCATATGCTTTGCATACAATAGTCATAGTACTTAGCAACTACTTGTCTGGCTTAAGTCCATTGACATAAGGTTCCCTTTTCACAGTAATTACATGAAATAAAAATTATAACTTTAAATGTGTTATGTCAAAAATGTTAATAACAATACCTCAGCAACCTGACAATATTAATGTTATACTTAAAATATTACTTCATAGTTTACATTCTTTTAGCTTTGTGGAGTTTAGCTTGACTTGATGCAATTACGCTCACAATTCTGGGCCTGACAGAAAATTTTTAGTACATAAACTCGCATTCTGTTTACTATACCCAGTACTCATTTTGAGTGGATAATAAGATTCTGAATATAAGGCACCAGTAAACCTCAGTCCACATTTTCAGCTATCAACAAAAATTTGGATAATTTCATTAGCTTTACAGATAATCTGGTTCTATTACTTTTCTACGTACTACTTACTTTTTTAGACAAACTATTTGCCAATTTTTTACTGTAACGTTTTTAGATCGAGCTTTACTTTTCTCTCTGGTTCCACCAGTTTTTTATATCATTTCACATCTTTTTCAGATCATTTCAGGAACTTAATCAACGAACTTCAACTAACCAAACAACCGCCCCAACTAACCTACCAATGACCTCAATCAACTGGCCCAACAAATTGCCCCAATCAAAAACTAACAGAAACATTGGTTCACCAGCGTATTTCAAGAGCTCTGATGGCACCACACTTATTGCTAACCCACATATTAGGATACTGACCACTTTACTCAGTACTGGCCGCCAGACTAGTCCTTGGACTAAGTTTTATACATAGTGTAATCTCTTGAATTTTTCTGCTACGTACTTACGCTCCTCTGGTTTAAGGAACTATGCAGTATCCTAGGTCAACCCACCAAACACAAAAAGCTAGGGTAAGAAACAGTTATAAGGAATGAATTAAAACTGCGAAAAAACTATGAAAAGGGAAAATTTCTGTTTTTGGTACTTAATGGGAATTTAAAATTAAAAAAAGTCGAAAAACGACTGAATGCAGAAGAATGATCAAAAGTGATTGAAAATATTATACAATACACCTGTAAATAATACCAGAAATATTGGTTCACCAGCGTATTTCAAGAGCTCTGATGGCACCACACTTATTGCTAACCCACATATTAGGATACTGACCACTTTACTCAGTACTGGCCGCCAGACTAGTCCTTGGACTAAGTTTTATACATAGTGTAATCTCTTGAATTTTTTGTGATTTGTACTTGAACGGTTGTTTGGTTAGTTGAAGTTCGTTGGACTAAGTTTTATACATAGTGTAATCTCTTGAATTTTTCTGCTACGTACTTACGCTCCTCTGGTTTAAGGAACTATGCAGTATCCTAGGTCAACCCACCAAACACAAAAAGCTAGGGTAAGAAACAGTTATAAGGAATGAATTAAAACTGCGAAAAAACTATGATCAATCTCTTGAACCGTAGGTCAAACTAAAATACCGCGATAATGACTAACCTATTTACATCTAACTGTAACCATTGTTTAAAAAAATCAAGAAAATTGGAAAGTACGTGTCCTTTGTAAAATATGCATTTATTAAGGAGATAATTTACTTAATCGAGCCTACAGACAATTGGTGCATGTTACCGGGCGTCGTTTAGCTCATAATTAACTCAACCCTAAGCACACGCACCTATTTTTGTAACGTTACCACACACTTGGGGGTAAATCTTTCCTTATTTTGTCTCCCATTATATTTTTGGCTAAATGCGGTTTAAAAGCAAGTCTACTACTCTATATTGTAAAATGCATCAGTACTACTACTTTTTAGAGAAAAAAAATCAAACGTTTCATATTTATTTTCCAATTTTGCAAGTTGTTTTCTGATGAAAAAGAAACAACACATCTCCACTCCGCCCACCAATGAGCTCTGGCTTGACACGAATGGCGTCGCAAACGGCAATGGCTTGGAGTCAGTAGAATGCACGCTACAGGGCGCCTGGCTCGGAGCTGTCCTTTAAGTAACCGATTTATAACAGTTCGTTGTGTCACTGTGGTATCAACTGCAGCTCGAATTTCTGCCGCAGGCGCAGTACGATGCGCCACAGTCGTACACCGAATACGGCGATCTTCCCTCTCAGGAGTGCCACGTGGCCGCCTGGAACCTGGTCTTGAGGTAGTACCATCCCTTGACCACTGCTTCCAACAATCATGCACAGTGGATAAATTCCAGCCAAGTCTTTCTGCAATATCGCGGAAAGAAAATCCACCTTCTCGTAGTCCGATTATGCGACCTCGTTCATCGTGAGCTGTTGACAGTGGCTTCTTCGTCTTGTTAAAGGCATTCTTGACTAACATCAACTCAATACGTCACATTTCGAAGCTAAATAACGCCCACGAACTTTACAGCACGCATTTAAAGTAAACCTGATCTGCAAGTTCTGAGTGGTGCTACTAGCGCCACACTTATGCGCGAAGCGCGAAATTTCAATCGATGTCATCTTTCAGATGTATAAACACGCCTACCAAATTTCGTTAATCTAACCCAAGTCTTTCTTGGTGTTGGGATTTTTTTTTTCGTCAGTATATATAAGAGTCCTCAAAACGAAAGATCGTGAACTGAAGTGAATCGGAGAATAGGGTGAAGAATAAATTTCATAGTATAGCTACGGTTTTTCGGGCGACCGACACTGAACTTTAAGCACGTTCTGGTCAGCCTTCGTATCATTTTATAAGGTCCTCAAGGATGAAATTTGTAGTTATTAATATCGCCCGCTTTAACAGCTTATTACTTGACATTGGCTTACTATGTTAACTCTCTGGGTTTTTTTTTTTTTTTTTTTTTTTTTTAAGTTACAATGATTTCTTTAAACAGGCGAGATGTGTAAGCTCTAAAAAATGTTAACTCTTTTTTAAATTTTATTTTATTTAAAATGGAACGATCAGAAATTCGCACTATTATGAAGTCCGAGTTCTTGCGTGGAAGTACGGTATCGCAGACCGCGCGAAATATTAATAGTGTATTGGGCTCCCGTGTTACGACGCAACAGACAGTATCCAATGGGTTCGCCCCGTTACGTACCGGTCACTCCGACCTCACCCATGTGCCACGCGGTCGCCCAGAATCGAAGGTTAATCATGACGAACTCAAGATCACTGCTGAATCTGGCCCATCTCAGAGTGCCTATGAATGATCGTTGACGTTTGGATAAAATAATTCCTTATATTGGTAAGATATCAACTAACTTTGCACTGGAAATCTTTATACACTTTTCAGGACACTTATTTCGTCACCTTTTTTGAACGCTTCGAAATGCACCTTTTGGAACAATTTTTAGGATACTTCTGATAACACCTTTTTTCAGCACACTTTCTAAACCACTTTCGGGAACGCGCGGTTTCACAAGTTTGCCCAAATGTATTCTCAATTTGTTCTCAAATAGGATCCCAAGTTTAGATTTAACAAATATCCTGAGCAGAACACATTCGGTACACTTTCAGAACACGTTCTTTATAGCGGAGCCTATTCGGAAAAAATTAAGGTAAATGGAACACTTTTTTTAAAAAATCAAAATGCTCCAAGTGTGTTCTCAGTGTGTGCTGGGATTTTGCAGCATGCCTTTTTTTTTCTACACATTTTATCCTAGACGACCCGATACAAAACTCTATACAAATCTATCCCTGGTGCAATTGCTATAAAACTTTTCGAAAGGCCTACTGTAAAAAAAAAAAAAAAAAATTATGTGTATATATATATATATATATATCACTATTGAGCGGTTTACGGAAAGTGCGACTTTGCTGGAAGTTATGACAGAGACAGTACCCGTCAGCAGAAGCGAACCCTCTATAACAAGTATAGATGGATTACAGTCGGAATATCAACCATTCAATAGTTATGGGTGGTATGGGTTGTATAATACACTATCGTATTATACAATTTTTTTCTTGAGGTCTTAATAAGATGTGTTTCAGTTTCCGATATGTTACAAGGGGCTGTTCAAATATTACGTAAGCATGTTTTTGGAAATTTCACACCCTCCTCCCCTCTTGTCAGCAAAAATAAGCAAATCGCACCCCCCCCCACACACACACACACACTTTTTTAACAGTAATAATTTAATTTAAAAAATTAGGACTTAATTCAAATTTTAAAAAGCTCTACTCGACTTAATAATAATAATAAAAAAAACAAAAAACGCTTGTTTTATTTTCTTATAATTCCACTTAAGAAAATTTCTTAGATCACAATTTTAGAAGAACTTAGCCATTTGTAAAATTTAAATTTGAACATGCCTATATCTATTCCGATGCTAACCACGGCTGCTCAAGCGATTTTCCCATATCTGTTATGATATTGGTTTCCAGTTTTACTTGATTATCTTCATCGCTTTCTTTTCGGATGCAATCTCAAATTCATCTCCATTGATCCACCCAACATCTTTCATATCTTCCACGAATTTTACGAAGCACATAAGTTCATTTGCTCAACGAGCAGCAATTCTCAATGGTCGTATAAGGCAGGCCTTCTCGCTTTTTTCACTGTGTTCAATTTGTTTGTGTGTTTTCTGACTTCCGAGATGGCCACAAGTTCTTGCGGATAATTGCGACTTTATGGAAGGGCAAAAATAGTCATACGGCATCTTTAAAAATCCCTTTGCTGTAATATTCAGATTTAAGGCCAGACGAAGACTTAAATCTATAAATTCCCTCTCCTCACTTGTAATGATGTCATTTGACGATTGTATCCTTTTAATTGGAGGAATGAATCGTCCTTTTAATATACGAAATAATCCACTACGTGCAGGAGAGCAACAAGTCTTTTTCGCGTTTTACAATTTGCAGCTTTCTTGGATTGGTTTTCGAAGCACGTACAAGGCGTAATCAAGAGAGTCTGGTTCGCCTGAATCAACATACAGTGGCGGTCAAAAGTTTCCGGCCAGTTAGTTTCTTTGATTTGTTTGACAGAACGTTTCAGCGAAGAAGAAGCACAATTGCTTCAAAAGTTAGGAATAAGCAAATTACCTCTGACCACGTGATCATTCTGATTGGATACTTAAGATACTTGATGCAAAGGGGAGGAATTCGAAATTCGAGCGTGCAAAAGTTTCCGGCCATTTGTCATCCATTAGTTTTTGCTATCGCTAAAGTGCTTTTTTGGTCATGTTTGTTAATTAATCAACGTGAATAACGTATTTGAAATTAAAAAATGAAAAGTTTAACAATTTATTGTTCCTAAACGAGTTATTTGTTTGTCGCTAAAAAGACAATCCTCCCGTGAGATTGCGGCAAAGTTATCGATCGGAAAATTTGCTGTAAACGATATCTGTAAAAAATATAAAGATGGTCATGGCCTTCGGAACTTGCCACGGTCCGGGGGAACCCGGAAAACGACTATTCTTGTGGACAGAATTATCAGAAGAAAAGCAGTTGATGACCCGCGTAAAAATGCCGCTGCAATTCCACGCGATTTACGGTGTTAAAAATATTGCTGAAATAAGTCTGTCTACAGTGTCAAGACGCTTATATGACGTAGAACATTATGGAACAGTCGGTGTTAAAAAACCTTTCATAAGTAAAAAAATTCAGAGGGTCCGACTGGCGTTTGACAAGTAATACAAAGACTGGTTAAGTAAAAACGGGAAAAAAGCACTATTTTCCGATGAATCGTCCTTCAATCTTTTTGGAAGTGATAAAAGACATTACAACTGACGACCTAAAAACAAAAGATAAGATGCGAGATATATTATTCCTACAATGAAGCATGGCGGCGGACACGTTATGCTGTGGGGAGCATTTTCTGGAAAATGTGCCTGTCCGTTATTTGAAATCCGCGGCAAGATGAATAGTGCAATGCATAAGGATATTTTGCAAGATCATTTGCTGCCTTATTGGAGGAAAAATCGTGGTCGCAACTATTTGTTTCATCATGTTAACGACCAAAAGCATACATGCAAGCTCCTCAAGCAGTGGTTTTCGATCAAAAAATTTCCGCTTTTGAAATGGACGTCGAAGTCATCCGATCTGAATCCAATAGAAAATCTTTGAAACTAACTTGAAAACGTGTGTGGAATTATAAATATTCCAATTCAGCAGCATTTTCACAAAAATTGCAAGAACTGTGGACAAAACTTAACATTGATGATCTACAACCGTTCATTGAATCAATGCCACATTGCTGCGCAGCAGTACTTATTGCTAAATATATGAATACAAAATACTAATTGTAAATGTTATTGATCCCTGTTATTTTCTGTTATAACACCATTTTTTTCCAAACTTGCCAAGGTGGCCGGAAATTTTTGAGAACATGCGTTTTCTTTTGCAATTAATTTTGTCAATTAAATTAATATTTAATTTTTATTCCATATATAAGTTCTTAACTGTTATGTCAATAAAGTGTACAAGTATCACTGAGATTCTTCTTCATATGGGTATACTTACAAATTAACCAAAAATTTTATGCTGGCCGGAAACTTTTGAACGCCACTGTATGTGGCAGTAACAGGATAACCGTCAATGTTTAATGAGTTCCAGATTTCTGCGAGAGTTTTACCAGCATATGGAAAGTTATTTTGCTCCATTTCTTCATCAATAGTGCGACCGTTCTCATAGAGATGGGAACCTGTATGGTCATGAGGGAGTATAACACCAGACAGTTCTCGACTGAGTGGTTCTATTCGAATTTCTACTCAATTATATGCACTTCTTCCAGGAGCATCGCACGCTATGAAAATTCCATCTAGATCATGCTTTTTGAAATGGTTAATAGCAAACGATATAACTTTCCGGTAGCGGGGATTCTCGTCTAGACCTCCATCAACCGTAACTATAATTACAGGTTTGATGAAACCCTCTTCTGTTTATTAATTTTTCAAAGTCTGAGTGTTAATCGAGTTTCAAAATCCTGAGCATGAGTATTTGCTGTGGAAGAACTGTGTTTCCTACTTCTTATAGCTATAAACTTTGGACCAGAATAACCTATGGCTTTGCTTTGAGCTGCCATTTTGTTAGCAATCACAATACCTGCGTAAACAGATGGGATAAGTTTGTGCAGTTCAGCGATGACCCAGTCGTGGTCGGGTAAGGTTGGTTGGTTGGTTGTATTTATGTCGGCCAATTATCTGCACATGGGATATAGGCCCTAAGGGGGAAGAGTGCCTTCCGTGGAGGTCTTTCTAAGGGAACCTAACCCGTATTAACGCTTGGAGAACCAAGGTTCGAAGAAAACCACGAAAACTCCGAACGATTAGGCCGACGGGCGCGATCGGGATCGAACCCAGCACCTCCCGTCTACCAGCTTCGAGAGAAGAACCTCTCGGCCATTGGTGGGGCGTGGTCGGGTAAGGATACACGATACTCCATATGCATCAGTATAGGAGCCTATTTATTGACTGCTATAATTCCCAAAGGTACACGTGCTTTGTCATCATGTGAAAGAAAAAAACACTTGCATGGGTCCAAGAATTGAAGTTAAAGTTTTTAAATAGCGGATGGATGTTACTGCAACTTGGATATCAATGTCAGATCGGTGATAGTCAGGTTGAGCCCGAGAAAGTTTCACCGGCACGGTGGTGACATGTCTTCGACCCTCGATGGTTGAATTTTTTGGAAGCAAACGAAGATGTGTTCCACTCGTGCTTATTACAAAACTAACCTTTTTCATTTCTGCAGTCAAGTCATCGAGAGTTTTGACACTTTGTATTGACTCGCTTCTTTTTGCATAGCTTCCAAAAATAGCCATGTCTGCTATTCCCTTAAGAATAATGGTTGATCTACATTTAAACTTGGTCTTCCTACTGATTCCCTCAAGTCTAATTTTTTTAATGTCTGGATTATCATGGCAGATTTCTTCAAGCTCTGTTCGTTTGGTGGTTCAATGTTTTCTTTGGTATTCAGCATTTTGTCGTTTCCTTTTAAAGGATTGTTTTTCTTATTTTAGATCACTGGAAACTTTATCTGTTTTTGAAATTGAGAACTTGATATGGAGTCCTTGGCAGCATACAAGGCCTTTAAACTTTTTTCCAGTTCTGAAATTTTTACATTTTTTAAGAATTTAAAATTTTAAGAATAAATTGATTATAATTACCTTTCTAAAATAATCAAGAAAGACATTTCTTTTTGGTTGACGTCCTCGGTTGTTTTTAGCACCAATAACTAACCGTTTCTCAATTTTAGAAGACTTTTTGTACCGCCTCCACACATCATTAGTTTTACATTGGATATCTTTCAAAGGTTTATCTGATGCAGACTTTTTGAAACTTTGAAAAAGTTTTTTTATAAAAGATTCATCGAAATGAAGACATATTTCAGATTTCATTTATTTTAAACATCACTATACTACAGTACTGAGAGGTTTTCAAAACTCACGAGACACCAGACAGTAGGGCAGTTGGTCACTATGCTTATGGGGTTCAACCACTTGACATAGGAGGGGTGGAAACAAAGAAGATTGAATTTTACTTACGTTTTGAAAACTTTCCCCGAAAACTCTTATTTTCACAATACAACATATCTCATCGGTCCATTCAATTCTATTCTAATCTCCCAATTGGAAATAATAGTAGTAGCAGTCCAGGGAATAGGGGATTTTACCTGGCAAAATTAATGGTAGTTCTGGAAATCGGCTTACTTTATGTTTTTTGGGTCGCTGAATCCGAATTTGTAACTTCCCACCAAAATTTCCCCCGGCAAGCCACCAAGTTGCCGGGTGAAATTTTGGTGGAAAGTTACAAATTCGGATTCAGCGACCCAAAAAACAAAGGGAGTCGAAATCCAGAACTAGTGTTAATTTTACCAAGTAAAATCCCCTATTGCTGGACTTGCATAACTTAGTGCATGTTCAGAGGCAGCCCTTCCCCTCCCGGTTCATCCTACGTCCTAATGTCATATATCCTATTTGTTTCAAATTTTGTCTACTTTCTGAATTTCTACAAACCTTTCCCCTAAAACAATAAAAAATTTAATTTAAAAACAACTATTTTTTTTTGGGGGGGGGGGGGGTTGGTGTGGGGGGAAGTTAAAAATTCGTATTCAAAAACCCAAAAAACTTAAAGTAAACCTTATAGGGAAAGTAAGGAGGGGAGACGGGAGGGCGAATGTAAACGATATCAGTGGTTAAGTGAAATTGCGCAACTTACTCCACGCAGCACAGCGGCGCATGTTCCGAGGCAGATCCCCCCTCCCCATTCATCCTACCGTCATAATGCCATATATCTTATTTGTTGCAAATTTTGTCTACTTTCTGAATTTCTAGATACTTTTCCCCTAAAACAATAAAAAAAATTGATTTTAATAAAAACCTTTTTTGGGGGGCATTTTACGAAAATTTGGGGGGTTGCCGAGGGAAATTTTGGTAGGAAGTTAAAAATTCGGATTCAGTGACCCAAAAAACATATAGTAAGCCTTTTTCCAGAATTACCATGAATTTTGCTGAATAGAGTCCCTATACGGTCTATTGCCTGGATTATAAGTTCTCAGAGATAATAAGCCCTCATGCATCAAACATGAACAGTCACCTCTAGATAAAAAAGATCGTTTATGTTTTCCTTCTACGGTCAAAATAGCTGACATCAGAACTTTAAGTTTAATATTTTTTTGCTATTTCTTTTTTTCAATTTGAAATTTTAACAAGTTAAGAGATTTTGAAAATGTCTTACGTAAGCATCATTCAACCTCCCCCTTGACAGCAAAAATAAGAAAAACGCTAACCCCTTCCCTCCCCCCTAGGTGCTTACGTAATATTTGAACGGCCCTTAACAGATGCCAACATCCCGGTCCCAGACAAAACACAACGATAAATGAGGTACCTTACGAAGATTTGATGAAATTTTTTTTGACAAAGTACTCGCACATTTAGCTAAAAAGTTCAGTAAAATGGATAGTTAACTAAAATTTAACGACAAAAATATGAGAAAATGTTTAAAAATGCAGCACAACTCCACGGGTGCAGCCCGCATTAAACAATGTAAGCATATTTTAGGAGTAAAATATTTTTCATTGAATTCAGTTTATAATAGAAATCAAGTTCCCAAATTTGCACTAAGAGGCAAACCCCTTAGGAGACCCCTTATGCTATATTTTAGTAAAAACGCAAGTTAATGACAATTTGTTTATACAAAAGAACGAACTACTAATACTAAACAAAATAGGCCAATAAATTGATTGTACTTACTTTAATTGTTGAGTAACCCCTCTCGCATTTCTTTGCTGTTGTAACTATCACATCTCGCTTGGACAGTATAAAGAGAGTTATTTGCTTAGAGTCACTCGCTTGGCCTTTTCATCAACGCCCACGTTCTCACCTACTGTTCATAAGTTGCCTTGGTTCAAGTCCCAGCAGCGCCAATATTTTACTGAACTATAAATGAACAAAAACTAATGATTTTACCAGTTTTGCAACCCGCTGGAAAATTCAGCCTGTTCCATTAACTTTTTGAAAGGCTCTGAGTGAACAGCGCATTCTGTTATGTTTTTGCCTGGGGATTGCTTTATTTCCCATCATTAGTGCCACCGACTTGTTCTTAATCTCTGACTAATCAAAGTTGCCCCCAAGTTGCCTTTGTATAAATACTGTACAAAACAAATTTAGATTCTGCTTGGCTAAGAAAAGAAACTGTCCGCATTATCCGATGAGATTAGGCGATTTCCCTAACATTAACTGGAAATAAAAAGTTAGGAAGAAAACGAAATTTTCCTTATTAACAATAAGCACGACGCATTCACGACATTACACTGTGTTTATAAAATTTAATAGGTTCCATGCTCGTAGATAGTGGCAAAAAATGAACCTGATTCAGCTGAAATTCTAAAATTTAAACTTTAAAAAAAAATTCTTGACTTTAGGTTCGCACAAATATAAGATGCGTTGGTACCCTAGTGCCATCAAAGATGAAACACACTGCATTGTTTTTTTTTCTACAAAATAATGAAAAAAAAAAATTACAAACATTATTGAAAAGAAAATTGCAATAAAATTCACAAACGTATTTATCTAAGAAAGTTATAGAACTCGCTACGCTAAAACAAAGGGAAAAATAAGTACAGGGTATACATTACCCTGCAATACATACACGGGAATACATTAACCGATTTGTTATTTTATTAACCCGTTAACACCCAGCGTCCTATAAATAGATCAGCTGCAGTTTGTTTCAATATTCTAATCAGTTATTGAGACCTATTGGCTTTTTTGTGCACGTCTGTGTATCACAGCAGTCCATCTCTCTCTTCCATTCCACTCATAACTGATGTGTGTGTACGCATGACTTATAGTACTACCACGACAAGAGTGGAAAAAATATTTATTTTTACTCTCGTAATGGTAGGTCTTTCTTTTTCGTCTGATGAAAAAGCGTTATTTCGAAACATGTTGCATTAGCTACTTTTCCATGGTCTATTTTATAAGTGATTTACTTTGGTATTACGAGAAAAACGTCAGAAATTCATAATGTTCGATGTTAAAGATATTAAAAAAGCAATTTAACAAATTACGACTATTTGGAAAATGATTTTTTCGAAGACTAAAATTTAAGACATAAAAAATAGCACGGAGTGGATCCTACATTACGTACGCCATGAATTAAACATTAATAGTGTTATGACACGTAAAAATTCCAAGCGCAAAAATCGCGTGCGACTCGTACGTATTATCCAAGCATTTCATTGGCTGTTCGGGAAAAGGCTTTTCCATCGTCAGATTTCCAAGAAATCTGATGACACATTTTAAATAAAATTTCATACTTCAAAATTTCAATTTCTAAGCATCCGACAATATTACTTTTTACACCGTCGGATAGAGAAAAAAATGTACTTTTAAATGCAATTTGTTTGAAAACTGTATCTCAATTTGTTTGAGTTAATTTTTTTGTGTAGTTTTTATTACTTTTTGTCATAGTGGCAACAGAAGGTATCCATCGTTGTTGAAAGCAAAGGGAAATACAGAATACTGTATAGACCCATCAGAAAACGAATAAAATGCGGATTAAACCAATAAAAACCTTTAGATATGCTTTTGATTTCCTACCCTGACAGAACAATAACCATTTTTCCAAATAGTTAACAAATGTAGGTAAAAAATAGTTTTAAAACAATTTGGGCGTTAACGGGTTAAGCCAATTTTATCATATTGATTTATAGAAATAACTAGCAAAACCCGTGGCTTTCCACGCCTGGCTATTTAAATAGGCCAACTAGTAGTAGTTGTCTGTTCGCATTAGGAAAATTGTTCCATGCTGCTACGGATAGTTTAAAAATGACTAATAAAGCCACAGTTTGACTGATCTTTATTCTTACGCTGTATTAGGCAAACATGACACTTAAATCTATTTGAAATAAATCGTCATTTGGAAAAAAAAAATTTATGTTTTAGATTTTTCATTTGAAATTTCGAGTTATTTGGAAACCGTTCTAAGCCAGCATTTACATCTTAAAAGTAAGCACCATACGAAATTCTAAGCTTCTATAGCAACTGCATCACATAATCGCAATTTTAGAACGCATTTTTCACCCTGCACTCTTTTAAATTTAGAATTTTTTTTCAAACTAGTCTGTGCTAGTATGGACATCGTCAAAGTAATACAGGTCGAATTTAAAGTTTGCCATTAGCAAATCTAAAACTGAAATTTAGAATCATTTCAGAGTGTCCCCCCCCCCTTATTTTCCACTTTTAAATTGCGATATTTTTTAGAAACCGTTCTTAGCGAGCATTTAGGTCTAAAGAACAACCTCCATGCAAAATTTCAAACATCTAGCCCAAGAAATATCACAGCAATCACAATTTTAAAACATTTAATACCCCTGCACCCTTTTAAATTTTGAAAAAAGTGTGCATAAGCACCTGCGTCTTAAAGGTACCTTAAAAGGTAAGTCGTGTTAAATTTTAAGTTTCTATCTCTGACAATTCTATATAAATCTTAATTTAAAATGTCTTTTGCTCATTTTAACACCTCTGAATTTCAAAAATTTCATAAACTCTTTAAACCGAGCATTTGCATCTTAAAAGTAAATCTTTACTCAATTTCAAGTTTCTAACCCACAACAATTCCAACTACATCAACACATGTGGAATATTTTAAGAATGTTTTCCGCTTATTTCACCCTTTTAAATTTCGAAGTTTAAAAAAAAAAATCGTTCTCAGCGAGCATTTACGCCATACCAAATTACACTGTTCTTTTTCAACTGTATCACAGAAATCCAAATTTTAGAACGTTTTCGGCTCCTACATTTTTTAAAATTTCGAATATTTAAAAAGTTAGTGCATTTACTCTCTAATGTACCAACTTTACTACATTTCAATTTTCCAGCCGTAACAATTGAAAACAAATAGTAATTTTGAACATTTTGAGAACGTTTGCTAGCCTTTCATTCCATATTGCAATATTAAAACATTTATTTGCTTAAAAGACGTTATAAAAAACATTAAAAAACTTTATTTACATGTTTCAACTCTTTTACGGAGTCGTCATAAGAATGTATCGCGTTTTGTTGAATTTTTGTTCGCATGCCCTTTCAACAAGGAGGTAGCCTTTGTGACGATGATGTAAAAATACGCCAGACTCAAACGAGGAGGTTTTGGAAAAAGAAAATTATGCAAGTGGTGACAGTTTTCATGCCACTTCAGATTCAGATGCTTAAAATTCAGATAGAGTTTCCAGAGGTAGGATGCTGCGCCCCACCTGCCCTTTCGTTTACACGACAGCGCCCCTCTCGACCCTCATCCAAAAAAGTTGTACCCTTCTTGCCTCTCATTAAAAAAGAGTGATCCTTCTCTTTTTTTTTTGCATTAAATTTGCCTGCATAGTAAAATCTGACTCAATGTTGTCTTGAAAGGCTTTCAAAATTAAAAAAAGTGCCCTAAGAACCTGAAATGTGCCCTTAAGAATAACGTGGAGATTAGAGCTGTTTCAACTAAAAGAAAGGCATCCAGTGGAAACGTAAAAAAAGCGATACCACCTATAACCACATACTCTATTTTCAGAATAAATTATTTTTATAGTCTACAAGTAATCATGAACATACTAAAAATTGTGTTGCAGACAACTAATATTGAGGGGCTAGAAGTATAGGGTGATAAGAGAGACGCCACGATGAAATTACTTTAGAGGCATACATTAGTGTACTGTTACCAGCTGGTGTTTTTATAGGTCTCTTGGTGAATCAAAGAAGAGCTCACCGAATTCAGAAACAGGTATGCCTATTTTTTTTTTTTTTTGCTTCAATGTCACAAAAAACGTTCTTTCGAATCTCGGGCGTATTAAGTTTTGATGACAAGTCATCACGATAGGTAACACAAAATGTCGAACTCGCAGCTATACAGGAATTTTTATTAAAATTTGTAGGAATAATTTTGAGCAAAAATTGTAGGAATACTTTTTTAAATGTATAATGCGAATTAGCACAGTTGATGAGCAGTTGGTAGGTTTTGGAAGATTGTCCATTCAAGCAATATAAATTAAACGAACCTGCTCGACAGGGAATCAAAATATGGACAGTTTGCTATATTACTATCTCTTATATACTGAAATCACATGCGATTGCGTGAAGGAAAAGTGATTTGTCACGTGAGAAACATGTGGGTATGCAGATGGACCATGGACTTGCCTTATGATCAAAGGAGGTTTAAACATACGAGATGATTATTTACGTCGTATAATTTGAGTTTAGTGTTTCTCAGATGAAACAATACACTGAAAGGAACTATCAGTAAGAATAGAACCGAACACTTTAAACTGTCTTGAAAAGAAGTTATTCACGGTTCAAAATTTTATTTCACAGAAACCCCTATCTTAGTATCTTAGATGTAATTCTAACGAATTCTTTTGTGGTGTGGACAAAAGCAGACTTTTTACTTGAAGAAAAGTTTCAGCTATTCGCAGTAAACGAGCAAAATGCAAATTCTACCCTTTAACAAATGACAATAAAACAGCCGCGACTTGTTAAAATGGCAAGAAACAATTTTCTAAAAAGCCTTGTTTCATTTTACTACCCACGCAGAAAAGAGTATACATACATACAATGAAGTACATAATTAAAATACATGCAATTTTATATATCATTCAGTAATCTTCATTTTATATCATAACTATTTACTTATTAGTTTTCATTCAAATCAATTATGGGGTCACGTGAGAAACATGTGGGTAAGCAGGTTACGATCAACTTGCCTTATGATCTAAGAGGTGAAAACGTTACATGAAAAGATTAAATTACTGATTAAAGAAAATTGACAGGGAAGACTACAACGTTTCATATGTTGAAGCAGAACAGTAGGATAAAAAAACATGTTTTGAGAAGGCCACTCACAAACTGTTTAAAATGGAAAAGTGAAATTTACAATTTAGAAAAATTAGTTTTTAAACTGACAAAACAAACTGAAAATCGCATTTTATATCCATAGATAAGTTTCAACCCCATGACCACCCATTTTCACTACCAAAACAAAACTATCGATTTTTTAGCCAATATTATCGCTTAACCAATCAAAGTGGAGAAAAACCGGAAAAACTGATAGCCAAACAAAGATTGCAAAGTTGGTTGCTAGGGCGTGACGTCAGTTGAAACTGATCATGAAATGATCACTGATTCATTTCATTTCATTTTTCAAATTATTTAAACTCAAAACATTTTGCAAGAAATAAAATGCACTGAAACAGAAGTAAATTGTGGGTTTGAAACGATATAATTTCACAGTTACTACAAAAATGCCTTTTACCAGTTGTTTACCAATCTCTTTATTTGTTAGAGAAGAAATTTTCCTTTTTGCGCCCTAAAATTTCTATCATTAGAAAATCGAGGTTCTTCCGCCTCTTAATGAGAGAGATAAAATTTTCTTTTCTTACAGCTACAAATACGCGTATTTATGCGTAAATAAAGTTTATATATACCTTTTTAAATGAAATCTTTTTCAGACTACCTAATGTCTCCAACCAATTGAATAATCTGGAAAGTAAACTCACCCATTATTACAAGATCATTTTTAAATGAACAAAACGAAATGAAGATTACATTTTATATAAATGTGTAGGGGAGACCGGGGAATGGCGACACCTTAAGAGAATTTAAATTCTTTCACCTCAAAAAAGGTTTAGTTTTTAATAGTAAAAATTCTAAAGCTGAATCATTATCTTTAGTAGCTGTATAAATTTAACAGTAATCATAACTAAAGTAAACACACATAAAAACAATTTCTTTCAACCTCGCTACAGTGGCGGGATTATCCAGGATACTGGGGTCATTCCGTCACAGTATCGGGGTCATGACGCACCTCTTTAATGACCTAGTAAACACATAAAATGGATACTAGGAAACACGTAACATTCTGAAAATTTTTATTAAAGCAATAATTTAGCAAAATTAATAATTACAATGTATAAGTAACAAGCTAGATTTATTAATGTGCTAAGCTTACAATTTAACTCAAATTGGAAAAGTCACCCTTTGCCAGGATGGCGGCATGACCCAAGAGAACACTATAGCGAAAATCTCCCAACAAAGCCGAAAGAAGAACCGAACTTGTTCAACACATTGCATCAAAATGTCGGCGAATGCATGTAGATGACGGGTCCTATTATCTTAAGTACCTAATGTTACAATAAAAGGTATTGACCTCAACTCATTTGAAGCTCCAAAATAAGAAGCAACTATGAAAACTCAATTTTTCACTAGAACAAACGACATACAACAAAATCACTCTCACGGCTAGGAACGGTTTCTATTGTTGTCTGCTACAGTGCAGATGCATTCATTCTCTCAAACTGCCGTTCTTTTTTAAACTAGGCGGGGTGGCGGCATAACCCCGAGTGGCGCTATTCCCCCCTGTCTCCCCTACATTAACACAATTGTTTTTAAATTCAATTAAAAAAAATCATTTAAACTAGGGATGCACAGAATAGGGATTTTGGCGGAATGCCAGATATTCGGCACATATGTGAACCAAACATCGAAAATAGTGATTGTTAGGCCGAATACCGAATATTCGTCTAGCCGAATTTAAAGTTTATTTCAAAGTTTATAACGATATTAAAATGCTAAATTTTAAAACAATTTTACATAATTTTTTTACACATACAGTAGAACCTCTTTTATCCGAAACTCTTAACCGAAGCTCTCGGTTAGCCGAAATCCATTTTGAAAGCTTTTTAACTATCATATTCCTTGTGTGCAAGCAGTCCTTTCCGAAATACGAGTACATATAAATATTTTCGATCCCCTTTCTTAGAGTTCCTTTGAATTTAACTTGAGCTCCCGTAAACTGCGGAGTGGAACGAAGGAAACGAACAAATTAGCAATTCTGGAGCTTTTGAATGTTTTGCAAAGGTTTGGCGTGGCTGGAGCAGCAGAAAGACCGATACTGGTGAACTCATAATATTAAAAAACTCCGTGATAGAGCTTCAAAGCAAAGGAAATCGAAACTGCAATAAACAAAACATTTTTTCAAACCCTTGTGATATATGTCAAAAGGTACTTCATTTCAAAATTTAAAAAAATCGAGTAATTTATTCTTGTTTCTATTTTGCTATTGCTTTATTTCCATTAAGCCCTTGTTACCGTAATAATAAATAGCGCATATATTTCTCCTTAAAGTGGAAGCATTCTCGATTATTCGAAAATTTCGATTTTCCGAAAGATGGTAGGTCCCAATTACTCCGGATAATCGAGGTTCTACTGTACTTCCATTATGATAAACAAGAACATTTTCAAGTAAATTTTGTACATACTCACAACTTCCACAACACTTCTTGTAATGATATCGTATTTCACAGAAATCAAAGTAGGGGAAAGTTGGGTAATGACGCTCACTTAAGGGAAAACATGAATAACTAGTCAAATTTACACACAAAAAAATCAATATTTTATTAATGAAGTATAATTCCAAAGCATAAGGAACAGTTTGCAATCAAATTGCATCAAAAGTTTTAGGAATTTTTTTATCGTTTTATTTAATTAAACATGGATTGAGCGGCAATGCCCGGCAGGGTAGGTAAATGTTGTATTATAATTTTGAGCGCCATTAAAGTCGGCATTATTTATAATTGGCGTAACGATGCACTACAAAAATAAATAAAAGCATGAACGTACAGCTAAACGTATATATTTTGTAGAAATAATGAGTAAATTAACATTTGTAAGTAAGAGTGTACACTTACCTTCAAGTCAGACTTTGGCAATTTTATTATAAAACAACTTCAAACTAATAACGTGGGGACACAAAAATACTTTCCTCCTGACGGTCACTATCCTTATTGGGTACTTATGAAGAAGTTCACTAAGTGCCGGTACCGATCGCACGTTTTCAATATTATTCTGTTTAGAGATATTTGTTTGAGCGGGATTGCCCGCTGAGCGTCATTACTCTATTTTCCCCTAACTCTATTGAAAATAGAGTTAAAGCAACAAACAAAAATCCAAGCTTGACCTGAAGTGAGATGATATACACTGTATTTGACTGAATGAGTGCATTACGATATGGGTTTTTTGGACAAAAAATTGTCTTGATACCTATTATCACAGAAAGTTTTTCCCATTTGCTTTAGAAACACTCTTTTTGCGAAACAGCAAAACCATTGTTCAGCAACTTGCATTTGTACATCATTTTTTTCTAATTATTCTGAATATCTTTATAGAGTGACGGTTAAAAATGGAAATTGTATAAGGTTTAAAAAATAATAATATTTAAGTTTTCGGTTTGGCGGAATAGTTTCGTACTCGGTCCAACCGAATATTCGGTAGCATGGCCGAATAAGCCGAATGCATACCGAGTATTCGATGCATCCCTCATTTAAACTGAAACACTTCAGTTTCATTCGAAATAAAACAACATTACAAACACAGCATACTTAAAAAATATAAGGGACATTCAATATTTATAATTCTGAGATTTTGTAAAGTTAAAACTATACAATACATACGAGGGAAAAAAAAACCGTTTCAACTGTGGTATAACTTCATTGTTTAAAAGGAGAGATGTCCCAATAAAAGTTTGGGGCAACTCTTGAAAAATTTTACCGTCATTTGACCATCATTGAACCTTAATGATGGTTATGTGCGGGGAAATTTATAATCTTTTTTTTTCCGGCTGAAGTCTAAACAGGAATATTAAAAATAAAGTTCTGAGAATACTTCGAATAATTTATAGATTGCTAAATACTAAAAGAATATGCACAGGTTACAAGCAAAATTACACAATGCGACTACATTTGCATGAATTTAGGAGGAGCAGTCTCTTAATATTTTAGATTCTCTCAAAATTTTACTCAGTATAACTTTTTGAAGCACATTTCAAACTATTTTAGTAAGTTGTCATGCAGCATGAGTAAACATTTAAGCAACTATTTTTGTTCTAAATTTAACAGGAAATTCTTAACTAATAAATAAATAAAAAAAAAATCGCAAAAACTAGAATGTGTCAAATATTCTGTCAAGTTGAATCAAAATTATATAAAAGTCAGAGAGGTATAATTTATGCATAATAATGCTTAAAATATATTACAGGAGGAACAGCTACTCGAGCTGTTTTGGAATAATGGTAACTGATAAGTGTTATACATTATTTAATTCACTGAAATTGGATTTTTTCTTATTCCCACTTTCTAACCAGAATAAATTTCTTAGGTGGAGTTTACACAATAGTGTGTAATCAAAGTATAAAATATTTTTTTCCTATATTCCTTGCTGAGATATATCAACAGGGTAACTCTCGTAGCGAACAGGTCATTTGTGAAGTAACCCATGCGCTCATTATTGGAAAGCATAGTTTGAACCGAAGATTTAAAAACTGTGTCAAAATTGGACGTTGCCATTGAAAAAAATAATGCTTGGTCTGTTTTTGATTTGTAGATGCCCCCTAAGCAAATATAGACATTATTTCCAATCGTTTGGTACCAGTCACTTTCTTCTATTATAATTAGTTGCAGTATGTTTAATTGTTTTTCCACGACTGTAAAATCGGGTTTTGATATAGGAGTCTTATTTTAACTTTGATTGAAGCATTTAGATGTCAAGTACTAGCTTACGGCCCATGATGTACACCATTTTGGGCTAGTAGAACTTTAAAAACATTACCAGAAGAAGAGGGAAAAAGGAATTTTCTCCATTCTTCTGCTGGTTTGCTTACTGATACATAGATTGACATTTGTTCTTCGTCAGACAGTTTAGGACCACAAAGTCTTTACAATCAGAGCAAAAATGTTCTTTAAATTGAGCAGCAATGAAGCTACACAAGTGAATGTCCATACATCCAAGTTTATTAATAAGTAGCCAAATTTCAAAATGAACTTTTTAATTTGACACGTGGCAGTGTTGTTTGTGGTGGCCTCATTTGGATAATTTAACATCCACGTTTGAAACCTATTCACTCTACGGTGTCACTAAGAGAGGATTCCTCCTTTACTCCATAACTCGCGATTGTGACATTTTAGAAGAGTTGGCCATTGCAAGGACACATTTATTTTGCAGCGACTGTGGTCTTTCTAAATGAACGTAACATACACTTCAAACAATAGGATCCAATAAGTTGTCATTTACCAACTGGCCGAAAAAGTGCGGGCCATTATTCGAATCAGGGATGTCTTTGCTGAAGCTTCCAATGCTCTGTCAACTGAGCTGTTCCGAACGAATCTGGAAGACCTAATTCACACAGCTAACCTTATGGATCGTAGCATCTGGTCTGATACTTGAGTCAGCTCAACAGAATAAATGGCAGGTTATGGAACCCCACTAAACGCTGGATCTGAAATGGGGTCAAAGGGAATGTAACAAATTATGTCGCTTGGAGCGAAAGGATTTTCTTAATATATCTCACGGATATCAGTGTCGCCAAAAGACTAAGGTTTGCTTTGATTTCTAGCCCTGTTATAATAGAGTTGCTTTGAGTGAGTTATGTATCGGAACTCGTCTAGGATGTAATAGTTTAGTTATTTTCATCCAATGTTTAAGGATTAAAAATAGGAAGTTTGTTATGCACTGAAGGCATGTTACCCCGCTGAAAGCATCAACTGTTTTCGCGTTTAAAATTGTCAACAGCATTACTGTTGACACACCTAGTGCCTAAAGTGGTTGGCTTTTTTGCAAGTGCAGTCCGATAATAGGTAATTATGCTCTGCTTCCACAATACGTTTAACATGCATTTGCACCTCTCTCGAAAGTGTGAGTATCATTGTAGTCACAGTAAGGAAAAACAGCCCTTTATATTCATATGTGGAGTGGGGGTATATTGATTATTTTTTTTTACAGGAGATCTATCTAGAGACGAAGGAGTCAGAGTTACTAAATGCTCTTTGGGGTGCACGGGTCTATCATTGTCCTTTTATGAACATAACAGACGGGTGCCAAATGAATAAAATTCGTGTGAAAGAGGCTGGTCCTCAACGTGTTAAATAAACAGAAAGGAAGGCGGGTAACATTCTGATGGGTAAAGGAAGAGGTGCTAATCTCATAATAAGATCAGTGTAATTTTCTAAATTCTCTTAAAAAAAAACAAAAAAAAAGTCATAAAATAAAGAAATCTTAGAAAAAAAAAATCTAAAAAAAAATCCTTTCTGGTCAATTGTCTTCAAAATGCTAACTTAGTGAAAACTCTAAACACCCAAACATCTTGCCTGCTAAGAAGATTTATTAAAATTATTAATGTCTATCTGCATAAAAAAAACTTATGTCAAGCGCACAATGTTACATAACCCTCTCGCTGTGTAATTGTTTTATCAAAATAGGTTCAAAATTTGCGCAACTTTTTTAAATTACATATTACAAATCTACATATACTTTTGAGTTAAAATACGGGAAAATTTTTTGTAAAAGATTTCTTTTTCAATATAAAATTAGATCATAAAAAAGTTTGTCAGAAAGAGCGTATTTTACAGAATTTTTAATCTTTTATCACCGGTTTTCAAAACAGAAATTTTTGAATAATTTAAACGAGAAAATGCCAGGCAAAAATTACAATAAAAAATAATTGGGAGGAATAATCAAGGAGAGTTAATGAAACGGAAAAAAATCACCCCCGAGGAAATCTCGGGTTGCGCAAATTTTGCTA
This sequence comes from Maratus speciosus, assembly GCA_963932465.1. Lineage (NCBI taxonomy): Eukaryota > Metazoa > Arthropoda > Arachnida > Araneae > Salticidae > Maratus > Maratus speciosus. The sequence continues at coordinate 2,162,271 of CAWVRF010000002.1, read as the reverse complement.
CTTTTACGTTGCCCAAAGAAATCTCGGACTGCGCAGCGGCAGGGTTAATTGTATTTTGGCAGGTCTGCAAGGGGTAGAAATCAAGGTAGGTGAAACGTTCATGAACGTTAAAAATAAACCTTAATTCGAAATCGATTTTTGGGATGTTTACGCAGAGGAAGTGTCACCAAAATTTCTCCTTTTCTAATGGATTTAATGATTTCTGCGGTCCTTTTGTCATAAAAAGCATGGTTTTAGCTCAAGGGAGTGTTTAAAAAATATACAAAGTTTTTTTTATATGCTTTGCAACAATAGCAATTCATCTCCAACAAGCTAGTGACTTCCAGCGCATTAATAGGTGCATTCAATCCTTTTTTGCTAGGTGTGAAAAAGTTCTTGTACGTGCATGTAAATTGTTAATGAACTGTAACTAGTTCGAATATAAATGCGAAGATAGTCAAATAATACGAGGAGTCTAATAACAAAACAGTTCTCTTTATATACATATGTACAGGAACTTGAATCGGGGCTGACACCATAGTCAGTTACGAAACATATTGCGATGTTGGTTTGTGGACATTACCACTCGATTTAAAGATATGATCTGTATAATTATTTTACACCATTAGACGTTATTACTAACAATCATGACGCCCTTGGCCATTTTAGTTAACAAAATAGCTCACTCAATGCGGTTTTTATTCCATAAGAAATTCGATGTGCGAACAACAACAACAGACAATAGAGACTGCCGTTGCGAAAACGGCAAACACAAAATTCTGGTAGAATGCGCAATGAGGTGCGCTCAAAACAGTGTCAAGGCAAGCCGTAACAGTTCTTTTATTTTCTCCGATACCGGTACAACTTTTCTGGAAACAATTCTGAGTTGAAACGCTTTACCATTTACGTGGAAGCCAGGGAAAAATATTGCAAGTTATTTATTTTCAGAATATGTGGTTTGGAAATTATTTCTATTTATTTCTCTGCGAATTCCTAATTTTTTACGCTTATGGGAATCGGTGAGTTTAGCATCGTTTAAAGAAAATTGTTTGCTCAAACAAACGAACTTTTTGGGAATTTCTCAAAGCGATCAGTAAAAGTGAAGGAACCGAAAGGCAGTAAAAAATGGACCCGATGCAAGATCATCGTAGTGAATATGCGGCTTTGATTCTTGGTTATTTTTTGATGGGTAGACCACGAAACTCAACTCCAAACCCGACTTATTGCGTGAAATATATATAATTATATATCTAGATGGCAGAGAACGACAATGTTAACCCAACATAGAAGGCAAAAGTGGTCCTCATGACTATTCAAGTCATTTAACCTCTTCAGTTCCTAAGCTAAAATAATAATACTAATGCTTATTCATTGGGGTTTTTCCCAAACAAAATGACATCGTAAATGACAGAAAAAATATCTATTCTGAAATGGATCCTTTTAGCGCTTAGTCATTTAGGTTTAAAAATAGGGATCTAAAACTACAAACCCCCTTTAAAATATCAATGACCATTAACCTAAATGAACGCAATCACAAATTGAAGAGCTTTAAACAAGTCAATAATCTACAAATACTCAAAAAAATTTTATTGAAAAAGGATTCAAGTTAAATACTTATGAAAATGTCTTACTTTCTGGGTCCTACTGTTTTTTGGGCATTTTTAGGCATTTTGCAAACTCAGATGAAAATAACATTTATTTTATGTGGGAATCAGCTTAGAGGCTGCCATTGATTCGTTTGCTTTGAATGCAAAAAAACATTCAGCAATTAAGAAGTGATGTGAAAAAGTAAAAAAATCGAACATTTTAGTTTTTAATAAGGAAATGAACAGAGGTACCCGTATGGGGGTCATTTTGAATCAAAATAGACTACTTCCTCCCCAATACGGGTCCCTGGGTTTGCGTATGGGGGACCCAGGAACCGAAGAGGTTAAGTTTGAGCATAAATTGATATTTTTAAAGGATAATGTAAAACCAAATAATGCTGTTCTAATTCAAGATGAGGATCTATCATCCTATAGGTGCAAGTTAGAGCGCGTAAGATAAAATTATAGAGGGTTCAGATGGGAATGCAAGAATATGTTTCAATAAAAACTCCTAATGGGCTAATCAGATGGGGTCCAGCTCAAATATGCCTGCTGATTTTGATTAAAGAGTGTAGATAAAGTTAGAGTTTAATTGTTGATAATTTATATGTAGAGTCTTCATGAAGTCTAATTTGTATTGTATAGGTTAAGATTTAGAATTTCATTACATGCGAATTTACACTATGAATGTAGGGTACTGGTATACTTTAGCGTTTAGTCTCATTTATTTTGTAATTTTATTTTAAATGTATGCAAATTTAAAGTATCTTGAAAATTAAATTTCACGGGGAGGTCCACACTTGTGTGGTAAAAAGAGGTCATTATAATAGGTAGAATTAAATATATTCTCTTTTTGATTTTCATCTACAGCTTAATCAAATAAGAGTTAAATTTCAAATTAAAAAAGAACAAAAAGTTTTCGTCGTAGAGTGAGTATAAAAAAGGGCACATCTTTAAAATTTCAGAATTTTAATTCCATATTGAGGATAAAGGCATTAATGCAATAAAATATTATAGAATAATTTTGATTTCATTTTCAATAAATTTTTAAAAGCATAGTGTAGTATAGTTTTCCATGCTTAATTAATGCCTGAGCAAAATATTTTTAAAAAATCATGCATTTCTTTAAAAAATTCTTCAAAAATGTCAATGTTCATATTTGCAACTATGTGCTACTCTTTAATCTGGAAAATTCATATTTTCATCTACCGCTTAATAAATTAAATTCATTTGCCAGTTGAAAAACGGGAAAAAAGGATCAACGAAAGGATTGCTTTAAAAAAAAGAATTGGGCATTTGTCAAAACATATAGTATTAACATATGACTTAACTGAAAAAAAAAATGGATTATGCAATTCTTAAGAATATCATTAAAATTAAATAATTTACTAAATTTATTTATTAAAAAGTTATATTAATATGAACTTCCAAATATTATATAAACTATTCAGAAATCTACTTTTACTATCGAAAGATTTATTTTGTACTTTTCAATCTTTATTTTCAAAGATTTATTTCAATGATCTTTTGACCTTACGTCAATTCGAGACCCGTTCTTTCTAAGCATATTACTTGACTTATTTTATTAACTTATGTAAAAGTATTTTTTATAGTGTCAATTTTACATAGTTGTTTCAAGAGGAGATCGGGCCAGAAGTCGCTTTCAAGCTTACCTGTGCATGACGTGTTTTTAGTTTTGAAACCAGTGTACTTATATTAACAAAAAATGATTAATTTTTATACTGTAAATTAGTTTAAAGAAAAGAAAGAAAACTTAGTTCCACACGAAAAACAGAGGGTTTTGAAAATCGCGCCTAATTTTTTCGCCTAGTACCCCTGTACAGTTGTTTATTTAATAGTATTTTATCTATTTTAATATAATTTATCTGTATATATATATATATTTTACCATTAAGTAAAAAGATGGAATACTTAAAATCATTTAATTGGAAAACTGTCACTTAGTAACAAATTTTTTTTACAGTCACATCTGATATCAAGGATAAATACATACCATGGTTAACAAATGAAATAATTTTAATAGCAACCAAACATAAAGAGGGGGGAAATAACCTCGTCTTTGCGGTGCAGGGTCATCATCTCATAATTCATTGTTATCTTAATCACGAAAGTTTAAGTTAGGGGAGAGTGGGGAGGAATGGGACACTTTTTACAAAAATAAGAAAATCTACATTGTTTGACACAAAAACAAAAATTTCGATATATAGAATACAAAATAAAACACTTTCTAATGTCCTTGAACACTATAAAAACGTAATTTGCAGAAACAATTTCATAAAGAAAGAAATTGTAAATTTCAAAATGTGCCCCATACCTCTCCACTAACAGGGAGGTATGGGACAGCTATAAAACAATGTATGATAAGGCACAAATTGTCTAGTGTTGGCTATATATAGAATGTAGGTTCATAATGTCTGTTCTACAATATCAAATTCCATTACCTTCATCACTGGAAGGAAAATTCAGGATTCTCATTTAGAGATGACATTAAAAAGTCATCAGTTTAATTTATTTACATTTTGAAGTAAATGAATATATTTAAAATGTTATAATTAATATACTACCCTCGAAAAATATTTGCATATTAGCAATTTGCATTCATCGTATTAAAAAGGAGGAATTCGATATGTCCCATTCCTCCCTTTGCTGGCATGCCCCATTCCTCCCTCTACCTTCTTTTATGTTAAACTTCTTGTATAAACAAAAATGCTGCTTTTAAGCATAGTTTAAATTAGGAATACTATACAGTATAATGTTCCATAAATGGGGAAATTATTGCATCTACGTATAAACAAGTCAATAATATACAAAAAATGCATAAAAATAAAAAGTATATGAAGCAAATTTAATTTTGATTCTTGAAGTAATCTTTTTCTTTATACAATCGAAAGCTTAGGCAGATCAGCTACTTTTTTCAGCTGAAGATTGGGCTACCATTGCTTCATCTAATGTGTGATGGAAGAAATGATTAGAATGATACATAAAGAGAAATACCTACTGTCCCATTCCACCCCACTCTCCCCTATACATTTTTTAAATAAAAGTTGTATATAGGTTGTTCTTTAAAGATAATGAAAAAAAAACTTTCGCATAGAATTTTTTTTTCGGAATATAATAAAAGGAACAAATGGTAACAAAACAAATAAAAGGGTTTTACAACAATCTTTTTAATTTCTTCACGCCCTTGCCCACATAAGTGGACTTTTTTTTTTTTTAATATAATAAGAAAAGAGCAAAAATTTGATCGCTTATTCACTACAAGAGAAGTAAACATTTTAGGGTTTGGCTGCACTCATGTTATTTCCGATATACCAGTTACAGGTTTAAAAAAAAAAAAAAAGCGTTAACTAATTTTTCGGCAGTCAGTCATGTTGGATTATCTTTGATATCTTTGATCAGATATATTAAATAGATTAAGTTTTAATAATTTGTAGAAATTCAAGAAAGAAATTAACTGTTAGCTTTTTTTTTTTTCTCTTATAAGGAATCATTTCATTCAAAAATTGCCATTAAGGTTGCTGGTCACTCAGCTTCCGATTTCCCCTCACTCCTATCTAAAGTCTATGGGTATTGGATGCATTCGTCTATTCAAACTATCGCCTCGGCAAATGAATATTTTTTACTTCTATTTCTTGTGTACACTTCCTAAAAGAGGTCTCTTCTTTTCTTGGTTCCCAAACTATTTCTAAAGCATAGACTTCATTTCATAGGAAGTGTTCAAATCTGACTCACCGTTCGCCCGCTTTGAACACCTAAAATATTCAATTCAGCCTCGATTTTAGAAATAGTTTGAAAACTAAGAAAAAAAGAGACCTCCTTTAAGAAGGGTACACGGAAAAAAGATGTTAGAGATAGGAATTTCCCGAGAAGATATTTTAAATAGACGAATGCATCCAAAGTCCACAGACTTAACATTGCGGAGGAGAAATCCGAAGCTGAGTGACCAGCCCCCTTAACGGTCAACGGCCACAGATGTGGATTTTTTGTGAATGTTTCACTTTTTCCTTTTTGAATGACTATGAATATAAAATGAATAAATAGTAAGAATAAGGGATTTAAATCTCACCCTAAAATAATGTAACAAAAGAGCAAATCACTTGCATGACAACGGTCACTTTTGTCGTAGTGGTACAGGGTGTTAAGAATGGGTGTTGCTTGAAAATTTTATTTTAGACATGAAGTAAAATAGGGTTTATTTTTTTAGTTTAATAATAGAGGAAATTAGGCTTTATTGATTGAATAACTGCATGAGCCATTTTCTTTCCCGAGAATTTCTAACCGAGTTCACCAAAGTTAAAAAGGGGGGGGGGGGGTTACCCGTTGTCTTCCCTATTTTCACAACGACTCCCGACGCTTTTATCGTAGATTTTCAGTTCTTGAGAGAGAAAGTTACTATGAAGTTTTTAAGTAGTTTATGTGCAGTATTCTATTGCATAACATTCCCATAAGTTCCTTTTGATGATTTAGAGACTTCTTTGTCTACGATAATCGAGTCAAAAGGTTAATGTATGTATCCCTCTAGTAAGGTCATTCAAAACAAACAATTCTTTAAATAAAGTTATCGACTAACACATTCGTCCAATCAGATGTGATAAATCTCGGTGCATGAATTTCGAAAAAATGACCCATATTTCTTTTTTTTTTTTTCTGAAGGACAGAAAAATAGGTTTCAAATATTTATGTTTCGCCATTTCGTGACACGTAGGAGAGACCGGGGGAACGGCGACACCTTAAGGGAATTTAAATTTTCTCACTTCAAAAAAATGTATTTTTTAATAGTAAAAATTCTAAAGATGTCTAAAGGTGGCATGATCTGTATAAATTTAACCGTAATGATAACGGCAAAGTAAGCACACATAAAAAAAAATTTATTTCAACCTCTGTACAGTGACAGGATTATCCAGGATACTGGGGTCATGACGCCACTCTTTAATGGCCTAGTCAATACATCAAATGGATACTAGGAAACACATAACATACTGAAAAGATTTAGAAAGCAATTTAATTTAGCAGAATAATGAATAATTACAATGTTCCTTAATCTAGATTTATTAATGTGCTAAGCTTGCTTACAATTTAACTCGAATTGCAAAAGTCACCCTTTGCCAGGGTGGCGGCATGACCCGAAGAGGACACTATAGCTGAAATCCCCCAGTAAAGTCGAAAGAAGAACCGAACTTGTTCAGCACATGGCATCAAAATGTCGGTGAATGCATGTAGATGACGGGTAATATTATCTTAAGTACCTAATGTTACAATTAAAGGTGTTTACCTCAATTCATTTGAAGCTCCAAAATAAAGCAACTAGATGAAAAGTAAATTTTTCACCAGAACAAACGAACGACGGACAACAAAATCACTCTTACTCTAGGCACTGTTTCTATTATTGGCTGCTCTAATGCAGGCGCATTCACTCTCTCAAACTGCCGTTCGTTGTTAAGCTAGACGGAGTGGCGGCATAACCCCGGTTTCCCCAATGTTAAAATATGGAAATTGAGTGGCGATATTTGAAAAGGCAATTTTTTTAAGTGAAAAGGAAAAAATAGTCTTCACAAGCAGTTCATTTCTCAATCGCTTAGAATCGTCAGATTTAATTGTAGAGCCCTATAACTTCCATTTTACTGGAAACTTAAAAAAGAAAAATCTACTTTTGTAAACAAAGGAGAAATGGGTGTAGAAACGTCAAAAATATCCAATCAATTGCCTATTAAGAAATTCATGGAGCGAACATTCCACAATTGAACAATTTCTGTATAAATATATTATAGAGAAATATCCTTACTTCGAAGCAAGTTCATTTATTGTAGGGTGTTTAATTCACTACAAAAACTGTTACCCACGAGTACCAAAAATACAGATTTTAAACTTGCAACTTATTCTAAATATTTATAATATTCATGCAAACACAGAAATGGCCAATCGACCCTATATTATAAAAAATAATTTTAAAATCTTGCTTCATTCAATACATGGAAAACCATTAAAGAAGCAATTACATTATAACATTCTCCCTACGTTGCGAGATGTGACACTGTTTAATCAATATCCATTACAAAACTTACCGGAACCATTATCAAAGAAGTCTTGCCTTAATGAAAGGCAGGGGCAATGAGATAAATTTCTCAAAAAATATATACTATAATCAATCACTTATTAGACGCTTCCTATAACAACCTTGCACTCTTATACAATTTAACCTTCCGTCTACCAGACGGGTCCATTGGACCCGACATGTACATTCAAAATATTTATTCAAACCAGAAATTTCTTCAAAACAAACTAAATGTATAAATCAGACAATAATAAGTTAAATAAACAAATTAAATAGTTTTAAGTAAAAATTCTGGTGTAGAATGTTTTTATAAAACTTGAGTAAAATTTCCGGTAGTTCTAGGGTTAAGGAAAAATAATTTCCGGCATGCTTCAATTATGAGGCTCATTCAGTCGTTGTCTGGTGTTTATGTATTATTTTTTGGACTCCCGCGTGTGCCAAAACAAACTTTCATTTGATATTTAATATTGATTCTAAACATTAAAAATACGCAAGCCAGAATCGGATTTCAAACTTTCTTTGTCGTTATAATTCAGGAGTAGAACGACGTGATAACGAGTTATTTCGCAGTACTTCGAAACTTTGTGCTAGCAAAGAGAAATTTCCATAAGATGTCGATGTCATGTTTTAAAATACTATTTGAGAACGTGAGTTTTAAAACTCGCCGTATCCAAAGAGTTTTCTCTATCAATCTATTCTATTGATGAGCGTGCATCGCCTGACCTCGAAGATGATGAACCTGCATCGAAAACACTACATTTTGCAAAATAGTTTTATCGTCTGGCATTGGAAAATCTTGGTTTAGAATGCAGGCATGAAAGCGGGAAATAAGAAAAAAAAGTGGAAAATCTTTTCCATCTATAGATTGGCGTTAACTTTTATAATTTAGACACATTTTAAAGGTTATTTATAGAATAAAATGAAATATAACTGTATGTAGGGTCTTTATTTTATTTTCTTAACTTAAAAAACATTAAAACAAATTTAAACAAATCAAAAGTGTTGCATAAATAGGACAAAATATTCTATTCCAAAAATAACCTTATGAGAACTTCGTTAAGGTCTAAAAAAAAAATTCACTTTGGAAAGATACTTTAAACTTTATTTACATGACTTTCATATGCTTATAATATAAGCTTCCCTTTGATTGGATAGCTCTTTGGTACAGCAATTCAGAAAAAAAACTCCTAGGATTTGAGTAGACTAAATGTCTGATTATTAAATTTTTGAGACCCCTCCCCCCCCCCCCCTCCCCCACCTTATAGGCTTCCAATATTTTCTTTGCATCAGTCCAGAGAATGACCAAAATTGTGTTAAAAAAGATTGAATTCCTCCTTTAGGAGGAATTCTTTCATGCCTGATAATGGACGCAGTCAGAGGATTTTCGTGATTTCCCAAAATTTGATTTTTTGGATAAGGCGACTTTTTAAACTCACGTCCTCATTTGTATTTTCCTTGAGTACTGTTTTGGAGGGTACTTTTTCGCTTGCAGACACCAATAGAACACAAAATTCAAAATCCTAAGAATGTATAAACAGGCATCCTTCGACTTGCGTATTATGCGACTTACGTAATTTCGCAGTTACGTTATAAATCTCGAAAATTACATTTACGAACACACTAGCCCGTTTGATAGGCATTCTTTTAAAAATTATTTTATAAATAAAATAGGCAGAGAAAAATCACAACCGTAATATAGTTTTATATATTAATGAGAGTTATATTTTTATAGGAATATACAATCAAATCTTTAACAAAACAAACTCAAATCTAATTAAAATGAGAAAATCTGGGGTTCAACAGTAAGAATTATGTTAGCTGAATACGTTTACACATACGCTTTAAACGCCGGGTAAAATTATGAGCTACTTTAAAAATATCCCACCAAACAATATAGCCTCCCCCTCCCCCAACCACCTGCAATAGTTTTTTTTTATAAATCTATTTTTTAGAATTTACTAATGCAATTTTCTTTGCTATTGTTACACCCTAAAAACGGAGCAATAAGTGAAAGAAAACAATAACGCGCGTACTCCCCCCCCCCCCCCCCAGGCATTTAGTTACTTTTTTGCGATTTATATTAAATTTGAAATGAAATAGAACTATCTTTTTAAGAGTATGCTTTCTCTTCTTAAACTAAACTTCATAATGGACATCAAGACTAGAAAATGTCATTTTCATGTAATCGTTGTTTTAGTTTTTAAGAATAAATGGCAGTATTCAATTTAAAAAAGGATGCCATGCGAGTTGGAATTTTACTAATACTACGCCATTCGTTTCAATTTGCATCTTTCCAAATTATTGCCAGAAAAGTAGTTCATTTTTCACTTACGCGAAACCTAGAAAAACTGTATTACCGTGTTTAAGACTGAGGGATTTGACTAGCATTGTCTCAAAATAACGCCATTTTTCTCTGGTAATTTTCTTGAATGAATTACAGCGCGATGACACGCTCTACTATTTGAATGTCATCCATACTACATTATTTTACTCGGAACGTCCCTATGGCAGTGATGGAACAGTGTAGCAGCAGAGAATCAATTGATACCGCAAAATGTTATGAGTATTCTTCATTTAACTTCAGAGAGACAGAATTTCTGAAGGCGAAGAATACTATAAAAATTGACAATCGCTCAATGGCTGCGCCACTGTTCCATCACTGCTATGGTTAACGCGGGAAAAAGTGGGTGCTTCTGCATGCACTCTATTGAATTGTCACAAGACGGACGTTTGAAATAAATTGTATTGTTTTAAAAATGCCTCGTTCTTAAACAAAAGACACTCTTTATAAAAGGTGTTTTAAAGCAGATTACAACAATACAAGTTTCAATAGCAATGACAGACTGTCGGTGTAGATTTTGTCAGCCAGTCACTTTACCAGATCTGTTGCAGATATATTATGGCTGTCTATACATATTAAGGTTTATTTCTAAATTAGAAAATATCACGTGTGCTGGACGAAATCAAAATTATTTTTTTTCGCTCAGCTCCATTCTATGCAGGTGCTGCATGTTTTGGTTTACTGATGTTTTCAATCTTATTCTTACCCCCCCCCCCTTTTTTTTCCCATATACTATATGCATGAAGTGAAAATATGAGATTCGTTCAATTTTTCAGCTTTAGTTTTTTTCATTGATTTAGACATTTCCGAATGTCCTTAATACGATTTTGTTAAATTTAGAAGTCGTGTCGCTCTGCAACCCCTTTTCTGTGAACGTTATAACTGTCAGCCTTTGTTGAGTAGAAATTCATTTCCTTTCCTATTTGAAGTGGATAAAAAGGTACAAGCTGAACTCATTTTGAATATTAAATAGGATACCTTGTTGGGCTTTTCTCATTTCACTGGTCAAACTAAGATGGACATAACACTTCACATTCAAAATTAACTTTACTTGCTCTATTTAAATTAACATTAGAATGACGTAGAAGAAAATAGTATGACTCAGTGGCGTGGCGTGAAAATTTTCGGTGGTCATCGCAATTATTTAAGTTTGTGGTGAAAAATTATTAACTCTAAAATTCAATGGTTGAATGTTCAAAAAAGAAACTTTAAATCTTACCTTCACTTATACATGAACTCCAAATGTTCTGCTAAAACTGGATCGTAGAGTTTTAAAAGCTTATTAAGAGTTTTAAAATATTGCTTGGTCATCGCCGCATCCAGCGATGACCGGACGCCACGCCACTGGTATGACTATAACGTTGTATAGAATTCGTTGTATGTTTGGAATAATGTATTACGTAGCGGGTTTTCAATCAGTTCAGCGAGCTGTGCTAACGAAAGTATATTTAACTTATACAATAAATTTTGAATGCAAAATCTATAAAGAGCTAAAAAATGTTGTACGGAAAAGTGAAAGCATTCTTATGGAATGCGATTACCATTTCTATAAGAGTTAAACAACGCGAAAAATATGCATCCTACATCTTTTATGACTGGTGATGACGTGAATACACAACAGAAGTCTTATTCGTATTGAAAGGTTATTTAAAGGTCTCGCATTTAAACGTTATTAAATGGATAAGAATATCGGTTTAGTACTGAATCTATGACAAAAATGTACAGGGCAAGTCAAAATGAATATAGCGATTACAAACGGCTATAACTATTCAGTGGTATCGTATATGTATTGTATATGTATCCCTGTATTATGTATAAAGCATTGCTATAATTCCCCCGTGGATACGTTGTATTGCGAAAAAAAGTATCTGAAATGATAAGGAGAATTTTATATCTTTTAGAGAATAGGCATGGACGCAAGTGCTTGCGAACCACAGACTTCCGGTTAGTGTTTTCAAGATACTACGTCTTATAAATTTCTGCAGTAGTATTTTTTGTTGTTTGTTTACTTTTATAATGCGAATGCATTAATGGGTAAAATCAGTCATTTTTTTCGTTGAAGAATTAATTTATTTGTATTTCAGCAAAGTGCACAAAAAAGGCGCACTACATACACATTTTGCTACAGAAAAGCAACTTTACAATTCAGCTTTTAATTTGAAGATTATTTTTCCACTCACTTTGTTCTAGCGACCTATCAATAACTAAGTGACTCTTGCATTGCCAATGTTTTAGTTAAATATTAAGCCCTTTTCTGCATTCATGTTGGAATAATTTATCGGAGTATGTGCATTCTTAGATGGGACACATGTCTGTGCCAATTGAGTCTGATACTTTGAGAAAAATGGGCTCAATACAAGAACTGAAGAATAGCACAACAGTTAAAAAATATATATATATATATATATACAGACATCTTCGATTTAAATTTAAGACTTTTTATATTTAAAACTGTATGCAAATAATTTTGTTTAACAGTTTAACAGTATGAAGGAACGTGGACATTTTAGGCTTATGCATTATTTTTTACTCAGCAATTTCATACCCTATTAGCATACTTCAATACGTAATGTTCTTCGAATCGAGGCTAACGAAAAAGACAGGCTACCGCGGTGGGTCCGATTCTTCTTTTTTTACAGACCGCTGGAGTCACGTGATGATCGAATGCACCAATGAAGGTGTGCGAAAAGAGCATCACGTGACTCCAGCGGTCTATAAAAAAAGAAGAATAGGACCTACCGCGGTAGCCTGCCTTTCTCGTTAGCCTCGCTTCGAATGCACAAAATCTCAGCCGTTTTTTGAATTCATCCAACATTGAGTTTTGAATGGCTTGTTTGATTTCAAGCTTCTTATAAGTTATAAAAAATCAATAGCAGATATTACGTAAGTAAATTCTATTTGTGTTTAATATGTTATAATGTCACATTTCTATAGATATTCGCGTATTGAATCAAACTCAATGGCATCGAAGATTCTTAAATGAAGAAAAGCTGCGATTTTTTTGTAGCTGCCTTTTCTATATTTCTTATTAAGTTATTTTCTTAGAATAACAATGGAAATAGGTTTTCTGAAATGGTAGCTTAGAGGAAGAAGTAGAGGGGAATTAGCAAAAATAACTCATCTGTTAGCGGTGTGTCAGGCATTTGCTTCCTTATCGTTTCAAACAGACGGTCCCATGCGTTTAGCAAAAGAGTACTATTCTCAACCCGTTTTCAGTCACTGGAAGGCAGATCGCTGATTCTACCAGTGATGTTTTTTCCTGATTGAGATAATGATTTTTAGTGGATTAAAACATTGGATGACGATGATGATTGTGATAATGGATGATGATTATGATTAATAATTAAAATGGATGATAATTATGAAGAATGGGGATTATGAATGGGGATTATAAAGGAAATATGAATGGTGATGGTTGACGGACAATGATAATTGATGATTATGATGATTAATAATTATGATGAATGATGATTATGAAGAATGATGATAATGAATGATGATTATGAAGAATGATAATGAATGATGATTATGAAGAATGATGATAATGAATGATGATTATGAAGAATGATGATAATGAATGATAATGAATGATGATAACGAATGATGATAATGAATGAAATATGAATTGCGATGGATGATGGACAATGATAATGAATAACGCAAGATGATGATTAATCATCATTAATCATCATACATAGGATGATTATTAATGATGATAACGAGGGCGGATGAGGATGGATGAGGGTTTTTTAGGGATGTTTTTCTAAACTTTCACAAATTTTTGCGATTCCTACATCATGAAGTTCCCGAATCCAGTGGTATTTTTATTGTGTTGTGTATACGAAATGCACATACGTCGTATGAGTGATTTTGAGATAAGGCGTTTTTGAACACTTACTATAACAAGGTATCGGTGAAATTTATTTCAATGGGAGCATTTTAAGTGCCAAATTTTTAGTTATTAAAATAGATCTGCAGGAGAACTAGAAACTGAAAAATTTTAATCTTTTTTTAAAAGTCTTCATTCTACATTGTTATGAAGTGGAACTTGTATTGCGCCCTTATTTAAAATACATTTACAAAAACTGTCCATCTCGCGGGAGTTAAACCATACATTCTGAGGAAAGTGATAAGAAGTCGAGGAAAGATTTTAATAGTGTCACGGCGACACTCACTAATGGAATCATGCGTATCACACACTACACATACATACATCCAAACGTGTCTTCTTCCACAAAAGAAACAGAAATTACGCTGAGCAGAAAATATTGTTTTGCCAGCACCTTATAATACTCTATGTAATTTCACTTGACCTCTGGTTCACTTTCCTCTCTTCATCTTAGGTCAGCAACTAGGATAACACCGTAACTGGCTGACGAGTCACTGTTTTTCTTCTTCCTACTTGAGATCAACAGGTAACTTCGTGCTTTACTAGATTGTGAGCTGTTTGGACAAACCAGGACAACCTGGGACTTGAGTCTTCGACGAACGAATAGATGAAGTGGGAAGTACGGAAGTCTTTGAGAAGCAATTGACATTACATAGAGCATAACTTAAGTTATTAACATTCGTTTGGTTATTTGAAACAGTATCATGAAAGTCTAAATATTTGTCAAGCCGATGGAATCTAAAAAGTAAACTGCACTGAATCTAACTATACCCTATTTTTTAGCCAATCAACAGAGATCCAAAAGAAACAAATTTCACCAATTCCTAGTTTAGGTGATAGTGTCTACGTGAAAATCAGAGAATGTAAAGGTCTGTGCTATTAATAACAGCAGTAGAAGATGAAATACTTATGCCCTATTTCCTCTGCTACTTCATCTAATCTCAAATAACAACCTATGTGCATTGTTATTTTATAAAAATATCCCATCAAAGAGTATCGAAAAGACTTAACAGGTCCTCGCAGCTTGTTTTCTGCAAATTTTATGATTATTTAGGTACAATTCTTTCAATATCATTCGGCTGATGGTGCCAATTCCTATAGGGTATTATGAAATTATTAAAAAACTAGTTGGATGCGCCAATCCCAAAACTTTCTTCTATCTTATACATCTTAATATTTCAAAAACTAGTTACACATGTTAATACTTCAATATTATTAGTTCATTACTATACCAACTTTGATTTCCATCTTAAATTCCTGCTTCAGTCAATTAAAAGACTAAAAACGAGCTAATCTATATCATGATATTTGTTAAAGATAATAGTTTTTCCTTATTCTGTTATCAGATGTTTGCGAATAGCCGGCTTAGCAGAAAGTGAGTTCCCGCCTTTGCACGAGCCGTCGATGGACAATAGAACTACGAAAAATCAAGAAAAGTATACAAAAATCGCTATCACAGAGCCCCTTTACCGCGCGGTATTTCCAAATTCAAGGAGGACCTGATGGCCAAAGCCAAAAACATGCACAAAAAATTGGGTTCAATTGTATGCATAATTTTATACACTTTTCGATTGTACAATAAAGAAAATGGTACAGACATCGTAATTATAGCTCCCCCTTCCAGCGGAATTTTTCCAAATTCAGGGAGGACCTTCATGCCATGACCAAAAAGAAAAAATTTGGCTCAATTCTCTGCATAACTTCATACACTTTTCGATGATACAATATTCAAAATGGCGCAAAAATCGCTATTAAAGCGCCCCTACCAGCGAAATTTTTTCCAAATTAAGGAAGGACCTGCTTACCATAGCCAAGAACTTAAAATAAAAATTTGGTTCAATTTTATGCATAACTTCATACACTTTTCGATGGTACAATATGCAAAATCGCTATTACAGCGCCACCTATCGGCGAATTTTTTCCAAATGCAGGGAGGACCTACCTGCCATATCCAAAAGCTTAAAATAAAAATTTGGTTTAATTCTATGCATAACTTCATATACTTTTGGATGGTACAATATTCAAAATCGCACAAAAATCGCTATTACAGTGCCCCCTACCGGCGAATTTTTTCCAAATTCAGGGAGGACCTACCTGCCATATCCAAAAGCTTAAAATAAAAATTTGGTTCAATTCTATGCATAACTTCATACACTTTTTGATGGTACAATGGCGACAAACAGACGGACACACGGATAGACAGACATTTTCTATAAACATGTTTTTTGGGATCTCTGACCCCTAAAACATGTAAATCCGTCGAAAACCGGAAGTCGAAAAAAATTTCGATTACAATACTTTCTTCTATTGAAGATAGAAGAAAGTAATATAACTTAATATTTTAATATCTGCTGTTTATTTTTTTTTATTGCATAACTAAAAATCGCAAAATCATTTAATGAATCCATCCAGAATTTGATGTTTGATCCCTTCCAATAGTGGCTGAGATTTTGTTTTCGAAGAATATTAAACACTGAAACATAATGCGGCACAAAAATTTTTGCAGCTTAAAAATATGCTATTAAACAATTAAAATTGTTTAGCAAAAATATAAAAAACAGGATGTCTACCCACCATCATTCTAATAAATCGTAAACAATTACAAGTATACGATTTTGAATAGTAAAGGGCCTTACCTTCCCAAATCTCCCCTATTCTTATATTTTAATGGATATACTGTTCTTCTATCGACTCCATTTTGCCCGTTTAGATTTATTTTCTCACACATTATTACACGAAATTTTGACCGAAATTTGTCACAAGGATGAATTGAATTTATAAAGATCGCGGGAAAAGGGTTTAATAGTGACTTGACTGTAACTTTGGCATTGCAGAAATATAAAGGTTCATAAGACAATTTTAGAGTAAAGGGAAAACCTGCGAATTAATAAATTTCAAAAACTGTGTAGGAAATTATGGATGTTGCATACCTTTTATGACCCTTTGCTGAAATCAATCTAAATCTAATTCAAATACAGGCATCGCCCGACTTACGTATTAGTAATGCGATACAAACTTTTGCGTAAGTCGAATTTTATGTATGTCGAATTTATAAATTCCTTAGGTAAAATTTTGTCAGAAACTGCAATATTTATTATATGTGCATTATTTACACAGTATTTTATAAATAAAGCATCATGCAGCAGTATTTACTTGGATATAAACTAAAAATATGAAAAAATATATAAACAAATTGAAAGAACACTTCAAATAAAAAGTATCTTGTGGAATATAGAATTTATAAATTTAATTCAAACGAACAGCTCAGAAGCTGGAAGAAAAAATAAACTCGTTCCTCTTCACCAAAACTTTGAAATTAGGTTTCGTTATGATTTGAATTCAGCTAACAAAATTGTAACAGTTAAACAGTTTTTTTTTTGGCTATTTTTAATCGGTTTTTTTTTTTTTTTTTTTTTTTTTTTTTTGTGAATTTACGTAAGTCGGGTCTCATGTAAGTCGAGGGATGCCTGTGTATGTGTATAGGGAAGTTTAGGGCATTAGTATTTTTACTGTAGAAAGAGCCATAAAATTTTCTGCTGTGGACATTTTAACGCGTACTATCGTGAAAAAGCTGTCCTCGTAATGGGGTAAGCGAGTTCGATACCCTTCAACTAGAAGCCTGTGGTTCGGAAGTTCACGTTTGTTTTCTTATAAATAGAAACCCTTCATGTCAGATTTTCGTAAAACAAAATATCGAGTGTGAATTTATATACATATGCTTAAGGATTTACAATGACACACGTTTACAATGTTTAATAACTAATAGAAATTTGCATAAGGAAATATTAAACTAAAACTTTTGGAGAATAACTTAAATTCGGCTATGTTTTCTGCTGTATACACATAACTATCAGTAATAAAATATTTTTGATGTATACTTCAGGCGTTGATTAACCCTTACATAAGTTATACTCACTTATAACATTTCCAAATCATTCTAATGTTCATTTAAATGCAGTAAGTAAAGTGAATTATATGAATGTGAAGTGTTATGTACATCTTAGAGTTCAAAGCTTTGACCAGTGAATTAAAAAAAGCACAGTAATGTATCCTATTTAACATTAAAAATCAGTTCAGCTTGTATATTTTTATTCACTTCAAATAGAAAATGAACTTCTACTCCACAAAAACTGATTTACAGTTATAATGTTCACAGAAAAATATATTTGCACACGACGGAAGCGACACAATTTCTATATTTTAATTAAATCGTATTAAGCAAATTCCGAAATGTTTAAATCAGTGAAAAAAAACTAAAGTTGGAAAATTTTTCGAATCTAATATTTCCTTCTCATGTATATATAAAATAAGTAAAAAAGTAATTTAACAAATTACAACGACCCTTTGTTAAATGATTTTTTCAAAGACTAAAATTTAAGACAAAAATTCGCACGGAGTGGATCCTACATTACGTACGCCATGGATTAAACATTAACATTCCTGGGCCCATCGTGAACACATTTTAAAAGAAATTTCAGTTTTACAATTTTCGGTACTGTCCATTTTTAAACTTCTACGGAGCTGGTCCTACATTACGTACGCCATGGATTAAACATTCCTATTCCTGGACCCATTTTAAATGAAATTTCATTTTTAAACTTATAAACATCTGACACTATTACTTTTTACACCGTCGTATGGAGAAAAAAATGTACCTTTAAATGCAATTTTTTTAAAGCTATATCTCAATTTGTTTCCGAGTTTTTTTTTTTGTAGTTTTTATTACTTTTTTGTCATAGTGGCAACAGAAGTACCCATCTCTTTTGAAAGTAAAGGGAAAATACAGATGACTGTATAAAACCTTCGGAAAACGAATAAAGTGCGGGATTCAACTCATAAAACGCTTCAGATATGTTTTTGATTTCCTACCCTGACTGAGGACAATAACCCTTTTTCCAAATGGTTAAGATTGAAAACAAAGTAAACCAGGGAAACACTTGAAGCATCTGCGTAGAAAGGAGATGAACGAAAGAAAAAAAATGATTTCGTCAAGCAGACGTGGTATTTTCTAATTTAGAAACAAACGTTAATATGCATCGACAGCCGTAATATATCTGGTAAAGCTGTTGGCTGCCAAAACTGCACCAACAGTGGGAGTCTTTAAAAAAACAACACAAGTTTTCAATAGCAATGAAAGTATTGCTGTAATCTGCTTTTATAATACCTTTTGTAAAGACTGCCTTTTGTTTAATAACGAGGCATTTTCAAAACAATACATTTTACTTCAAACGTCCGTCTTGTGACAATAATTACCTGCAGAACCACCCAACTTTTCCGTGCTAACCCTAGGGGTGCGTTTGGGTAAAATAAATCAAATGCAATAATATGGATGACTTTCGCAGTAGAGGAGCTCTGTGTCATCGTGCCATAATTCATTCAAAAATTTATTAGAGAAAAATGCCGTTACTTTGAGCCCATCCTAGTCCAATCCCCCAGTCATATATGGGAATGCAGTTTTTCTAGGGTGCGTGTAAGAGAAAAATGAACTACTTTTCTGGCAATAGGGAAAAATGAAAAAAATTCAGGCAAATGGCGTAGTATTAGTAAAATTCTAACTCGCTGGTATCATTTTTACATTGAAACTACCATTTATCCTTAAAAACTAAAGCAACAATCATGACATGAAAATTACATCGTTTTCTAGTGTTGTTAAAGCTTGACGTCCAATATGAAGTTTCGTTTAAGAAGAGAACTTGATAGACTCTTGAACATATTGTTGTATTTCGTTTCACATTTAATATAAATCGCAAAAAAGTTAACTCAATGCCTGGAAAAAAAGTACGCGTATTATTTTCTTTTCATTATTGATCCGTTTTTAGGGTGTAACAATAGCAAAGAAAAATTGCATTAGTAAATTCTAAAAAAATAGATTTATAAAAATATAAACTATTGCAGGTTGTTGGGGAAAAATGGCTGAAGAGTTTGGTGGGATATTTTTAACCTCTTCGGTCCCTGGGTCCCCCATACGGGGATCTCTGTTCTTTTCCTTATAAAAACTAAAATGTCCGATTTTTTACATTTTCACATCACTTCTTAAATAGCTGAATGCTTTTGGCGTTCAAAGCAAACGAATAAACGGCAGCCTCTAAGATGATTCCCACATAAAATAAATGTTATTTTCATCTGAATTTGCAAAATGCCTAAAAATGCCCAAAAGACAGTAGGACCCAGAAAGTGAGAAATTTTCATATTTAACTGAAATCTTTTTCAATAAAAATTTGAGTATTTTTAGATTATTGACTTGTTTAAAGCTCTTCAATTTGCGATTGCGTTCATTTAGGTTAATGGTTATTAAATGGATGTTTTTAAAGGGGATTTTTAGTTTTAGATTCCTATTTTTGAACCTAAATGACTCGGTGCCTAAAGGATCCATTTCAGAAAAGATATTTTTTCTGTCCTTTACGCTGTCATTTTGTTTGAAAAAAAAAAACAATGAATAATTTGCATTTGTGTTATTTTAGCTTCGGAACTGAAGAGGTTAAGAAGAGAAAGCATAGACTCTTGAACATATTGTTCTTTTTCATTTAAAATTTAATATAATTCGCAAAAAAGTTAACTAAAAGCAGTACGTGTGTGATCGTTTTCTTTTCATTACGGCTCCGTTTTTACGGTGTAACAACAGCAAAGAAAAATTGCATTAGTAAATTCTAAAAAATAGATTTATAAAAATGTAAACTATTGCAGGTTTTTTTTTTGGGGTGGGGGGGGGGGGGGGTTATACAGTTTGGTGGGATATTTTTAAAGTAGCTCATAATTTTACCCAGGGTTTAAAGCGTATGTGTAAACGTATTCAGCTAACATAATTCTTACTGTTGAACCCCAGATTTTGTCTCATTTTAATTAGATTTGAGTT
The DNA here is from genome assembly GCA_963932465.1 of Maratus speciosus. NCBI lineage: Eukaryota > Metazoa > Arthropoda > Arachnida > Araneae > Salticidae > Maratus > Maratus speciosus. Next base: position 2,141,550 of record CAWVRF010000002.1, on the reverse strand, counting down.
TGTTTTGTTAAAGTAGCTCATTTTACTCGGGTTTTAAAGCGTATGTGTGTGACGTTACGTTCAAATCTGTAAAAAAGAATATCCATTGGTTTAAAGAAAAATCACATATTCACCAATTTTTATATATAGATATTACGTAAAGTGAAAACCAGTGACCCTGTAGTGGGTTTTAGCGCAAGTCTTTGGTACGCATGTTCATCACTTGTTCTTCAAGGGTACAATTTGTTGATTATATTTTACGCGAATCTATTGCATCTCTTCACTGTGCCTTTACAACAATTATTGTGTGCTATTAGATACTCAATAGCCTAGGAATCGCAAAGGTACACTTGATATAGAAGCACAATAACGTACATTAAATTATAAGAAAACAGATAGTTACGATAGTTAATTCATTAATTACTCTACATTTTAAATAGTTGAATTAAATTTAATTTAGGAGGTTGACACAGGGAAGATATTTTGTTCTGGGAAATGAAAATATCAATATTTAAAAATTACATTTGTTTGTTAAATTAATAGCTTAAATCTCTTCCGAAATTCCACCCAAGAAAAACAATTCGTCCTCGAAAAAAAAAGTTATAATTTCAAAATTGACATTGATAAAAATTTCATTTTCGCTAGCTGAAAGTATTTGTTTTCCTAATTGTTCGCGTACCGATATCTATTAAAGAAGTGCTGGGTTCAATTTTCGAGGTACTTATAAAATTCGGAATAAATATTAAATTAAGATGTACAATTTTTTACCAATCCAATATTGACATCAGTTGTAATTAGAAGAATGTAAAAATGAGATTGAAAACAGAACTATAACATACAATTTGAAAAGGATTTCCACAGAGGAAATACTATGTATATTTAACTAATAGGTAATCTGAATGTGTTCAAACAATTCATTAGTCAGGCATATTTTTGAATGCTTGATTGTGATTAATTGGGGGGGGGGGGGATTAGCTAAAATGGTTCTTCCCTCTCAAGGAATTCAGTGTATAAATTCTTAAGATTTTGAATTTTGTGTTATGTCAGTGTCTGCAAAAGAAAAACTACCATCCAAAACAACACTGAAGGAAAATACTTTTAAAACAGTGTTATTTCAACATCGACATCTTACGATATTTCTCTTTGCTAGCATAAAGTTTCGCAGTAGAAACTCTTATCCGTAACTCTTTTAATCGAAACTCTCGGTTAACCGAAATCCATTTTTAAAGCTTTTTTTTTTCTTTTTACCATCCCATTCCTTGTGTGCAAATTCTAATTTTGAAAACTTTTTTTCTCCTGAAACTAATATTCATTGTGTGCAAGCGGTGCTTTCAGAACGACGAGTACATAAATATTTTCGATCTCCTTTCATTCCTTTGAATTTAACTAGAGCTCCCGTAAGCTGCAGAGTGGAACGAAGAAAACGAAACAATTAGCAATTCTGAAGCTCCTGACTATTTTTCAAAAGGTTTGGCATGGCTGGAGCAGCAGAAAAACTGATACGGGTGTACTCATAATATTTAAAAACTCCGTGAAAGAGCTTCAAAGAAAAGGCAAAATTGCGACATACAAAATATTTTTTCAAACCCTTGTGATCTATGTAAAAGATGCTTAATTTCGAAATTAAAATTCAAGTAATTAATTCTAGTTTCTATTTTACTATTGCTTTATTTTTATTAAGCACTTGTTACCATAATCAGAAATACTGCCTATATTTCTCCAAAATCTTAAATTTGAAGCCTTCTCGATGATCCGAAAATTTCGATTTTCCGAAAGAGGGTCGGTTCCAATTACTTCGGATAATCGAGGTTCTACTGTATTACAAAATTAATTTCCAGTCATTTTGTTTCTGAATTCTGACAAAGAAATGATGGTTTGTAACCCGATTCTGGCTTGGTTATGCGTTGGTGTAATATTTAGAATCAATACTAAACATGAGATCAAAGTGTTTCGAACACGTGAGTCAAAAAATAACTATTTAGTGCATAGCCAGACAACGAACGAATTAGCCTCACAATAGAAGCATCCTGAAAATGCTTTTTCCTTGCATTGTATAATGGTGCAAAGAATATGCATAAGAAGCATGTAATAAGAGATTCTATTTATAGTATATTTTTTGAGAAATTGTTTATCTCGTTGCCCCACCCTTACATTAAGGCAAGGTTTCGTTTATAATGGTTGGGATGAAAGTTTTGTAATGGATATTTATTAAACAGTGTCATCTGGTAATGCAGGGGTAATGTTATAAAGTAGGGTAATGACGCTCACTTAAAGGAAAACATGAATAGCTAGTCACATTTGCACAAAAAAATCAATATTTTATTAATGAAGTATAACTCCAAAGCAGAAGAAAGTTTGCAATCAACTCATTTGCATAAAATTTTTGGGAATTTTTTTTATCGTTTTATTTAATTAACAATGGATTGAGCGGTCATGCCCGACAGGGTAGGGTCATTACGCTCACAATTTGAATACAAGATTTAAGTTGGCGTTATTTATAGTTGGCGCAACAAAGCACTACAAAAATAAAAGCATGCACGTACAGCTAAATGTATATATTTTGTAGAAATAATGAGTCAATGAACATTTGAAAATAAGAGTGTACACTTACCTTCAAGTGAGATGTTGTAGAATTTTATTATGAAACAACTTCAAACTAATAACGTGAGGACACAAAAATGCTTTCTTCCCGACGGTCACTATTTTTACTGGGAACTTACGGTGAAGTTCGCTAGGTGCCGGTAGTACGTTTTCCATTCTATTCTGTTTTTAGATATTTGTTTGAGCGGGATTGCCCGCTCAGCGTCATTACACTACTTTCCCCTAATTGCTTCTTGAGCGGTTTACCATACATTAAATGTAATAAGATTTTTAAATTTTATTTTTTGTAATACATTTTCCGTTGGAAATCCCTGTGTGTGTTTGAATATTATAAGCCTTTCGAATAAACTGCCATCTTCAAATTCCCAGTTTGTTGAGTACTCGTGAGTCACAGTGAATGAACACACCCTCCCATGAATGATCTTGCTTCGAAGTAGGATATTTCTCAATAATACTGGGTGACCCAGAAGTCTCGCCCTGATTATAAATATTTATTGTGCTCAAACTATTATAATTAGACTTATGTTTGTTTGGACACATTGTAAGTACTGTTAATAAAGTTTTTTTTAAATAAGACTACGTACCTCAGTACATTCCAACATGTGCCCCCTTGGTAGCTCTGAGAATGTCTAAGCGGTATTCTTATTCCCGCCAAGTGTTAACATGTTGCAGTACACACAGTAGCTTCAGCAGCAGATATTTGAAGTTCACGAGTTGATTGAGTAGGACTCCGCTAAAACGATTGCTTCACTCACACTAGGCCCTGCCACGTCTGGGCAGATCAGCAACGCTGCCTCTTTCTTTAAACCTGTCATACCGTCGCTTTATTGATTTTGCAACAGGAGGATTGTATCCATAACAACGTCAAAATGTTCGCAGAACATGAATGGGCGTTTTCGTTTCGCGAAACCAAAGCACACATCGAGCTTTCTCTTGAATGGACGCCATTTCGGTCAAAAATAGCTTCCTTACAAAGTCCTCCTTCCCCGAGTCGCTCTTGAAGGAGCCATCGCGCCATTGATTGCACAAAAAAAAAAACCTTCTTAAACTGACCTATCCAATGATACAAGTTACATCATTATACAAACGGTTCATTTGTAATGAATTATTATAATCAGGGAAAGACTTTTGGTTCACCCTGTCTATTTGTGTAGAAATTGTTCACTTGTGGAATGTTTACTCGATAAATTTCTTAATAAGCAATTATTAGATATTTTTTGACAAATGTTTTTACTCTTATTTCCTCTGTTTGCAAAAGTAGATTTTTAAGTTTCCAGTAAAAGTTTTTTACGCCTCTAGAATTCATTCTCATATTAGTTGGAGACGATTTGAAAATGAGCTGCTTGCGAAAAATATTTTCACTCAAAAACGCATTTTTAAATTTTACCACTCAGTTTTCATATTTTAACAACACACATAACCATTAAAAAAACATTACCCACCACCCACAAAAACTGAAATTATGAATAAAATGAAATTAACTCATTGACAGTTCCCCCAACACATTCAACATAGATTCCAAAATCATAGTAAAAAAAGAGCAGAAAATGAAGAATGGAAATCTGTAGAACCTAGACAGAATGCCCAGGTCCCAAATGCCTAGAGTTCCACAAATAAAGTGGGTGGTTTCCTCTTCCTATTAGCCATAAAATAGCTAAAGAGTGTGACTTTGGGACAACCACACTCCTAAAATAAAGCAATAGACTATTGAAAGACAAGTTCAAAACAAAGAAAGATTAAAAAGGACAGAGAAAAAAAAACAAGTTACCAAATTGAAAGCCACCCTGTCTAAGTAGGAGGCAGCACAAAAAACACGCATTGGAGATCACCAGCACGTTGCCAAAAATGTTTTTATACGATCCTGTGCAATGTGCAGCATAGCCAAGCACACTCCCCAATATACATAAAATTACCAAGCAAGACAAATTCGGAATACCTCTACGACAAAAGTGGCAAGATGACCCTTTGTCATGCTTGCAAGCTCATTAAAAGAAAAGATTGTGTTTTAAAACGTGTTGACATGTGTTCCTTTGATATTCTAAAAAAAAAAAAAATTCAATGCAAAAGTTTGCTTTTAAATTTGTTGTTTTTTCCAATATTTTTAAATAAATAATACCATATTTTTTTTAATAATGAAAGCTGTATCACTTAAATTTTCATGACCAAGATAACCCTTTATTATGAGATGATTACTTTATACCCTAAAGACGAGGTCTATTGTCTTCTTTATATTGGGTTGTTCTTAAAATGGTCTTTATTTTTTCAAATACTATGCTATGTATATAACATTAATAGGAGATGTGACTGAAAAAAATTTGTTACTAAGAGACAGTTTTCCAATGAAATAATTTTAAGTATTCCATCTTTTTTACTGAATGGTAAAAAAAGATCTATTGAATAAGCAGCTGAGCAGTGTTTATGGGGTGTTAGACGAAAAAACTAGGCTTGATTTTGAAAATATTCTGTTTTTTTTGTGCGGAATTAAGTTCTCTCTTAATTATTTTACAGTATAAAAAATAATTTTTTTTTTATTAACACTGGTTTCAAAACTAAAAACTAGTTGGATGTGCCAATCCCAAAACTTTCTTCTATCTTATACATCTTAATATTTCAAAAACTAGTTACACATGTTAATACTTCAATATTATTAGTTCATTACTATACCAACTTTGATTTTCATCTTAAACTCCTGCTTCATTCAATTAAATGAACCAAAAACGATTTAATCTATATCATGATATTTGTTAAAGATAATAGTTTTTCCTTATTCTGTTATCAGATGTTTGCGAATAGCCGGCTTAGCAGAAAGTGAGTTCCCGCCTTTGCACGAGCCGTCGATGGACAATAGAACTACGAAAAATCAAGAAAAGTATACAAAAATCGCTATCACAGAGCCCCTTTACCGCGCGATATTTCCAAATTCAAGGAGGACCGGTTGGCCAAAGCCAAAAACATGCACACAAAATTGGGTTCAATTGTATGCATAATTTTATACACTTTTCGATTGTACAATAAAGAAAATGGTACAGACATCGTAATTATAGCGCCCCCTTCCAGCGGAATTTTTCCAAATTCAGGGAGACCTTCATGCCATGACCAAAAAGAAACAAAAAATTTGGCTCAATTCTATGCATCACTTCATACACTTTTCGATGGTACACTATTCAAAATAGCACAAAAATCGCTATTACAGCGCCCCCTACCGGCGAATTTTTTCCAAATTCAGGGAAGATCTGCTTGCCATAGCCAAAAACTTAATAAAAATTTGGTTCAATTCTATGCATAACTTCATACACTTTTTGATGGTACAATGGCGACAGACACACGGACAGAGACATTTTTTATAAACATGTTTTTGGGGATCTCTGACCCCTAAAACATGTAAATCCGTCAAAAACCGGAAGTCTAAAAAAATTTCGATTGCAATACTTTCTTCTATTGAAGATAGAAGAAAGTAACAAGTCATGCACTGGTAAGTTAGAAAGCAACTTTTGGTCCGATCTCACAGTGAAATAATTATGTAAAATTTAAACACTATAAAAAATAATTTTATATAAGTTAATAAAATAAAGAAATATGCTTAGAACGTGTTTCGAATTTACGTAAGTAAAAAGATCACCGCAACACACCTTTGAAAATAAATAGATTGTAAAGTTCAAAATAAATCTTTGGATTTATAGAAAAGTAGATTTCTGAATAGAGTTTACATAATGTTTGTATGTTCACATTAATATAACTTTAATAATCAATTTAATGAAATTTAAATTTTTAAAGAATTGAATAAATCTTTTTTTTTTCTGTTTGGTTAAAGATTTTTCAAACAAGGATATGTTAAATAGTATATATTTTTTGACAAATGCCCAATTCTTTTTTAAAGCAATCCTTTAGTTGATCATTTTTTCCCGTTTTTTAAAATTGCAAATTTATAATTTATTAAGCGGTACATAAATGAATTTTCCAGATTAAAGAGTAGTTGCAAATATCACATTGACATTTTTGAAGAATTTAAGAAATGCATGATTTTTTTTAACCTTTTGCTCGGGCATTTATTATGCATGGAAAATTATACTACACTATGCTTTTAAAAACGTATTGAAAATTAAATCAAAATTATTTCTAAAATTTTATTGCATTAATCCATCATCAATATGAAATTAAAGTTCTGAAATTTTAAAGAAGTGCCTTTTTTTTATGCTCAGACTCTTCGACGAAAACTTTTTTTTTTTTTTTTTTTTTTTTTTGGGCCTCAAGCATTTATTTTATTGGAATTTTATTTTTTTTTTAAACTTGGCCATTAAATCACATTTAGTAAAATACTAAATCGTATTACGAAGAAATCAGGTTATTTCGATTGACTTTTAAACCATTGTTTAAATTTACATTGGATTATTTTTCCTATTTTTACTTTCAGCCTCTTTAAAGCAAGGAAAACTATACTATTCGTTTAGAAACTTATAGAAAATTATATCAAAATTCTATAATATTTTATTGCATTAATCTAGACCAATATGAGATTAAAGTTTTTTTTTTTTTTTTTTGGGGGGGGGGGGGGGGGAGGGGACTTTTTTTTCTTTGTTTCGAAAAATGTTTTTCGTTATTTTTCAATTTGAAATTTAACTCGTATTTGGTTAAATTGTAGACAAAAATCAAATCGAGAATTTATTTAATTCTACATGATTTAATGACCTCCACAAAAGGATGTAGCGCCCCATTACATTTAATTATAAATTTGAATACATTTAAAATAAAAATTACAAATTAAAATTAGATTAAACATTTACATCCATAATGTAAATTTGCTTATAACTTAGCAACAATTCAACTCGCTTTTCATCTACACTGGCTAATCAAAGCCAGCAGGCGTATTTGAGATAGACCCCATCTGACCTCATTATTTGGTTTTATTAAAAATTTTAATTTAAGCTCAAATTTAAATGAGACTACTTTTGCCCTCTATGTTGGGTTAAATGGGTCGTTCTCTGCCCTCTAGATATATAATTATCTGGTTTATACCATAAGTCGGGCTTTGGAGTTGTGTTCCGAGGTCTACCCGTCAAAAAACAGTGGCACTCCGGGACTGCCAATAGAAGTGAAAACTTCAACAATTACGTGTGTGTTTTTTAATCGTCAGGAAATGTTTTATGCGTTGAATTGTATAGCAGCACTAATGAAAGCATCTGGGGACACGGCAGTGCCCCTGCCAAGTCTTGAAAGCACAGCCGTAAGCATCTTTTTCTGGAAGCAACTCAGGGTACTTTTGACACCCCAATATCTTTGTGTTGGTGATTCCCAAAAACTTGAAACTTCGTAAATCTAAAGTAATGTGGAAATGGAACTAAATGCTGAAATTTCACGTTTCTATCTTTTTTATTTCAGAAGATATATGAACTTAAACTTTCGCTTTTTCGACACTGATTCACCGATCATCAAAACTCAGAGGTACATCCTGTATCCCTAGAATCTTGAAATTTGGTATGAAGGTAGTGTTTGGGATACAATGAAAGGGAAAATTTAAAAAATCCGGAAAATTTAGATAAAAAGTCGAAAAATCAAAAAACCGAGAATTTGGCAGATATGTGATATACGAACCAGGTTTGGCGCGATTTTTTAACGTCAATTTGGCGAAAGCCCGTTTTCCAATACCAGTTACAATATATATTTTTAAATTATTTTCTATTGATTTAAAAAGTAAATAACAATAAATAAACGGTAATTTCATTAATAACTATAGAACAAAACAATTGTACAATTTAAAAAAATAAAATAAAAGTAAATGAACAATTTATTAATAAATAAGCAACAGTAGCCGGGTTACCTTGTAAAATAAAGTAACGCCATTTTGCTGTCAATTAGGTACCCAAGTGCGTATCTGACATCTGTGCCCCGTATTTTATCTTCCGTAATCGAAATTCCCGCCAATACTGTTGGTCATTGACCAGACCATCAACACGATAAAATACAGCGTTATCGATTTTTAGTTACACGAAATAGGTAGGTCACGAATACGGTATAATTAATTTTAACTGACGAAAAACAAAATTTGTTTTAGCAATACGCCGGGAGAAAAAGTGAGTTTTAGCTTTCTTCTTTTGCGGATTGAGCTGAAGAGGGAAAAGTTCCTGTCATTCACCGCTTGGCGCGCTAGTGTCTGTGTCAAAATGCTAGCATGTCGGTTACGTTACAGTGTCTCGAAATCAGTGGTTTTTCCTCATCTCAAAAAAAGCTCACCGTGCCTAAAGATGTTTTCACTTCAATAACCAAGAGTCAATGTCGCATACTCACTAGGATCATCTCGCATTGGGTCAGCTTGATGTATCTTCGCTTTGAATGATCGCTTTAAGAAATTCCATAAGAGTTCGTTTGTTTGAAACAACAATCCACTTTCCTCGATGCTTAATTCCCTTCATCCCAGCTTCCCATAAACCTCCAAAAGGAGGAGATCGCGGAGAAATTTTCAAAAATACACATTCTGTAAATTAATATCATTTACCTGTCCTCCTACAAAAGTTGTTAAGTTTTTCAACTCAGAGTGGGTTCCAAAAATTTATACCGGTATGGGACAAAATAAAAGATCTCTTGACTTCTGGCAAAAAATGACTTATGCACTCGCTATGTGGACTTATGTAGTCGCTAACATGTTCCAGATGAATTGCTACTGTTACGAAGCATATAAAAGTAACATTATACCTATATATATATTTTTTTAAACACCCTCTGGTGCTCGACCCTGCAGTTTAGGACAAAGGGATCACCGAAATCATTAAAGCAATTAGAAAAGGGGGAATTTTGATGACCTTTTCTCCGAGTATCCCAATAACCAATTTAGAATTAGTTTTCTTTTTTAACATTTATTAACATTTTATCTAGCTAGATTTCTACCACTCAGATTAAATCTCCTGCTAAAGCACAAGTAATGTTTTGGCGTTTGTTTTTCATGCAAATAGACCTTACTCATTTTAAAACGTCTTTGCTCAGCAGGCCCCATACTCACTGGGATGATCTCGCACTTGACGTACAGTCGTGGAAAAAAAAAGTAAACAACCCCTACTAACTCAACAAATTATCGTAGAAGAAAGTGACTGGTACCGAACGATTGGTAATAAAGTCTAGTTTTAAAGGATGTGTATAAAATTGGCTATGGGGGCCATCTACCTGTTAAAACGAGCCCAAACTTCATTTTTTCCAATGGCGATACCCCATTTTAACAAGATATTTCAAATCTTCGATTCAAGCTATGCCTAGGCACCCAATTTCAAGTCATTTGAATAATAAGTTTTTTAATTATAAACATTCAAAATGGAGTGCTTCTAATATTAAATGACACTTGCATATTTTTATTAATATGTCCTGAAATTATACTCCTAATGTACTCATTTTTGTGTAGCAATAATACTAAAATACCCAAACATAAATACGTTGAATTTGTAATTTTTATAATTTTAAGATATGAATTATGAAATTAATATTCGAAAAAATTATGAATGGCAACCTACCATTTTTGAATGGATTTAGATTTATTAAGTCCTGCTTTATGGAAATCCAAAATTTCCCATTTTTCTTCGAAGTAGTTTTCAAATGATGCTTAAAAAACAGCAAAATGATGGTTTAAGGGGGCATCTATGATAGAAGTGACTCGATATTTTGAAATTTCTTATGCTATCCTGCCATCTAGCAGTCTTCAAGGACTGCTTGAGTGGTGCCTAAAATGCCTTTATCAAGAAGGGAACAACTCTCGGTCAACCGTCGAGTACCGAACTTCAATCTGGATACAGCCCCTAAAATACACTCTTTTTCAAATAATTAATTTCTCGGAAACTTAGCGCACGAATTGCATAAAACTGTTTTTAGGCTAATGGAAAGGTATAGAGTTCATGGATGCTGTCAGAATTGTGTACTGCTATTGAAAAAAAAGATATGATTCGTTTTAATAGATAGATAGCCCCCTAAGCCGATTTTATATACATCATTTAAAAGTAGACTTTATTATCAATCGTGTGGTACCAGTCACTTTTCTTCTGCGATATTTTTTTGCGGAATTAGTAAGGGGTGTTTACTTTTTTCCCCCCACGACTATACCTTCACTTTCAATGATCGACTTCAGAAATTCCCCAAGAGTTCGTTTATTTGAACCAACCATACACTTTAATGGACTTAATTCACTTAATTCAAGATTCCCATAAACCTCCAAAATTAGGAGATCGCGGAGAAATAAATTTCCAAACGACATATTCTGAAAATGAATATAATTTGCAATATTTTTCCCTGGCTTCCAAATAAGTTGTAAAGTTATTCCACTCCGAGTTGGTTCAAAAAAAGTTATATCGCAGAAAAAAACTTTTCACTCATAGCATAAAAAAGATTGAATGCACCTATTAATGCACTGGAAGAGATGAATTGCTATTGTTGCAAAGCACATAAAAATAACCTTATACCTATATAATTTTTAAACACTCCCTTGTGCTGGGCCCTTCACTTTATAACAAAGGGACCCCAAAAATCATTAAAGCAATTACAAAACGAGTCATTTTGATGACACTTTCTCTGGGTAAACATCCCCATAACCGAGTTCGAATGACACGTATATTTTTATACAATCATGAACGTTTCAGCTACCTCGATTTCTACCCCTTAAAGACTCAATCTCTTGCCAAAACACAAGTTCTGTTCGGCGCTTGACATGAAAGTTTTTTTTTAATGCAAATTAGACCTTAATCATTTTAATATTTCTATGTTCAGCAGATAAGAGCTTTTGTCGTTTAGCTTGTTTAAAAATTAGCATTTTTAATACAAACACCAACTGGAAAAACATTTTCTTTGACCCGAAAGGGAAATCGATTTCGAATTTTTTTTCTACGATTTCTTTATTTTATGACAATTTTTTTTAAAATTTCTTAAGAGAATTTAGAAAATAAAACTGATCTTACCATGAGAGTAGATGCACCTCTTCTTTCAACCATCAAAATGCCTTCCTTTCGTTTCATTCAGAGGTTAAATATAAACCCATAATTGAAAGTCAAAATAGGATTAAATTTAATAAGATTAATAAATCGTGCCTGATAACAGTCATCCACAAAATTTAAGTTCAAATCAGTGACTAAAACACATCCGTTTGCATTCTTAAATATAATTTAAGCGGCACTAAGTTTGAAAGATGAACTGGAACTGCTGTGTTCATAAAAAGACATGATAGATCTGTGCACCCCCAAAGAACATTTAGTCACTCCTGCACCTCTAGAACCTCTTGCGTTCGTGAGAGATGCACTATACCTCTACTCCACATAGGAGCATAAAGTGCCCTTACTTTGACTACAATGATATTCAGACTTTCGAGAGAGAAGAATTCATGCGGCCAAACCTATTGCGGAAGCAGAGCATAAGTACATACTATCGAACTGCACTTAAAAAAACATCCATCCCTTTAGGCACTCGGCGTGTCAACAGTGATACAGTAATGCTGTTGACAATTCTAAACGCTATAATAGCTAATACCTCAAATAGATAGTACGCCTTCAGCTCATAACAATCTTCATGTCTCGAATCCTTACACATTTGTTGAGCATACGTAAACTACTGCACCCTAGATGAGTTCCGATGCATCACTCGCTCCATCAACTCAATTATAACAGGAGTAGAAACCAAAATAAATCTGCATTTAACTAAATCCTGCACCTCTGGATAGGCTTTTTGATGACACTGGTATCTGCGAGGTATTTTATAAAAATTCTTTCACTCCAAACGAAATGCTTTACATTCCCTTTGATTCTATTGTTTCAAGCGCATGTTACATTCAGTTAGATCACGTGGAATGATGGACATCAGGCCATCTGAGTTTTTAAAACCCTAGTCGATGCAAAATAAATTTTTCCTTGTAATGGTCAACAATTCTAAAATGTCATCGCCAGCGATAAAGGAAAGGGGAAATCCTCTTTTAGTGACACCATGGAGTGAATCTATTTCAAACTTGAATGTTAAATTATCCAAATTGGGCCACCACGTTTGTGTTAAAAGGTATATTTTGTAATTTGGCTGTTTTTGAATAAACTTGGATCTACAGACATTCACTTGTGTAGCTCCATGACTGCTCAATCTAATGAACATTTAAGCTCTAACTCTAAAGACTGTTTTCCTAAACTGTCTGAAGAAGAAAATATGTCAACCTATGTATCAGTAAGCAAAATAGCTGAAGAACGGAGAAAATTCCTTTTCTCTCTTCAGATAATTCCCCCTCTTAAAGTTCTACTAGCCCAAAATAGTGCACATGATGTGCCATAAATGACTGCTTGAAATCTAAATACCTCAATCAAAGCTGAAGGATTTGGATCTCCATGTGATTCTTCCAAAACTCTGACTCCAGTATCAAAATATGATCGTTCAATTTAGTTATACTTGCGACTGAAAACAAGTCTGGCAAAAAATATATCTTCCTTTTTGCAATATTGAATCTAAACGACTGCTCTTTGCAAAAGCATCACGCATTACTTGAAAAGTGGTTGTTTCAATTTCATGACTCAAAACCGTATTCGATAGGAAATATAACTGATTTCAGACTGATTTGAATCGAAAGTTTTTTCCATAATGAAAGTTATGCTTCCATGAAGGTACTGCTTTATGTATATTTAACTTTCTCCAAAAACTAATCAGTCCTATTTCTTCTAAATGTCTCGAATCACCTAATGAAGAAAGGTAACCGATAACCTGCTGATAGATCGCCCGGATTAATCTCTCTCGCCTTATCAGATATTTAAATTTATATTTTTCACCGAGGTGCTGGTGTACTACAAGAAGATTACTATAGAATATCGTATGCATAGCACTCATTCATTTTTAGGAATTTTCGGTTGCAGTATTATCTATTAACCCCTGACAACCTAGCAAAAGGGCAAAATCTTAGTGTTTTATTTCAATTTTTTAAATGCTAAAAAAAGAGGATTTTTCCAACGTTATATAAAAAAATTAATTACGTATATGTGAAACAGGAATAAGGCGATCAATAACAATATACGTTTAATTATCTGGATTATCATTTACACACTATAAGACATCTGTTTACAAGTTACAGGGGCAAATTAATAAAGGAAAATGGGGATTTATGGCAAACTAAACGCGATGTGAGAATTCCGCCGGATCATCTTATCCGGGTCCGTCCCGACCTGTCTCAAGAACTCATACGAGATCCCTCTGATCTCTGTCGCGTCGAATTCTGGGGTTTTTCTTAGGCCTAGAGATGCGAAAATAGGCACCCGATATTCCATTCTGGAATTCAGTCGTTACGTCAGTCACTTCTCGTGGGAAAATGCTGCAAATACTTGCTGGTATGAGAGTTTCGTGAGAAAGCTTCACCACATTCAAATACGTATAAAATTCGTCAGAGTACTCATCATGACTCAGTGTTCTAAAACATATCTCTAGACGTCTATTAATGTAAATAATGCTACTATTGCAGTGAAACCTGCAGCTTATTGAACGGATAGATCAGTTCACGGCGGTGAGAAGGTAGTTTCAAGTTGCGGTATGCGTTTTAATTTAAACTCATTTCTTGCCTATCGATCTGTGTGTGTGAATTTTATACATCCTATACAGGGCAGCACAAAAGATAGAGTCCATTTCAGTTTAGTGACGGAAATGGCTGAATTGGAATTTACAACTGTGTTATGACTTTCCTACCTGAATTAAATTTTAGCACTATAACCAGTAGCGCCAACTTTTCAAAAATATTGGGTGGGCTCAAATTTTTTGATTAAAATAACAATTTTTTCTCCATAGTGTGTGTGTAACATACACAGAAGATACCCCAGTAGTAACCCAGAGAGAGAGAGGGGAGGAGCGAATGTCTAAAGATACAATTCGAAATTAAATTATGTTTTTTCTAAGCAAATTTAAATTATAATTTTATAAATAATTTTACTAAGTTATATTCTTATAAGTTCTTTTTAAATACATTAATATTTATTTTAAATAACACTAGAATCGCCAACTATTGAAAGTGAAAAAAAAAATAAACGCCAAGAAAAGCATACATTTGAGTCATCTAAGTGCTTTATCCTTTCAAGACATCAAAACAGATGGCAAAATAAGCGGGAAATGCTTTGAGAAATTTCACTACGCAACCACAAAAGGGGTTTTCAGTGCTTCTGTAAGCATAATGGATGTCCTTACTATTTTTCAAACAAAATTATTTTGAGAACGTTAATAAAACCACACTTCATTTCCGCGATTAAATAAATAAAAAAATACGAATTAAAGCAATTGAACTTGGATGGTTGGAGATATCAAATTATTGGGTAGGCTCGCGCCCCATGGGCCCCTATAAGTTGGCGCCACTGCACTCTACAAATCTGTAAATCCTATTCAGGGCTGAACAAAAGAAATTCGAATATCGGATCGCAATTCCGGAAATTGCGTTTTGAGTTTTAAATTCTTTGTTTAGGTCTTATTAAACAATGAGGTTCTGTTAAAGTGTTGGAAAGTGTTTCATAACCTGTGCTTGATACATTTTTTGTTTTTTCTTAAAAAATGAAAAGGTGCGGAATAAATCAATGAAGTTATGCACATTGAATACATACATAAAATTGAATAAGAAAAAGAACAAAATTTACTGTTTTACTATTGAGCAAAAATTCCAACCGCTTTTTGGCTAAAACAAGGGTGGATAACACAAAAAGTTGTGCCTTAGAATCCACTTCAGTACCATCATTATATAGGACCTCTTGCCATCTGTCTGGCAGCAAGTGAATCTCACACTGATTAAACTTCCTCTGTTTTAGAATCGAAAACTGTTGTAACGCCGTTTTGACAGCCTCAACATCATTAAGTGTTCGATGATCGAAGGCGTTGTGTAACGATCGGAAAAGGTTTTAGTCCGAAGGTGCAAAGTCAGGGCTGTACACGGTGTGAGGTAAAACTTTCCATCCAAGGTCCAGTCATTTTTGTAGAGTCCTTAGAGCAACATGAGGCCTGGCGTGATGAAAGAGACCCTCTGCGATGGATGAGTGCTGACAACTTAGATGAGATTTGTGCTCGCAGTCTGTCCAATTGTTTGGCAGTAGAGGTCTGTGTGGATTGTTTGGTTCAGTGCGAGAACTTCCCAGTGGATTATTCCTTTGGCATCACACGATACATTGAGCTAAACTTTTTCGGGATGGAGTCCCTCTGCAACTCGGTACATGGTCCTTCGACGCTTCACAGTACCCACTTATCACCCGTTATGATTTGGTTCAAAAAGGGTTCCCAAATGTTACGGGAAAGCAAAGAAACACAGGCGCTGATCCACTCTTCTCGTTACCTTGCTGCAAGCGGGTGTGGGTACCCACTGATCGAACTTGGTTGATGAAGACAAGCACATGCATCCTTTATTCGACTGTTCTGTGTACCGAGAACGTTTCAATCTAATTCTTCGACAGTTGGATGTGGGGGAATTCGTTATGGCTGTGTCCAGATCTTCATCAGAAACCACTGATGGGAGTCCAGAAGGGACATGGTCTCCGTCTCTGAATTTCTTAAAGCAACGGCAGCAGGTGCTATCGTCCGCGCAACCTCGCATACAGTTGGCAAGTGCTGCTGTAACGCCTTTATCCTATTCGTACAATAAACAATGTCGGATGGGGTCTTTATCACTTGCCATGTTATTTCTTGTTCCTCACAAGTTCTTCCAAACTTTGTCTATGTATACTCTACTACTCCCCACGTTATTGTCCACTTTTCTGACCTCCAAACGTCAGCTGTGACATACATACGCCACTTGACATTTGTATAGGCTCAAAACGGATAAAATTTTTGCACTCACCTAATATTAACTTAAAAATATCACTATTCACTTGAGTTATTTTTCTGTAACAAATTTTCATCCAAATAAGATCCACCCAATAAAAGATCCTTACGGTTTGTAGTAGATGAAAACATTCCATTTCAAATTTTGAATAAAGTCTCGCTTAATGGAATAGCAATTTTCTATGACCCCGCACACAGGAGTAATACCGCATCCTCTGTTGCCTCTTCGTGGAACAGACCACACACCTAAGGAAGATAAAAATTAAAGTTAGTAAAATGTAGGCCTTTTAGTAAGAAGATGAGAATTAAAAACTACACAAAAATTTTCAAATACAGTGAAACATCCCTGTGCGACCACCTCCCTGAACGACCATTTTTTCATGGAACAAAATTGATTCCCATAGGCTCAATACTCATTTTACCTCCATTCAGAGACCCTCCCAGGTGAACTCTCTCCATGAGCGACCCATTTCTTTGAACAAAACGAAACAAAGTCCGTTTTTTCCGGGTCACTTGAAGATTTTATTAGAAAAATAATTCCGGAGAGCGCATTATTCATCAAACTTCTAACCTAAGTTTAGATTTTTTTTAAATTATTTATTTTATTCCGTAACTTAAGTGTTTAAACCCCGTAGTGCCTTTTTAGGCAATGCATTTAACTCGGGTGACAAATTAAGAATGACGGTCATAAACTCCCCTGCCTTATTCTGTCAGGAAACTCAAAAAAAAAATTAATGCAATCGTCATTATTTGTTCCCGTCCAAAACAAAATTGCATTTATTGACTGAGCTTCGAAAGGACTTGGAAATAAAAGTTATAAAAGATAAAACCGTAAAAATCACAACAAACGTCAATGCATTCATTTTTTAAACTCTGCAGTCATTAACTTATGTCCTTAACTTTTGTTCCGATACTTAAACTTCCATTTTTTTTCCTAATGTGAAAAATAAATTTTAGTAACATTGTTACCTTTTTTTCAACAATTAAAATTATCTTTAAACACCACCTCTCAGAGAGACCCATTTTTATTGGAACGGAACGGGGTCGCTTTAGAGAGGTTTTACTGTAATACCTTTTTCAAACTCCGATGCGGCTTAAAATAGACAAGTGTGAATAACAATCAAAGTTATTTTTCGACGTAGTCACTGTTAGAGCTGGCCAATATCAGAAATTTAATATCGCAATATATCAACGAGTTAATATCGATATGGGTGATACATTGCGATAACTACCTTAAAGTGTGTGAGAATAGAAAAGACCCAATTTCGAAAGATAATTGGTAGGTAGCAGATATTTATACAAAAAATAAAAATTTTTTAAAAAAGTAACCAATGTTCGATATCTATTTGCATTTATACAATAGTGTTTTTCTTTAAAAACTGTATATTACCAATTTTGTGCATTATTCATTACCGTAAAATCCCGATTGTAAGCCCCCCCCCCCTTAAATTTGGGAGGTGGGCTTATAATCGAGATTTTTTAAATAATTATTTTAAAACCTGTTTTTATCATTATTTTAGAAGTAAATAATGTAAATACAGAGCTGAGAATCTTCCATATTTTGACAGCTTGGCGATTTGTAAAAAAAAAAAAAAAAAAAAAAAAAATCTAAATCCCCCCCCCCCCCCCCTCGAATAAAAAAAATCTAGCAAAAATTTTAAAAATTTACTTTTTTTAAAAAATGCACTTCTTTAGTTATTTTACTGCAACAATATTTAATCAATCATCTAATCCCACCCCCCGAAAAAAATATTGCTTCCCCTCCCCCCCTCTGGTACCAAATATGCATAATTTAACTTATAAAACTCTTTAAATTTCTTAATACACAATATGCTATACAAATACACTATAGTTACAATAAATAATCTATCAGATAAATTATTCTCTTCCCTACTCTCATATCATGATCACCTCCTCCCTGCATCTCATGCAGTTTAAAATCTGTATTTTTTTTTTCTGCTTGATTTGTGATTTTGTCATAAAATATTTAAATAACCACCTAAATTATTTCATACCCTCCTCCCAAAAAATGTTTTCCTTTCTTTTTTGTCCCCCCCCCCCCCCCCCCAAACACACACAGTATAGTTAAAAACAAATTGTTCTACTTTTTTGGCTCTATTTAATCATAAAATACACATGTAATTCAAGGGTTAGAACAGCCAAACTGCAGAAAAATCTTTTACTTTCCTTTTGCATATTTAGAAATCCCCCCCCCCCCCCACACACACACACCACCACCATTTGGGGAGAAAGGATGAAGCAAAAATTTCAAAGAGGATGAAGATTTTAGATGAGTGATACTTTGTATGAGATTATGTAGATGAGAGTTTAGATCAATCACCTTGCTACAAAATCAGTTGAATCGTGATAATCTGGACATCCAAATTCCAAAAATCTCTAAATTCCCGACATTTTTCTGATTTCCGTTTTATTAATTTTTAAAATAAGACTGCTGTATCTTTCGTATTTCTCATCTAATGCAGTTAAATTCTTTCAACTATAAACACTAAATAAATAAATATAGATATATTCTGGTATATTTTTATAATGATTGGCCGTTAATTAAAGTCTTTAATTATTACAAAAACGGGAAAGTTAAAAAACGGCAAAGACTGGACTTTAAATATTGATGACTCGAAGCTTCATATATTTTAATTCTAATAAAATCACTAAAGTACATATTTATAACTAAAGAAACAAACATGCGATTTCATTTTCTTTTGATTGAACTGAAAGATAAACACACTTGATAGTCATTCCATTAACAACTGCTCCTTCTCCAACAGGATGATCAACCTAGTGACATATTGCCCTATGACCTTGATGCGCACATTTGCCGATCTCGATGCGTTGTTTGTTTCAGTTTTGTTTCTTTGAAAAGAACTTAGAATGCAGAAGGAAAATGAGAAAACAAGATGAGGTTTTTCTTGCGATCTTTCGACAAAATTCTCTTTTTTTCTCTCTTCCTGCAATACTTTGCAAAATTTGCTTTTTTTTTTCAGTTCGCGATCGTTTGACAAAATTGGCAATTTTTTCTGCGATTGATTGACAAAATTGATTTTTTTTTTTTTTTTTTTTTTTTTTTTTTTTTTTTTTGGACGATCATTTGTCGAAATTCATGATATTTTTCTGTGGCAGACTGGCAAAATAAATTTTTTTTTTTTTCTCACTCTTGACGAAATTTGCGATATATTTTTTTTTCTTTATCGTTTGTCGAAACTTTGATTTTTTTTCTGCAACCTATGACGAAATTCGTGATTTTTCTCAGCGAATGATAGACAAATTTGATTTCTTTCTCCCTTTAATTGATTATTGAAATTTGTAACTCTTTACAGCGATCAGTTGAAAAAAAAATCTAATTGATTCTTAAATATGTGACGAAATTCATGATATTTTCTCATGATTGTTTGAAGAAATTCTCTAAATATATTCTTGGAAGAATCGTGCAATTTTACATGTTATCTCAAAGAAACTCTAGAAATGGCACTAAACCTTCTCAGATAAAGAATTTGTGATGTAACTACACGATTTCACTCATATTTAACATCCATTAAGAGGATTTTATGTTAAGAAGTTTGTTTTCTTTTCCAGATTTTTTTTTCTGAGATTTTTTTTAATGTCTGATTTTTTGGACTGGTGGCCGATATTTCTTTAATTTTCAGAACCGAATGACTTAAATTTTCAGAAAAATTGGAATAAAATCACTTCTGTATTTTTTATTGTGTACTATATTCTAATTTATTGTGTTTTAATATGTATATTTATTTTCAGCATAAGTGTTATGTTTTAGTGTATCATTCCAATTTTATAACTTAATTCGGGAATTTAATCGTCGTTTATTTGCACTAGGGGAAAAAATGCATTTTGTATGTTATTATATTACCATGAAAAATATTTTTTAACAGATCTCCAAAATCCAGAAAATTCGAAAATCCGGAATCGTCGCGGTTTTTTCCCACAAATTTTCTGAAAGGAATGGGGGGGGGGGGCTTATATTTGGGAGTCTAAAATAAAATAAAAAGTGCTTAAAAGTGGGAGGGGGCTTACTTTCGAGGGGGGGCTTACAATCGGGATTTTACGGTAATAACATTTTAACTAAGTCATTTTCTCGTGCGTCACCGAGAATATTGTATAAAAGAAATTTAAATAAAATGTTCTTGAATTTAGGCCATTGCTGATTTTAATGTTTAACATAAGGCAAAAATTGAAATTGATTTATTGCCACATGTCATGCTTATACTTGCAATTAAATAGATTTCAATGGATGGCAGATGCAGCGGAAATGTTTCTCAATGTTTTCTCTAAGGCAGTGTTTCCCAACCTTTTTATTGTCCGCGCCCCCACCTAAGCATGTCTAAAATCATGATGTCCCCCCTTTCTTCTATATCATATAAACTTTATTACATAAAATAATAAACTTCTATTTTCCCAGAAGGATTCGAAAATAGACTTTACTAAACTATGATAAGTGATTTCAGATTCTTTATCAAAATATTTTTTTTATTACAAGTATGTTTTTAATATAGCTATGAATGCAATGAGGCCATGGATCTTTGCATTTACATCTGCAAAAGTTTTATTGTGTTTTTGGCAACTAACCTCAAATTTAAAAGCGATAATTTTAAAAGTCAAATTTAAATTCTACATTTTTATCTTCGTGAAATTTCTTGAAATCTCTCTCCTATTTTGAATTTCGTCCGATAGAATTGTTGCATTTTATAATGGATTGTGGTACTGCCTTAAGAACGAGTGATATTTGTTTACCATCGAGACTGTATGGATAACAATTCACATGTAACATTTCCAGATTCGGCTTTTATCCATTTTAAGTAAGTATTCTCCCCCCCCTTCCCCTCATAACATACTTCTGACATCTTTTTTGCATTACTATTATTTGACCACCATGTTTTCTCAGATTTTAAAATTTAAAATGCACATGCTATGAAGTATGTTTATATATTGCGTATGTGGTCCGCAAAAGAGCTATAAGAAGTTTACTTTCTACCCATTTAGTTCTGTGATGCTTACGGTGATTTATTAATTTCTTAAAAGTAGTACCTCATTTAAATAATTCAAAACATTTTTTAGGTTAAACATGTCCAAATAGTCAATTTAGATTTGCCCTACAAAATTTCATATGTAAAAGTTTCTTCATGGGGCATGTTGCACTATGAATAGTGCAATATTTTTTTCAACTAAATACAGTTAAAAAAAGAGGTGTTTTACTAAAATATTAAAACCAGAAAAAGGAAAATTCTTTTTTCATCTAAATATGTCAAAATACATAAAAAAAATTTCACATAATTATTCCGGTGTCGTATTTTGAACTTTTAAATGCTAACGTTTCGAAAATTTCTATTCAGTTATTTTTTAATTTTTTCATCTGTTTCCATTTTTAGGCTACGATACTACTTTCATTCGAAAAAAGAAAATAAAATGACAGAAAATTTGTAAATAAGAATTCTGAAATTGCCCCCCTGAAAAGTCATATTTCCCCCCTGTGGGGCGCACGCCCCACGTTGGGAACCACTGCTCTAAGGTATCAATGCATCCCTAATTCAAAATTGGAAAATAAAAAAGTCACTGTATTTATACCTACCTGTTTACTACATGAATACAGCATTCAAACCTTTTTTGAAAAATAAATCCGTTTGAAAACAGTTTTATACTATTTTTTTTTAGTAATATTCATTTTAAGCTGAAATATCAAGATTAAATGCACTCGAGAAACAACCATTCTACCTATAATACAACATAAAAAATAAACTATTTGAATTTAAGCCTACCAGGAGAGAGTAAAAACATTTTAACACCAAGCAGTAAAATTAAAGTTAAGAATAAGCTGACATTTTGGCAAGCAGAATTAATAGATCAAAAAGAACACAGACTTTTCAGAATTTACTAAAGAAAGTAATATAGACTTCTTGATACTTGAAAACATCATTTCCCCGATGATATCAGTAGGAGAAAACATTTCGAAAAGGTTAAAAAAAATATATATATCCGCATAAGCAATTAGGGGAAAGTAGGGGAATGGCGCTCACTTAAGGGAAAACATGAATAGCTGGTCAAATTTACACAAAAAAATCAATATTTTATTAACGAAGTATAACTCCAAAGCATGAGGAAGTGTTTGCAATAAACTAATTCGCATAAAAGTTTAAGGAATTTTTTTCTATCGTTTTATTTAAATAACCATCGATTGAGCGGTAATGCCCGACAGGGTAGGGTAATGGAGCTCAGAGTTTGAATACAATATTTAAGCAAGACAAAAGTCATATGTAGTTCTGTGGGATGTTCACACCACTGCAGACTTTTTGCAACCACTTTACACATATTGTGTTACACATGTAGAGGGCTACTTTTTTATATTCAGGTTTTTTGATTTTAACCACTTTTTTTTAAATCTTAAAATTCTTTTTGTTTAATGACATTAATTAAGGCGAAAACAGGGGAATTTTACCTTTTCAAAAAAGTGGTGTTAATAAATTTGAATTTTAAAAAAGTTGCCCACTGGCAACACTTCTTCTGGAATTCCACGCAAGCGCCATTACCTGTCATCACCATGTTGGGTTTTAATGCATTGTAAAGAAGTGAACTTCACTGTTTTCAGGGTCTGTGGGAAGAGATCTTCCTAAAGAAAAACTGAATACATATCACCCAGGTGCATAGAAAGTCTAGGACATTTTTCTCACGCTTAGGACATTGTAAGTGATGATTATGCACTTAGAACGTAGCACGCCCTCATAGAGATGTGAGACATCGCTAAGTAGTTTGAGCTACAGACCTCCCTGATAGAGAATTCGCTAATGGCTTTAAGGTGACAGAGACGAATGTTTAAAGTGTTTCTCACGGGGTGTCCGAAAGAATGAACATTTTTCGGAGGAAGGAAAAATTAAGAGGGTCAGTCTGGAGACGGGAATTGTGTGTGCGTTTGCTCGCACGAACGAGTGGGAAAAAGATTTTTCCCGAGCGGAAGGCACGACACGTGCGGTGATAGGAGTGGAGCCAGGCGTTCGGAACTTGCCTAAGACGACGAAAGACTCTCCCAGGTTAGCCACCCGACCAACGAACACTCTGCTGGATATAACAGTCATTACTGAGCTATAACACAAATTTGTATCTACAAGAACTCTAGTTTTCTACGGTTCATAAAAGTTGACGATCCACGTTATTTTTATTTTTTTGTTCTATAATGCCTAATCAAGAATTCAAATAAAACTTTTGTTTATTTGCTAAGGTAGAAGGAGTTGTTTCTCATGGCTACCGTTCAATTAATTGATCGAGAAGCAATTCTCCACAGCATGATAATTGGCATAACAACGCACTACAAAAATAAATAAAAGCATGAACGTACAGCTAAATGTATATATTTTGTAGAAATAATGAGTCAATGAACATTCGAAAATAAGAGCCTCTTACCTTTAAGTTAGTTGTAGAATTTTATAATAAAACAACTGTAAACTATTAACGTGAGGGCACAAAAATGCTTTCCTTCCGACGGTCACTATCCTTACTTCGAACTTACGATCAAGTTCGCTAGGTGTCGGTACCGATCGCACGTTTTCAATTTTATTCTGTTTTGAGATATTTGGGTGAGCGGGATTGCCCTTCTGAGCGTCAGTACCCTACTTTCCCCTAAGTTGGATGAGTGATTCATTTTAATTTAATATTTACCCCTTAAGTGTAAAAGAACAGTTCAATTCATGTTTCAAGTGACGAAAGATGCGCATTCCGTTTAAGTCTCTGACTTGCCAAAAATGTTGGTTATCAATAAGAGACGAATAGGTCGATTTGAAGAAAAAGATAATTATACTTTCGGCATAGATGCCGTATGTTCCCTCAGCTGTTGTTGTTTTGAATTGTTTGGCGATTTTTTGTTGGCGTGTTGGCAGTGTTTACGGATATGACAAACTCGATATGGAAACCCGTGTGACGTATGTGTTGTGACGTGTCGTGTTCTGGCAACCCCTGAGAAGCTTAGATTTTGTGGATGTATCGATGTATTTTGATTTTGATATTGCGTTCTATGGTTGTCTTTATTTTTATATTAAATTTATTGGATGTATTTCATTGACTATAGTTTCTGTAGTCTTTTTAAACATTCTTGCTGAAGTAATTAAGAAATATGAGGAAATTTTGACAAGAAAGGGAGGTTTGTTTATAGCGTGCCAATGCGTATTAAGCCTATTTTGGAAAATGACGCTGGTGTTATATTTTGTGCTGTAGGTTTCAAGAAAGCAGATGTCTGTTAAGGTATGTTGATAATTTTATGTATATTTTGTTGCTTTAAGAGCTTTCTACATTTTGAGATTGCTACAAAACGAGAACTACTGAATTTTGAGAATGCTATACCGCGAAAAATGCTGAATTCGGCGATGTTTTTTTTCGGTAAATGAGCGCGAAGCGCTCATCCAACTATTGCTGATTGCCACTTTAGCGAGTTTCGTTTTTTAAGTATATTTTGCTGCTTTAAGAGTTTACATTTTGAGATTGCTACAAGACGAGAACTGCTGAATTTTGAGAATGCTATATCGCGAGAAATGCTGAATTCGGCGATGTTTCTTTTCCAGTAAATGTGCGCGAAGCGCTCATACAATGATTACTGATTGCCAGTTTAGCGAATTTTGTTTATTATTTACATTTTATTTTCGTTAAGCCAAACATGCGTATAAACCGGTGCTTGGCGACATTTACTACTTGGCGGAAAAGGGTTTTCACGCCAAGAATTCCAAGATGGCGGCCGGGGGGAACTTATAACATCTGTTCCATACTTTCTTATGATTGAGTGACATTAAAACAAAAAATCTACCTCGTTCGGATACACATCCGAACATAAGAAGCAATACCGTGATATCTTTGCAAGCGCATACTTCGCACTGAATTTGTATGTTCAGTTTCAAGAATTTTTCATTCAAAAAGTATTTCTACCCATGTGCCTAAATAAAAGCACTGCTTCACTCAATTGTACGTGTTTTATTCAAGTAAGAGAGAAACAAACCCAAATCTGAAAAATAATTTCACTCTCACTGGGTTGACAATCAAAAACAAGTTGGAAATGGCTCGTCCAACGTGGCCAATACGGTGCGTTCGTACTCCAACTCGTTTTATAACTATTTTTTGCACCGCCTGGTGTACTGAATGTCTATCATAGTGCACTTCCATAAGTGCCTATCCATTTCATTTTGTTCGAAAGGATGTTGTAACATCCTTCAAATGCACTTGAAATCATTTTGTTCCCATGAGCGGAGTCCTGTCACGGAAAACTTTGGACTGTCATTCAACTCTACATCCGATTTTCATCAAATTGGAAATGACGACACCCTTTTGCTACCATTCTCTATTTAAAATTTCAGACCCTTCGGTGGGGTCGTTTTGGCTCTGTTACAGACTGAACGAAGAATCTAGGTGCTACACGTATTGATAGTATGAAGAACGCACCTAAAAATAATTTCACTTTAACGACGTTGACAAATAAACATTATCTATGCAGGAGCCGCGAAAGAAATTTGTACAAAATGGGGGCCCGAAGAGGAAAATAATTTACGCACCACTGGTATAGACCACAGAATATACTTTAGCTTAGAAATCGGAAAAAACAGATCATGGCCGTTCCTGGATGTCGAGCAGATTGGGAATAAGTTAACGCATAAGACATCAAATTGACAGAAAACCATGCCATTCCAATAACACAATATCAATAACAGTAAAGTTCCATTTGATTATAAAAAAAGCAGCGTTATCGATTTTGTTAAAAGAACATTTCAAGTATGTACAAAGGCTTATGGAGACGAGGAGTTCACCCAGATTCAAGTAACTGCAACTTAAATCGAATACTCGAGGAAATTTATTAAAGAGATTTATGGATTTAATTATTGTTGATAGAGAACAAGAAATGGACAGCGAAGCAGTTTTCTATATTTTGTAGTATAGGATATATTCCTTGACTTTATGAAAGAATCAGATTACCCATAACTCTTAACTGCTATTATTTCCGATTTTCACAGTTTAACTTTAGATGCTGTTCAATTTTGTTTTATTTGGAACCCTATGACTACCACTAGAGACTTTTAAATAGTTGAACTTTAATTATAGTCCTGTACATAAAGTTTGCACAGACATTGTACAGACATAGAATTTTGAGAGTTAATGTAGCATTTGATCCATCTTTAGAACAGCAATTGTGCGACCATTTTTGTCACACCGGTTAAGGGTAAAAGAAATAGGATCAAACCTTAATTGCTGTAGTCTCCAACTACATTACAAAATCTGCTTCACAGAAAACAGATTCCGTGGACAAGCACGACAAAGCAGGAATACGCATCACCCTATTTAAAGATAAAACTAAAACATTTACATATGACAACCAGGAAATTACAAGACAGAATGAAGGAACATGCGACAGCAAGAATAAAACAATTTTATCTCTGACATTTAAAAACACATCCTGATATCGTTTTTAGCAAAGTTACGATTACAATACATGCATATACTGCAGGAATCTGTAGAGGTACTAATTAGAAGAAAAATCTCATGAATGCTATGTTGTGCAGCCTAACACGTATTTGGTTTAATCTACTTTGTGTTAATGGTTTTAAATAACCCATCTCGCTCCATAAATTCACCCTCCCACCCCCTTCAAGGTTTGGTTTCACCATCCGATATTTAAACAGTGTGCATTCTGAAAGTGACTATTTTTCTTATTTATCCCCTTGATGATGGGTAGTTTAGGGTTGAAAGAGATCGGGAACTCCGATTAGCTTTTTAATATCTGAATTGTTTTAATACCTTTTATATTATGAATGACAAACGTGTCTGGGCGTAACGCTAACGTCATTTTGAAATGCGCAACAGCAGACGATTCAATTTCACTTTTAACGCCCTATTTTAAACTTCTAAACATCGCCCATTTTTAGTTTTTACATCGTCGAATATGGAAAAAATTTACTTTCATTCACACTATATCTAAAAGTGTTATCGTAATTGGAATGAAAACTCCATCGCAATTGACTCAATGGTTTTTAAAATAAACATGATGTTTTAAATTATTTTAAATCATGATTGCATTGATGATTTTAAAGCATGATGTTTTCTAAGATCTGTCTGTATCACGTGCAGACGACTATGAAAAATAAATCCGTTCCACAATGTTCTTTCTCAGTCACTCAATGACCCAGGACCGAAATTAGCCTTTTTTGCACAAGGGGCAAACATGGATTTTGGCACCCTCCCCCCTCCTCCTCCTCCGCAAAGTATATTTACAAAGAGAATTTCACTAATTTTCTAATAGCCGGCTTATTTTAAAATTTAAAATATGTAACAATAAAATATGATACTGAACTACGTAATCTGCTTTTAAAAAAAAATCCCTGCCGGCTCGGGCCAACAGGCGGAAGTAGATTTCGAAGTTAAGTACTAAATTCATCAACAAAACTTAAATCAACATTCGAGATAAACCCAGTTCCTTCACTAAGAATGAGCTCTAGGCAGCTAAACATTTTGTGAAAATTCTAATAGACACGAATACACACACGCATGTATATGGAATAGGTTTAAAAATGGCTAAAACAAATTCAGAAAACCTCAAAGTGTTAAAACATGTTAATATTTCCATAGTCTGGTTTATATAATGTTTTAATACGTTTCTTCAAACTCGCATGACGTTACCTATTCACCTGCTGAGGTACAGACGTGGGAAAAAAAAAAAGTAAACACCCCTACTAATTCCTCAACAAATTATCGTAGAAGAAAGTTACTGGTACCGAACGATTCGAAATAAAGTCTACTTTTAAATGATGTATATAAAATTTGCTTAGGGGGCATCTACATATTAAAACGAATCCAAACTTCATTTTTTTCAATGACAATACTCAATTTTAACAAGATATTTCAAATCTTCGGTTCAAATTATGCCTAGACACCGAATTTCAAGTCATTAGAATGATAAGTTTTTGAATGATAAACATTCAGAATTTAGTGCTTCTCATGTTAAATTACCTTTTCATATTTTTATTAATATCTCCAGAAATTATGCTCCTAATGTGCTAATTTTTTTTGCAGCAATAATACTAATATACCCAAACATAAATACGCTGAATTTGCAATTTTTTATAATTTTATGATATGAATTATGACAATATTCGAAAAAATTATGAATTGCAACCTACACTTTTTTTGATGGATTTAGATTTATTAAGTCCTGCTTTATGGAAATCCAAAATTTCACATTTTTCTTCCAAGTAGTTTTCAAATTATGCTTAAACGGCAAAATGATGGTTTACCGTCTATAATAGAAGTGACTAGATATTTTGAATTTTCTTCTGCTGTACCTATCGTAATGTAGCAGGCTTCATTGACTTCTTAAGGTGCCTTGATCAAGATGGGGGCTCTCTTGGTTAATAATTGATTTCCGAACTTCCATTTGGATACAGCTCTTAAAATACGCTCGTTTTAAAATAATTAATTTCTTGGAAACTTATGGTGCGAATTGCATAAAAATTTGTTTTTAGGCTAATTGGAGGATGTAGAGTTCATTTATGATATCAGAATTGTGTACTGCTATTGAAAAAAAAAACAAACTTATGGTTCGTTTTAATATGTAGATGGTCCCCTCAGCAAATTTTATGTACATCATTTAAAAGTAGACTTTAATTCCAATCGTTCGGTACCAGTAACTTTCTTCTACGATAATTTGTTGAGGAGTTAGTGGGGGGGGGGGGTTACTTTTTTTCCCCCAAGACTGTACATTATATTTCCAATAGGACGTAATATAGATATTTTTTTTTTAATTCGTAAAACTATTTCATTTTGAGTTTTCATTCTGAAGTCTTGCTCTAGAAAACTTATGACGTCACATTCAATTTGTTTTCAATTCGTCAAACTAATTTATTTTTTCACGTGAAAACTCTTGCAATAGAAAAGCAATTGTGGTGAGAATTTTTTTTTTAATATTGTTGGCAACTGCTATAATGAAAATATTTTTTCCTGTCATTATTGTGTAAGAGATGGTTTTATCAGAATCTTGTTAAGACGGTATCCAAAATTTTTAACCTTTCCCATTTCCATTCCCTTGGGCCGATTTGCTCATTTTCAATCCCCGCCGAGATATTAGCCATCTCAAAGTTGTTGGTGAGTTTGAAGACGATCCGTGCATCACTGCAATTTTTATCGTGCGGACAAAATTTAGTACATACATATATGAACTTTTTAGGTGGGGGTGGTTTTGGGTTCCTGGGGTCATATAATGAAAAGTTATGAAGGAATTTTTCAAAAGTCGCACCATGGTAACGACTGCAATAGGTAGTATTTTTTACGAAATCTACCTAATATTGATTCATTAAAATCTTGAAATTGAATCGACAAGAATCGAAAAAAAAATTCCGCTTTAAACAGGTTCCTTATGCCATATCATCTTTAGATTCTTCTATGTTTCGGCATACTCCAGACAGGATGATTTTAAACAAAATTGTACTAAACATAGATGTGAGAAAAATCTTCATTTGGCACCCCTTCTTTCTGGCGCACTGGGCACATACCACCTCTGCCCCTCCTTAGTTTTGGCCCTGGAGCCTTCTCTCATTGTGAAACTTGGTAAAGTAATTTCGGTCATTGTTCTGATAAAGTGACACTTCGCATTTTTGATGGTGAGTAAACAAATACACATTTCAACCACTATGGAAAAATACAACCTGTCAATGCATGCTGTGACATATGTGGCACGTACCGATTTTTACGTACTACATACGCTAGCATTTCTACAATGTGTTACCATCATGATATTATTCACAAGATACTTAGAAACACAGGTGTATTTATTTCAGTCCAGTCTTTCTTCTTTCCACACAAAAACAACAAAAATATTCACTATCGAGCAACACAAAGTAACAACTATAAATTCTAAACGTTCCCCTCTTTTTTGGTGCCAAAATCCGCTCGAAAGGACGCAGCATCTGTTGGCATAACATGGCTCATCCACTGACGTACTAAACAAAGATGAATGGAACTTATGCGATTAAAAACAACTGCAGAACTACAGTAAATTCAGCATGTGCCATATATATCACAGTATGCAAGAAGGGGTTAAGAAAAAATGCATAATTAATGGAAATTAAAATATAAGTCATTAGATGTTTCAACCCTTAACTGCTGTCAGTAGTCTCACAGACCGCTACTTTTTTTTTTCAATTTTCACAGATTAACTTGTCATTTTTAGTTTAACTACTGATACCTTTGAAAATTTATTTCATTTGAAGCCCTAGGACTGTCAGAACGGTCTTGTGCATTAAGTTTAGTACAGAAACAGCTTCCTATGAGTTGCAGGAGCCCTTTTATTCACCCTTCGATTAAGCGGTCTCAGAGTTAGGCGACCATTTTTGTCATAGCACTTAAGGGTTCACTGTCGATAGGTGAAATGTGAGGGATGCAGATGACAGATTCATCTTACCCAGGGCTCGAAATGGAAAAAATACACGAACCGGAATGCCATTTCAAAATTTGACTTTTTTTTTTTTTTAAGGTATAGGCAAATTTATTTCTAACTATACAAAAATAATTTTAAAAATGCACTCAAGATTCTATTTTTTTTTTTTTTTTTTTTTTTTAAGGAGAGAACACAGAACAAATTGCAGTAGGAACTATTGCAATCGCTTCATAGCCGTAGGCTTATCACAGAGGTGTTAACCTTTAAATGCTGGGACAAATTGTCGTATAACGACTGCAAAGCGGCCTGCAAGACCACTCATTAACTCAAGCTCTACTAATTCAATGGATACTTTTCTGCACTGAACTTTTTCTACAGAACTGTTAGAACTAAAATTTAACTATTGAACAGCTTCTAGAGATGATACTAGGCTTCCAAACGAAACAAAATTCTACTCGTTAATAGAGTTAAACTAGAAATTACAACTGAAATTAAATGTATTTTTTTCCTTTCTGACTAAAATAGACACTCTTGCGTTTATGACACAAAACAAACTCATATATACAAAAATATTCAAACTTTAATTATTCATATTACTCCTACAGGATTTAAAATCACTCGGTGCTGCGTACAGGATAAAACTTGATAGGATGTAGAAAACAATTTTTGATTATAATAGAATCAATGCATTGACTTCTAACATAAAAAGAACTAAAATAGGCACAAATTGTTTAAAATTTCATTTTAAGAATTTAAAAAAAATCAAAAATTTAAAATATATACATTCATCTTTCAAAATAAATCTGAGGAAAAAAAGAGCTACAATACCTTATCACTTGAATTTAATTTTTCTTGGATTTCAAAGAGACTTACAATTTCAATATTTTAAACATTTAGTTTAACTTACTTGGAATTTGTTTGGATGGACTGCCATCAAATTCATCCTTCTTAGGCACCTGGGGAATCTTATATTTTATTAATCCGTGATTGATTCACGACTTCTTTGCTGTATTAGAATCGGTCAGATTCGTTGCAGGAATTACGTGGACGATTGGACCATTCTTCAGAAGACTTAAGTGTGACGTCTGTATAGATTCTTTAGCCTTACGCAGAGTTATGATAAAAGGATCTGAAAAGCCATTCAGAAATCAATTTTTTCAATTTAGGAGAAAATACTAAGGATAACTAAAATACTGATTTTGTAAATATAACAAATTAACACCTTGCAATAATATACTATTTCTAATTGCTACAAAGGTGTCAGATTAAAACCTTAGAGGAAAGGGGGGGGGGGGGGGGGGGTAATGACGCTCAGCGGGCAATCTCGCTCACTCAAATATCTCTTAACAGAATGGAATAGAAAACGCGCGATCGGTACCGCCACCTAGAAAACATCATTGCAACTTCCCAATAAGGATATAGTAACCGTCGGGAGAAAAGTGTTTGTATGTCCTCACGTTATTAGTTTACAGTTGTTTTGTTATAAAATTCTACAACATCTAACTTGAAGGTAAGTGTACACTCTTATTTTCAAATTTATTCATTATATCTATAAAATATATAAATTGAGCTGTACGTTCAAGCTTTTATTTATTTTTGCAGTGCATTGTTACGCCAACTATAACACATTAAAATCCAACATGGCAATGCAGGGTAATGCCGCTCACGTAAAGCTTCGAAGAAGTCTAACTTGCAACGAAACGTGAGGTTTCAAAAAGGAAGTTATGACACCAGCTCAGAGGAAAACGATGAGTCGCAGCTGGGTGATGATGACCAAGATGATTTGCTTCTAATGGGATAAGATATGGAGACTCGCATGAAGCCTACAGTGGTGTGCACAGTCCACACAACTGATTTTTATTCGCATGTGATTTTTATCGTGCTTAAATGTTGTATCCAATTTTGAGCGCAATTACCCTACCATGGCGGGCATTACCGCTTAGTCCATTGTATAATTAAGTAAACGATAAAAATAGTTCCTAAAACTTTTCTGGAAATTAGTTGATTGCAAACTGTTAATTATGCTTTGGAGTTATACTTCGTTAGTAAAATATTTTTTTTTGGTCTAAATTTGAATAGATATTCATGTTTTCCCTTAAATGAGCGGAAGCGATCGGACAGGAAGCAAGAAAAAGGGTTATACTGAGAAAAAAATTGTAAATCAAGTTCTAATGAATGGAACGAAAAAAAAAAAAAAAAACACAGGTCACTTATAACTTCTTCAAAAAATAATGTCAGACAGTTTCTTGTTTTTACTTTTAAAAACGAGTCAGAAATTTTCGAATGGTTGAGCGTGGAAAAATACTTTTTTAAATACCGCCTTAATACGATTCTCATAAAACGAGCTCTTACAGAAAAAGGAAATAAAAAAACTCGTCCAGATAAAATTGTTAAACTGGGTTTATCTCTCATCTTGATTCAATTTTTGTTGGTAAAATAAGTACTTAACTTCTAAATCTACCTCTGTATTTTTCATGTAACGCAC
Organism: Maratus speciosus; assembly: GCA_963932465.1. NCBI lineage: Eukaryota > Metazoa > Arthropoda > Arachnida > Araneae > Salticidae > Maratus > Maratus speciosus. The sequence continues at coordinate 2,108,299 of CAWVRF010000002.1, read as the reverse complement.
GTTATATTGTTATTTTACTTGGATATTTATTTCTATTTTCGTAACCATTGAGTCACTCGAGCCACCATTTTGGTAAGTTAAAGGACGCTGCCTCGTTACTTATAGAATTTTTACGTGTTAGAACCTCTATGGTTTCTCTTAGAGAAAATGATCTTTCTTTCATTGAAATTTATTTCGATGATTTCTTCTTGCCAGGGTTGTGGTTTTTCTATTCTATTTAATATCAGCTGCAGGCTCCTTTTTTCTATACTTAAATTTCCTGTTAGTCATTCTTGGATCAGTCTGCTCTAATACATGGTATTTCATACACGCTTAGTGCAAGTGATATTCTTTAATGAAAAACATCCAAGTAAAAAAAAGAAAAGAAAAGAAAAAGAAAATTTGCATTACATGAAAAACTGAATGAGGGCGTTTCAGATCATGGCATCCTAGATCGTGCTATTTCAGAATATTATTAATTTATTTGTTTTGAAAATGGACTCGGGTAGAATCTAAACATGCCAACAGTCCAATAAAAGTATTTTATTTTTTTTTAAAGGTTTTAATCTTGCATCGTTTTAGCCATTAGAAATAGTACATTATTATAGGGATTTTGGCTAAACGTTAAAAATACAGCACACCCTTCAACAGAATACCAAATACTCCTCTATTTTTCTGGGCATTTAACACAATTATTTCTATTTTGATGAATATTAACATTTTCAGAATATATATATAACGCAATTTTACATAATGTATTACTCTGCATAAAGGCACAGCTTCTGAAAGGTAAGCAATGAATTTTAAACTTAAGAGCCTGCAATCTATATTCAAGAAACATTGCTAGGCTCTAGGACTCCATTCCAAACATTATTCCATCTTTATCGCCATAACTTTTTTTTTTTTTTTTTTTTTTTTTTTTTTTATGAAAAAATTGTTATCATTAAGGGGACAAGGGACCTTCAAATTCTTTTTTTATTTTTATAAAATTTCATTTTATAATACTAATCAAGGACACAACTTCCTTCTCTATAAATCATTTTAATAGTACAAGAAATAACGTCATCTAAATTGGAAGTTGGATAAAAATTCGTGCATTAGTTCTTGAGATAGAGCTATAGTGGAACGTGTGAAAAATGCAACCTAGCAGCGCCACCTGCTGAGCGATTTACGCCAAAAATGAATCGGCACCCATTCCTATCAGGGACTCACTGAATATTAATTTTAAATCCCGTTCATGAGTTCTTGAGACAGAGCGCCCACAACATGTGTGTCACACACAGACAGAATCGAGACTCACATTTTGTAAAAACGTGTCAATCCGTCGAAAACCGGAATTCGAAAATTTTCACGCATCCAATACTTTCTTCTTGTAAAGATAGAAGAAAGTAAAAATAGGTGCGAAAAAAAGAATTTTCTGGAATATTTTCAACTTTATGAAGAGCTTTTCATATGGCCCCATGCGCATTCCATGTCAATTAAAATCGTTTATTGCTGTTTGTCATATACGTCATAAAACTGTGCATTGCTTTTTGTAATTAAATATAATTGGAAAAGTTAAAAAGGTAGTTTATTGCAGAAATAAAATGCAAAAAAATTCATAAAATTTAGAAAATATTTTTCTAACCTTTCTATTCAAATATAGAATATTCGATGCACAGTTTTATTTGTATACATAAAACAAACTTGCATAAAAAAATTTTGGGGATTTTAGTTTATATAGAATGCGTACCAGGCATTTTGGAAAGTTCTTCATAACGCTTAAAATATTCAGGAAAATCCTTATTCTCCCCAATTTTAAAATTTCATGCGCGATAAATATATGCCATAAATGCGTTTAGTGTGCCACCCTTTAAAGTGAAAATAAAAAAAAATAAAAAATGAATATGAAGGTCCTTTGTTCCCTTTTGGAAATAAGTAATCTAATTATTTTGTCCATGTACTTTGATCCTGTTTGCAAGGCAATTTCACAATATGAAATGATCTATATTATGCAAAAAATTATAATCTGCATAAACTTTTGGTCTTGAGGGAATGCAATATAAAAGTCTGCTGCATATTGATACGATCCAGACCTGTTTGGCCATGTTCGCAAGATAAGTTTTAAGGATGTATGAAATGTTCTGTATAATGCAAAATTATTACTCTATATTGGCGCAAAACCTTGCGTTTTTAGGTTTGCGTTACTATGTGCAAATATACGTGTATATGCGAAGTGCTAGAACAGAAGAAGAAAGAATTCGTAGAGTAACCAGAATTCGGAGAGTAAGTAGAACTCAATAATCCTTCAGCGATATAATATTAATTCTATCTTTAGTTTTAAAAAATACATTTGTCAAGAGCAAAATTTACTAATATTAACCCTCTCGCTGCGTATCTTTTTAAAAATCAAATATGCTTAAAAATTGCGCATTTGTTTTATTACATATTTCAAATCTGCATATATTTTAGAGTTAAAATGCGAGAAAAAAATTAAAAGTTTTTTAATATAGATTTAGACCAGTTGTACTGTATTAACCCTCCGTCTACCAGACGGGTCCATTGGACCCGACAGGTACATACAAAATATTCATTCAAACCAGAAATTTCTTTAAAATAAACTAAGTATATAAACCAGACAAAAATAAGGTAAATAAATAAGTTAAATAGTTTTAAATAAAAATTCTGGTGTAGAACGTTTTATTAAAACTTGAATAAAATTCCCGGTAGATCTAGGGTTAAAAAAGAATTGGAATTTAGTTGTAAAAAATTGAATTCGAAAAATAATCCTATAAAAGCTAAATTTTGAAAGTTAATCTTGGTTAAATTATGATTTATTTTATGAAATCCAAAATGTAAAACATATAAAGTACTAATGAAAATATGCAAAATACTTACAAAAATTGTACAAGAAACGAAATTTAGTACGATACCTTTCGAAACAAGGTATGAGGCAAAATTTCGCAATCTTTGCACCCAATTTGCGTTTCTCTGCAAATTTTTTTGCCAGTTTCAGGGTTTTTTTTTTTTAAATAACAAACAGCACACTGTCTACAAGGCTCTTTCTTGATGGGATAGGGGGTAGATGGGTAGCAAAATGTGGAGAGTTTCCGGTTAGTCTCATGGGGTGGTTATCTTCGAGCTTTCAAAAGAGCACGAAATGCTTACAAAACAAGCTTGTGAACTTCACAGAAATAGGAACAAGTAACGCTGCTCTCTGTTAACCCAGACCTGAATCAATAATTAAACGTCGCAGAAAAGCCGAAATGAACCGTAAGGCAGATCACACACCGAACAGACAAGCATGCGACAAGTTGTAGCGTTTAAACCGGTTACTTCTTTGTTAAAACCGGTTTGAACGCTACAACTTGTCGCATGTCGCACGCTTGTCTGTTTAATGTGTGATCTGTCTTTAGGCATATCGAACACTGAACAGACAAGCGAGAAAAAAGCGTCCAGAGACATTTCGCCCTGTTAACAAGGAAACCGGTTTGAACGCTACAACTTGTCTCCTGTCTCACGTTTGTCTGCTTGTCTGTTCAGTGTGTGATCTACTTTAAGGGGACTCTTCACTCACTTGAAAACATCCGCTCTGTAATGTTAAACCAATGGGAAAGTTGTCTTCGAATTTCTCGTTTAAATTAGAATATTTTTAAACAATTTAATGCAAAAAAAAAATGTTTAAAATAGTCAAATTTAAACGAGAAACAACCTCCCCATTGGTTTAACATCACGGAGCGGGGGTTTTCAAGTGAGTGAAGATCCCCTTAAACGGGAAAAGAGCGAGTTGCGCATTGAAATACACGGGAAAATTGCATCCCCGTGGAAATCGCGGGTTGCGCAGCGAGAGAGTAAATCAGATTTTCAGCTAAGTAGCCAAATAGAAAAAAATTCTGTAGATATATTCAATAGGGAGCCTATTTTTACAAAACATTTTAATTTTATACCATCTAATGTTAAATATGAACTCGAAAAGTGATTTAAATTCAAAATTCAAAATTATTGTTTTGTCTAAAACGCTAACAAAGAAGCTAGGGTAGATGTGCCAGTAATGGACACTCAAGGTTTTTGTTTAAAAAAATAAAAATTTAGCTTTTATTTTTTTTCATAACTCCCCTTGCATGTTTTATAATCTGGGTTATTGTTGACACTCTTCATCGTTTTGATTAAGAATACATACATTTATTAAATGAAGTCAGCTCTTTCATCAAGATTTTCACTGAAAACCAGGTGGAACTTCGAAACATGTTCTGCTTCTTGATTAAAACAATCAGGAAACAGAAAATGTTTCAAAGTTCCACCTGTTTTTCAGTGAAAATCTTAATGAAAGAGCAGACTTCATTTAATAAATTTATATATTCTTTATTTTCTTGTAAAATTTAGATGTTTTTGTTTTGGAAGTAACATAAAACTTTAAATTTTATATACTAAAGGCCATTTACAAAATCTCATTTGTCTTTAAGGTTTTAAGACCATTACTGGAACGCTTAATTAGCCAATTTCTAGTAATGTATACATTGCTAAAAATGCAGTTTCAGTCATGTTCATAGTGCATAAAATCTTTTGACTTAACTGACAAGCCAAGTAATTAAATTTAATTTTTAAACTTACCAGAATGTATAATAACACCGAAATTTCTATGAATAGCATCTTTTAATTTCGCGTAGTTAATAAAATTTTCAATATTTTAATTAAAACATTTAACTCTGTCTTGCATATTTTATAATCTGGTAATTAATAAACCAAATAAGGAAGCAGAGAATATTGTTTATGCGCATAGGGAAAAGGCGGGATCATAAAGCTCAATCCTCCACCCCTATTTGAATAAAAACAAGTTACAGAAGTTGTTAAAAATCTATTATTTTCTGTCTTATGTGTTTGCTTATTCATCTATGACGCTCCTCCCCCCACCCCCACCCCCCCAAAAAAAAAATTATAGTAGTAATGAAAGTAGTAAATCTGCAGATCAGTGTCCTCAAACGTCAGTTCTGCAGTTTTATTTTGAAATTTTATTTAATATTCAAAACATTTAACCCGCAGTATTATTTCTTTCATATTTGTAATACTAACTACTACAAGTAGTATATCAAGTAGTTTCGGGGAGTATAACTTAAAAATAGCTGGAAATATACGAATCTATGAACCAATATTCCAAAACTTTTCAGGTTTTTTTCTATTTCGCCTCTAACCCCCCCCCCCCCCCACTGTCTCAATAATTCGATAACTAATTCCCTGACATTTAGTATTTTAAAATTAATTATAATTAAATATTGATCAAATAATCTAATTAAAATATTGATCATGTGATAATCATAATTTAAACAGTGAATAATTCTCACAAATACTTATATTGATATCCTAATTTTGTTCAAATTGAAAATAACTTTTGTTTATTAGTGTTGCTTCTTTAAATTCTGATTTTAAATACAGTCAAAAAGAATTATATCTGTTATTTTTATGGTGTGTCCATTACTAGAATTTTGGGTGTTTTGATGCATTTCTGTTATTTGCAATTAAATTTTGATTCATATTGGGAAATTAGACTATGAGAATGGTTAAAGTGTTCATAGATTAATACAATATTGAAAAAAAAATTGAACATTTTAAACTTCAAAATAATTTAAGAAATCCTTAAAGGTGTCTTACTGGCACATCTACACTATATTTTTACATTAATTTGGATTTTGAAAATTATATAATTTAAATTAACTAACAACGCTGAGATTATAAGTTTTGACTTAAAAAAATATTCTAAATATCTTTATTTTCCTTTTAAAATTATTTGTGTAGCATAAAAATCGCATTGATTAGAAACATTGAGTTATATATACAAGTATTACGATTATATCAATGAAAATAATTTGACTTCTATTTCCTTTTTTTAATCCGGTAATGCTAGATGTATTACAAAAAAAGATAACGTTGAGAATTTTTCTTATTTAATTCTATACATTACATCACGCTAGAATATCCAGGGGTTGATCCAAGCAAAATTCGGAGCCTTTAGGAACCCCCCTCCCCCAACCCACCCTCTACAAAATTATTTTAATAAAACAAGTCCCTTCAGTAAATTCCTTTTAATGCAAAACAAGTCCATTCAGTAAATTCATTTTAATATAAAACAAGTCCATTCAGTAAATTCATTTTAATATAAAACAAGTCCATTCAGTAAATTCATTTTAATATAAAACAAGTCCATTCAGTAAATTCATTTTAATATAAAACAAGTCCATTCAGTAAATTCATTTTAATATAAAACAAGTCCATTCAGTAAATTCATTTTAATATAAAGTCGCTTCAGTAAATTCCTTTTAATACAAGACAAATCGCTTCAGTATATTCCTTTTAATATAAAACAAGTCGCTTCAGTAAATTCATTTTAATACAAAACCAAGTCGCTTCAGTAAATTCATTTTAATACAAACCAAGTCGCTTCAGTAAATTCCTTTTAACATAAACCAAGTCTCTTCAGTATATCCCTTTTAACATAAACCAAGTCTCTTCAGTATATCCCTTTTAACATAAACCAAGTCTCTAGTATATCCCTTTTAACATAAACCAAGTCGCTTCAGTATATCCCTTTTAACATAAACCAAGTCGCTTCAGTAAATTCTTTTTAATGTAAACCAAGTCCATTCAGTAAATTCATTTTAATATAAAGTCGCTTCAGTAAATTCCTTTTAATACAAGACAAATCGCTTCAGTATATTCCTTTTAATATAAAACAAGTCGCTTCAGTAAATTCATTTTAATACAAAACCAAGTCGCTTTAACAAATTCCTTTTAATATAAAACAAGAGCCTTGAGTAAATTCATTTTAATATAAGACAAGTCCCTTCAAAAATTCTTTTAATAAAAAAAGACATTTCAGAAATTTTTTAATTAAACAGGTCCCCTTCACAAAAAATATACTCTTCGTTATTTTTATAGGTCTAAAATATAACTTGCAAATAGAACAAGTTCACAAGAAAAACTTTGGCAAGACATCAAAAGAAGTTGCTTAGAATTTGAATAACTGGATGTTTCGTTACAAAATACCAGTTCTCAAAAGTATAATAAATAGCACAAAAATAACTTTACATTTCACAAAATGCGTTCCAAGAAAAAACCCTGCCTCGACCCATCTCATACATACAGACATGTTATACATACAATTAATACATGTTACATAACATGTATGTTGCAAAGAACATACCTTTATTTAAAAAAGAAAATATTACTAACCTTTTACAATCCTGGTTAAAGGTCTGTCGAAAAGAAAGTTACACACCGCTCCTATTGTATAAATAAATGAAAGCGATTTGACAAAATGTGAAGGGAACTGAATAATAGACAAAGCACACCTGAAACGGATTAAGGGGACACTTCACTTACTTGAAAACACCCGTTCGCTCATGTTAACTCTATGGGCAAGTTGTTTTCGAATTGTTAGCGCAACTGGTACGTTGTAAAAGTAATAGCACTTTTACAAGACTGGCCAATATAAACCAGATACTCAAAATAAAGTGTAAAAAAATTATGTTCCTGAAAGGTCAAATTTATTCAATTTTACTTTTCAGCCTATTATTTCTGCGTTACAATGCTACAAATAATACAATTATTTTAAAGGCTTTATTTTAAACAATTTTAAGTAATGTCAGTCAATATCGGCCAATGGCGTCCATTCGATGTACGGCATTCACTGACATTCAAAATATTGGCCGATACTAGTGGTAACGTCGATCCGTATTCGCGCGCTACCTGGGTATTATGTGGTTAAATTTTTAAAACTGTAGCTTTTATATATATGAAAATTAACAGTGCGACACAACTTAAAATTTACTTCTGAGAAAACATATTTTAAAGTTTCAATATCCACTTAGAGGATGCATGTAAAGCCGATGAAAGATTACTAAAAATCATGAAATAATGTGGATTTTTCAATGTGTGTTTTGCGTATTGTTTAGAAAAAACAAGAGCAGATTTTTTTTTCCCGAAAGCTGAAAAGGTTTCCCATTACTTGTACAATTAGTTGTGTATAACTTTTTGTATGTTACTCGACAGTTTCAGAAGCTCTTAAAGTACACAAAGTTCTAACAAACTCCAGTTACACAAGAACAATCTTATTGGATTATAGGAGACGAGAAAGAACGACATAAAACTAACACTAGAACCGCCGGAAATTTTACTCAATGTTATAAAAGTATTTTACACCAGAATTTTTATTAAAAACTGTAACTTATTCAACTTATTTCTCCGTAGTACATATTTAACTTATTTAAGAAAGAAATTTCTGATTCGAATCTAAGTATTTTTATTTGGTATCGGTCAAAATGACCGCTATGGCGATGGTTCTAGTGTTAAATACGAGCATGTCTTATGACAGTACCGTTAGGTGTGAAAAAAGCTATTTTAACACTCAGTATTCAGTAAAATTAATGGCATTAAGAGATAAATTCATAAAATGCAAGGAATAGATATATTTTTCCTCGATTTGTTCTTTAGATCGCCGCCCCCCCCCCCCTTCAATGGCTTAAGTCTAATAATATAATCCGGCTTCAATTTATAGGAGACCGTACAAACATTCTATACTTTAAATTTTACTGCAAGATTGATTACCCTATTATATTTAAGAGACAAATGCTAAAATACAAGCATTTGGCCGAGATCATCCCCTTTCCATGAATTGAAACCTTTTTGAATCCACACAGTATTTTTAAGACCTTGGTGCTACTACAGTGAAATATGTTTAACACGAAATTGAAGGGACAGATTTTTTTTTTTTTTCGTGTTAAAAGAATTTCGCGTTAAGAGATTCCTAAAAAAATAGAACAAAACTTACAAATATTTTCGGCGTCGTCCAATTTTATTTCGACTTTCTGTTAAACTACTAGTAGGTCGCATCCATTAGGATAAAAAGCAAGTAACAAAAATATTTTTTTTTTTGGGGGGGGGGGGATTATATCTTTTTTTTGAAGTGTCTTTTTCAGCATTCTGAGATCTAGCTTGTTTGAACCATTTAAGCAAACCTGTCTCTAAATCTTCGTGTTTAGCGGTTCTTTTACGTTTTCTCTCTGGTTTAACAATACTACGCTCAAACATTTACATAATGGGATCCCTGTTTTTTTTTTTTTTTTTTTTTTTTTTTTTTTTTTTTATTATCGTTGATAAAGTAGAATTGGCAATGCCAAACTTTTTGCAGATTTCCGTTTTCGTCCTTTTTCCTCAACTGCATTAGCAGCTTCATCTTTATTTGAAGCGAAATGGCATTTACTTTTTGCACCGATTTCTCAGCCACTGTGCTCATAAAGCATAAGCAAATTTACAAAAAACCACTAAATTCACGGATCTCCAACCAAAATTCAGTGGTTTTAACACAAAATTCACCCATTTCAACTAAAACTAACTAGGTCGAAAGCGAATTTTTTTCGTGTTAAACGATTTTTGTTTCGTGTTAAAAGAAAAAAAATGTATTAAATTGCATAGTATACTTGCATAGTATAGGTCCGGACCGCTATATCATTTCGTGTTAAACGTATTTCACTGTACCTAAAAAGTGAAAATACCTCTTATAGAGCACAAAATTACGCCCTATTTGGATGATAAAAAAATATGAAGAGTACTGTATGGTTTAAGTGCAGTGAAATTGAATTAATTTTAAAGAATGCAATATAAATGCTCATTTAATAAAAAAATACGTAAATACCAGTAGACTCGTACAAAGCTTCCACAATGCAATCTTTGTGGGTCACAAAAATGTAGAATTCTGTTATCTTCCTTTCAGGAAAATGAAAATTATACTTTATTTCATTATAGTCAATTTTTAAATGCCGGATACAATTTCGGCATTTCGTCGTATATTATGAAATGTCGCTACTAGCACGTGCACGTAATTGAAAATAAAACTACGTTATTAAACAAAAATATATTACTTACATTATTGGAGAATCCATATTTTATGTACTCTATTAATAAACAAACATTCTGCAAGCAGGATCAACAATGTCAAAACCTCGGCCGACATAAAATCGTATACATGGGGGAAAAAACAAGCAATGAGCCCGAAGACGGGGAAAATCATAGATTACACTAGCGCCATCTGCTGAGATAGGATGATAAAGTCTTACAAAAAGACCCTGTCGCCATCTATATCTGAAAATAGCAATGAACTAAAATTAAATGTTTCTTAGGATATTTAACCCTTTATGTCCCAAATTAAAAATTCATGAAAATTTCATCTTTTAAAAGCATTTTTCGTGAATTTTTGAAACTACATTAGAAAATTGACACAATAATAAATTTTAGAAAAATTTTGACAATTAAAATTAAATTTGAAATTATAGGGGTTTTGTGCACTATTTTTTTTAACTCCAGTCAAATCTTTTATTTAAAATATTTTTTGGAACTTTTCGGTTAGCCGGGCGCCAGTGTTATATATACATGTATGCCTATATATATATATGTATATATACACTAGCAGAACTACCCGGGTTGAGTTGAGTTGATTTTTGACGGCCAATTATCTACACGAGGGATATAGGCCCGGGGGGAGTGCCCTCCGTGGGGGTCTTTCTAAGGGAACCTAATCCGTATTAACGCATGGAAGATCCACGGCTCGAAGAAAACCACGAAAACTCCGAACGATTAGGCCGACGGGCGCGATTGGGATCGAACCCAGCACCTCCCGTCTACCAGCTTCGAGAGCAGAACCTCTCGGCCACTGGTGGGGCCCAGAACTACCGGCGTTGCCCGTGTCAATTATGAGGGGCATTCCGGGTATAATAAATTAAAATGAAATAATACAGCAATAATAACCGATATTTGTGCATTTTCGTCTACAAATCATTATAAAAATGATCAGAAATCGCGACGTTTGTATCGTAACCACAGTAAAATCCCTCAGCTTTAAATATCAGAATGTTCGTTTTCTTGGCTGGTGTAACAGAAAAATATTTTCCCGATAAGCCGAAGGAAAGAACATCAACCAATTGGCGTAGTATTTAGTAAAATTCTCGTTGGTATAGCATATAATGTAAAATTTATGTTAGTGAGAAACGTAATTTTTTTAAAATCGTACTGATGTTATCAACGACCTAACCCATAAATTGTGCTTTATTGTGATTTTTCTTAACTTCTAAACGCGCACAATTTCATTTCTTACACTAAATAGAAAAACATACTTTCAAATGAAATTTATTTGAAAATTGTATCTCAATTTTCAGCTTTTAATTGGTTCTGATTTCAATACTGATCATTAAAAATCATAAAAATGAGATACAATTTTCTGAATTTAATCGATTTTAAATTAATTTTCAAGCAGGAATCTTCTTAAATTTGCAACCCAAAATTACGAAAAAAAAACTCATTTGGTCTGAACGCAATATTAGTGATCCCCATGTCCATGAGTAACGCTGGCATCATATTTTTGGTGGAAATGACCTAACTCATAAATTTTGCTTTTACTGCAATTTTTTTAACCTCTAAACATCACACATTCGACTTTTTCAACGTCTAATGGAAAGCAAAAAAGTACATTTAATGCTATTTCTTTGAAAAGTGATTTTCATTTTACTGATTTTTTCATGTGTTTTACAGTAAATTTTAAAGCAAGAATATTTTTTAAATATTTGTTCAAACCAATTACAAAGGATGAACCCGATTGCTCTTAAAACAATGTAAATAATACATCATTTGGGAGTTTTTTCGTGCAATATTCCATAACTAAACCAGCAAACGAAATGAAAACCTATAAAAAAAATATAATACGAATTTAACAGATTTGAAATTAAACTATTCAAAATTATATTAAACGTTTTACCTTCAAAATATATTTAAATTAAGTTTGTACATCTATTCAAAGTACTTATCCTTTAAGTTTTATTTTAAATATGAAAAATTCAGTAGTTCAATTAAATACCTATTAATCTTGGGGTTTTTTTTTTTTTTTTTGGTTGTTGTTTTTTTTTTTTTTTTTTTTTTTTGCTAACTTCTAATTTCGCTATTGAATAATAAACAAAATAAAAAAATGCTGAACTATTTTTATCTTCGTAAGTGCGAATGGGTTAATTTTCGATAATCAGGCTGTACGCTTTTGGCGTACTTTAACTAATGTGACTTAAACCTTTTATGGCATGAACTATTGCTTAAAAATGTATAGCATTGTTCATGCTTTCAGCGAATACTTGACATGTGACTCGATTACGGATTATTAAAATGCAATAATGCTTTACCTGACTTTTGTGAAAAGCCTCATCTTGTTTTAATTTAAGACTCTCAAAATTAGAGTTTCTGGATAAAAAACGTCATTTTGACGTAATGTAATAAAATGTTTCGGATTCTAAAATCAGAATGCTTGTTTTTTTAGCGAGTGTAACAAAATATTACGATCTCCATGACAATACGCGGAATAAAGCAATAAGTACATGCAAATGACCTAACATTTATTGACATTTTGTTTCGCGTGCTTCAATGGATGATAATAATATGGATTAATTTCAGAAGATCAAGAGTTCCGATAATGTGCATTTTCTGATTGAATGACAACAATTTCGGAAATGCAAAATTATAGCGATTGAGCCTGAATTTTTATTATCTTATAAAAAGAAAGTGCACGTGTTACCAATTTTTTTTATTATTGCACCGTTTTTTAGGTTGTGGCAACCGGAAAGAAAATATTTAATTAGAAATGTAAAAAGAGATATTTCTGTAATGTTAAATTATGGAAGTTGGTATAAAAAAGGGATAAATGATATAAAGGGTCTGATGATTTTTTTAAAGTAGACAGTGATCTTTTCCACGTTCTAAAGCGCATGTACAGCAAGTTTCGTGCAAATTGGTCAAAAATTGAAGATTTGTATAAAGGACATAAAAAGAACGGCTTTTATATATATAGATAAAATAACTGCAGATGAAAAATATATAATACTAAATCTTCTTTTGTCCGTTTGCATCATAATCAAAAACCATAAATTTTCTAATCGGTGAGTACGAGTTTCATGTTATCTTCTGCAATCGGGGTCACTGTTCGCAGAGTCTCTTTCAAATGTAAAAGAAACATCCAACAGTTCAGTAAATACGCTAATTAGTGGGTAACCTGATTGTGTGAGATAAATCCCATATCATTCAAACAAAAAAAAAAAAAACAAAAAAAAAAAACCCAAAACTGAAAAAAGGATGTCAAATTAAACAGATCATCTAAAGTTTATTTCAGTAAGCAATTTTTATTGTAAAATGTTTTCTTGTGTGGTATCAATAATACATAATTGCTTGAATTTTCTTAAGAATAATCTTTAGTACATAACATTTGAAGCAGTAGACAAATTGGCGATATGTGTTAAAAGAAAAAAAAAAAGAGTGGGCAATATTCGCTGATTTGAGTTTCGAGGTTATAAAAGTCACAAGTTTGGGGAAAACAAACCAGCATATTTCAGTAAAGTATGAGAAAAATATTTCAAATGTCTGAAATTAAATTATTTACAATATGTGTGTATGGGAGGGGAGGGGGGGGAGCAGACATGTTCACTAAAATTTAAATCCACTTTTATAATATTAACTTCTATTTATATAATTTACACTTCAATATCAAAAATTGTTCCAAAAATGCTGTCTTACATTTGAAAAATCACCTATATAATGTGAACATCGATGGGACTGATGTCAAGTTTGCGCCTTTTTGGATTAAAATCAAATTATTTGGCGACAAAAGTAAAATCAAAATAAGGAAACATGTAACTCATAAGTATCGTCATTTTTATAATTACATCTTCTAGTTTTTTCTGTGAGGGTTAGATAATAAAAAATTTTTAATAAAAAAAATAAAAAAAATTGTTACTCACAAGGAAGATCTCCTTAAAGCGCATACTCAAAATATTTTTTGAAAAAGGAAATTCTAATAAAATTACTCATGTATGTAAAAAAACCCTCTCAAATGCAGCGGTAGAAAATCTGTAAAAGAAAAAATATTTTTTGGAGTATTTGGCGCGAAAAGACGAACGCCCCACGCTATTTGGCGAACCAATACATTTCCTGGCCAAATGCATTTATAAATTTCTTGTTAAATAAGTATTTAAATGCCTAATACTCTATCAATTTAAACTTAAACGGTGGATTAGTTTATCATTTTTTCTGTAACCTTATATAATATATACAAATTGCGTGTTGCTGTAATTATTTAATTTTATACGGTGTCACCGGCGGGATAAGTTTTAATTGTATCTTGATTAAGAATGCTATCATTAAGCATTTCGATATTAAATGTTTGTTTCCATGGCAACAATAGTATTTTCTTGTTATCTCCGATGCTAATACTATCGAAGTCGAATCGCCAATGCTCAGAATCGGACCTTAATTTTGAGTTTGAAACAATTGTAATCCATTTAAATTTTGTCCTGAACAGCATACTTACGATAGTTAAATTTCATTATCTACACATATAAATGTATATGACAAAACTGTAGTTATAAAAATGTATTTATTTAAGTTAAACTTACTTAAACTAACTGCATATGGAGAGTTGAAAAAGTTTTTATTAAAGAAAAGTATTATTCAAAATTTTGTTGTGTCGCCAACCAGCATAAAATCACAAAAAATGAAATTTTCATTATTATTTTATGAACACTAAATCAAGGTTTTGATGATTTTTTTTTTTTTTTTTTTTTTTTTTTTTATAAACATGTATATCCTCATGAGAAGATTATTCTGTAATTTTTTCAAATATTTCTCAGCTTGCGCTTTTGGAGAACTTCCTTAATGTCGTCTTACCACATTTTCAGTTGCATTTTTCTTAACCTGACGCAAAAGATAAATCGCCAAATCTTATTTCAATTGCAATATTTCAACTGTGTATTTTTTTAAGCATTACGAACATTTCCTTTCATGTTTAAATTAAATATTTTCGTTTTGTAATATCATCCACTCATTAAAACTGATTTCTTTTTTTCTTTTACTACTTTTTTTTTTAATTTTAAATAAAATTAGTAACATTTTTTTTCTTTTATTTTTCAAGCAGTTTCATTTTTTCAGTAACGATAAAGTTTGCCAAGAAATAAAATGGTAACCTTATCGTCCAAAATAACAGAACTTTCCGTCATAATTCTATAACTAATCTAGGTAGAATGATGTGTTATATCTTAAAACCTTCTCTGAAACGATACCTATCTAACGGTATAAGTTCCGTCAAAATCCATATAGTAGAACTCGAAATATAGACATTCCGAACGAAATTTCCGTTTGGATTTTATATAACAGGCTGAGCCCGCTGGCTTTTTCAAGAAGGCTCACGTTTTGAGCACCTTATCGCCAGAGTAAGGGTTGGCGCGGGGATGAATTCAACGCTACGCACCCTTTTTTGTTCGTGACGTCGTACGCGTAGCGAACAGCAACCCCATTCCTTTGCTGAGAGGAAGAGATGTGCTTTTTTTCATTTGTTTTTTCCGCAAATGTAAAAAGCTAGATGAAATGTTATTTCCCCGTGGTTTGCAATTAGAACCTTGCTTAAAACAAAGATCTATTTCGGATTAAAGTAACTTTTAATTGCACAAATATATATAATTCAAACATAACTTATTTTTTTCAGTTCTGTAATATTCATTTATTTCATTAATTCGTTATATGTTCGAAGAAATTGAGAACGCGTTTTAAAAACAGACGTAAAAAATTTCTTTAATAAATATAATTGTATTGATCATGTTTTTATGACACAATTGAACATAGTTTTATTAGTATTATTACTGAATTAATTTAGTTTTTTTTAAATTATTATTAAGCGGCATAATTATGTGACGTGTTGATTGCATTAATAAAACACATTTTCACTGAAATAATTCATTAAAAATTAATTGTTTTTTATTTAATTGCGATTAGAAGTTAATAGGAAGTTGAAACTAAAATCAATTCGATTATAATTAGATTGAACGATAAAGCATAAATTATTTAGCCGTATCCTGCAATTAAATCTATCAGCTAAAATAACTGCAAGTTGATGCATGGAATTAAATCAATTACTATTACATTTCAGTATTGTTAAAATTTTATCATTATTTGAGTTTTTATGAAAAAGACATTGGTCTGTCCCTAGTGCACAAAATTAAAAATCTTTAAAATTCTTCAGTTTTTTATTTAAAATTTTTGCCATATTTTTAAATATTATTTCGCCTTAGTTGTTTTATTTATTATTTAAAAATAATAATTCGTCATATTTGAATAAATCATGTAAATTCTTCTCTCGAATGAACCCCCCCCCCCCGCCCCACACACACACACACTTTATATTTCGTCATTCTGCACACATATTGCTCTATTTATTAAGTTGAAGTGGCAATAAAATAATGCTCAATCGTCTGAGGCAACTTCCCATTTCGAATTTTCTCTCCCCCATTCCCTCTCCTCCATCACACTATTTTTTGCCCATTTAAAATTCATTGTTGCCTTACAGAAAAGATTAGTTAAAATTGCGTCTGAAATGTTAACTATTCCTTCGCTTATCCATAACAGTGCAAAAAGTTTACTGTTTTGCTCTATCTGTTGATTTTTAAATAACAAATAAATAATTTACCATAAAAAAAGATAAGGAAACAAATAGAATGAAAGATTTTAAAAATAATAATAAGGATTAACCTTTTGTGCAGACGCTTTCATTTTTTTTTTTTTTAATTCTTTACAGTTTTTTAAATTTTCTGTCCTATTTATTACTTTGAAGTAACTATAAGTAAAAGACCAATTATTCAAATTCTGCGCCCCCCTCCCCCCCCCCAAAAAAAGTTAAATATTCCAAGTTTTTAATTTTTTGGTTTGTTTTTTCTATTTGTTAATTGATAAATTTAACTATTTAAATCTATAGCCCCTCACTATCACATACAGTTAAAAGAATTCTCTAATGATTTTATTTGTTACTTTGAAGTAACAAAAGATAGTCATTCAATCTTCCTTCTACCCCACCTCCCCTTAAGAATTTCATCTCACATTGAAAAGGCAATTTCTAAACATCCTGTTTGGGGGTGTGAAAGGTTTTTTTTTTTCTTTCTTGGTTTGGCCTATTTTCACTCGACTTTGGGGACTGTTTTTGCAGAATGATTTGGTATTAAATTAATTATATAAGTTCATCGACGAAAATATAGTAATTTTCTTCCACAGGTATTTTTTAAAATCTGTGTTTATATATACATCAAAATGCACTGAAACTGCATTAATTCATGATCCCCATAAATCCATCTTTATATGTTATCAAATATCTAAATATATGAAGGTAATGAGTTTTTGTTTAAGAGGTATGGAATTAATAATGCTCAATTGAATGAAAATTTAGATTTTTGAGGGGATCAAATAATCAAAATTTTAGTCTATATCATCAAAAGTAATAGTCCTTCGATAAAACAGAGTATAAGAATTCATAATACAATTTCTTTCGAAGAAGATTTCTTTTCATCTAGAACACATAACTGAAAATATTTCTTTAATTTAGGTAGGACTAAAATATGCTAGTTCGTCTTCCGCCATTTCGGTTCAAAACAAAACACAAGACGACGATTGGCGTTAGAGCTAGCTGAACGCTCTCGCTTTCGCCAACTCTCCAAGGCTGGTGCTGAAAACGTGAGCCTTCTTGAAAAAGCAGCCCGCTGCGCTGGACCATTTTTCAAATAAACCTTCCATCAAACGAAATGGAAAATCCGACCCTGTATTTTAAATTAATATGGACCTTCACCTGGAAGGTCCTTCCGCATTTTCTGATTACGCATCGGACGCAATTGCGCTATTATATTATCTGATGCGTTAGACGAAATACGGGCAATTCAGAAGCAACTCTTTAGTACACATGTAGAGTTTGGGAGAAATGCGGCCATTACAATCCTATCACCACACTACTAAAAAGGAGAGAATTACAATGACTGCAGAGATTGACCCTTTAACTTAAAGAATGTTCGGGTTATTCACTTTCGTTTGTTAGTTCTTTTACTCCGGGCTTCTCAGCTTGGTACTTTGTGCGGATCTGATAACATGAATACAATCTCTCTCTACGTTACATTATATTTGGTAATATACGTCTTCTTTTGGCAGGTTTTCTCTGCAGTTTTTTATCTTCGATTTCCAGTAGAGTAAATACAAAACAGTATTTAACTTTTATATTTTAAAATATGTGAATCATGTAAAAGTGGATATTTAAAGCGAAATTGTGTGAATAAAATTAAAATAATGTCATTTTAACTGCCGTTTCTTTTTACAGACCAGTTTTAATCATGCAACTATTAACCTAGGAAAATAACCTCGATAACTGATTCAAATAGAAAACTAAACCTCTAGTTTTCATTCAATAAAATCTTTCCAATCATCCGTAATCGGATCCACAACCAAGTTTGATGTGCAACGTTAGAAATGTTTGTAACGGTATGGCTAAAAATGTACCAGAGTTAGCTACAAAACAGAGTTAATTACGTTCCAAACTACATTCCATTAAATAATGTCAAATTGCTGTTGATTGAATTTTAGATCTTCCACTATCAAAACTCTTTGCAAATGATAAATAAAGTTAGTTATGCAAAATTTTTAGTAGTGATCTTTTTGGCAAACCGGAGATTTTTTTCGCATTTCTCTAATGAGTGTAATAAGACAGAGAAATAAACATGCTTTTATTTTCAAGACGTCATTATTCATAAGTTTGTTGCCTAAATAAAACTAAAAACGTTAATTTGTGACTATGATCAGCTGCTCGGGCTGTGCATCAGCCAAAACTTCTTTATAATGATTGAAATTTTAATTGAATTTGAGGTACTTTTTTAAAAAAACCTAGGCTAAATGAACAAATATTGTTCCATTAGCTACCTTTGGCATTTGAAAATTTTTTTCTTGTACATTCAAATTAATGCTTTTTTAGTGATAGTAAAATAACTGCACATGAAAAATATCTATTAATAAATCTTTTGTCCGTTTGCTCCATAATAAAAAAACATAAATTTACTAATCGCTAATTACTAGAAGTACAAATTTAGCGTAATCTTCTGAAATCGGATTTACCGTCCACGGCTCCTTTCAAATATAAACGAATCTTCCAACACTATATAGCAAATTCGCCAATTGTAAGGTAGCTGATTATGGAAGATTCATCCAATATCTTTTTATAACATTTCTAAAAGCAGGGAAGATATGAAAAAAAAAAAAAAAAAGACGAATGGAATGGAATATCGAAAAGTGATTTCAGAAAGCAATTTTTATTGCAAAATGTCTTTTTCGTGATAGAAATAACGCATAATTGCTTACATTTTCTTAAGAATAATCTTTACTACCTAACATTGCAAACATTGAACGGAAATTGGCGATATTCTTTTTATTAAATAAAGAATGAACAATATTAGCTAATCTGGCTTCGAGGTTATAAAAGTCACAAATTTGGGGAAAACAAACCGATATGCTTTCGCAGTAAAGTATGATGAGAAATTTTTTAAATGTCTAAAATTAAATTATTTTACAATGTGTATGTGCATGTGTGGGAGACATTTATACTAAAATTAAAATATTTGACTCCATTTTTAAAATATTAATTGCTATTTATATATTGTACATTTGAATTTTAAAAAATACTCAAAAAAGGCTTTCGTACACTTGCAAAATCACCTTTATTGTAAACATCGCTTGAACCCAATTCACGCTTACGTCTTTTTGGCTTAAAATCAAATTGTTTGGCAACAAAAGTGAACTCAAAAATCACAAATAAACATATAACATGTAAATCATAAGTACCATCATTTTTACAATTACATTTGCTAGTTTCGTCTGTGAGTCACATGATGGAAGAGTTAGAAATAAAAAAAGAACAAATCATAAACAAAATTGTTACCACAAGGAAGGTCTCCTTAAAGAGCATACTCAAATTATTTTGAAAAGAAAAATGCTTTTAAAACTACTCATGTATGTAAGTAAAACATCAGTCAAATTTGGCGGCGGAATCTCAGTAAAAATCTGAAAAAAATCTATATATATTCGAGTATTTGGCGCAAAAAAGACGAACGTTCCACGCTATTTGACTAGCCAATACATTTCCATCCCAAATGCAAGATATTTAAATGCATTTGAAAATTGCTTTTTAAATAAGTGTTTAAATGCCTAAAACTCAATGAATTTAAACTTAAACGAAGGATTAGCGTATTGTTTTTTTTTATCTTTAAGCGTATATAATATAAAAAAATAGCGTGTTGCAGTAGTTATTTAATTTTACATGGCTTCACTGGCTGGAAATGTTTAAAAGGTACTATTTGATTATTCATTCAACCAATTTCGCCAAATGATATAAATTGCCAAACTACTCGCCAAATTATACAAATTGACAAAATTTTTATTTTAAACAACGAAAGAATAAATAAATTTTTAAACATTAATCAAATTACAAATAGAAGTGAAATTAAAAATCACTTGATGACGCAACAAACACGTGTACCGTGTTTAATATCAAGGGAATATAAAATTTACGATCAGCTATTATTGGCATTTAATCTTATAGTTTGGCGATAGTTATTTTGTCGACGGGATAATCAAGTAGTACCGTTTTAAGTTTGTTTTAAAAGTAGCTGGCTAATTAAAAATGCTACCATTAAACATTTTATATTAAATACTTGTTTCCATGGCAACAATAACCTTCATTTCTTGTTTCTGATACTAACAATATCGAAGTCAAATTGCCAATATTCCAAATCGGACATTAATTTTGAATTTGGAAAAATTTAATAAACTGAAATTTTGTTTTAAACCGTATAAAATTACGATAATAAAATTTTAACATATACACATATAAAGGTATATGACAAAACTGTAGTAATAAAAATGTATTTATTTAAGTTAAACTTTAACTATCTTCGTATGAAGAGTAGAAAAAGGTTTTACTTAAAAATTATTTATGATAGAAAAGTATCATTCAAAATTTTATTGTGCCGCCAACCAGCATTAAATCGCCAAAAAAATTAAATTTTCATTATTTTTTTACAAACGCTAAATCGAGGTTCTGCGGATTTTTTAATAAACATATTATATGTCACGAGAAGAATCTTCTATATATTCCTCATGAGAAGATATTTTTTCAAATATTTCTGAGCATGCACTTATCGAAACTTCCTTGATATCATCCTATTAATTTTTCAGATGCATTTTTCTTAACCTGACGCAAAAGATAAAGAGCCAAATCTTATTTCAATTGCAATATTTTAACTGAGTAATTTTTTAAGCATTACGAACATTCCCTTTCATGTTTAAATTAAATATTTTCGTTTTTAATATTATCACTCATTAAAACGGATTTTTTTCTTCTTTTCTTCTTCCTTCTTTTTTTTTTTAAATTAAAATTAGTAACAGTTTTTTCTTTTATTTTTCAAGGTGTAATAGCTTTTTCAATTTTTTTATCAACGATAAATTTCGCCAAGAAATAAAAGGGTAAACCTTATCGTCCAAAATAACAGAACTTTTCGTCATAATTCTATAACTAATCTAGGTAGAATGATATGTTATAGCTTAAAACCTTCCCTGAAACGATACCTATCTAACGATATAAGTTCCGTTACAGTAGAACTCCAAATCTAGGCGTTCGGAACGAAATTTCCGTTTGGGTTTTATATATATATAATAGATACACACACATATATGTGTATATATACAATATATGCATGTATATATTCATATGTATATAAATATGTATATATAACACTGACGCCCGGGTAACCGAAAAGTACCTATTTTTTTAGTATTTTGTAGAATTAGAAAATGTACAAATATTAGAATACTCGTATAGAAATATAGAAATATTTCCGAACTCTCCTCCCCCCCCCCCCAATCTTTCTACGTCAAGAAAACTAAAAGATGCAAATGAAAAGGAATTTTTTCTTTTTTTGTGCAACCAATATTTTTTTCGGAACAAAGTAAAGTATCTATAACTCATTCAAACCTGTAATACTACTTGTCTATGTATTAAATGAATTTTATAACAAGTTATTTTAATGGTACTTTAAAGTACCGTCGGTCCATAAAGGGCTAACCAAAGTTGCGGAATATTACAGGACATATTACCATCTTTTCTTAATAAAATTTCTATTGATTCCTTAAATCTTTATGCGTATCATTACCTGGAAAAATAATGCACTCTCAAAATGAACATATATGTTCATTGAGATAAAATTTTGATGTTTTATATTAATACGATGCTCTTTTAACCTTTCCACAAACTTCCTCAATGTCATACCTATATAACTTTCCCTGCTATTGTCCTCACTTGTAACGGGTATTTCATGTATGCCAGCTCGAAATGATGCTTGACGAATAAATCCATTAAACTGGGGGTCGGGGTAACTAAGAGAATTTGTATTAAAGGGTCTCAGGACTCTTAAAAGTGGAAAAAATTTAAAAAAAGCAATTTAACAATTTACAACGACCATTTGGAAAATGATTTTTTCAAAGACTAAAATTTAAGACAAAAAATCGCACGGAGTGGATCCTACATTACGTACGCCATGGATTACATTTTTCGGTACTGTACATTTTAAAACTTCTACGGAGCTGGTCATACATTACGTACGCCATGGATTAAACAATATTCCTGGACCCATTTTAAATGAAATTTCATTTTCATTTCATCCCACACTATTACTTTTTACACCGTCGTATAGAGAAAAAAATGTACTTTTAAAAGCAATTTGTTTGAAAGCTGTATCTCAATTTGTTTCAGAGTTTCTTTTTCTTTCTTTAGTTTTTATTACTTTTTTGTCATAGTATCAACAAGTATCCATCTCTGTTGAAAGTAAAGGGAAAATACAGATTATTGTATAGACCCATCAGAACACGAATAAAATGCGGATTCAACCCATAAAACGCTTCAGACATGTTTTTGATTTCCTACCCTGACAGAGGACAATAACCATTTTTCCAAATGGTTAAAAAAAGACCATTTTCAACATTTAATATCTTAAAACGCATATGATTTTAATCACAATTTTTATTAGGATGAAACATATAAGTATGTTCTTTTATTTCATGCATTAAAAAAATGGTAAGATGCAGAACTAGTATTTACAGGAAGCTACAAACTGTCAGGCATTTCTCGAGCAGAAAATGGATATAACAGCTTACGCGCAGGATTACAAAATAAATTTTGGGACTAGAATAAAAAAAAATTGTGCCGAATTATACTTCAGATTCTAATAAATACTCTGAAATAAGTTTGTATTAAAAATAGCAAAATGATTCAAATACAAATATCTAATAAGCTAATACAAAATTTGGAAAATTTCAACAGAATAATCATCTAAAATATATATTTTTTAACAATAAAAATGAAATTTTAGGTTCAGTCTATACAGACTAACATGAAATATTCGTTTTGAAATTTTCATGAAAAAATATTCAGAAGTTTGAGATATCCTGCGCGTTATGCCCAAAAACGTCATTGAGAGAAAAATGACTTCAAAGTTTCGGAAACGCCGCTTCCACTATTGAGAGGGTATAATTCTAAAAACCGTCCATTCAGTTCTAATGCGAATTTCGAGGAAACAATTATATCAAAATGTTCAGAAAAGATAGGAGTTTAACATCTAAAGAAAGTAAAATTTCGAAGCTTTTGAAGAGTCCTTGAGATTAATTAAAATTTTTCAGAGTCTTTCAAACATAATAAGTACATGCTGAAACTTCGTAAAAACTCTCGTGGGGAAATTCATATCTCTATGTTGAACCAAATTGCTGTCCAATCTCTTGATGATGCTTATTTATCTACCCAATAGGGAAACCATGATCAATAGCAATTCCCGTGATAAAATCAAATTCGTTATGCAATGGAGTGTCAAACCAAACCAAAAAGGTTCGTTTTATAAAAGAATTGAAGGCGGTGATGGGATAAATGAGAGGGACGCCTTAAGGAGGTCCGGAATACATTTTCAAATAATTTTTATTTAGAGTTAAAATTCGGAACTTTTTGTGATGGTTAACCATATTATTTGTAAACAAAATCACATGATGAAACTTCTCATAATTTTTTTTAAAAACATTTAAATTTTATATAAAAAAGTGGGGTAGTTTAAAATCGTTATAACTCGAAATATTATTTGTAGAATTTCATTTTTTTTCTCACTTAAATAAACAGAAATAGATAAGTTTTAATTTAGACTCAGCATTTTTAAAAATATTCATTTAAATAAAAATTAAAAAAATATTTAAAGTAAAAATATAAAAAAAATTATGGAATCGTTTTCAAAAGTAAATATTTTTTTCAAATTTGCTGAATCAAAATTAAAGTAAAACAATTGAAAAAGATATGCTTTAAGTTTGAGCCATTTATCTTTAACCGTTCTTGACTTATAACAATTTAAATACGCGAAAGGGTGAAAAGAAGAAAAAAGCGTTTTCACAAAAAGTCGTTTCATGACGACCATTGCTTGAAAACTAGATTTTGAAAACAAACCAAAACGAAAAAAAAAATTGATATTTCCAATTAAGATAGAAACATGATTTAAACGTCATTTTAAGCAGAATTTTTTTTTTATGTAATAAATTTTTTTCAGAAAATTTGAAGATTTGTGTCTCTCGGATCACCTTAAACGGGATAACCGAGTTTAACTTAACCGGTTTCCAGATCTTCCTTTAGAATGAGCACATCCAAAAAATGATAAAGCTGAATTTTATATTATCACCACTTTCTTTAATTGCTGAGAGGAAGTCATAACTAAGGACGACACTGTTTCCATAAAATAAAAATGTCAACCTACCTTAAACAAAGTGAATCCAAATCTTAGCTTGAATTCCGCTAAGAGGGCCGATATCGTGGATCCCATTGGCGTACCCCTTTTGACGACCTAAAAAACTTATTAAAAACAAAGGGCTTACAAAGGGTAATCAAGTTGTTTATAGATTGTGGATAACTTAAAATAAAAGCACGATTCAGAACGGGCGAAATCCACACATAGCCGACTCACGCCATTTCACTTGAATACTTTTCCGTTGCCGGCTGCAGAAGAAGTTTCTTGTATGCAGCTGTTCTCGCGCATGCAGATTTTTTTACATTTTTAATTTAGTAATTTTTTTATGGTTTTAAAATAATTTTGAAGTATAATTAAAAAAAAAAATCTATCGCTTGCATCTATTGCGGAATATCAATGCATTGGCAATAATCTGAATACGGAATGTTTTCAGCACGTTCATTACAGTCGTGGGGGAAAAAAGTAAACATCCCCTACTACAGCGCTAGAATAAATAGTGTGGAAATCTGCTATCCAAACAGCGCTAAAAAAATTGTATCTCTTAAACGTGCAATGATGCAGAAATCCAGGGAGCCGATATCTGCTATATATTTTCAAATTTCAATGTAAACATCGTTTTATTACAGCGTCTACCACTGTTAAAAATCTGCAGCTTTAGCCGCATAGTCACTTCACTGGTTTTATAGAAAACGGTTACTTCACTCTATTGTGGAGCATTCTCTTGGGTCGAAATAGAGATAGTGTATAAAAGCGGTGGACTGGCTATGCAGCTGAAGCTGCAGATGTTTAACAGCGTAGACCCAATCCTCTTGGAGTTTTGGACAATAGGATGCACAGGTCGCTGTGATCGACTCTTTGGATTTCAGCATCGTTTGACATTGAAGGGATTCAATATTTTAGCATTTTTTTTTTTAAGTATTACTGGGATAGCCGATTTCCACACACTGTATTCTAGTCGCTATACCCCTACTAAATCTGCACCAAATTATTGAAGAAGAAAGTTTCTGGTACCAAACGATTGGAAATGAAGTCTACTTTTAAATGATTCTAAAATTGGCTTAGGGGCCATCTACCTATAAAAACGAACCCAAACTTTATTTTTTCTATAGCAATACCCAAGTTTGACACCCTCAATAAATTCTACACCCTTCCATGAGCCTAAAAACAAATTTTCATGATTCGTATGAATAGTTTTAGAGAAATTGTTTTAAAATGAGCCTATTCTAGGGCTGTATCCCAATGGAAGTTCTGTACTCGAGGGTTGAAACGCAGAATGATTATGTCACTTCTATGAATGTGTTATTTCTTGCCCTTTCACTCGCTTAATAGGTTTCGACTCTTGCCAGCCCAAATGTTTGAACAAAATGAGTGAAAAAAAAAATATATTTTTTTCAAATGATGCTTTCCTGAACATCCTAGACGACTTCTTAAATCATCCTTTTGCCGTTTTTAATCATCATTCGAAAGCTACTTGGAAGAAAAATTTTAAATTGAGAATTCGCATCCAGCAGGTTATAATAAAGATAAATCTACTGAAAAAAATAGTAGGTTGCCATTCCTATTTTTCCCAAATATTCATTTCATAATTCATTATAAAAATTTTAAATTCAATGTATTCAATACTTGGTTTTTTTAGTATTATAAGCACACAATAAAGAATCCCGTTAGGATTATAATTTCAGGAGATATTAATAAAAATATTAAAATGTAACTTAACTTAAGCATGCACTCCATTTTGAATGTTTATCATTCAAAAACTTATCCAAATAACTCGAAATTTCGTGTTTAGGCATCGTTTGAGTCAAAGATTTAAAATAGAGTGTCCAGATTGGGTGTTTCCATTGAAAAAGAACAAGCTTTGGTCTGGTCTTGATGTGTAGATGTGTGCTTCCCTAAGCAAATTTTATAGACATCTTTAGAGTTTATTTCCAAACGTTTGGTACCACCCACTTTCTTCTTTTAACAGAGGGTTAGTAGGGGGTGCTTACGTTTTTGTTCCACGGCTGTGCGTCATTCAGAAAGATAACTAAAGTTTTGAGCAATTCCTATCATAATATTTCATTTTCAAGCAATTCCTATCATTCATTCAATTTTAGTAATTCCTATCATAAAGCAGAAACCTGTTCTATCGCCGAGGATAACGAGCTGAACAATCCATTCCCTTTTATTGCAATTTATTCTGCCTAGCCGCCCTCGTCGACCCGTTCGGTCTCCCTTAAAATGGATCATCATTTTATTTACTTGGACTCTCTTAAATACATAATTAATAGAATCCCTTAAGGGAGTAGGATACCTTTAAACTTACAAAATTTTCGAATTTTTTTTTAAAAATACATTTTGATTCTGTAATCATTTCTGAACAATATGCAAAAAACCGCATTCAAAAATTCCCATTAGTTTACTAATTATGGCAGTTTTATTATGACTATATATTAAGACTACTTAGGATAATTAAACTTTGCCTTGCGTTGATTCAAAATGATGCATTTTGATACTGCGCACAGTGTTACTAAAAAACTGTGCATGGCAATCAAAAGAAATTTTCAAAACATATTCATTTCTGCATAATCTACAACTTAAAACCAGAAAAATGTAATATTTTATTTTTTTTCCTGTTTTTTCACTTTTAAAATATTTTTTAAAAAGTGAAAATTTTTAATTTTCTATTAATTTTTAATTTAGTCAAAAAATTTTTCAAATATGCTGAATTTAGTATAAAGGTAACACTATTATGTATTTATTTTCACCAAAATTTCGTCCTTATATGCATACTTTCTGATTTTATCATGCGCACAAGATTTTTTCTCTTATTATCATATATTTTTAAACTTATCATTTCAATATTTATTTATGAATTTACCAGTATATATATATTTTTTAAATATAACTTTAAATATGAGCTTTAAATTTAAATGAAGTTTGATTTTTATTTTTGACTTATTACATAAGTTTTGAAGCTTGGAACATAGTGATATTTTTTTACTTTTTCGACGCGATCAAAGGTATCCTACCCCCTTAAGCTAATATTAGTTTTTGTTGCATGAAAATATCGCAATGGGTTGATTTTCTGTAAGCAAGTAAACCCTATTGGTTTTACAATGGAAGTCTATGGGAATTGGGCGAGATATTAGAGAGATCGCCAAGTTGGCGATCATTTTCGGCAACTCATTTGGGTCACCCAATTGGGCGAAATATCGCAAAGTTGGCGACAGAATAGGGTCTCCTTCTAGGGTAACCTCTCTTATAGGTATCGAGATGCATTCAATGCTGTTCTGTTCAATTACCCATGAGATGAGTTTCCTTCGGGCGTTGCCATTAAACAATTAACAAATAATCGCGATTTCTGTGCTACTTACGATAGCGTAATATTATATATAGATTTTGAAATATTGCAAATCCTTACACCGTGGAATAGGGCAATCCTCTTTGAGGTGAGAGTCCAGATAAAGACATTTTTATTTGGGTGCAACGCGTCTGTGTATTGAAAATGTTTAGAAATATGCTTTGGTACATAAATTGCAGAAGTTATAAAGCTACTTTTCATTGCGTTATCGGTTCATTTATTCGCCAATATTTTTCTATAAATTTATCTTGTAAATTATTACATTCCATTTATCGACGATTCCTGATAAATTTCACTAAAATGCTTTTTTAAATAGGCTGCAACATCTTTGTCTCCTTATCACCGATTAAAAAGAAATGTATAAAAAATATACAACTATTTTTTCTTTCATAACTAGGGGGCTCGGCCCCCTACGAGCTACGCTCGCCAACCCCCGTACAGATTCCGCAGACTCTAAATGCACGCTAATTTGATCGGCTTTAAAAAGATTTCGAAAGATTGAATTATAATTTAAAAAACAGTGGCGATCTCTCTATAAACGGATTTCTATTCATTTCTCTTTGATTGGAGAATTTTAATGCCAAATCCGCTGCGGTACTACTTGATTATCCCGTCGACCCATTTCGCCAAATTATATAAATCGCCAAACCACTCGCCAAATTATACAAATTGACATAATTTTTATTTTAAATAACGAAAGAACAAATAAATTAGTACAACATTAATAAAAATACAAATAAAACGTCGAAATAAAAATAACTTGATGACGTAGACACGTGTAACAACATTTCAAAATAAGCTAATATAAAAGGAATTAAGCAAACAGTCTTTGTCTCCTGGTATTTTTTAACAAAGCGAAAAGAAAGTTCTTTTAAATGAGACATTTTAAATTAATCGTTTTTAATCTGACGTAATTTTGACCAAGCTATTCTTTCTCTTTTAAATATTCACGTCAAAATACTTTTGTTAGAAATGAAATATTATTTGCGCTTTCCTAACAAAAGTAGTTGAAAAGATCCTCTCAAAATATGAAATAAATGTCTAGCGCAATTTCTAAATTTAAACCGTTTTGCAATATTTTGTGTTCATTTTATGTAATAACTGTAATGTTACGTAAATATGACGTAATTTCTCCTATTTAAGACCTCTAACGCACGTTAATGAATTTATTATTTTAAAATATCCTTTCTCTTTTAAAATTCACGTGTATACTTTTTATGACGTGATTTTTAATAAGTTCCTGCTTTTTGTACATAATTATTTAATTCTAATTCCAAATGATTTTTTCTGTTTATAATAGTCACGTGTAAATAAATTTTTAATTTGAAGCAAACATTACTGTTTTCGCTGTTTATACATTTGGCAACAGTATAAATTAATACCATCTCTCTATTCTAAAAAAAGTAACTACCGCTGTCACCGCCGCCGGTTTTGATTTTTTTGTGACCGGAGGTCTTTCTTCGTTAATATTAAGAAAAATAATGCATACAAAAATATGAAAATCGGTAGTGTTATACAGAAATGTTTGATAAACACGCTGATGCAGACAGTTTTCAAATCGAAGAATTATTTTAAGAGATATTTAATGCTAAAGTTGGACAAAATCGTTCCACTAAAAAAGTTTTATAGGAGCAAAAACTATTTATGGGAATTTAATCATTTTTGGATCATTTTATACGTTTGAAGCTCCCGGTGTGCAGACTGTATTTCTTTTTTAAATTTGACTAATTTTTTGAGGTTTTATTTCTATTTTAAATTCAAATTTTCAGCATTTCTAGAGATATTTTTGACAGATTTTAGAAAGTAATATTAATTTAAACTGTTGCCAACTGTATAAAAAGCGGAAACAATAATGTTTGCTTCAAAATATATATATATATTTATACGTGTAAATAAATTAAAAATTTATTTACACACAAACAGAAAAAAACATTTGGAATTAGAATTAAATAATTATGTACAAAAAGCAGGAACTTATTAAAAATTACGTCATAAAAACTATAATTACACGTGAATTTTAAGAGAGAAAGGATTTTGTAAAATAATAAATTTATTAACATGCGTTAGAAGTCTTAAATAGGAGAAATTACGTCATATTTACGTCACATTACAGTTATTAAATAAAATGAACACAAAATAATATTGCAAAACGGTTTAAATTTAGAAATTGCGCTACACATTTACTTGATATTTTGAGAGGATACTTTTCAACTATTTTTGTTAGGAAAGCGCAAATAATATTTCATTTCTAACACAATTATTTTCACGTGAATATTAAAAAGAGAAAGAATAGTTTGGTCAAAATTACGTCAGATTAAAAACGATTAATTTAAAATGTCTTATTTAAAAGAACTTTCTTTTCGCTTTGTTAAAAAATACCGGGAGACAAAGATTCTGTTTACTTAATTCCTTTTATATTAGCTTATTTTGAAATGTTTAACTAACTTTACTTAATCAAAGACGAAAACAGCGATTGACATATGTATTTTTGGCACTACTTAGTTATCCCGTCTACCAAAAATCTATCATTCGCCAAACTATAAGTTTAAATGCCAATAATGGTTGATCGTAAATGTCACATTAACTTGACTTTAAGCAAGTTGTGTACTACGTGTGTCTACGGTGTGTGTCTACGTCATCAAGTTATTTTTATTTCAACGTTTTATTTCTATTTTTATTAATGTTGCACTAATTTATTTGTTCTTTCGTTATTTAAAATAAAAATGATGTCAATTTGTATATTTTGGCGATTTATATAATTGGGCGAAATTGGTCGACGGATTAATCAAGTAGTACCGCAGCGGATTTGGCTTTAAAATTCCCCAGTCAAAGAGAAATGAATAGAAATCCGTTTATAGGGAGATCGCCACTGTTTTTTTTTTTTTAACTAGGGGGGTCGGCCCCCTACGAGCTACGCTCGCCAACACCCGTCCAGACACCGCAGACTCTAAATGCACGCTAATTTGATCGGCTTTAAAAAGATTTCGAAAGATTGAATTATAATTTTAAAAAAAAGTGGCGATCTCCCTATAAACGAATTTCTATTCATTTCTCTTTGATTGGGGAATTTTAACGCCAAATCCGCTGTGGTACTTCTTGATTATCCCGTCGACCAATTTCGTCAAATTATGTAAATCGCCAAACCACTCGCCAAATTATACAAATTGACATAATTTTTATTTTAAATAACGAAAGAACAAATAAATTAGTACAGCATTAATAAAAATACAAATAAAACGTCGAAATAAAAATAACTTGATGACGTAGACACGTGTAACAACATTTCAAAATAAGCTAATATAAAGGGAATTATGTAAACAGAGTCTTTGTCTCCTGGTATTTTTTAACAAAGCGAAAAGAAAGTTCTTTTAAATGAGACATTTTAAATTAATCGTTTTTAATCTGACGTAATTTTGACCAAACTATTCTTTCTCTTTTTAATACTAGGGGGCTCGGCCCCCTACGAGCTACGCTCGCCAACCCCCGTCCAGACACCGCAGACTCTAAATGCACGCTAATTTGAAGTGCTTTAAAAAGATTTCGAAAGATTGAATTATAATTTTAAAAAAAAGTGGCGATCTCCCTATAAACGAATTTCTATTCATTTCTCTTTGATTGGGGAATTTTAACGCCAAATCCGCTGTGGTACTACTTGATTATCCTGACGACCAATTTCGCCAAATTATATAAATCGCCAAACCACTCGCTAAATTATACAAATTGATATAATTTTTATTTTAAATAACGAAAGAACAAATAAATTCGTACAACATCAATAAAAACACAAATAAAACGTCGAAATAAAAATAACTTGATGACGTATGCACGTGTAACAACATTTCAAAATAAGCTAATATAAAAGGAATTAAGTAAAGAGAGCCTGGTATTTTTTAACAAAGCAAAAAGAAAGTTCTTTTAAATGAGACATTTTAAATTAATTCTCAAAATATCAAATAAATGTCTAGCGCAATTTCTAAATTTAAACTTTTTTGCAATATTATTTTGTATTCATTTTATGTAATAACTATAATGTGTCGTAAATATGACGTAATTTTTCCTAAGACTTCTAACGCATGTTAATGAATTTATTATTTTACAATATCCTTTCTCTTTTAAAATTCACGTGTATACTTTTTATGACGTAATTTTTAATTAGTTCCTGCTTTTTATACGTAATTATTTAATTCTAATTTGAAAGTTTTTTTCCTGTTTATAATAGTCACGTGTAAATAAATTTTTAATTTGAAGCAAACATTATTGCTTGCGCTTTTTATACAGTTGGCAACAGTTTAAATTAGTACAATTTTCTGAAATCTGTAAAAAATATCTCTCGAAATGCTGAAAATTTGAATTTAAAATTGAAATAAAACCTGAAAAAATGAGTCAAAATAAAAAAGTTAATGCAATCTGCACTCCGGCAAATTCTAACGCATAAAATGATCTAAAAATGATTACACTGTCATGTATAGTTTTTGCTGCTATAAAACTTTTTTAGTGGAACGATTTTGTCCAACTTTAGCATTAAATATCTCTTAAAATAATTCCTCGATTTGAAAACTGTCTGCATCAGCGTGTTTATCATACATTTCTGTATAAAACCACCGATTTTCATATTTTTGTATGCATTATTTTTGTTAATATTAACGAAGAAAGGCCTCCGGTCACAAAAAAATCAAAACCGGCGGCGGCGGCGGCGGTGACAGCGGTAGTTACTTCTTTTTAGAATAGATAGATTCACGTGAATGTACTTGTATTAGAAATGAAATATTATTTGCGCTTTCCTAACAAAAATAGTTGAAAAGTATCCTCTTAAAATATCAAATAAATGTCTAGCGCAATTTCTAAATTTAAACCGTTTTGCAATATTATTTTGTGTTCATTTTATGTAATAACTGTAATGTGACGTAAATATGACGCAATTTCTCCTATTTAAGACTTCTAACGCATGTTAATAAATTTATTGTTTTACAAATTCCTTTCTCTCTTAAAATTCACGTGTAATTATAGTTTTTATGACGTAATTTTTAATACTTTCCTGCTTTTTGTACATAATTATTTAATTCTAATTCCAAATGTTTTTTTCAGTTTATAATAGTCACGTGTAAATAAATTTTTAATTTATTTACACGTATAAATATTTTTTTTTTTTTTTTTTGAAGCAAACATTATTGTTTCCGCTGTTTATACAGGGGCAACAATTTAAATTAATATCACTTTCTAAAATCTGTTAAAAATATCTCTAGAAATGCTGAAAATCTGAATTTAAAATAGAAATAAAACCTCAAAAAATGAGTCAAAATAAAAAAATTAATGCAACCTGCACTCCGGCAAATTCTAACGCATAAAATGATCTAAAAATGATTAAATTCCTATGAACAGTTTTTGCTCCTATAAAACTTTTTTAGTGGAACGATTTTGTCCAACTTTAGCATTAAATATCTCTTAAAATATTTCTTCGATCTGAAAACTGTCTGCATCAGCGTATTTATCAAACATTTCTGTATAATACTACCGATTTTCATATTTTTGTATGCATTATTTTTCTTAATATTAACGAAAAAAGACCTCCGGTCACAAAAAATTCAAAACCGGCGGCGGCGGCGACAGCGGTAGTTACTTTTTTTTAGAATAGAGAGATTCCTACTATTATCTCACACTCTCCCTATATTTATTTATATATTTATATATTTATCTTGTACAAATTTTCAATCGTTAATAAAATACTCATTATTCATCCTATCAGGTTGAAATAAATTTTTTTAAACTTGTACTGGATGACAATTGATATTAATAAAGTTTTTTCAAATATTAATTAATTAAATTTTAATTAATTAATTTTAGTTTTGCATGGGAAACAAAATGGCCGCCATTGGTTATTGAATTTCAATGAAAGTATTTTCAATAAGGGTTACCATGGGGGGGGACCCTGTTCTGTCGCCAAATATCGCCAAGTTTGTCGCCAACTTGGCGATATATCGCCCAAATTGGCGGCCAAAATGAGTCGCCAAAAGTGACGCCAACTTGGCGATATCTGTAATATTTCGCCAAATTCCCATAGAGTTCCATCGTAAACCTACTTGCTTATAGAAAATCAACAAATTGAGATATTTTAGTGCAACAAAAACTCATATTAGCTTGATTATATTAAATTTTTCTTTGATGGCCTAAGTAGGAATTGACTTTAAAAACAAAATTTTTATATTACTTGTTAAATTATAATTCAATCTTCCGAAATCTTTTTAAAGCCGATCAAATTAGCGTACTTTTAGAGTCTGCGGAGTCTGAACGGGGGTTGACGAGCGTATCTCGTAGGGGGTGGAGCCCCCTAGTTTTCTAAAATAATGTAAAAAATCTCTCAAAATGCTGAAAATTTGAATTTAAAATAGAAATAAAACCTCCAAAATGAATCAAATTAAAAAAATTGATGCAATCTGCACACCGGCAAATTCTAGCGCATAAAATGATCTAAAAATGAATGCATTCCCATGTATAGTTTTTGCTGCTATAAAACTTTTTTAATGGAACGATTTTGTCCAACTTTAGCATTAAATATCTCTTAAAATAATTCTTCCATTTGAAAACTGTCTGCATCAGCGTGTTTATCAAACATTTCTCTATAATACCACCGATTTTCATATTTTTGTACGCAATATTTTTCTTAATATTAACGAAGAAAGACCTCCTGTCACAAAAAATTCAAAACCGGCGGCGGCGGTGACAGCGGTAGTTACTTTTTTTTAGAATAGAGAGAAACGCAGGTAATAGAATGCCAGAAAAACGCTGGATACATATTTACACGACCTCCATAAAAAGCTCCATTAACTCATGTAATACTATTTCTGTACTAAACTTTTTCTGAACTACTAAACTTTTATAATTACAGGCACAAAGTTGTTTAAACACTTAAAAGTTACCGAAATAAAAAAAAATTCTAAACTTAGTTTAGAAGTTTGCTGAATAATGCGCTCTACGAAATTATTTTTCTAATAAAACCTTCTTCTAGCGACCCGGAAAAAACGATTTTGTTTCGTTTTCTTCAAAGAAATGTGTCGCTCATGGAGGGAGTTCAACGGGGATGGTCTCTGAATGGAGGTAAAATGAATATTGAGCCTATGGGAATAAATTTCGTTCCATGAAAAAAGAGTCGTTCAGGGAGGTGGCCGCTTAATGAAGGTGGTCACACAGGGAGGTTTCCCCCTATATATACACACTATATATAGATATTATATACATATAAATTTTTGAACTGGGTGTGGCGTTGGGTTCTGGAGGTCGTAATCGGCGTAGATCTGCAAAAATTTTAGAAATTCCAACATAGGTGAGAATGTAATAGGTAGGATTTCTCACTTAATCTACCAAAAAAGGAAGTAGTGCGACTTTGTAATCTTTGTGTATGCGATTCCCAGTCTGAAACAGGGAGGTTTCACCCTATATATACACACTATATATAGATATTATATACATATAAATTTTTGAACTGGGGGTGGCGTTGGGTTCTGGAGGTCGTAATCGGCGTAGATCTGCAAAAATTTCAGAAATTCCAACATAGGTGAGGAAGGACAGGAGGAAGTAATTTGTTTTGTGGACATGTAATCCAATTACTAAACAGGCAAGAATTGACGTTTTTCTCTATACTGAAACATGTATTGATATATTGAGAGATCATTTTATTGACTGTTTCTTAGTATTTTTTTTTTTTTTTAATTAATTTTTCAACTACATTTCAGCAGTGAAATTACGCTTGAAATTAATGAATATTAATGATGTGAATTATCACAATGCTAACAAAGCGTAAACCAACTTAGTGAAAAATGTCCAAGCCGGGAATCGAACCCGGGTCCCTGGAATAGATCTCCAGTGTTCTACCACTAAACCACAAGGACGATGTCCAGCCTGGCATTTCTCACTTGTGATAATTCACATCATTAATATGTTTCTTAGTATTCAGAGACGAAAAATAATTTCATAATTACCGGGCGAACAACAAAATTTTTCATTAAAGTTTTTTCGAATGATACAGTCATGAAGAAAAAAAAAGTAAACACCCCTTACTAACTCTGCACAATATCGAGTCACTTCTATCATAGATGGCCCCTTAAACCATCAGTTTGCCATTTTTTAAGCATCATTTGAAAACTAATCGGAAGATAAATGTGAAATTTGGGATTTCCATAAAGCAGGACTTAATAAATCTAAATCCATCCAAAAAATGGTAGGTTGCCATTCATAATTTTTTCGAATATTAATTTCATAATTCATATCATAAAATTATAAAAATTGTAAATTCAAAGTATTTATGTTCTTATAGTTTGGTATTATTGCTACACAAAAAACGAGCACATTAGAAGTATAATTTCAGGAGATATTAATGAAAATATGAAAATGTAATTTAACATTAGAAACAATCACTTTAAAATGTTTATAATTCAAAAACTCATCATTCATATGACGTGAAATTTGGCGAGTGGCATAGTTTGAACCGAAGATTTCAAATATCTTGTTAAAATAGGGTATTGTCATTGAAAAAAATGAAGTTTGAGTTCGTTTTAATAGGTAGATAGGTCTCTGAGCAAATTTTATAGTCATCCTTTAAAACTAGACTTTATTACCAATCGTTCGGTACCAGTCACTTTCTTCTACGATAATTTGTTGGGGAGTTAGTAGGGGTGTTTAATTTTTTTTTCCTACGATTGTACATACAATCAACTCTGTAGTCACCAGCCCTTGGTTGATATATTAAACGTAGTATAATCATTGTTGTCTCACGAAATTATTAATTAGAAACAAAATAAATCTGAGTTTCAAAACATTCCGATAAAATAACTAGGGTTATCTTTAAATGGCTAATTCCATACGTACTTGTAGTGTAAGTCACAGGCTGCGATTTTTGGCTACCAGTATTTTAGAACGGAAAATGTCACTTGGTTTATCAGAGATATCTCATTCATTGAATAAGGCAAGAAAACCTTTCGAAAATAACGGTGGCCAACGAGGATTTCAGTTATCCGCTATGTGACTTACACTACCAAAACCCATGGAATTAGCCTAAATATAACAAACAAATGCTGTAAAAAATAACGCAGAGCGGGATACCATCCGTTATAGATATTAATGAATTGTTTTCAAAACATTAAATATTTTTTTAATCAAATTTCAGCTCTGTTTTAAATATGTTTGAGGGGTCTCAGGACTCTTAAAGCTTCAGAATTTTCGGATTTTTTTTAGATCTTAAACTCCTACTTTTTCTCAATATTTTAATGTAATTATTTCCTTGAAATTCCAATTAGAACAGAAGTGATGGCTTTTAGAGTTATACCCGCTCCATAGCTGAAGCAACTTTTCCGAAACTTTGAAGTCATTTTTCTCCCAATGAAGTTTTTGGGCATAACACGCACCATACCTCAAAACCTTCTGAATATTTTTTCATGAAATTTTCAAATCATAAGTTTCACGTTAGTCTGTATAAACTGAACCTAAAATTTCCTTTTTATTGTTCTAAAAAATATTTTTTAAAGGTGATTATACTTTTCAAATTTTTGTATTTGCTAAATCCAAATTTATATTTAAAATATAAAAATACTTTAAATACAAATTTATTTAGGTTCAGAGTCATTATTATAATGTGAAGTTTATTTAGGCACAGAAAATTTCTTTGTAGTTCCAAAATTTATTTTGTAATCCTGCGCGTAAGCTGTTATACTATTTTTCTGCTCGATATATGTCTGACAGTTTGGAGCCCCCTATAAATACTAATTCTGAATCTTACAACTTTTTATATGCATGAAATGAAAGAACTCGCTTATATCTTTCATCGCAATAAAAATTATGTTTCAAAATCAAATACATTTGAAGATATTAAATGTTGAAAATGGTCCTTTGTTTTACAATTTTAGGAGTCCTGAGACCCCTTAAGCTTTCTTTTTAATGGCATGCAACTAATTTTAATAACTGTAACCTAGAAATTTTTTGGAAAGATAGTTCCTAAACACTATACACAACTTGCAGAGGTGAAAATTTTAAAAATATCGAATGAGCCAAATCAATGTGAAAATATTTAGCGAACTGAAAAAAAAAAAAAACTTGAGATATTAATTTATGATACTAGAGGGCTCGGCCCCCTACAAGCTACGCTCGCCAACCCCCGTTCAGGCTCTAAAAGCACGCTAATTTGATTGGCTTTAAATATTGGCCCAATA
Source organism: Maratus speciosus (assembly GCA_963932465.1). Taxonomy (NCBI): domain Eukaryota; kingdom Metazoa; phylum Arthropoda; class Arachnida; order Araneae; family Salticidae; genus Maratus; species Maratus speciosus. The sequence goes on along the minus strand of CAWVRF010000002.1, from coordinate 2,070,110 downwards.
AAAATTGCGTTTTAAAATCATATACATTTTAAGATATTAAATGTTGAAAATGTTTTTTTTTTCCTTTTTCTAATTTTTAGAGTCTTGATAATTATTTTTCCCCCAAAAAAATTACCTCTTTTTTTTTTTTTTGGTATTTTAGTCGTTCTCGTTAAATTTTCGTTAAATTTATAATATCATTTGATATGACATGATGCATGCTGGGATTTGAATAAATTTGGAAAACATAATTAAAAGATTAAATAGGTCTTGTGTAAATACTTTTTCTTCCAACACTGTATTATACAATATTAAAATCATTGCTTTAGAATATCCTTTTCCCAACTTCTCCTTCAAGATTAACTTAACCCATTACCCACTGGTGTTGCGTTCGCGCAACAGTCAAAATAACTGCTCATACTAAAATTAATTTCCACCACTATTTTACAATTAAAAATATTGTATTTATTGTCAGAAATTTTAACATTTTAATAAATCGAAAATTATCTTTCTGAATGTGTGGTGGCAAAAGACTTTTAAGAAGAAATTTGAAAATTGGCGGTTAATGGGTTAACACGTTGAGTACCACGGTGACAGATATTGAAGCAGAAAAATTTACAATGTTTTAAGTAATTTTTAAGAAAGTAATCCTGTAATAAATAAAAGGTAAGTATATTTTAAATAAATTTTCAGTAATTACTTTAAACAATATATATATATTTAGTTTTATATCCTATTTTAGACAGTCAGTCATCGGTGAATGACGGGGCGCTTAACGTGTTAAGGTATGTGCCTAATACCTTCGGGTCACTTTTTTTGAAAAACATGAAATTTTTATCAAACGCGTGTGTTTTGAGTTAAAACAGGGAATAAAACTGCGAATTCATATACATTTTTTAAACAATTTTTAGTAACTTTTCAAATTTAGGCAATATTGAGGCAAATTTTAGTCAAAAAATGCGCTTATGCCAAATATTCTATAACGAAATCTATTCAATCTATTTCACTTTTTTTTTTCAACACTACAGCATGGGACCCGTTATCCGGAAACCCCGTATCCAAAATGCTCCGAAATCCGGAATGCAAAATGTTAACTGATAAATTTTCCTTTCAAAAATGTAAAAACCTGCAATATTTTTTAATGGTGTGAATGTCATGAAGTTGAAGACTTTAAAATTTAAAAAGAGTAAGAAATTATTACAGATCTGCTGGGACTAAGCTAAAGAACTTTCATGTTCAGAAGCTCAATTGTTGGATCAAAACCAGTAGAAGATTGTCTAATTGCTGATGATGATACTCCTGTAAGTGATCAGATGACTGGCAGTGAGATTTGTGACATAATGCCATGGAATATTTCTAATGGAAGTGAAGATGATGGCAAGCAGAATGAGGTGGTAAAAAGATTTCAAATGAGCTATTAATGCTTTTCAATTGAACAACTGATTTGTGGAATGCAACAAACAAGCTACTTTCATAAACAGCAAATCATGGCAGTATACAAAAGCCGTTAGTGCAAAAGACACACTATAAGCAACCAATCTTAATAAAAAGGATTCTGCTCTCTTCTTATATGCTAATTTGAATTGTAATTTAGGTTTTTTTGTGTGTGTAAGTAAGTTATTAAATTAACTAATTTATAACTATGCATTTTAATATATTATTCATATTTTACACATTTCATACCGTTATTTTATACTATTCCTAACATTTATAGTAAAGTGTTCCTAATTATGGAAAAACCCCTTATCCAGAATGTCTCAGGTCCCAAGCTTTCTGGATAACGGATCCTATACTGTATTACCAAACCACTGTGTTATGAAGCAAAATATTTGCAAAACCTCTTAAATTTATTAACTTATGCCAAATTTTGTATACAAAACATTATTTTTTTCTAAAAAAAAGTGTATTTTTCAATAAAAATGGCTCTTAAATTAATACAGTGCAACCTCTATTATCCGAGCTAATTGGGGAACCGTTAGTACCTCGGATATCGGAAATCTCGGTTAATAGAAACTGTGTGTAAAAATTCGCCGTGCTTGCGCATTTAACATCTCTTAAAATAAAAAAAACAATAGAACGTTTTTTAAATAATAAAAATAAACATATGTAAAGTTCTGTTTCACAGCTTAACAAATTAAATCAACTACTAGTAGTAAATTTTAAAAAGCAAATTGAAAAATTTACGAAAGTTTACACGGCCACTGGAAACAAAGCATTATTCGCTGTTGACTTCTCAGGGTCCAATGTTCCTTGGAAGTTGAGTGCTTTTGGGGGCAGAGAAGCCTGTATATATAGCACGGACAGTAGATGTCTGCACGGGCCGGAATTTCCGGGCCCGGCCCGGCCCGAACGAAAGCTATCTTGGCCCGGCCCGGTGTAAGAATTGAAAGTTCGGCCCGAGCCCGGCCCGGCTGCATTTTTACAGTTCTCGGCCCGGCCCGTACAAAAATTAATGAAAACAGGCCCGGCCCGATTCAATTTCTACAAAAAAAATCCGTTTTTTCTCGACATACAATTAAGATTCTTTTAATGAGTACTACGTACATATTTACGGGAAAATTTTACAGTATATTTTAGATTACTATGTGTTCGCAAAGCAGAAAACACACAATAGTAAACATTAACGATTACACAGTGTTTTAGTCATCGTCTCTACAGACATTTCGAAATTCCAATAAGGATTCATTAAAAAGTTAATGTAGTTCAGAATAAAGGATTAAAAACATGATACCTTTTGAAGCTGTATGATAAAAAGTAGATTTATGAAAATATTTCTCTCATTTTTAAGGCTTTTCTCAAATCGAAAAAAGTTACATTTCGACACATTTGAGAATTCATTTCTTTTCGGAAACGCGTAAGATTGGCAGGTATTCTTATTCAGAAACTATGTAAATGCCTTCTTTTTCATAGATAAAAGCAATATATCGTTCTCTGAAAATACTGCCAAAGTTAGGATTATGAATCGAATTTCTGGAAGCGATAGCACAGGAAAGGAGAAAAACGTACAGTCACAACACTCTGTTATCTCTGTAAGTAATTTATCAAATATGGAGAAAGCTATTCGTTTCCAAATGCCTTCCATAGTCAGGCCTGTGAATTTTATGCCTTTATAGTTGCCGAAACGTCAGTGAAGGCTTACTGTGGAGACACGAAAAGTTTTGGTTTCTGTTAGTCTGTCTGTCTGTTAGTCTGTCTGTCTGTTCCGCGATAACTGCCGCAAAAAGCATCCGATCGGCTTGAAATTCACTGGGAATGTTGATGCGGTACCCGGACTTAGCTGTATAGTTTTTGGTTAAATTTGGTTCATTTGTTCGGGAAATATGGAACATTTTATTTTGCTCTATAATGCTTTTCAATGGCAAGTCAGACGATTTTCAGATTTTCATTTGTTGAAAGAAATGGCTCATATGAAAAATGGATATAAATGGTAAATTTTTGATGCTGAAATTTTTAAATAACATTAAATTATTCCAATAAATTATGTCAATATATTTGCGAGATTTTTTTAATTAGGTTTATAATATTGGGGGGAATTTTATGCATGTTTTCCAATAATATAAAGGATTTTGTTTTATCAAATTGACATAATGCATATTTCATTTTTTTCCTTTTCTTTCTCTGTTGCCTAGCAACGAATATGGTCCTAATAATATTAGTATAATTGCGTGTATAATGCTTGAGTAAAGCCAACGTCAAAACAGATGAATTAATGCATTTGTATCTTTGCATATAGAAGGATTTTAGCCCAGAGATAATAATAGGCAATATTTCATTTATTTTATTGAAATATTTTGCTTAAAAATACAAAAGTTCGTTATTTTCATAGAGAATAACGTAACATTTTCCCATAACATTTACCAATATTTCTTTAATTGTTGCCAAGAAAATCAAAACCCGGAATAATATTTTCTTTTAAACAATTTTCAATTGAAATGTTTTGTCGTGAAACAGGAAAATGAAAAATAAAATTAAGTTTAGAAAAATTAATATGGCGGCATATTAAAAATAAAAAGAAAACTCTCGAGTATTTCTTAATATAACAAGATGAAAAGTTTTGAGTAAGTCGGCATAGCAGGTGAATTAGACGTCATTTATCGAAAACAAAGATGCTGGAATAAAAAGATCTTGGGTAAAATAAAATTAACTATTATTCACGGAGGAAAGAGATAGATGGAGATGCAGTATGACGTAAAAACAGTTTGCAATACGATGTGCGTTATCGCTCAGATTTAAATGCCCTCATTCGGCCCAAACAAAACAAGCACGTGGAACAGGGACCAAATTCTTTGACTTCATCCGTTTAAGCACGTCGTTGTGTTGTGCCGAATGTAGCGGATTTTAGGGTTACATTTTTGGCGTCACTTCAAGATTTATTGTCTGTGTACGGTTAACATGAATATTTTATTTTAAATTTAAATTTTATTAATTTATAAAAAAAACTTATGCTTATCCTTATAAATCACAGCGTAAAAAAAATCTAAGATATACTATAACCATCCGCACAATCAATAAAAAATTACGAATGTAAATTTAAATAGACTACGGGGGGTTCAGGGGGGCAGAGCCCCCCTGAAGAAATGCAATTTTTGATTTAAAAAGTTACCAGAATAAGTAGCTCATCAGAATTTTAGAACATCAATGTACAACCACTTGTTTAACACTTTTAATTTCTGAAACTTTACGAAGTATCTTGTATGCTCATAAATATTTATGTAATTTGAAAACTTTAAAAAGCGATTTGTAGGAAGTTGAATGTTATGCAATGAGTGTTAAAAAACAATGACTTGCAAAGATGACGTTGAGGCTCCTGATCTGCAGATTTACTAGTTAAAAAAGTGTCAGAAAATGTGTTTGAAAGTTTCGCATTGTTGAGCAGTGAATATGAGAACCCCTTAAGGTATATTTCCAAAGATACTGTTAACAGAAGTTCATTATCACTATTAATACTTTTACAAAACATAATGCCTGTCCTACACATCCTGAGATCGATTAAGACCAGTTCCGTCCCGGCACGAATCTGCTGAAAAAAAATTAAACCCGTAATCAGACATCTTGTAACTGTACGATGCCGATCTCTACGATGGACATGTTACATATCTGTATTAGGGTGGTTCAGCCATCTATGTAAAAAAAATAAACTTTCGCATATTCCCACCCCTCAATTTTTTTAGACTTGTGTACAGTAATATTTTGGCAGAATTTGAACTTCATATTTCAACTGCAAGAGGGTGCTCAACCCCCACTAACTTCATAAGTTAGTATATTCCATGGTAATTTTTCTATACATTTGTTAGAAAAAATAAAGACCTGCAAAATCTCGTATATATTTTTTTATTTTACAATTTCTTAGAAAAGAATAAAACAATATAGAAGTAAAAAATAGAAATGCAAGTATATTTGATATTAATATTATAAAACGGTGTCTAAAACTGATTTTTTCATTGTTTTTGATGGAATGCATTTTCTGTTTGCTTCTACGACCTGCAGCATGAATTCATTTCAGATTTTATTGAAATCTTCAATAAGCTTAATCCCTCGTTCTGCACTGTCATTCACTACTTGTAAATTTTGAAGCCATTCCTTTCTTTTGTGATCATCGTCATTTCATTTTTCAGTAGAATGTCTTATATTCATGCGAAATAAGAGTTCTGCTGTTCTCCTTGTCGCAAAGTCTAACAGTCGCACTCTATCTTCTTTTAAAATCTCAAGTTCACATCTTGCATAATGCTTCTTAAGTTCTTGCATAGCTGTAAATCGATCTACAACAATTTTTTTCCTATTGAAATTCTACCAGAAAATTATCTTATTAAGCCATCAGAACACTCAGATATGTGACGTTCAATCACTTTCTAGCAGAAAGCGCAATCTGTTTGTCTATTGATAGATAATTTTCAAGATCTTTAACTCTGTTGGAATAAATTCATCATCTCTGATTGAAAGTCTAATAGCTCAGAGTTTTCTGTTACACCATTTTTAGACAAATATTGGATGAACAGATGGTAGGGGAGACCGGGGGAATGCCGCCAACCCGGGTTATGCCGCCACCCCACCTAGTTTAAAAGCTAAGGGCAGTTTGAGATAGTGAATCTGCCTGCACTAAAGCGGCCAACAATATAAACAGTGCCTAAAGTGAGAGTGACTTTGCTGTACGTCGTTCTTTTGTTCTAGTGAAAAATGTAGTTTTCATCTAGTTGCTTGTTATTTTGGAGCTTCAAATGAGTAGAGATAAGCACCTTTTATTGTAACATTAGGTATTTAAGATAATATGACCCGTAAACTATATGCATTCGCCGACATTTTGATGTAATGTGTTGAACAAGTTCGGTTCTTGTTTCGGCTTTGCTTGAGGATTTCCGCCATATTGTCCTCTCGGGGTAATGCCACCACCATGCAAATCGGGTGAGAAATGGCCTCATTTTAATGTTGTGGAGCCGATTCAGCAGAGTGACTTTTGCAATATGAAGTAAATTGTAAGCTTAACCATTATTTTTCTCAATTACATTGCTTTCTAACTATTTTCAGTAAGTTGTGTGTTTCCTAGTATCCATTTGATGCATGTTACCCCAGTGTCCTGGGTAATCCCGCCACTGTGCAGAGGTTTAAAAAATATTTTTTTATGTATGCTTACTTTACAGTTATGATTACGGTTAAATTTATACAGATACTAAAGATCATGATTCAGCTTTAGAATTTTTACTATTAAAAAATAAACATTTTTTCGAGGTGAAAAAATTTAAATTTCCTTAAGGTGTCGCCATTCCCCCGGTCTCCCCTAGATGATGGTAAAGAACCTCTAAGTCTTTGTTCTTCTTTCAGTCTCTGAAGAGAACATTCACTCTTATTTGTAACTCTATCTTTTAAACCCATATACATCTTGCAATTGGTCTTTCGATCGTGAAGGAAATTATTCTTTAATTCAATTTTCATAACATCTTCATGATCAATATCAAAGAGCGAGCCCAAAGAATCTAACCACTCGTTGTTGTTGGGCTGTAGAAAAAAAAGCCTTTGTTTTTCTTTAACAAAAACCAATAAGAATGAATGTTTTCTAGTTTTTTTTTTTTTTTTTTTTTTTTTTTTTGTGTGTCGTTGTTGTTTTGTAGGAATTAACAGATTTCTGCCATAGCTACATTAATTCTTTAACTGTCAAATGACTAACATATTGTACCAATTTTGATTCTTTCAATTGATAGCAAACGCGCTGAAAAATTTGTCTTGTTGCCGCTAGTTGTTTCATTTCAATCTAGTCAATTGGTCTACTGATCTTAGACCAATCAGAAAAATTTCATTATTAAGGCGAGTTAAAACCGGAGCCATTGAAAATTTTTAGCTTTGAAATTTCTTCAAAGAGAAAAGAACAGCTATTTTTATTAAAATTAACGTTGTTGATTAATGCACACATTTTCTGATTATTTTATTTCATATTAGGCTTAGCGTTTGTCTTATTAACTGTAACATGAATAATGTTAGCGTCCTATAACAGTAGATTAATTTTTAATATAAGTAATGTAATCTAAATATAATTCTTGATACTTATTTAAAAGTTTTAAAAGTAAAAGCTCTTGCAATCAATAATTAAAACTATTTTAAATAATATTTTCATTAGTCACCTTTCTCTTAGGAATAGCCATGAGCTAAATGTAAACAACTATTAGAGAGATGTTTGTTGTCGGATGCAGAATTTGAAAATATATAAGATAATTATTTAAAATAAAAATTATGTAAAACTAAATGTTTCACTGAGAAATTGTTATCAATTGGTAGTAAAAGGAGTTCGCAGAATTCTTGTTTTAGTTTTAGTGTTGTCTATAAGTTCATCATGTAAATAATTCTCAGAGATGTTGCTACATATAATGAAATATTTCAGAATTATTTAAATATATATATATTTATTATATAACAAAGTAAATTTCTTCTAAAAACTTCTAGAAAAAATTAAATATTTCTGAAGATTAAACTATTTGTTGCATTTTCCTATGCTGCTGCTAATGTTAAATTGTGGGGGTCATTGAGCACCCTCTTAGAATACGAGTAAAAAACTAAAACTTTGCCAGTATTATACTATTGATAAGTCTAAAAAAATTAGTTGGTGGCCTGGACTCTAGCTCAAAAAAAGTTTTTTTGAAACACCCTAATCTGTATTGATGTTGTTCAACTCGCATCGGCTCGTGACGCACATTTATACTTCTCGAGAAAATCATATTCATTGAAAATGGCTCGTATTTTATCTGCTTCGCTTGAATTCTTATATCGGGCCGATAGGCCCGATTTTTTTTTTATTGGCCTGGCCCGGCCCTGCAGGCCCGTTCAATTTTTTTGCCGGCCCGTTTATTTTGTCTGTCGGCCCGGGCCGTTGAAAAAATTGTCCTAATTCTGCCGGCCCGGCCCGTTGGAAAATTCGCCTTCATTTCGCCGGGCCGGGTACGGGCCTCGGGCCAAGCCCGGGCCCGTGCAGACCTCTAACGGACAGTGAACTAAAAAGTGTGGTCATTTTCAAGGCTCATTCAAAAGAAAAAAAAAATCAGACTCTGTTATCGGCTCAGTTAACGAAAACCTCGATTAATCGAGGTTCTACTGTATACACAAACTGACAAGCTATATTTTGCTTCATAACATACCTATAGAGGAGCAGAAGCTTGTCACAAAATTTTATTTCAATATCTTAAAAACTGTTTAAGAAATGATGTTTCCCATTAAACGTACACAATGAAAAACGCAGTTTTCCAGAAAATAGCAAATTAAGATTTTGATAGAGCACACAAAATGACGTATAAAGTTTACAATTTTGAAATCCATCCTGCTTGTAGGGGTTTATACATTTGCATATTAAAATGTATTCTTTACCTTTCTGTGGCTCTTTAAAGGGTCATTTCCGGTTTCAGAAAGTTCATGTCCGGTTTATATTTTGGGCTATACCTTTGCTTCTTACGATCGCTGAACCAAAAGTAAAGCATTTTTGGAATCCTAAATGTTTCAACATTAATTTAAAGAAATCGAAAAATTTCGCAAAAACAGCGATTTGAAGGTAGGCACCCTTAACCATTTTACACTTTCATCTTTAAAGTGAACATGCCCCGATTGGATCGGTTCTATCAAAACTGAAAACAATTAGAAAATGAGTCAATACAGGATATTTAGGCTGATGAATAGAATCTTCGATTTATGAAGAAACCTACTTTAATAGAGTTCTCTATAGCCCCTTAAACTTTATAAGTAAAATTGAAACAATTTTTCCAATTACCAAAATAATTTAACTCTTGTAAATTCGCATTTCAGGAAATGCGTTATCTTTTCACGAAATTTTCTCTTTAATGAGCGTTTCGGATTGTAAAAGTATTTCATAAACTTTTCCTGAGTTTGTATTTTAATTTTTAAAGGAATCTGAAAACTTTTTTGTATTAAATTTTGGTAACTAAAATGTGTTTCACATTTACTAAAGAAGCTCAGAATGGTTTCTTCTATTAATGTGATACAAACAGATGAAAACTTGAAAGTTTGCGAAAAATAAATGGAACCCTATTTGTATATCACTCAAAAAATCAAAAGAATTTTCATTCATTGATAACGATATCATTGTCTGCGGGGGGGGGGGGGGGGTCGAGAGATAACGTATGATATCGTAAGGGGGGGGTGAGGGCTCCAAAATTACAAAAAAGTTGATAACGTTAACGTTATATAAGTACAGCCCCAAAACCCCATAACCTCAGAAGTCGTCTTTTTTACTCTTCCTCATTTTAAACTAAACAAACATAATTCACAGCTTTCAAATTACAAGAAGTTAAACTTTGTAGACATTATAATATTTAGTGTAAGAAAAGAAGAAGTTTGAAAAGAATTTTCTTTTTTAAATACGAAAACAAAAAAATATAAAGAAGCGAATTTTATCTTGCTTCAGAAACCCGAATAACAGTCCCTATTAGATAATATGAGGGGCTCACAGCAATGGTAGACCAAGTCCATTTTGAAAAAGTCCATTTACAAGGTGCATAAATTCTGTTTCATCCACTCCCATAGTAAGTGAGTCTAAACAGATGACATACCTGAGAAAGTATGTGAAAACAAACTTGGTTCACTGTGGGAGTGGATAAGACAGATTTTAGGCACCTTCTACATGGACTATCTTTTCTTTTTTTTAAATGGACTTTGTCTACGATGGCTCTGAGCCCCTCCTATAATGGCACTTTTTAAACATTAAAAATTTTAAAAAATCAAAAAGGACAAGATTGAGATAGATCTTTTGCTACATTTCAATCAGATATAATGACAGAAGCGAAATTAGTTTTAATTTAGGAACTTTAGAACTGAAAGAAGGAAATTATCTTTTATACCTCTTTCACTTAACCCTTTATGCACCGACGGTACTTTAAAGTACCGTTATAATAATTATAATAACTTGTTACAAAATTCATTGAATACATCGATTCATTGTAATACTGCTTAGAATGAGTTATAAACGCATCTTTTTCCAAAAGCATTATGGGTTACAGAAAACGAAAATATTTTTAAAAGGATCATTTCTTTTGCCTTTGCCTCTTTTCACCTTTCTGGACGTTGAAAGATTGGGTGTGTGTGTGGGGGGGGGAGGGGTTAGTTCGGGAATATTTCTTATTTCTATTATAAGAGAATTATTATTTCTATATATTCTATTATTCTATTCTATTTGTACATTTCTTACCGGCAAAATACAAATAAAAATACTTTAAATAAAAGATTTGAGTGGAGTTATAAATATCGCACAAAATCTCTATTCAAATTGGCAAAATCCTAAAATGTATTAAATGATTGTGGGAATCTTTTCATGTCGTTTCAAAAATTCACCAAAAATGCTTTAGAAGATGAAATTTTTACGAATTCATAATTTGGGACATAAAGGGTTAACGAATCTCTGAAAGGAATAGAATTAATCATTTACTTCCAATTTAAGAAAAATGAAAACAAAATGCCCCCCCCCCCCCCACACACACACACACACACAACATTCATCTTGACAGATTTCTATGGTAAACTGAAATAGTGAGTTTTTATTTTTCTGTTAGCACCTATAAATATTTGTTTTGGGCAATTCCGTTATAAGCAGTTCGGCGTATTTTACTGTAATAGAGTTTTTTTACAATGCTATAGGGTTTTAGAAAAGTTAGTCTTTGTTTGTTTTTTAACAACATTTAAATTTACAATAAAACGGCTTTAATCCTTGAAAGAAAGGGAATAAATGTCGCAGATATTGTTTTATAGCTCCTGTGTGTCGCAGACAGCTTGATGGAACTTTCATTAAAAAAGGGCTGGACTCATTCATAAGATACGGTTTGTCTACTAAACTTTTTACGTACAGTCGTGAAAAAAAAGTTAACACGCCTACTAACTCTGCAACAAATTATCGTAGAAGAAAGGATTGGAAATTAAAACGATTGGAAATAAAGTCTACTTTTAAAGGATGCCTATAACATTTGCTTAGGGGGCCCTATAGATATAAAAACAAACCCAAATTCTGTTTTTTGCAATAGCAACACTCAACTTTAAAAAGTATTTAAAATCTATCTTCTGTTCAAACTATGACTAGACACCCAATTTCAAGTCAGTTCGAGGATAAGTTTTTGAATGATAAACATTCAAAATAGAGTGCATTCTTCAGTTACATTTTCATATTTTTATCCATTTTTCCTGAAATTGTAATCTTAATGCGCTCATTGTTTGTGTGGTTATAATACTAACAAAACCAAACATAAATACATTAAATTTGTATTTTTTTTATTTTATAATGTGGATTATGAAATTAATGTTGGAAGAAATTATGAATGGCAACCTACAATTTTTTTAATGCATTTATGTTTATTATGACTTGTTATATGGGAAAAAAAAATTCCAAGTAATTTTGAAATTATGCTTAAAAACGTCAAAATGCTGGTTAATGGGGGGGGGGGAGGGGTTAAAGGGTGGTTTAAGGTAGCCGAAGCCTATTAATTGAGTGAAACAGCCCTGTTGGCAAGAAATACATCCATAGAAGCGATAGAGTCATTCTGTAACATTTCAACAATAGAGTATGAAACTTCCATTTGGATACAGACCCTAAAATAGGTTTATTTTAAAATAATGTCTCTGAAGTGAATCGTTCGAATTTTATGAGCATTTGAATTTAGGCTATGGGTTTGTTTTGATATGTAGAGGACCACATAAGCAAATTTTATATGCAACATTTAAAAATAGACTTTCTATCCAATCGTTTGGCAGTTTCTTCTACGATAATTTGTTACACAGTTAGTATCGGGTGTTTACTTATTTTACATTCAAAATTCACCTATCGAATGATCACCCGTGTCTTACAGTTTCACTCAAAACAAAATTTAATGAGTGTAGTTATTAAAAGATACGGTGAAAAATGAAATGAGCAACTCCATGCGAGACTACTAACAGCAGTTACAAGTAAATTTTACTTTTAGGCAATTACAAATTACATAAGTAGAACTAATTTGTATAAGATTAAGCTAAATAATGCTATAACAACTACTATTTTTAAATTTTGTGAAAATATTTCTATCATGAATGATTTTGAAAAGGTCGCCATTTGTGTGATGAAACGTTTTTCCATCAAAATAAAGATATTTTATCACTTTTTATAGCATTATTTAACTTAATCTGTTTATAAGTGGTTATTATACATGTTATAATTTGTATCAATTATTTTCTGAAAAAAAAAATAAAGATACCATCACATTAATCCATATTAAAATCACAAGAAAAGGCACTCTAGGTTGCGATCCAAAACAGAAATGTCAGATTCAATTGCTTTTTAACTTTAATAAATGATCAGAATGAACACAGGTTGAACATTACATATCTATAGCAAAAATATTTACCCAATTCACATAGAGGAAAACGTGAGTTAACTTTAGTCAAATGAACTTACTTCTAAACGATGAAGTCCTACAAATAATAAGCAGGGGATAAAAGCACAAAACGTTAACACTTATAGAGAATCGTTAACACTATTGAGAGCGCGATTCAGAATTTAAAAATAACAGAATAAATGAATCTATTTTCCAAGATCGAACATCCAGTACTTTCAGCAACCGAGATTTCCCTAAAGTAATTCCCTTATTGCTAGAATTTCCCCCGATATATAATTGAATACGGATGCCACCTATTGGTGGATAATCAAATGAGATTTCACAGTACAGTGAAACCTCCCTGTGCGACCCACTCCGTTAAGCGACCACCTCCCTGAACGGTCATTTTTTCTTGGAACGAAATGGATTCCCATAGGCTCCATAATCATTTTACTTCCATTCAGAGACCCTCCCAGTTGAGCTCCCTCCATCAGCGACCTATTTCTTTGTAGAAAATGAAACAAATTCCGGTTTTTTCTGGTCGCTGAAGAAGGTTTTATTAGAAAAATAATTTCGGAGGGCGCATTATTCATCCAACTTCTAAACTAAGTTTAGATTTTCTTTTATTCCAGTAACTTTTAAGTGTTTAAACACCTTCGTGCCGTTTTAGGCAATGAATGACGGCGAATTAAAAACGACGGTCCATAAACTTTCCTGCCCTAATCTGTTAGGAAACTCTCAAAGAAATAGATAAATGAATGAAATCATCATTATTTGTTCTCGTCCAAAAAAAAAAAAAAAAAAAAAAAGCATTTATTTACTGAATTCTGAAAGGACTTGGAAATTAAAGTTATGAAAGATAAAACCGTAAAATCAAAGCAACCGTCAACCTATTCCTTTTTTAAACTCTGCAGTCTTTGCAGTCTTTGTAATTAATTTTTGTTTTGATACTTAAATGTTTTATATTTTTTTCCTAATGTGAAAAATAAGTTTTAGTAACATTGTTACCCTTTTGTCAACCACATCTAGATTTAAACAGGACCTCCATGAAGAGACCACCTCTCAAAACGACCCATTTTTATTGGAACGGAACGGGGTCACTTTAAGGAGCTTTACAGTATCTTCTTAGAAGGTAACAAACATACCTCAATAGTTTTAGCTTCTAAAAAGTAGCTATTCCAGTGAATGTATTTTTAAACGTTACTACTACATATGAGGGGTTCACAACCCATTTTGAAAAAAAAAAAAAAAAAAAAAGAGCTAGTCCATGTAGAAGGTACTTAAAATCTGTCTTATCCCATACTTTCTCATACATGTCATCTATTTACAGACTTGGTTGACTGTGGGAGTGGATAAAACAGATTTTATGCGCCTTCTAAAGGAACTCTCTAATTAACACTTTCCAACGAAGTTGAAAAGTGTTTATGACTTCGGTTTGTCTGGCCGTTTGTCCGCGCTCTAACTCCCGTAAATAGACTCGGATTGCCTTGAAATTTTTGGATGTTATTGGCGTTTACCATAGCACGTTTCTTATTTCAAATCAAGTTTGTAGCATGCTTAGTTCATTGACAGGGACAGTCAAAAGTTTTCCCTTACGTTACGGCCTATGGGAAAAAATCGTTTAAAATGTTTTTTAATGATGTTACACGCTTTCAAACATAATAAAATTGATATGCGTTAATGAAGTGCACTAAAATATGCATTCTGCATAATATGCTGTGTAAGGAATAGTTATTCATTTACAGGGCCATACAAAAGAATTCCGTTACATAATGACATAGGGGTGGAGGGAATTGTTTGCAGCGTATTTTGATTATGTTAAATTATTTCATGTATAATTAAATTGTTATACGTCGCTGAGGTTTATTATAACTTATTTCATGTATAATACGAAGTGCATAGCATTTACGGGAGCACACAAGAGATTTCAGGTACTATATTGTACTGTACATTACTGTACAGTACTGTACATTACTGTACAGTACTGTACATTAGAGATAATTACCGGAAATGCATTTTCAAATATGATATGCGCTTTTATGTTTCACTATATTTTTGCATTGTATATGGTGTGTATAAATTCTGTAATTCATATACAGGGCTGCACAAAAGAATTCATAATGGTTACGGGGTATGAGTGCAAAATTTTTAAAGGGGTCATGCATTTTTACGCTGAACTTCATTTAGTTTACTAAGAAATGTTTGTAGAATATATATAAAATAATATACAGGGTCACGCAAAGAATCGGATATGTGACAGTCTATAAATGATAATTTCTGGAAATGTGGTTTCAGTAGTTTTAAAAGTGTCTTAGTTTGAATTAAATTTTAGCTAAAGAGTGGCGTGCAATAAAGGTGCTAAGTTAACTACAGAGTTGTACAAAAGTACTCAAGTATGTTTCCATCATACATTGCTGAAAGAGCAATTTCAACCTGTTATGCGTTTTCTTGCTAAACTAAATTTCCTCATTATATAGTATATATATCAACCTATAGATCAAATACTGTTCAAAAGAATTGGAATACCTATTTGGCTATGGAAGGTAAATGCTGAAATCAGCTTTTCAAATGTTTTATACGTTTTCAAAAATGTTTACTTAGCTTATATACCTTATTTCCCTAAATAACGAAGTTTTGTTAAAGCCTTCAGGGAGTGTTGGAAAGTGTTTCATAATCTAGGCTTAACGTATGATTTTTTTTCTTTGTTTTTTTTTTAATGGACTTGGTCTACTATGGTTGCGAGACCCTCCTATATACTTATACAAATATTGAAGCCGTATAAAAGACGAAAACTGGGATGAAAAAAGAAAAAAGACTAATTTTTTTTTTTTTTTTTCAATTCCTTCTGTATCTAAAATGACAGCTAAATCTCTTACAACATTTAAAGTGTAATAAGATAACACATTTACTATTATTTAACAAATTTGACACATTTAGTCTTCAGATAGGGTACTAAATTCAAAGCAGAATTTACTTTAGAAAGTTTTTGAAAGCAATACCGTGTACGAGCCGGAAATTGCTTAAGGGTGGTTTCATTAAATTATGAATTTTTTTAAACTATATTTAATAAGTTGTGTAAGGCAAATTTTATTTTCCTTTATTACTGATGCCAAAAAACAAATTATGCAAAGAAAAATGATGTCCAGTCAGACTGGACATACGAGTGCAAAGGGTTAATAGCATACAGGTGTATAGAAAATGATGAGTGTGCTTTGCCATCGATTGGTAGATATTGTTGAAGGGGAATTTTTGACTGTGGTGTGAGTTTAGGAGACTATTAAAGAGAATGAAGCCTCATAATTTATTAGATGTTAGGTTCGGTAAATGGCGTGGACACTGAATGAGCATTTACAAAAAACATGTATACGCTATTGGATAAAAAGAGAATGAAAAGAAAAGTACCCAGTTAAACTGATGGTATGGAGCTCACAGGCTATTCACATTATTTGTATATTATACTCTTATTTCAAAGAACAATACCCCTGAAAAATCAAATTAAAGGGGGATTAGCCCCACTCCTCTGTTTCCCATTTTTATACTTAGCCAATGAGCCTCCAAATCTCATCAGGGAAGCGCTTTACCAGAATGAACCGATCTACCAAATTTGAAACAAATCTGATAATTCTACAGGAAAAACTCATTTATCTAAGTTAAGGGGATTATCCCTCCTTTATACTTAACCCATGAACTCCCAAAACTAATCAGGGAAGCATCTTATCAAAATGAACCTAGAAAAAAAAATTGAAGCCAATCGGATATTACTATCAAGAGTTATCGCGTTACGTACATACATACATACGTACCTACAGAACCCGCGGGCACGTTAGCTGTCAGGCTTTGATAGTCTGTGGGCTAAAAAGTAATTGGACTCGATAAAGTATATTTACTTTAAAATTAGATTCACTTCAAAAGAGCCAGCTACCTTTCAAAGTGTCAAAAAAGCTAATTTTTTAACATCTTATAATTAAAAGATTCTTTAGGATCCTATAAAACTTGCAAAAATTTTCTTTAGAAAAGAAATTAGGCTTTTTAAATTTGAGAAACTGATCTTTTTTTACCTAATCAAGCGCATTTTTTTCAAAACAGCGATTTTCGTCATTGCGCTTAAGATATCCGTAAAATAATTCACCAGGATTTCATATTTTGACACATAAAAATGTGTACATAGAGTAGGTTGGGGGTAAAGATACGCACTTTCCATACATTTTGAGTTTTAACGCACACATTGGTCTAAACCTTATGTAATGAGTGGTTAAAATGTTAGATTAGAACCTTAAGCAAGTGCCACCATCAACCGACATTCTGTCAAATTATAATTCTGTGAGAAATTGCAATTTAAAAAAAAAACATTGCTCTGCGTATCTTTGCCTTATCGGTTGGGGTAAAAGTACGCAGTGGTGGGGAAAAGATACGCAGTGCGTATTTTTGCCCCTTTAATGTGGGTTTTATCCCCATTTCCAATAAAACGAATGAGTTATGCAAAAGCATTAGTCAATTTCACTTGTATTTATAGTAAAACTGAAAATTGTAAGTTAAACCATGAATAAAACAGAAAAAACAGCGGTCTGTGAGATCGCAAATAGCAGTTAACCTCTCACTACTGTGACAAAAAAATTTGCATAAATACTGTGAGCGGTCTGAAAGACCCCTTTGATCGTAGAATGAATAAAAGGGTTGACTAACTCATAAAATACTGTTTTTGCGCTAAAGTTTATGTAAAGGTCTATTATAATAAAAATTCTCCTCCTTTAGAAGTCTTTAGCGATGCTACTAAGTTTCCAAACGAATCGAAATTAAACTAAGATCAATAGTTAAACTGAAAATTTCAAGTTTAGCTATGAAAACTGAATAGAGCAGGGGTTTGTGAGACCGTTAACAGGAGTTAAGGGTTAAGTCATAAAACAAAATCGTTTTATGAAACAAGAATATCGATTTTTAAAAGTAGGTAGGTAGATACCTACGTTCTATATTGAAAACAAACTTAACTAGAAAAATGAAAAGGTAGTTAACTTGCTCACTGAATCTAACAGGACTCACTGAATCTGAAGTTGGATGAAAATCCGTGCACTCGTTCTTGAGAGGGAGCTATTGCGGAAATCGTGTCCATCCTAGCAGCGCCACCTGTCGAGGGATTGACACCAAAATGTATAAAACGTCCCTTCCTGTCCAGGACTCACTGAATCTGAAGTGGATGAAAATCCGTGCATGAGTTCTGGAGAGGGAGTTCTTGTGGAAATCGTGAAAATGCAGTATAGCAGCGCCCCCTGTTGAGCGATGGACACCGAAAACGAATCAGCACCCATTTCTATCAGGGACTCACGGAATCTAAATTTTTATTCCATTCCGAGCATTCGTTCTTGAGAGGGAGCCCCCACAAAATGTGTGTCACAGACGGACTCGCAGACAGACATTTTGTAAAAACATGTTTTGGGGGATCTCTGACCCCTGAAACGTGTCCATCCGTCGAAAACTGGAAGTCGAAAATTTTCGCGAATCACTTCTTGAAATTCTTCTTGTAAAGAGAGAAGAAAGTAAAAATAGTTAAATTTAAAACGCATACCACAACTCAAAATTCGCTTCTAGCTATTCGTAGGTTCAATAGTTCAGTGATGGATCATTTTCTTCTAGAGCCAAATTCTTTTGTGTGTCCCTAAAAATAAACGATGCACCCCCGCCCCTTATTCTATACTAAATTCCCTTTAGTACACCTCAGTGACGTATATCTATTTCAATCTGCTTAAAATAGTCATTAAAATACACAGCAAACGGTTTCCGCCCCCATGCAACGGAATTCTTTCGCCTGTCAAGGAACCGCAATACCGAACATGCCAATCCCAATACTATACTGGGTGAACCAAAAGTCTTGCCCTAATTATAACAAATGAACCGTTTGTATAATCATGAAACGTGTTGTGTCTTTGGATAGGTGAGTTCGAGTAGTTTTTTGTGCAATGGAACGAAACATTTCCGGAGCGGTGGGAATGGACCCACACCCCGGCCTCCGCGCTCTCCAGATAGGATTCCTCTGGATTTTTTTCTTTGGGGGGGGCTCTATCCAGGACTGAAGCTTTGCCACAACAATGGCTGACGTCGAAGAAATGAAGATTAGGATTAGGGATGCACCGAATAGTGATTTAGGCCGAATACCGAATATTCGGCCTAAATGTGAACCGAATACCGAATATTCAGCTTGTCGAATACTTTTATATTTCAAAGTTTAAAGGCATTCAAATGTTAAATTTTAAAACAATTTTAGATAATATTTAAAACAGAAACTTTTATTCTAATAAACAAGAGCTTTTTTCAAGTAAATAACTTTATGCTGAAAAAGTCTACTTTGAGTTTTTTAAGAAGAGGATAGTTAAAACTTTTTTAATGATTAAAATTTTAAATTTCAAGCCTTCTCCTGAGAATTAAATCAAATGAATAAAATTTTCTTAAATTCTAAAAGAAACATTTTAAAATCAAAGAGAAATGGGAAAAAATTGGAAGAAAAATTGTACAGTATCCTATATTATTTGTTTGTCAGGAAGAGACTAAAGTAAAAGTAAATAAATAATACAATCTATTCTAACTTTATAGGGTGGCAACTTAGCAAGAATAACTGTTCTACTCCTTTTCATTAAACAAGGAAGTTTTTAAATGCATCCTAGATCGGTGTCTGGAGTGGACAATCATTTCAGAGATTGTAAACATTATTCTTAAAATCTTAGAAAGAAACAGATTATTGACTGGACAATGTTCAGGAACTTGCATTTGTATATCGTTCCTTCCTATGAAAATTCCCCTGATTGGTTAATTTTCTTAAATAATACTTAACAAACAGCCAATAAATAATGTAAAAACGTTCTCTTAGGGTTCTGTTTCTAATTATTCTGAATATCTTTATAAGTTGACTGTTAAACGTAGATGTTGTATAAGGTTTTTAAAAATATGTTTTAAAAGTTTTTTTTTAAGTATTCGGCAGGACGAATAGTTTGCTATTCGGCCAAGCCGAATATTCGGCATACCGAATAGTTTGATATTCGGCCAAACCGAATATTCGGTAATGTGGCCGAACAGGCCGAATACTGAATATTCGGTGCATCCCTAATTAGGATACAAGCTGCTGTATGTACTGTAACAGCAGACATGTTAAAGAACACTTGGCGGGAACTAGAATACCGCTTAGACATTCACCAAGGGGGCACGCGTTGACATTTACTAGGTACGTGGTCTTATAAAATATATATATATAACAATACTTACAATGTAGCCAAACAAACATACATCTAATTATAATAGTTTGAGAACAATAAATATTTATAATGAGGTATAGAGTTGCAAAAAACCCACACATTTTGAGGGACGGGGATAAACCCGGGAATTTTGGGGACTAAACCCCAATTTTTTTTTATTTTTTGAAAGAGTTTTGAAGATAAACAAAACCGGTTATTTTTCAGTTTGAAATCTTAATTTTAAAGAATTTCACGGAAGAATGTTCCAAAAAGATAGATGTCGGCGATAGCTTAGAATGGACTGTAGAAAATACTTAAAAATACTAAATGAAGTGTGTTGCGTACTCGATGGATTGTCCACATTTACAAAACTTAACGAAAACATTTATTATTTACAAAAATATTCCAAAGGGACTGGCAGTGGTTGATACACTGCGCTTACGTCTTAAGAACACATCTTACTCAATTTCATCTGGCGGGGAATTCTCGCCCGTGCCCCTTTCAGTCCAGAGCGCTTGCAGCGCCCTCTCACTATCAATTATGATGCACGGAGAAAACACTTCCCCGGGGATTGAAATGCAAGTTTCAATATACATTAACATATAAATTTGCAAAAATTATCATAAAAGAAAAAATTATAAGATATAACAACTTACATACACAATAATAATACACGAATAATTCATTATAATACTAGATTAAATACAGAATAATATATTTTTAGAGTTTGCTTAAGGAAAGAAAGGAAATTTGTTACTCAACTGGTAATATACAAACATCTCTGACGTTTCTTTTAAAAATTCGCCCATCTGACAAGCGTAAATTCACCGTACGAATCATATTATCCCTTCCCTTAAAAACTTCAACTATTCTACCAACCAACCATTTGGTGGAAGGTAAATTTTCCTGCTTTATTAGTACCAAAGTTCCTTTCTGTACATCATCCTTTTTAAATTTCCATTTCCCCCTTCTGTTGGAGATTATTCAAACTAGGGGATCGTACCCGGGCTTCCCGGGTTAAAGAATATAGCTGAAAACTTTTTTTTTAATTGAAAACTAATAATTTTCTTATATGCAGTAATTTTTTTAGATTGACTACTTACATTAAAAAAGCATTTGTCATATGGAAAATACGAATCAAATCGAATAATCAAATAAATTTTTGAAATTTATCAAAAGCGATATTTTCTTATTAGCCGCATGCTAAGAGTTATTTACCAAGATTTTGCTACTTATGGCATCCTTTTATATTCTGATAATTTCAGAGCTTATACATGTCTGGTAAATTTGTGTTTTATGTATATTATTTTATTTATTTATTCATTTATGTATATTATTTTATTTCTTTATTCGTAATCGAGCTCCGCGCGATATAGATAAATTTAAAAATATTTCATGCTTTAAAATTGTTTTTAAAACCATAAACAATCAGTAAAATGAGATGAACTTTCAAACAAATTCCATTTGAAAAAAAAATCCTATTGGGTGATCTAAAACTTTAAATTGTACGATTATAAATATGTTAGATTTGTGTTTTTTCAATATTATTATTTTATTTGTTTATAAAAGAAGTATTAATTTCGTTAATTTGACTTTCACATATATGTTAGATTGGTAGTTTTTTTAATATTATTCTTTTATTTGTTTATAAAGGAAGTATTAATTTCGTTATGCAAAAATAGTCAGAAACAAATGCTGAAAAATGTTTGTTGCTTTATGTGCAAAATGTTTATAATTATTCTGTATTAAAACCGGCACGTGATACGATAAACTTAAAAAAAAATCATGCTTAAAAATTATTTTAGAAAATATAATACTTCAGTCAATGAATACAGTTTTTAAACAAATTGCATTTGAAAGTAATTTTTTATCCCTATGTGACGAAAATTGAAAATGTACGATGGTCAGAAGATTAAAAAATTGCAGTAGCAAAAATTTCAAGACCGAAATTTGATCGTGGAGTGTTGCCATTCGCAAAATGACGTCAATGTTACGCACAGATACGTTTGTTCTTTATAATATAGATACTTAATCAGTAAAATATAATAGAGATCAGTTATTAGTATGTGGTTATCAATTGAGGCTCTTATGCTTGGATTTCTGGAATGAAAACAGCAATTTCCACCTTCTTAAAATTTGCATACGCACTTCTCATATCCATATTCATCATTTAAAAAAGAAATCGTATTTTGTTTGATAATTTAAAAATCATTTTAGCTCAAAACTTGAAGTCACGATTATCAGCAACATCTTTTATGTGAACAGACGCACGCTTTACTTGAGATTCTAATCTCAATTCCGGAGAGTAAAAATTTCCGTAATTTAAGTTTTTTAGACGCATTTGTGTTAAAATGTTTAGTTTTATCTAAGAAAATGATCGTATTCTTTTAAATATGACTTCATTTTCACTTAAATAAGCGTTACGCCTAGTGTCTGAAACTTAGTATCAGTACACATGCAGAAGGAAAAACAATATAGAAAATTTCATGAGGAATAATGCGTTTTTTCAAAAGCAGTATGTCATTTTCCGTTATTGTGCCCCTAATATAATATTCTGCTCCTAATGGGATTTTGCACCTTTAAACCCTATACAACAATTTTGAATTTTTATCAGAAAATAGCATGAATAAAGTTAAAAATACCTCATTATTTCTCTCGTGTCTGCAATAATGAAAGCTATCTAATTTTCATCATTTTGAAGAAATTTCATAAAATGCTTTTAAAATTAAAATACAAAAGTGGGGATATTTAACCAAAAAAACAAAAAAAAAAAACAGGTAGTGCAATCACATCTACAAAGGAAGAGCTTACAGTTAAAAAAAATGTATATATGAGTAAAATTGGTTTAGCAGAAAGATCAGGTTTGATGACTAAAAAACACACTTGTGTTTTAAATATATAGATTATATAAAATTAAATTAAGCAAATTGCGTTATTTTGATAAAATTATAGTAGAATGTCCTAAGGAATAGCATTAAAATTTTATTATTCGAGAAAATTTTCGACAAAAACTTCAAGAACATGATATTATTTTAAACCACAAATTATTTGTTTGCTTGTCTAACTCGGCGAAGCAAATCCATCCACGCGAGAATCATCAATTTCATTAATATAAATTGCTATTATTTGCATGCCACCTCTCTTTTATAAAGACACTCTAAATTTTTGTAAACCATTGCGTTTTATCAGCGTGTGATTTCGATTACATTATTTTCAAAAGTGAAGCATTTTCACCTGTGAAGAATTTCAAAGCAGTTGGGCTGTGAAAATGACGCACTTCTACAAAACATAATTCAGGTTTAAGAATTAAAATACACGCTTTTTTATAAAAAGACGTCATTTGCATCCGCTAAGGCAATCCACTTTTACAATACAGTCTTCTATAGAAAAGTGTGCATATGACGTCATTATCACGGAATGACAGACAATATTCTTGACATAGCCCATATTTTATTTTCAACTATTTTTTCAGGTTTTATGAGAAAATGGCAACTACATGATACAGTATCTCCTATTTTCAACTATTTTTCGTTTACTTTCAATGACTTTCAATAGAAATGAGGTACTTTTGTTGCCACGTTAAGAAAAATGGTAATAAAAACTGCAAAAAAATTAATATCTCAAAAATTATTTGAGATACAGCTTTCAAACAAATTGCATTTAAAAGAGCATTTTTTTCCTTATACGACGGTGTAAAAATTTAAAATGTGCTATGTTTAGAAGTTTAAAAATTTGCAGTAGAGAAAATTGCAAAACCAAAATTTCATTTCAAATTTCAAAGTGTTGCCATTCGCAAAATGACGTATGCGTTACGCACAGATATGTTTGTCCTTTATAATATAGAGATATAATATATAATATCCAGATAGATAGTCGCGTTTCCAAAGTCTCCAAATTTGTTAGCTAAATTTGGGGATTCTCTGCCATTTGGCTAATCGATTTTCATTAATCTCGTCTAGTTGAGGTTCGGGGATCGAAGTGATTGGCCTACCGATAAGAAAATGTGATGGTGTCAAAGTTTCAAAATTTTCAAAATCTGGGGATAGTGGGGTAAGGCGGCAGGAGTTCAAAACTCCCTCAATTTCCGCTAGTATGGTTAAAAGTTCTTCTAGAGTTAATTTTTGATCGCCCATTACCCTTTTCAAATGAAACTTGAACGATTTTACTGTTGCCTCCCAGATGCCACCAAAATTCGGAGATTTGGGAGGAATAAATTCCCATTTGGTACCTTCCTGGGTTAAAAAGTTACACAACTCCTCATCTGGGAAACTAACCAGTTTATGCAATTTTTTCAACTCGATGCCAGTTCTAATGAACGTTTTTGCATTATCCGATAGGATTTTTGCACATTTCCCTCTTCTGCCAAAGAAACGTTTTAGACTAGCTATAAAAGCCTGAGTTGTGAGATCTGAAACAAAGTCCAGGTGTATTGCTTTGGTGCATAAACATGTATACACTACTACATAAACTTTATTCAATACGCCCTTCCTTTGATTTTTAAATTTAATAGAAAAGGGCCCACAGTAATCCAGGCCTGTCACCGAAAATACAAAATTTGGTGTCACACGTTCCCTTGGCAGATCGGCCATCAACTGGGAGCTGACAACAGGCTTATTTTTGAAACATGTTACACATTTGTGGACAATTTTCCGACAATTATTCCTGCCATTAAGTCGCCAAAACTTCTGTCTAACATGGAAAAGCAAGGCTTGTAGGCCTAAATGAAAATACTTCAAATGGAAATAATTTAGGATAATATCCGTTAATTTATGATTGTCAGGCAACACAATTGGAAATTTAGAGTTAACCCGGGAGAACTCGCTGCATGAGATTTTCTCTCACAGTCGTACTTTTTTAAGACTCTTATTTAAATCCGTTTTCATTTTAATTAAAATTTCATAATGTTTTTCAGTTATTTTACCTATTTTGTGAATAAAAGTACTAAGAATACCAAAAAAAGTTGATATTATATGAATGTAAAGTAAAAGAAAAGCAATTGGGCATTCTCACTAGCGAGTTCTCCCGGGTTAAGCGGCAAATCGGCATGCGATAAACGGCCGCCAACTCTAACCCTTCATTTCCTAGGAATACATTTAAAGAAGATAATCTACTTTTGTGTGGAACAGGCTTACCTTTTTCGAGACATTTTATTTCTTCTCGAAACTCACCCTTTTGTGCTGACCGAATTAAAAATAATTCGGCTTGCCTCACCTCCTCAATGCTTAAAGCCCCACTTCTTCTTTTCTGGGGATTACGACAATTATAAAAAAATCTAAAAATAAAACTAAGTATGCGTGTTAATTTCATGAAATTATTAGTAGTCGAAAAAATATGTTCAATCATAGAAATGTCATTAGAAATAGACAAAGTGGTAAAGTCATGAGTCTCTTTTTAGTTCGTTTAAATAGATCTCCTGATCTGGATCTACCAGTGATTGTTCGTTGTTACATATATCTAATGAGTCCTTCAGAAACTCTGGACCAGTCCACCATTTGTGATTCTGAATGAGACTTTCAGATTTTTCACCTCTTGTCAGCAGGTCTGCAGGATTCTCGGAGCCTGCACAGACCTGGATGGGTCTGTCAGCGATTGGATCTCTTTTACACGGTTGGACACGAATGATTTCCACCTATTTGCAGACCCCTTGATCCAATAAAGGGCAATCTGCGAGTCTGTCCATAGAAACATAGAAGATGGTCCCTTGCGATCTAGCACCTTCTTCACCTCACAAGTTAAACGCGCTGCTAGTAACTCACCTAAAAGTTCTAGCCGGGGTAATGACACCTTTTTCAAGGGTGCCTCTCTGATTTTTGATGTAAGCAAATTAATGGAAGATTGGGTCTTGGAATTTGTGTGTTGTGTTTGTAGATATATGACAGCACCGTATGCCCTGGGACTGGCATCGGCAAAGGTGTGCAGTATTAATTTATATTCAGAGTCTTCAGGGAACTGTAACACATTTCTAGGAATCTTTAGTTGTGCTAATTGGGGTAACTCGTAACACCATTGTTCCCACAGCTTTGAAATATCGGGGGTAATTCTTCATCCCATGTTAGATTTCTACTTGAAACAACCGTTTAATTCTTATAGTAAATGGCGATATGAGACCCAAGGGGTAAAAAATTCTGCCTGCTACTTGCAGAACGAACCTCTTTGTATTTTTTGTCTTGCACAAAAATTCTAATAAATTATCGATTTCCATCATCAACATGTCCTGTTTAGGTTGCCACAACAGTCCTAATACCTTATGTGTTTTATTTTCCTCAAAGGCCTGAGGTAAAGTACTAAACCCATTCTTCTCCCACGATTCCATTACTAATTCGTTGTTCGATATCCATTTTCGGAACGTCATACTAGCTTCCTTCATAATTCTGTGTGATTGTTGTGAAATGTTCAGTGCATCTTGTACAGTGTCAGTACCGGCTATAAGATCATCCACGTAAATACAACTGTTGAGGATTTCGGTTGCTACCGGATATTCCTTCTTAAATTTATTAAGATGTTGTTTGATGGTGGCTGATAATAAAAACGGGCTTGAGTTCAAACCAAATGTTAGGCGTAAGAATCTGTACATAATAACTTTAAACTCATCACCGTTGACAGGATTGTCAGCTATAAACAGGAATCTTAAAACGTCCCTGTCTTTTTTGTTGATCGATATTTGTAAAAATGCCTTCTCTATGTCGGCCAAAACAGCAATTTTATTTAATCTAAAAAAAAATCAATAAATGGAAATGTTCGGATTTAGGTTACTGCCTGCGTCCAAACAGTCATTTAGTGATAACTGTTCCGCTTCATGGGAACTCGCATAAAAAACAATGCGACATTTCGTGTATACACTGTCTTGTTTTAATACCGTGTGGTGGGGTAAATAAAAAATCGGGTTGTTAGAATTTTCTTCTGACTCAGGAACAATTTCAATAATTTTCATTTCTAAGTATTCATCTAAAATTTTACGATAATTTTCATATAGACTTGTGTCGCGTTTCATTCTTTTTACGAGAGTAGCTAGCTGTGTTTCAGCTATCTTGTAATTATTGTCTAATTGTTCCCACTTCCGTTTCCATGGGAGACAGATTTCATATCTGTTATTTGTAAACCGCACTTTTTCCCGAAACCCCTCTAGGATATCTTCATTTGTTACATTATCTGGATCATCCCTTATCCCTAATGTTTCTAAATCCAAAAAGGCCTTCAAATTTAATTCATCTTGATTTTCTAATAAATGACAATTATATTTAGTTTCATTTTTATCATGTATGCCACCTGCAATCCATCCTAAGTGAGAGTTTTGTAAAATTATAGAAGTGTCAGGAATTTTTATTTGACCAGCTAATAACAATTCATAATATATATTTGCCCCCAATAACACCTGAATTCGCTGAGGTTCAAAACATTTTGGGTTCGCATATATCAAATTCTGTGGTAGGTGCAGATTTGAAGTCTCTGCGGTGCACGTAGAGGTTAAATGAGTTATTTTAGGAACTAAAAACATGTTAGAGAATTTTTTAAATCTTCTACCTTTGTTTGAAATTTTGACATGTATTCTGTTTTTAATTTTACAGATTGCATCATTAAATCCGGAAATCACTGACTTTACTTTATATTTCTCTAGTCTCAGCATGTCTGCTGCGGAAAAAGTAATTAGAGATATGCTACTGGCTGTATCTAGTATTGCAACAAAAGGAAAAAAAGAATCATTATTTCCCCTCAAATAAACAACAGCTGTCGAAATTAAAGCGTTATAGCTGGCGCCAGAATCAAAATTCTGATCATAATTATTTTGACAGCTCAAGGTCTTCGCACTTGAAATAATTTTCACTGAATTAGTATTTACTTTTTCTTCATTTTTGATCTGAGGCTGATTTATAATAAAATTACTTTGTTTGTTTTCATAATAAGATTTTGAAAAATTAGCTCCATGAAGTGTGCTATGGTGATTAGAAAAACAAGTTTTGCATATATTATTTAATTTATTACACGATTAACGGTGGGATTAGATAAACAATTATAGCATAACTGTAATTTTCGTATTTGATTCAATCTTTCTTGAACCGATAAATCTAAATATTTTTGACATCGAAAAATCAAATGCGGTTGTTTACAAAATGCGCAGTTAAGTTTTGTCATTCTGTAAAACAAAACTTTTTTGCTTATGGGTAATTTAAAACCTAGGTCTCGTAACGATGTTGGATTTTTGTACATTTTCTAAAGTACTCTATACGTATTGCTCTTTTCAGTAAAAAATCAATAAAAATATTCACTTCAGGCAAGTCATTACAATTAAGAGACATTTCAAAAGCCTTTCTTGACTCATCATCTATTCTTTGTAAAACAAAATACATTAGAATGGATTCCGATAAATTGTTATGTTCCAGTCCTAACTGTTTCAAGGCTCTGAAGTGGCTCAATAAATTATCTACCAGATTGCGTATTTCTTTCGCGTTTTCAATTTTTATTTTGTTATTACTCAATAACTCTGAAATGTGACTATTCACCAATAATCTTTTGTTTTCAAATCGTTTTTTTAAAGCTTCGAATAAAGAAGTATACGAATCATCAATATTTTGTAATTGTTTCACAGGGCCAGTTAAGGCTGATTGTAAGTAATACAGCTTTTGCGCATCATTTAGCTCAACGTTATTATTAATTAAAGTGGTGAATTGTAACTTAAAATTCATCCACTCTGTGTAACGACCCGAAAATTGGGGTAGATTAATTGACGGCAATTTGATTTTTGCCTCATTAGAACTGACTCTATCATTACTATTATTATGACTTTCAACATTAGAAATACTATAATACTATTAAATCAAGAAGACTTACTTCGATAGCTTCTAACTGTTCTTCGATTTCGGTCAAGGAATTTTCAAACTCCTGTAAATCCTCATCAGATATTATAGAATAGGCTTCGTTCCTTCATTCATCAGTCTTCTTTTTTAACATTTGAAGAGAATTTAATTTCAAATCCAGTTCTTTAGGGCCGAGTTTCGATTTCAATGCATTTGATATTCTCGTAACCTGGCCGCGTATATTTCCACGTTTTCGATTCAGGACCACAGTTCCTGAAATCACTGGAGTAGCAACAGACATTATATCTATAAATTCCATAACAAGGAAATTTGAGTAATCCGAGGGCGTTGATTCTATAAACAGTGTTCTAAATGATCGCTGCGGCTCGAAGGGCCAAAAACTTTGTCGGCGATAGCTTCAAAATGGACTGTAGAAAATACTTAAAAATACTAAATGAAGTATGTTGCGTACTCGATGGATTGTCCACATTTACAAAACTTAACGAAAACATTTATTATTTTCAAAAATATTCCAAAGGGACTGGCAGTGTAGCGAAGCTTTGGATTTTGTACATTTGTGTTGAATTTTTCCGATGGCTGTAAGAGTTGATAACGAAGTGAAACAATATTAACAGAACGAATTAATCCATATTGCAGATAGAGACAAGCCGAATGTTACAACTAATTCTTTATTGACCAAATCGGACACCAGGTTCGGGTAGTTTTTTTTTGCAAGGCGAGCCCTCGGCCGGAGCCGGGCGTTGGAGAGAGAGTCTCGCTACATTCTTATGCTCAGAGCATGCGAGTTCAGAAGATAGTCTGACTCAAAATACACTTTCTCGAAATCTGGAGTGTTGGCAAGCTTACCTACACAATTTCGCCAAATATATATACTATATGGCGAGATTAAAGAGAGGAAGACATGTGGTCAAAGTACAATAATTGAAATTGAATGGGGAATGTAGAAGGTTAATAAGAACTATTTAACGCCAGATGATTACTTAGTAATTATAGCACATAAACCGCAAAAGGACATTCGATAGGTTTGCCAAAGTTCTCATGGGATTGAAGCGGCCGAAGCGCCCGTTAATAAACAAAACAAAATAAAGACAGGGTTAATAACTGAAATGACTAATATCTTACATCTGGACCAACGGCTAAAAATGTAGAAGTAATATGTCTGACTAATTTCTGCATATCATCAAAACTAAGGCAGAAGGATGAAAATTAGAATCCAGTTATTAGGCGAGAAAAGGAAATGATTTCTTTTCTTTTAACTGTAGTGCGCTGTGGTTAAAATATTAAAGAGACTGAGAATTGAATGCTTAATTTATGAAGGGAAAAGAGTGCTAAAAACAGATTGAATCCGATTGCAGACAGATAATTAAATTTAAGAATTTAAAAAAATGTAATTTTAAAGGGGGGAAAGAGGAAAAGTCTTAATATTAATATGTGAAGGTAGGCGCCTTCACATATATCTCCCCAACAGCCGAAAAAGAACGAAGTGAACCGCAAGAGAAAAAAAGTTACCCCATGTCTTCTCTCAAATACATTACACATAAAGAAAATATGTAAAAATGTAATATTTTGTAGAGGGAACCCGGTGACCAACAGTTTATAAACATATACAGAAATACTAAATATGTTAGGAACAAATAAATCATGTCTCATATAAAATGCATGCCTATAAGCATGACAAAGCAAGTTGGTACCAAAGACTTGCCAAAATAAAATATATTGAAATTTTTTTGAACTGCAGTTAATACTTCTGGACAGCTGTTTTCTTATTTTCTTATTATTTTTTTTTAACGTGTGCACACAGTTATTATATTTTTTTTAATTATTACCAGAAGATTTTAATATAAGATTGCTTGAACTTTCACTGCAAGCAAGAGCAATTTCCACAATTGCTACAAAAGTTGGTTATACTCCAACTTATAAAAATTATTTTTTTCTTGAGACATGAACTGTATATAAACACAAAACATTATATAGTATAGTAAATATAAAAATTGTTCATTTTCAGCACTATTTGTGACATTTCAAGTTTTCAAAGGTGTTATAACTGGTAAAGGAGAGGAAGATGGCGGTAAATTATTTGTTAAAAGTTGAAAGTTGCCCTCGTTTTATCTTGTAACTAAAGACTTAATGTGTTTTACTGAGAACCTAATTTAACTAAAGTGTATTTTAAAACACATAGCACTCCTATAAGGTATAAACAAGAGGTAGAAGAACTTTCCAGGGAAAGTACCCCTTGGAAAATGGTAAAAAAAATGTATAGTAAATTTAATGAAATTTAATAAGCATTATACAACAGGTGGCACAAAAGTATGTATGTGTGTGAATGTAGTCATAAATAACACCGTTTGATGTTACGACTGGTTTATACCAGTAATAAACCACATGTGTCAATGAGCATAACAAAAACCAAAAAAAAAAAATAATGCACACCTGTGTACTGAGTGATTGGAAAATCGTGCATAAGAAAACTACCTTATCACGTGAAATACCTTGAATAACCAAGAAAGGTACCGAATGAAAAAAATAAAAAGTAAAGTGTAATCCTGTAAAGTTACCAAAAAAAGAAACCCTTTTTTTTGTTACCGATTAAATTAAAATAACACTTAACTAAAAGGTCAACAGATTTCAATCATATGCCATGTTAATGTGAAAGAAGTGTACATTCACAATTTCGCCAAATATATATACTATATGGCGAGATTAAAGAGAGGAAGACATGTGGTCAAAGTACAATAATTGAAATTGAATGGGGAATGTAGAAGGTTAATAAGAACTATTTAACGCCAGATGATTACTTAGTAATTATAGCACATAAACCGCAAAAGGACATTCGATAGGTTTGCCAAAGTTCTCATGGGATTGAAGCGGCCGAAGCGCCCGTTAATAAACAAAACAAAATAAAGACAGGGTTAATAACTGAAATGACTAATATCTTACATCTGGACCAACGGCTAAAAATGTAGAAGTAATATGTCTGACTAATTTCTGCATATCATCAAAACTAAGGCAGAAGGATGAAAATTAGAATCCAGTTATTAGGCGAGAAAAGGAAATGATTTCTTTTCTTTTAACTGTAGTGCGCTGTGGTTAAAATATTAAAGAGACTGAGAATTGAATGCTTAATTTATGAAGGGAAAAGAGTGCTAAAAACAGATTGAATCCGATTGCAGACAGATAATTAAATTTAAGAATTTAAAAAAATGTAATTTTAAAGGGGGGAAAGAGGAAAAGTCTTAATATTAATATGTGAAGGTAGGCGCCTTCACAGGCAGCGGTTGATACACTGCCCTTACGTCTTAAGAACACATCTTTCTCAACTTCATCTGGCGGGGAATTCTCGCCCGCGCCCCTTTCAGTCCAGAGCGCTTGCAGCGCCCTCTCACTATCAATTATGATGCACGGAGGAAGCAATAGATTTTACATTATGAATTATCAAAACAGATTTTACAGTCTTTATAATTTATTAAAATTCATTAGCTTTACGACAATGGCGGCTGTAAATTTATGAGGATTTGAATGTTTCTTACTTTTTTTTTTTTTTTTTTTTTTTTAAATTTCTGTTTACTCGCCTATCTTTCTTATTGATTTTCTAACGAGTTGCTTTGTATTTTTGCATGGATTTCTTTTAATTTTGTTCATTTTCTTTTTCTGTTTGCATTCGTTGATTCGAAGAACAGAGGTGAAGGGAAGGGAATATGAATCTTATCTGCCTTTTTCATTTTTTACTTATCGACGAACGACGCGACGATTAAAATACCAAATTACTATGACATTTTAATTTCTTTTACTTAATGTTTCTGAAGTTTAAGCGTTTATTTCGTCAGTTTTCATGTAAATCGTGCTATTTTTTTATTTATTTTTTTATTTATTTTTAATGTTATTAGTTTTGTTTACATTGACAAAAATTGAAATCCTTAAAAATAATTGAAAGTAATAAATAAAAAAATGTCCATGCTTAAAACTTTCTGAAAATTCCCCAAAACCCGGTTTCTCCCCCCCCCCCCCCCACACCTTTGCAACTCTACCAATGTATCAATTTCATGGCAATCTGAATATTTACTGCACGGACAGACAAACAGAGTTCATAAACACGTTTCAACTTTGTTGGAAAGTGCTAAAAGGGTCCTAACTAACGCTGGTAGAGCATCAGAGAGCTTGGTTTTCATTTCTTATAAGAATTTTTCCTGCAAATCATTTCTGCTGCAAAGTGTTTTCGTAGATTTAGAATATAAGACAGGGTTGGCGAACCTTTTCCCATTCGCGTGCCAAATTTTTCCAAAAAAATATTTTAAATGATCATGACGTGCTAACAAATTGAGTGGATCAAAGTAGCAAAGTAAATTAAAATAATTATTTTAGGATTTAAAATAGGGGGGTAACATTTTGTAATATACTTAAGTATTTAAAAAATCCTAGTTCTCTTGTAGCACCTTCGATGCCAAACAATTCAGACCAGCTTCGCATTTGAATTTTTCTTTAAGAAAATGCGATCTGTATTGGAACCACCTAACAACAGGTTTCTACATGAGTTTTTCGTACTTTTCATTTCCGGAAAAAAAAAAATCAAAATATGCTTCTTTAAATAAAGTTCTTCTATGGAATTGAATTCGAAATTACAAGTTATCATAATTTCACCATCGGTATTTTTGCTTATGATTGTTATTTTTTGGTAATCTACTCATTCAATCGTAATCTCAAAAATTTTTGAGCCAATAATGAGCTAGGTTGGGATTTATAATGTTACAATCTGTAATATAGCGACAACTAACCTAATTTATTAAAGGTCAGCAAGTCTAAATTCAATATAAAGTCTATATGAAAAGCTGGGTTGTAAAGCTTGGCAACTAACATTTTTTTACATTTTTTCTGATAGATTTTTTTTGTTGTTGTTGTTGTAAAATTGTTTAACTGCATCGTGACAACTGTTTATAAGTACAGAAATTTTACTCAATATACATTATTTACAAAATAATCTTTACATCTGAACTTACAAAATGAAAACTATTTGCACATAAGTCCAATAAAATAAAATTTATTAGTAAAAAAAGGGGTGCACTTAAGTTAACACAAGTTCCATTCCTAACAAATCAGCTGTTTTTCAGGAAGCAATCCTAACAGTTTTGCTTGTATTTAATTACCTTGATTTACACGTGACTACGACATTTTAATTTAGAACATGAATCGTGCCAAAAATAATCTCCCGCGTGCCATAGGTTCGTCGTCCCTGATATAACACAATAATAACGCTTACAGTTCTTGCTCTTTAAGACGTTTGTGCTCCTAATATTTTCAATTCTAAAGTATTTAAACTTTATATAACTCAAACTTTCACACAAAAAAGAATTTATCATACATAGTTGTATGTATAGCATTCAACAGAAAGAATTTGAAACAAAAGTTGTACGAACATTGACTACACTATAGCTTTCGAAAACGTATTATGACAAGAATCCATATCCAATTTTAATCGGAAGTGTCACATGACAGCAGTTTACAAATACATAAGAATGGATTTTTTTTTTTTTTTTTTTTTTTTTTTTTTTTTTTTTTTGTATTTCTGAATTGAACCCTTTGTGTACTGAATTATGAATTTATAAAAATTTTATCTTCTAAAGCATTTTTTGTGAATTGTTGAAACGACATTAGAAGATTTACCTAATCATTTAATAAATTTTAGAAGGATTTTAGAAGGATTCATTGAATTTGAATGGATAGGTATTTTGTGCACTATTTACTATTGTAGAGTTAGGAAATGCACAAATAGAATGTCCTTACAATAGAAATAGTTCCGAAATGAAAAATGCCCCCCCCCCCCCCCCCAACGCGAAGAAAGCTGAAAAGAGGCAAAGGCAAAAGAAATCATCCTCTTAAAAATATTTTGGTTTTCTGTAACCCATCCTGCTTTTAGAAAAAGATAAAAGGATGCATCTATAACTCATTCTAAATTGCATGACAATGAATCGATTTATGAAATGAATTTTATAACAAGTTATTTTAAGGGTTCTTCTAAATGCCGTCAGTAGATAGAGGGTTAAACATTAATTTTTGGAAGATTTATTATATTACGTTTCTTAAAATTTTCCCTCCTTTCCCTGTCAGTCTTTCAGCAAATAAAGGCTGAAAATTTTTAAATAAGACCGTGTAGTTCTGATATTAAAAATTTATTTTCGTTTTCAGTTTTCTTTTGGTATTTGGCTATGCAGTGATTAGGGGGGGGGGGGGGGAGCAAAAGAAGAGCAAAAATAACATATCAGCGAAATTTCAAATAAAAAGAAAAGTTAAACTGAATAAGTGTTTCAATTTATAAATTTAAAAGAAGGCCTATTTCTGTTCAATCGCAATTTGAGTTACTGGATTGTTTTTCCTAGCTTTGAAATATTAACATCTTGTTATTGTAAAAAAAAATGAAGCTATATTTTAACTTGTGAGGCATACCTCAGCGGAAAAAAACTATTTCAATAAACTCACAAATCCGTCTGTACTAAGAAATTGTACAGCATCTAATTTAAGATGGAGCAGATAAGAGAAATGAGTGTGGAAAACGATTTTAACCCTTTTCTGCTGAGCTGTCTGTGAGACCGCTCCATCGAAAGATGAATAAAAAGCTCCGTTAACTCATTGAATACCGTTTCTGTACTAAATTTTTTCTGTAGGGCTATTAGAATTAAAATTCAACCCTTCAACAGTATTTAGCGATAGTACTAAAGCGACTAAACGAAATGAAATTTCAATAGAACCTAAAGTTAAATATAAAATTACAAGTTAAACTGTAAAAACCGAAAAAAGCAGCGGTCTGGGACACCGTCTGGACATCAGTTAAGGGTCAATTTATGTATACATTGACAAAAGCGAGACAGGAGTTGTCATTTAAAAGTATAAACATGCACCGAGAAAAGTAATTGACATCATTTTCACCCTACCAAAAATTTAACATCCGATTTACGGGGAAACAAGATGTATTTCAATATATATGAAGTCATCAATATATTTCCCCCTTTTTTTCAACACTCTATTAGCAAAACAACTTACCTGTGTTAGAAAGCACACTATTTGCAAAACCTCTTAAATTCACTAACATATGCCAAATTTTGTGTACAAAACATGATTTTTTTCTAAAAATATGTATATTTTTCAATAAAAATGGCTCTTAAATTAATATATAAAAATGACAAGCTCTATTTTGCTTCATAACATATCTATAGAGGAGCAGAACCTTGTCAAAAAAATTTATGTTAATATCTTAAAAACTTTTTAAGAAATGATGTTTTCCATAAACGTACACAATGAAAAACGCAGTTTTCCAGAAAACTGCAAATTAAGATTTTGATAGAGCACACAAAATTATGTATAAAGTTTACAAATTACAACCTCTATTTGTAGGGGTTTATATATTTGTGTAGGGGAGACCGGGACTAGTAGGCTCAGTTTTTAGTTATTAATTTTTTGTTTAAGTTTTTTATGAAACTTTAACTGTACTTTTAAAGAGCAGGCATTGGGCTATAAATACCCGGAGTTTTGAGTTTGTAGCTTCTGTAGTTTATGTTTAGCGGAAGCCTAAAGTAAAAGGAAAATTGTGTGCCAACTTACCCCGTCACGGGGCAAGTTGCCTATACCTATGAGGTAAGTTGGCACACGCTTTATAAAAATTTAAATAAGACACGCAGTTAAGAGAAATCAATTTCCTTATTACCAGAAGGTTTAATCAAATGCGTTATCGCTGTACAATGTAAATTATACAGACATAAAAATAATGAATAAAACATTAACATTGAGTAACTTCTGTCCTACTCGATAGCATCATCAGAGTTACAGTTGTCCCAAATAAAAAATCGAGGGTCTCCGTTTGGGCAAGCCCCGTGTTCCCAAAATCTTGCATTGCAACCACTTTTTTCGGTGTTTGCTGTTTTTCAAACTATCAGCATACACCAGACACCGAGCTAACTTGCCCCGTGTTCAATGCGCCTACTAGCCCCATAATAATTTTTTTCACAAAAGGGACACGTAACCATCTAAGCATAAATAATCCAAGTAAATCACATATGGGGTAGGTACAGTTAATCATACACTAAGAAAAATTGCACAAGTTAAATCGCAATTATTAAGATAAGTATTAGAAATTAGAAAAAGAATGAAGCAACAAAAAATTACTTATGAGCGCAAAAAACAGGAAAATCGTAATAAATGTCCACTGCACGTAGGTAACGCTGCAAAACTACAATGAGGATTGTAAAACGCAAGAAGAAATGTACTCTGTGACTGGTTGCACAATCTATCCACAAACAGGCGATTTATTGGGGCTGAGCCTACTTACCCCTGTAGCCAACTAGCCCCGGTCTCTCCTACATGTTATATATTGCGTATTAAAATGTATTCTTTACCTTCCTGTGGCTCTTTAAACGGCCACTTCCAGTTTTTATTTTGGGCTCTCACTTTGTTTCTTATGAGCGCTGAAGCAAAAGTAAAATATTTTTGGAATCCTAAATGTTTCAACATTAACTTAACATAGTAAAAAAAGAAATCGAAAAAATTCGCAAAACCAGTGATTTGAAGGTAGGCACCCTTAACCCTTTTACACTTCCATCTTGAAAGTGAACATGTCCCGATTGGATCGGTTCTATTAAAACCTGAAAAAAATTAGAAAATGAGTTCACACAGGATATGTAGGCTGATGAATAGAATCTTCGATTTATGAAAACTTTAATAGAGTTCTCTATAGCCCCTTAAACTTCATAAGTAAAATTGAAACACTTTTTCCAATTACCAAAAGGCAATTTAACTCTTGCAAATTCGCATTTTAGGAAATGCGTTATCTTTTCACGAAATTTTCCATTTAATGAGCGATTCGCATCATAAAAGTATTTAATAGACTTTTCCTGTGTTTGTATTTTAAGTTTAAAGGAATCTGAAAACTTTTGTATTAAATTTTGGTAACTAAAATGTACTGAAGAAGCTCACAATTGCTACTTTTGTCTAATAAATATTAACGTGATACAAACAGATGAGAACTAGTTGGATCTATCTCATACCTATAGTACAATACCTTTATACCCACTTTCATCTTAGATTTCTGTTTTTCAGTCCATGACCAAAAATCCCACATTTCAGTCCATGTCCAAACATCCCACATTTCAACCTAAACAAACACAGCTTGTAAATTATAAGATGTTTAAAGTAAGAGAAGAACAAGTTTGAAAACAGATGTTTACCCAATACGAATACAGAACTATTAAAATACAGAGGCGAACTTTATCCTTACTTCAGAAACTCTAATAACACACTTTTTTACCTAAAACCTTTTTCATATTTTTACGTAAAAAACTGTTAGGTAGGGGAGACCGGGGGAATGGCGCCACTCGGGGTTATGCTGCCACCCCGCCTAGTTTAAAAACGAACGGCAGTTTGAGAGAGTCAATGCTCCTGCACTAGAGCGGCCAACACTAGAAACAGTGCCTAGAGTGAGAGTGATTTTGTTGTACGTCGTTCGTGGGTTCTAGTGAAAAATTTAGTTTTCATCGCGTTGCTTCTTATTTTGGAGCTTCCAATGAGTAGAGGTAAGCACCTTTTATTGTAACATTAGGTACTTAAGATAATAGGACCCATCATCTACATGCATTCGCCGACATTTTGAGGCAATGTGTTGAACAAGTTCGGTTCTTCTTTCGGCTTTGCTGGGGGATTTCCGTTATACTGTCCTCTCGGAGTCATGCCGCCACCCTGGCAAAGGGTGACTTTTCCAATTTGAGTTAAATTCTAAGCTTAGCACATGAATAAATCTAGCTTAAGGAACATTGTAATGATTCATTATTTTGCTAAATTATTGCTTTCTAAATATTTTCAGTAGGTTATGTGTCTCCTAATATCCATTTTATGTATTGACTAGGTCATTAAAGAGAGGCGTCATGACCCCGATACAGTGGCGGAATGACCCCAGTATCCTGGGTCATCCCGTCACTGTACAGAGGTT
This sequence comes from Maratus speciosus, assembly GCA_963932465.1. NCBI lineage: Eukaryota > Metazoa > Arthropoda > Arachnida > Araneae > Salticidae > Maratus > Maratus speciosus. Next base: position 2,031,316 of record CAWVRF010000002.1, on the reverse strand, counting down.
GAAAGAAATTTTTTTATGTGTTCTTACTTTACAGTTATGATCACGGTTAAATTTATACAGATCATGATTCAGCATTAGAATTTTTACTATTAAAAAATAAACATTTTATTGAGGTGAAAAAATTTAAATTCCCTTAAGGTGTCGCCATTCCCCCGGTCTCCCCTAATATAACGGCATTTTTAACCCGGGAGAACTCGCTGCATGAGATTTTCTCTCACAGTCGTACTTTTTTAAGGCTCTTATTTAAATCATTTTTCATTTTAATTAAAATTTCAAAATGTTTTTCAATTATTTTACCTATTTTGTAAATAAAAGTACTAAGCCAACCAAAAAAAGTTGATATTATATGAATGTAAAGTAAAAGAAAAGCAATTGGGCATTCTCACTAGCGAGTTCTCCCGGGTTAAAAAATTAAAAGCTTTAAAAATTCAAAAAGATTTTCTTGCTAAATTGAAAACAGATGTCATTACCGCAGCGAAATGAATTTTAATCGAGGAACTTCAGAACTCAAAGAAGGAAATTATCTTTTATACCTTTTTCACTTAACCTTTAACTGGGACTGGGGTAACAGAAATTGTCACCTAACTACTGTGAAGTGGTCAGCGAGACCGTTCCATCGAATGATGAATAAAAGGCGCGAAAAACTCATAGGATGGTGTCTTTGTATTTCACTTTTTGTACAGGACTGTTATCATTAAAATGCACCGAATCAAAAGTCTTTGGTGGTAGTACTAAAGTTCCAAACGAAACAAAATTTAGGTAGTGTTTGGAGTTAAACTGAAAGTTACACGTTAAATTATAAAAATTGAAAAAAAAAACATAAGTTAAAAGGTTAACTAACCTCTGAAAGGAATAGAATAAATTATTTACTTCTAATTAAAAAAAAAAAAAAAGAAAAAAGAAAAAATGTTTATACGGACTACGGACACCCCCCCCCCCCCTCTCCCTTCCAACATACAGCGCAAAAATTCTGTTTGGCAGATTTTTATAGTAAACTGTAATTGTGAGTTATTTTTCTGCTAGCAACTATAAATATTTGTTTTTGACAATTCCGTTATAAGCAGTTCCGCATCCTTTACTGTAATAGTTTTTTTTTACAATGCTATATGGTTTTAGAAAAGTTTTTAAAAATACTATTAACATTTAAATACACAAGAAAACTGCTTTAATCATTGAAAGGAAGGGATCCAATCTTTCATTTCTTCAAAACACTTAAAGGTTTTACTTTTGGAAAACTAGTGACAGTTTTGCCACACATTTTCATACTGGTTCATATACACTGAGAAGTTTTTTATTTTTAATTTTTTAAGTCTTTTACATAAAATACTAGCAAAACACGCTTCTTTGCTTGTGTAATAGGTAAATATGCCAAGTGATATTCATGTGCCTATTTTTTATTAGAAAAAATTACACTATTAGGAATAATTTAAAAGTTGAATATTAATGATGTGAATTATCACACTGCTAACAAAGCGTAAACCAACTTAGTGAAAAATGTCCAAGCAGGGAATCTAACCCGGGTCCCTGGAATAGATCTCCAGTGCTCTACCACTAAACCACAAGGACGATGTCCAGCTTGGCATTTATCACTTATATAAGTCAGTAAGGCTGCTACCGCAGCACAAGATGGAGAAGTCTTCATGAGCACACATTCTAGCGGCGTAACATGAGACGCAAATAAACCCAGCATCGGTGAATATACAATTTTTAATTAATTTTTCAACTACATTTCAGCAGTGAAATTACGCTTGAAATTATTGAATATTAATGATGTGAATTATCACACTGCTAACAAAGCGTAAACCAACTTAGTGAAAAATGTCCAAGCCGGGAATCGAACCCGGGTCCCTGGAATAGATCTTCACTGCTGAAATGTAGTTGAAAAATTAATTAAAAATTTAAAAGTTACCAATCAACAGGTGTGGGGAATTTTTAGAAAATCTAACTAGCCAGTAAAATGCAATGTACAGTTGAAAATTGTTATGAAACAATTTACGCAACTGCAAAAGTTGATTACTATTACTATAATGCATTTTCATAATATTTTTTCTATAAAATTAAGAAATATAGACAAGAAAGGAAAGTTTAATATAGAAAAAAACTTAGTACCATGTTTACATTGCAGTAATTTGGAAAGTTGCAAAAAATAGCTAACTTGTAAAAAAAAAAAAAAAAAAAAAAAATCAGCATCTTTATAGCTTGCAATTTTTGAAGACTTCCTAAAAATTCACTCGCCAGTGGTGAGTAAAATTATGTTTTCCCCCATCCCTGCCAATTAAGCCATAATTTAACTACACTTCATTTTACATTGCATTGGGCTAAAATGAATTTAAATAAAATGAGAACTAAAACAAATCTTAAATAATAATTTGGATTGAAGTTTGAAATTTTCTAGAAACCGTTCTTAGAGAGCCTTTATATCTTACAAATATCTACCATGCTAAACTTCAAGTTTCTAATCTTTAACAATTGCCTAGAAATATTAATTTAGAATACTTTTCACACCTTTTAAATTTTGAATTTTTTTTTCTTTTTTTTTACTGTTCTTTAAGGTATTTTATTTTACTAATTATTACAACATTTAATAATTGCCATCCCACATTTAAAGTTCCTAGCCCCTTCAGTATCACAAAGTTTGTAATTTTGAATGATTTTTGCTCCTGAAATCCCCAGGTGGTAGTGACATACTAAATACATTAATAATATAATTTATGCTACATAAATTTACCTTATTTATTTATAAATAAATCATATTATTAAAAAGCTAATTATTAAATTTCTTTAATTTTTACCCGACTGCCAAGAAGGGTTATGTGTTTCATGCGTATCTGGGTATGTGGATTTCTTTATACCCTCGAAACATCTCAACGGTTGGATGGATTTTAATGAATGAAGTATCTTTCGATCCGTCTTAACCGTCCGATGGTTATAGGCTAGGTTTTTTTTTATAAATTCAAAATGGCGGTAGAGGCGAAAAAAAATTACGCACTCTATTGAGTGTCCTATCATTGGACAGGTCTTTCAAAATGAAGACGACGTTTCATTGACTATTTTATAATCAGAAGCTCCATTTAAATATTACACAACCTGGAAGTTGTGTAGCTGATCTCTAGCTTTACTGCAAATTTAACCATTATAGACATCTATAGGCCTCATCAAAACAGTGTTTATAGATAGGAATTAACCATTGAACACAACTTAAAAGTCATCCATACAAGTAAAAAAAAAAAATAGGTAAGTAATATAAAAAATAGCTTCACATTGATGTGAAATAATTAATTAGTTCGCTTTTTACGCAGTCGGGTTTTTGATTTTTTAAATATAATTTTTACTTGTTTACTTACTTACGTTTTGCATTTTCAATAAAATCATTCTTATGCTTCGTGAAATTATTTAATATTATTTTGCAAGTAATTAAGCATATGTTTTCTAATCGTGTGCGAAAAAGGACATTACAATCACACATATTAGATACATCAATATTAATATCATCAAGTTGCATGCATGATAATTTATACAAAGTACCTAAGAAAATCATTTTCAAATTTTTCAACAATCTGTGTAAAAAGAAAATGAACTACAGAAGATGCCAATAAAGGTGCTTCTGTTGGCAAAGTTAATTTTCCCCTGTCTAATTCATCAATATAAATTAAAAGATCTTCAGGTACAGTCGTGGAAAAAAAAAGTAAACACCCCCTACTAACTCCTCAACAAATTATCGTAGAAGAAAGTTACTGGTACCGAACGATTGGAATTAAAGTCTACTTTTAAATGATGTACATAAAATTTGCTGAGGGGGCCATCTACTTATTAAAACGAACCATAACTTTGTTTTTTTTCAATAGCAGCACACAATTCTGACAGCATACATGAACTCTACACCCTTCAATTAGCCTTAAAACAAATTTTTATGCAATTCGTACCATAAGTTTCCGAGAAATTAATTATTTTAAAACGAGCGTATTTTAAGAGCTGTATCCAAATGGAAGTTCCGTACTCGATTGTTAACCGAGAGAGCCCCCTTCTTGATCAAGGCACCATTCAAGCAGTCAATGAAGCCTGCTAGATTAACGGCAGCAGAAGAAATTTCAAAATATCTATTCACTTCTATCACAGACGGCCCCTTAAAACATCCTTTGGCCGTTTTTTAAGCATCATTGGGAAACTACTTGGAAGAAAATTGTGAAATTTTGGATTTCCATAAAGCAGGACTTAACAAATCTAAATCCATCAAAAAAAAAAAAAAAAAAAAACTGTAGGTTGCAATTCATAATTTTTTCGAATACTACTTTCATAATTCACAATTCATATCATAAAATTATAGAAATTGCAAATTCAACGTATTTATGTTTGGGTATATTAGTATTATTGCTACACAAAAAATTAGCACATTAGGAGCATAATTTCAGCAGATAGAAATAAAAATATGAAAATGTAATTTAACATTAGAAGCATTAAATTTTGAATGTTTATAATTCAGAAACTTATGATTCAAATGACTTGAAATTTGGTGTCTAGGCATAGTTTTAACCAAAGATTTGAAATATCTGGTTAAAATTGGGTATTGCCATTGAAAAAAAAAATGAAGTTTGGTTTCGTTTTAATAGGTAGATGGCCCTATTAAAACGAATCTAAGCAAATTTTATATACATCATTTAAAACTAGGCTTTATTTCCAATCGTTCGGTACCAGTAACTTTCGTCTACGATAATTTGCTGAGGAGTTAGTAGGGGTGTTTACTTTTTTTTTCCACGACTGTACATCCACTTTATTGTTAGTTTGCAACCAGTTTTGACAAGTATTACATTGGACTCTTCTGAGTTCTTTCATAACCTCATATACAGGGTGCAATATGTTATCTATCGCCGGCCTTTAATTTCTCAACCGTTGGTCGTAGACATATAGTTCCAATTACAAAAACGTTTCAAATGAGGTAAATATTCATGCTGTAGCATTATTTAAAGTAAAAAATCAATTTTATAAAAATTACGAAATCTAACTTTTTATACGGTGCCCAGTCCCTATAGTTATATTTAGTAAAAATTTACACATATCACAACAGATATAACACAAAAAGTTTGACCTCTGTACTACAAAAATTGACAGAGTTATTAAATTTCAAAGTTTGAGATTTTTGCACATGATTTTGTCTTTCATTGAGGGATCAGTTAAAAGATTAATTAACGTAATGCGAGATCAAAATCAGGGTGTTATGTCCCTTTTACGGCGAAACCACCTTTAGCAAAAATCGGGGTATCACCAAAGAAGGTTATTTCATCTAAAAATTTGAGCTGACTTTTAGGGGTCGTATACAAAGCGAAGAGTGAAATATTGAAATTAAACAGAAAAAAAAATATCAATTTATTATAATATCAGAAAACGGTCTACTATAAAAATAAATAAATAAATACATCAAACGCAGGAATCTATTAGCGATACTGCTCAAATTGTTCTCTATTGGTGGCAATGCACAATTGAATGCGTGACAGTACTGAGTCCTGGACACGTTAGAGCATAGCAGGAGTGCAAACTGTGCGACAATCAAGGATGATGTGACCTGCAAAGCTCCATATCACCCGGACAGTACGACACGTGTGGCGCGGTATATGGAGAATCCAGATTGTTGGACCCATCTTTACGACGGGACCTTAAAGGGCGATCGTTACGTGCATCTGTTAAAAAACACGGTACGTGAATGGTATGAAGAGCTGCCTCTCCGACATGCATGCCAGGTGTGGTTTCAGCACGATGGGGCCCTCCCCAGACCGTCATCAAACGTTCGGGCATATCTGGCCGCCGAATTTGGTCAACAGATCCTTGGATAGGGTGGTCCGGTAGAGTAGCCACCGCGTTCACCGGACTTGACTCCCATGGACTTCTACCTCTGGGGTTACATCAAGGCAGAAATCTGTGTGACTGAGACCACTTCTCTGGTTTATCTGAAGCAGCGCATCATACTTGATTGTCACACAGTTTGCACACCTGCTATGCTCTAACGTGTCCAGGACTCAGTACTGTCCCGCATTCAATTGTACATTGCCACCAATGGAGAACACTTTGAGCAGTATCTCTAGTAGATTCCGACGTTTTGTGTATTCAGTTTTTATAGTAGGCCGTTTTCTGATATTATAATAAATTGATATTTATTTTTCTGTTTAATTTCAAATATTTTATTCTTCATTTTGTATGCGACCCCTAAAAGTCAGGTCAGATTTTTAGATGAAATAACCCTCTTTGGTGATACCCCGATTTGGCGATACCGGTTAAAGGTGGTTTCGCCGTAAAAAGGACATAGCACCCTGATTTTGATCTCGAATTACGTTAATTCATCTTTTAACTGATCCCTCAATGAAAGACAAAATCATGTGCAAAAATCTCAAACTTTGAAATTTAATAACTCTGTCAATTTTTATAGTACAGATGTCAAACTTTTTGTGTTGTATCTGTTATGATATGTGTAAACTTTTACTAAACATAACTATAGGGACTAGGGGGCCGTATAAAAAGTTAGATTTCGTAATTTTTATAAAATTGATTTTTTACTTTAAATAGTGCCACAACATGAATATTTATCTCATTTGAAAAGTTTTTGTAATTGGAACTATATGTCTACGACCAACGGTTGAGAAATTAAAGGTCGGTGATAGATAACATATTGCACCCTGTATAAACTGATTGGTAATATTGGTAACTGATCCCATGAAATGTTTTCAAACGAAAAATCCTCAAGTAATAAATCTTCATAAGTATCAATGTTAGAGACAGAAAATATAGAATCTTTATCTCCATCTGGTAAAAAAGATGTTAATGGGACAGTCATGTTTGTTGAAGAAATTAAAATATTATTCTTAAATCTGAGTTTATTTTCACTTTCCAGCAATTGTTAATAACTTACATAATAATTTGAGTCAGTCATTTGGCGATACATCCCGAAACGCGATTCTAAAACATCAGTTTGGATTTTACCTAACAAGATATAACTAATAAAATCACATTTCGAAAATAAATAAGAACTCATTTTAATAAATGCATCGGTAGTTGTAATGAATGCCTGAAAAGTCTGGGTTGAGATAGAGGTACAGACTGTCTCCAATTTTTTAGCCATAACGAAAACTGCCTAAGATATTGTATCTGTTCTGAATTTTTATCAGTAATAGCTGTACGATATTTATCATTAAATCGTACACTTTCAAAATTACTTTTACAATTAACAAACTTTCACGAGTTTGTAAATATTTGTATAAAGTAGCAAGTTTCATCTGAATTTTTGAAAAGTTCGGCATAATCTGGATTTCTAGGCATAGATTTAAGCGCAGCAATGTTTTTCTCATTTAAAACTGAGAGGGCTAATTTAACATTTTGTTTTTGAATAGATGATGGGTTCAAAGCTTTTTTTGAAAGTGAATGCCCATATTTTAGGACAGAAGATTTTTCAGTGTCATACATCAATTCCAAATCTTTGTAATTAGCCTTTTTCAAAATTGTATGGTCATTGAAATCAGGAAATGCTATTCTTATTTACCCAGTTATTGCGAATAGATTTCAGAATATGAACAGTATCAAAAATAAAGAAGAGAAGCCTTGTTTTATCAAAAGGATGGGTAATATAAGGTTGCAAAGTTTTGTCTGGTGTAATCAATTCAAATGCACGCCTATTAACCCTTTTAGGGGCAAAGTGCTTCTATTCATAAAACACAGAAAGGATTGAATGACACCGGAATTTACAAAAACAATTATTGGAAAATAAGTAAAAGCTTTAAAGCTTCAAGTACTTAATAAAAGGAAAATTTTCATTCCAATATTCTGGTGTCAATGTGCCATTTTGGGATTAAAATTAACACGTTCACTGCCTCAAAAAGTAAGAATCTTCAAATTTCTTCTTGAAAGTCGCTTGCAATTTCTTCGCAACAAATTCTGAAAGGTAAATTTCGCTTTACTAATACAGCGAAATTTCTGCCAATAAATAAGACAATTTTTTTTTTTATTTTAAAATAATGGTGAGAAAGTAATAAATTAAAGCCACGAATATTAAAGCTACGAGTATACTCGTAGCGTGCCAGTCAACGTGTTAAGTGGTCCAAAAGTGAACCACCGCCCTTAAAGGGCTTAACAAGGTTATTATCAGATATCAGTGAAATGACCTGAAAGCCTATATTCTCTACTGCCTCTAAAACCTGTAAAATCATGTGATTTAGATCTTTAGACTTCAACTTATTAATTGGGACAATACTTACCACATCTTTATAAGAGGATACAACTGAAGATATCATAAAAACTCGTGCAGTTTTAGCAGCAGTGGATGGATTATTTTCAGAACTTCCATAAATAGAACCCCTTTAAAATTGAACATTGGCTGAATGTAAATTTCATCTAGCTGAATATTTACAATTAATTCGTGTTCTTTAAGAAGTTTTTTTCTTTTTTTAAATAATCAATGCTACCCTCTAAATTTAGCTTTGATAAAGAATTGTTACTCATAAGACTACGCAGAACAAGAATACTTGGTAAACATAAATAATCACATTTCAATAAGGCATTATATGCTGATGTTGGCTGCACAAATAATGTAGCTGCTAAAATTAATGTGTGATTACTATAACGTCCGATATTTTGGGGACATTTTTGATAATGCTAACTGCTCAATAATAAAAGAACAAAAATCAGGATTATCAGAATCATAACTAACAGATTTTAATAGATAAATTACAGATTCTAAAATATCAGGAAGTGATGGGCTAGTGACAAGTTTCTCAACATTTTCAATTAATTCCTCTAATAATTGGACATTAGAGGACCATGGACATTCCATGGACATTATTAACTAAAGAAAACTTAGAAAAAGTGATGCTATTCAATTTTTGATTACCGACCTATACTTCGAAACTTAAGTCACTCTTCACAATACTACAGCCCAAAATATTTGGGCACACATTAGAAGCTTCATGAAAACAAACCCTAATGTTAGAGTCATCCTCTAAGCAAAACATTTTTTTCTTTTGACTTAGAGATTATTTGCTCAACATAATCTCTAACATCTTGCAGACATTTAAATGCATTTTTTTTTTCTAAATGCATTTTCGGCTCAAGAAGACGTTCTTGTATAGCCTGCAAACTATTTTCTTCTTCTACATCAACGATTCGTCGTGATTTAGGCTTATTTGCATTTAGATAGGATGGAACATTTGGGGGAAAAATGCACGGTACAGCACCTTCTTTAAGTTTCGGTATTTTTCTATCCTATTCTTTGCATTCCCCTTTATAGATCACACAATCCTTTCTTGTAATCTGAGATTCGTCAAAATGTCTTATGCCTATTACAGGGTGTTTCAATTTAGACAAATCAGAGCGAATGTTTCGCATCCGTTGAGCTCTCAATTCCTCTGATTTTGGCAGGGAAAAGGTGCTGACAGCATCCAGTTGATCATAATTGGATTTACATCCATCAACTGAGCAATGACGGGGCATTTTCTAGACGAACAAGTACAGTAGAGCGCCGATTATCCCAAGAAGTCGGGACCGACCATAGTTCGGATAAGCAAAAGTTCAATGGACAGACAATTTAAGGGATGTTCCTGACTCTATTAAAATCTTCACACTTTATCCACGCTTCGGACTGACAGCACTCGTTAATACTGGCATGTTTAAAAATTAATTTTTGTCTTTTTAATTTTTTTTTTTTTACACTAGGGGGCTCGGCACCCTACGAGCTACGCTCGCCAACCCCCGTCCAGACACCGCAGACTCTAAGTGCACGCTAATGTGATCGGCTTTAAAAAGATTTCGAAAGATTGAATTATAATTTAAAAAACAGTGGCGATCTCCCTATAAACGGATTTCTATTCATTTCTCTTTGATTGGAGAAATTTTAACGTCAAATCCGCTGCGATACTACTTGATTATCCCGTCGACTAATTTCGCCAAATTATATAAATCGCCAAACCACTCGCCAAATTATACAAATTGACATAATTTTTATTATAAATAACGAAAGAACAAATAAATTAGTACAACATTAATAAAAATACAAATAAAACGTCGAAATAAAAATAACTTGATGACGTAGACACGTGTAACAACATTTCAAAATAAGCTAATATAAAAGGAATTAAGTAAACAGAATCTTTGTCTCCCGGTATTTTTAGGTGCGTTCGTAATTATATAAATACGTAGCACCTATAGTCGTCGTTCAGTCCGTCCGTCCGTCCGTCCGTCTGTCCGTCCGTCCGTCTGTCCGCATGTAACAGAGCAAAAACTACCCAACCGAATGGTCTGAAATTTCAAATATATGATTGTTGCAAAATTTTGTCGAGCCATTTCAAATTTTATGAAAATCGGATGTATAGTTTAATTACAGGGACAGTCAAAAGTTTTTCTTTACATTACGGCCAATGGGAAAAATTATTGCAAGTGCATTTTAATGATATTAGAGCCTTACGAATGATCTGAAATTTTAAAGATATAATTGTTGCAAAATTTTGTCGAGCCATTTCAAATTTTAGGAAAATCGGATGTATAGTTTAATTACAGGGACAGTCAAAAGTTTTTCTTTACATTACGGCCAATGGGAAAAATTATTGCAAGTGCATTTTAATGATATTAGAGCCTTCCGAATGATCTGAAATTTTAAAGATATAATTGTTGCAAAATTTTGTCGAGCCATTTCAAATTTTAGGAAAATCGGATGTATAGTTTAATTACAGGGACAGTCAAAAGTTTTTCTTTACATTACGGCCAATGGGAAAAATTATTGCAAGTGCATTTTAATGATATTACAGCCTTCCGAATGGTCTGAAATTTTAAAGATATAGTTGTTGCAAAATTTTGTTGAGCTATTTCAAATTTTAGGAAAATCGGATGTATAGTTTAATTACAGGGACAGTCAAAAGTGTTCCGTTACATTACGGGAATGGGAAAAAATTACTGGAAGTGCATTTTAATGATGTATCAGACTATGCACTTTATGAAGTGCAAAAAATTATACATTCAGTACAATATGGGGTGCAAAAAATAATTATAAAACTAGTTATAGTACGAACGCACCTCATTTGCCACGTTTGACGAGCAATTTCCAACTTGTTTAACAAAGCGAAAAGAAAGTTCTTTTAAGTGAGACATTTTAAATTAATCGTTTTTAATCTGATGCAATTTTGACCAAACTATTCTTTCTCTTTTTAATATTCACGTGAAAATACTTGTGTTAGAAATAAAATATTATTTGCGCTTTCCTAAGAAAAATAGTTGAAAAATATCCTCTCAAAATATCAAATAAATGTCTAGCGCAATTTGTAAATTTAAACCGTTTTGTAATATTATTTTGTGTTCATTTTATGTAATAACTGTAATGTGACGTAAATATGACGTAATGTATCCTATTTAAGACTTCTAACGCATGTTAATAAATTTATTATTTTACAAATTCCTTTCTCTCTTAAAATTCACGTGTAATTATAGTTTTTATGACGTAATTTTTAATAAGTTCCTGCTTTTTGTACATAATTATTTAAGTCTAATTCCAAATGTTTTTTTGTGTTTATAATAGTCACGTGTAAATAAATTTTTAATTTATTACACGTATAAATATTTTTTTTTTTTTTTTAAGCAAACATTATTGTTGCCGTTGTTTATACAGTTGGCAACAGTTTAAATTAATATCACTTTCTAAAATCTGTAAAAAATATCTCTCGAAATGCTGAAAATTTGAATTTAAAATAGATATAAAACCTCGAAAAATGAGTCAAATTAAAAAAATAAATCAATTCTGCACACCGGGAAATTATAACGTATAAAATGAACTAAAAATTATTAAATTCCGATATATAGTTTTTGCTACTATACAACTTTTTTAGTGGAACGATTTTGTCCAACTTTAGCATTAAATATCTCTTAAAATAATTCTTCGATTGGAAAACTGTCTACATCAGCGTATTTATCAAACATTTCTGTATAACACTACCGATTTTCATATTTTTGTATGCATTATTTTTCTTAATATTAACGAAGAAAGACCTCCGGTCACAAAAAATTCAAAACCGGCGGCGGTGACAGCGGTAGTTACTTTTTTTTAGAACTAGGGGGCTCTGCCCCCTATGAGCTATGTTCGTCAACCCCCGTTCAGACACCGCAGACTCTAACAGCATGCTAATTTGATTGCCTTTAAAAAGATTTCGGAAGATTGAATTATAATTTGAATCTGGCAATTATAATCTGACGTAATTTTCACCAAACTTTTCTTTCTCTTTTTAATATTCATGTCAAAATACTTTTGTTAGAAATGAAATATTATGATCATCTTAAAATGTCAAGTAAATGTCTCGCGCAATTTTTAAATTAAAACTGTTTGCAATATTATTTTTTGTTCATTTTACGTAATAAGTGTAATATGACGTAAATTATCCTATTTAGGACTTCTAACGCATGTTACTGAATTTATTATTTTACAATATTCTTTCTCATTTATAATTCACGTGTAACTATAGTTTTTATGACGTAATTTTCAAGGTGTTCCTGCTTTTTATATTTTTTGTTTATAATAGTCACGTGTAAAATAAATTTTTAATTTGAAGCAAACATTACTGTTTGCGCTGTTTATACAGCTGGCAACAGTTTAAATTAATACAATTTTCTAAAATTTGTAAAAAATATCTCTCGAAATGCTGAAAATTTGAATTTAAAATAGAAATAAAACCTCGAAAAATTATTCAAATTAAAAAACTAACTGCAATCTGCACACCGGGAAATTCTGACGCATAAAATGATCTAAAAATGATTAAATTCCTATGTACAGTTTTTGCTCCTCTAAAACTTTTTTAATGGAACGATTTTGTCCAACTTTGGCATTAAATATCTCTTAAAATAATTCTTCGATTTGAAAACTGTCTACATCAGCGTGTTTATCAAACATTTTTCTATAATACTACCGATTTTCATATTTTTGTATGCAACAGTTTTTTAATATTAACGGAGAAAGACCTCCTGTCACAAAAAATTCAAAACCGGCGGCGGCGGCAGTGACAGCGGTAGTTACTTTTTTTTAGAATAGAGAGATAGAGAGATTTTATATCATTTGCTCCAGAAATTATAATTTAAGCAAAAACAAGTAATATAAAAATTTTGTTTTTAAAGTCAATTCCTACTTAGGCTATCCAAGAAAAATTTAATAGAATCAAGCTAATATTAGTTTTTGATGCATCAAAATATCTCAATTTGTTGATTTTCTATAAGCAAGTAGGTTTACAATGGAACTCTATGGGAATTGGGCGAAATATTACAGATATCGCCAAGTTGACGTCACTTTTGGCGACTCATTTGGGCCGCCAAATTGGGCGATAGATCGCCAAGTGGGCGACAACCTTGGCGGTATTGGGCGACAGAACAGGGTCCCCCCTAGGGTAACCCCTTATTGAAAATACTTTCATTGAACTTCAATAACCAATGGCCGCCATTTTGTTTCCCATGCAAAACTAAAATTAATTAATTAAAATTTAATGAATTAATTAATATTTGAAAAAACTGTATGAACATCCATTGTCATCCAGTACAAGTTTAAAAAAATTTATTTCAACTTGATAGGATGAATAATGAGTGTTTTATGAACGATTGAATATTTGAACAAGATAAATATATAAATATATAAATAAATAAATATTAGCAAAAAGCGTCCGATTGTTGCTTGCTTCAAACAAGTCATTCTTTTCAATGCTGCCCTGTCTCGAATTCTTCTTAAATACGTTAGTTGAATTGGATCAGCGTTCTTCTGCCGTTCGAGCCATTTCATAGCTGTTTCCAAACATTCAAAGGCTTCGGTATGGGATGGACCTGGGTCATTTTCAGAGCATTCGTTTTCATTTTCTTCAATTTATTTTTCATCTTAAACCTCATCCACAATCTCATCATCATTTAAAACCTGATATACAGGATATACCTGATATACATAGTGTTTGGATAATTGGAAGTTCGTTAAAAAAAATTTTTTTTGAGAGAAATTGGCTGTTCGGATAATTGGAAGTTCGGTTAATTGGAGTTCCGATAATCGGCGCTCTACTGTACCGTAAAATATAAAAAAATCTGATACAATAGATAGAGCAGGCTTACACTTTCTGATTATACACTGAGAACAATAATACTAAACATTTTTACTTTCTTCCATCTTTACAAGAAGAAGGTATTGGATTCGTAAAAATTTTCGACTTCCGGTTTTCGACGGATTGACACTTTTTAGAGGTCAGAGATTCCGAAAAACATGTTTTTACAAAATGTCTGTCTGTGATTCTGTGTGTATGTGACACAAATTTTGTGGGCGCTCTATCTCAAGAACCTATACTACTATAGCACGAAATTTAATAAAAATTTATATTCAGTAGTCCCTAACATAAATGGGTGGTGATTAGTTTTTGGTGTAAATCGCCCAATAGGTGGCGCTGCTATACTGCATTTTTCGCGATTTCAGCAATAGCTCTATCTCAAGAACTACTGCACGGATTTTCATCCAATTTCAGATTCAGGTAATCCTTGATATGACTTGGTGCTGGTAACGTTCGGTGTAAATCGTCCAACAGATAGCGCTGCTATGCTGCATTTACACGATTTTCGTAATAGATCTATTTCAAGAAATAATGCACGACTTTTCATCCAACTTCAGATTCAGTTAGTCCTTGACATGAATGGACGTTTTATACATTTGGTGTAAATAGCTCAACAGGTGGCGCTGCTATGCTGCATTGTTTGCTCTATCTCAAGAACTAATGCTTGGATTTTCAACAAACTTCAGTTTCCGGTATACTTTGACATGAATTAGTGCTCTTTATGTTTTCGTGCAAATCGGTCAACAGGTGGCGCTGCTATGCTGCATTTTTCAGAATTTCCCCTACAGCTCTATCTCAAGAACTAATGCACGAATTTTCATCCAACTTCAAATTCAGATCTACTTTGATATGAATGGGTGCTAAATTGATGTCATTTCTTCTACTATTTAAATAATTTAATGGACGTGATTTATATAGAAGAAAGTTTTGTGATGGCCACAACATACTAGTTTTGTATTTGAACACTTATTTCTAGATATTGCAATACTGCATTAATAAAACATATATATACATCAAACTTCAATTATAAGTGCTTGTAAAAACAGATTTTAAACATACCTATAAAATTAAAAGAGAAATATAATTATAGATAAACTCACATTACTTCCTCCGAAAATACAACAACAGTTAGGCTTAAACCTCAGAGTGAAGATAAGAAGTAGAGGCCATTGTTATTTCGGTCAGAACTTGTGGCACACATGTTTCTGCTTTCATCGCCAAAAGGTTGTCTTTTTTTGGCGGTGATCACATTATTGGCAACTGTCGGATTTGATTTATGCGAGAGAAACGCCCGACGCAAGAAAGCTTCAGCGGAAACCAGGGGAGAAAAACCGGTTTGGCGCGTTTTCTCTGCCCACCATCACGTGACGATGGGTAGTGATCTAGGTGTCAAGAAAGGGTTGCTATTTCTGAGTCCAGTTATATGAGAAGTCTATGGCTTAAACAGTTGTGCTGTTTAGCAGTAAAATAAAGAATTTACAGCACTATAAACGTATCCGTGCACGATGTAATTCGTGATCAACGGTTTAGTACGTATCAATAGTATTTAACATAAATACTTAAAATTTTTTATCAGATCACATTAATAAATCAACAAGTAAGCCGGCTACAGCGGAGAGCATAGCGAGATACTAGAAACTAAATTCGGATTGCGCACTTCAACCGTCTATCTGGATCACGCGACTTTTTCCCTTCCAAGCAGGGGCGGCGCCAGAACTTGCCCGACGGGGGGCACAGTATTCCCGACAGGCGGGCCGAATTCAAAATATATATTAGAGGTTTCCACGAGCCCTGGCCTGTTCCGAAGCCCGAACTCGGTAAAAGTTGCTTCCATTAAACTCGGGCTTTCGTTAATTTTATCTAAAAACTCGGTACGGGCTCGGGCTAAATTTTAGCTTTTGAAAAGTTGGTCCAGGCCTGAACTTCATTATCCCCGGGATACGTCCGGGTCTTGCATTTTTTCTGTAGATTCGGGCCGGACCGGGATTGTATTTATAGAATTTTTTTGGAGCAAATGAATAATAAAACATTTCTTTGTTTCTTTTTTCCCCTTTTTTAAATAACAGGTGGAATATGTTGATCAATCACGTGAAAAACATAAAATTTTCGCGTTCGGATTTGGCATATCCCGAAACGCGCTGATCTGTAACACTCACACTGCTATTTAAATTAGAGATAAATTGCAGAGGGCCAAACGATTTTTACTCGAAACATAAATTTCGACGCTTGTCAAAGAATATTGTAGATAAATAAAGTGAAAAAAAAGCTCTTAAGGTTGTTTTTGAAACACCTCACTAGTCACCTAATCTTTATAAGCGGATGAATCCACAACAGAAAGGGTTTCCACACTTTTGAGCATTACCCGAAAGGAAAAACTCTGCTTCGTACTCTTCTTCCATACAGCAACCTCTCAATAAGCGGTCATTCAATATTATAGATTTTACGTGCACATATATGGCATATACACTACACAGCAGTATGTGAAAGACAAAGTATGGAGCAGTTCTCCGGTTATGAGTTGAACCAGAGTCGCGCATAAGGAAAAGGCAGGTAACCAATTTTTTTCGAAACGCGGTTCATGTTCCCGCCGGGTTGAGCATGTATTTTAATGCCGGAGGTAACTGAAAATAATCAGTTGACAAATCCCTATCAAAAACGCATAAAGTGACCAAAAGTTATTTTAAAATAAAATTATTTAAATTTGTTAGTGAAAGTGTCATCGTGAAAACTAGCAGTTAAACGCTACACCTAACTAGGGTCCTTCCCGGGTAATAAATGAAATTTGAAGCCCTGTAAATTTTATTTAAAACAAAGCTGCAACCCGAACCGAACCCAACCAAAAATATTCTGTCTACCTGCGATTCGATCGAACGCGAAATACTTAATTCCAATCCCAACCTGAAACCCGGGATCAGAGAAAATTGATCCACACTATAATGTAATTATAATATATAGTTTGCAATCATATCTCCAATATTAATGTTATCTTTTATGTGGAAAAATAAACATGCAAGGAGTCATTGATATTCAGATACGTAATTTTTCATCTGAAATAGATTCCTGCGCGGTTTGGGTTATACCCGACCCAAACGTTCAACTTAAAGTCAATCCGAAACCTAACAAAAAATTTCCGTTGACGCAAAACCCGACCTGAACCCGACAACAATTTTTCTATTGACCCTAAACGGAAACACTTCAACCCGAACACAACTCGACACAAAAAACATCTATAATTTAATACAGTTATGAAAAAATAGTCAGGAATCATATCTGTAATATCAATTCTATCTTTTATGTAGAAAATAAACACGTAAAGCGACTCATTCAAATTTAAATATATAATTTTTCATGTCAAACAATAACTTAGACATTCTTTTTGTAAAATTGAGCTAATTCCAGCTTGGCTCGTAAGTAGTGTTGTCAGGTCAAACAGCGGGACAGAGAGAGAATTACATTTAAAAAATCAAAAAACCTGACTGCGTAAAAAGCAAACTAATTAATTATCTCTCATCAATATTAAACTATTTTTTTTATATTACTTACCTATTTATTTTATTCACTTGTGTTGGTGACTTTCAAGTTGTGTTTGATTGTTAGTTTCTATCTATAAACATTTTTTTGATGAGGCCTATAGATGTCTATGATGGTTAGAGTTGTAGTAAAGATAGAGATCTTACCTACACAACTTCCAGGTTGTGTCCTATTGAAACGGAGCTTCTGACTGTAAAATAGCCAATGAAACGTCGTCTTCATTTTGAAAGATCAATCCAATGATATGCCACTCAATATGGTGCGTAATTTTTTTTTTCGTATCTACCGCCATTTTGAATTTTTAAAATCAAATCTAGCCTATAACCATCAGACGGTTAAGACGAATCGATAGAGACCTTATTCATTAAAATCCATCCAGCCGTTGGGGAGGTTTCGAGGGTATAAAGAAATCCACATACCCAGATACGCGTGAAACACAGAAACCTTCTTGGCAGTCGGATAAAAAAAGCCGGACAGACGCTTGAAAATCGAGACATTTTAAGCACTACAATAAAACTTGTTAAAACGGAACCAGTGTAATGGAATAACGCTTTAAACTGAAAATTTTCGCAATATCGGCTAAAACAGGCTAAGATTGTCTAAATTGGAAAGTTCTTCCGATTCTTTGTCGTTCTATCTTAACAGGTTGGTGTTAAGCTTCCTTTCATCGTATTGAATGTAAGTGAATTATACTTTATCCATAAAGGAATGGTGTGAAATTAATTAGTCGAACTAGAGTTTTCTAAATAATTAACAGTAATTTTATGACAATAATGCTTACTTTACAAATACCGCGTTTTATTATTTTTTTCATTATTTTGCCTTTCAGCCGTTTAAGAAATAGCGCAATTATTACATACACTCCCAAGAAAACATTTCGTCAAACGTAAAAAGCACAGGCAGCAAGTTGCCGGAACGCGCCTGTGGTGGGAACAGATTTTTCTGTTATTTGAAGAAAATTCCGTGTTTTGACTGGAGAACTAAATAAGCAATTAAATTTAAAAAATCAAAAAACCCGACTGCGTAAAAAGTAATTAATTATTTCTCATCAATGTGAAACATTTTTTTTTTTCAATTCCTAGTATTAGCTCACACTCTCGCTATATATATCTTGTTCAAATTTTCAATCGTTAATAAAATACTTATTATTCATTCAATCAAGCTCAAATAAATTTTTTTAAACTTGTACTGGATGACACTTAATGTTAGTCCAGTTTTTTTCAAATATTAATTAATTAATTAAATTAAATTAATTAATTTTCAATAATCGAGAGAGCCTCCTTCTTGATCAAGGTTTTTTAAGACCGAGAGAGCCCTCTTCTTGATCAAGGTTTTTTAAGCGCCACTCAAAAGGAAAGAAGAATGGGAGAAAAAACATTCTCTTATTGACCTAAGTAGAAATCAACTTAAAATATATTTTTTTATATTACTTGTTTATATTACTTACCTATTTTTTTTTTAATTTAATTGTATTTTGACTATATGACTTTTAAGTTGTGTTAAACTGTTAGTTCCTATCTATAAACACTGTTTTGATGAGGTCTATAGATGTCTAGGATGGTTAGAGTTGCAGTAAAGTTAGAGATCCACACTACACAACACAACTTCCAGGTTGTATAATATTTTAAGGGAGCTTCTGACTGTAAAATAGTCAATGAAACATCGTCTTCATTTTGAAAGACCTATCCAGTGATAGGCCACTCAATAGGGTGCGTAATTTTTTTTCGTCCCTACCGTCATTTTGTAGTTTACGGCCCCCATTTTGAATTTATAAAAACAAAACCTAGCCTATAACCATCGGGCCGTTAAGACGAATCGATAGAGACCTCACTCATTAAAATCCATCCAGCCGTTGGGATGTTTCGAGGGTATAAAGAAATCCACATACACAGATACGCGTGAAGCACATAACCCTTCTTTTCAGTCGGGTAAAAAAAAAAAAAAAAAAAAAAAAAAAAAAATGATCTTCAGTTCTCGAACTTTTCGTGTTTCGGAGGAAAAGAGACATGCGTAAAAAATCAGTTTCTGATACAAAAAAGTAACATGTGGCACAGTTACGGGAACACCCCTGTGATTTGACGAAAATGCAACTTCAGATAATTTTTACGTTAAGGCTGTTCTCAACTGCTCTACTCAACAAGCGCAAAATGTTTTGACACATTTACAAATTCATTTTTTAACGAAAAGATATAAAAGTGGAAAGCCTCACCAGGGAAGCGATTTCGAATCGAACTGTGTTTTCCATTTTTGGAGCCATCAATTACCTACTGAGTTAGAAGCGATTTGGATCACGTGACAAACACGTTTTTCATCCTTTCTTGACTAATTTTTCTCGTTTCGCGCGGAAATTCGGTTCAAAACGCCCACTTTGACACTCTTTTCTGAATGATCTATTGCGTTTGCAAAAAAACGGATAAAACAGCTCGATGACATAGTTTCGGAACATCAACACTTGCTAGTTTCATGCATTTCCGAACAAAAATAAATTAAAACTTATGTCAGAAAGTTGCCCTTTTGGATTTAAGAACAATGGGCAAATCAAAACAGGAATTTTCGTGTTTTAATAATAATAATAAAAGCAATTGAAGAAACACCTTCAACTTTTTTTAGAATATTGATCGAAACCAGACAGCATGATCCTCTAACTTCTGATAAGATACAGAATTTAAATCTGAGATTAAAACTGAAATACAAAATTCTGAAGAAAAATGTAAGTTAAAGGAAAACTTGTAAAATAGCTTTAGAATGTAAAAGTTCATTAATATCAGCTCAATCATAAAAGTCTTGCTGATGCTAAAAAAAAATCTTTAAATTCATGCTTACTTTGAAACAGTCAAAGTTTAGAGGTCTGCACGGGCCGGGCTCGGGCCTATTTTCATTCATGGCACTCGGGCCGGGTCGGGCCTAACTTCTTTTTTTCGTACCGAGATAAGGCAGGTTTCATTCTTCCTAGGTCTTCATAAACCGATATTTTTAGTCCCGTCTCGATCCAGCCTGTATAAAATTATTGTCTCGGTATGGCCTGGCCCGGGCAAATCAGTAAAATTTGGCCCAGGCCAAAAATTTTTGCAAAAAGTGTATATATTTTTAAATCGACATTATTCTACAATTAAATATTAAAATTTATTCGTTTTAAAGAATAGTAGATTTCTAGGCAATAATATTAAAATACAGTAAAACGTGTGAAAAAGAACCAGCCTATGACGTAATCCTGTCTTATATGGAAAAATCTATTGCTCCATGCAAAATGAATATAATAATACGTGAGAAAGGAATATAATACATTTACACCTGCTAAGAAGGGAACTTGTTTAAAAAACTGCTTTTTTTTTTTTTTTTTTTTTTTTTTTTTTTTGTCTTAGAAGATTTTACTGTATAGTATTTTTTCAGATTTTTAAGTCTCCAATACTTAATTTTTTGATTAACGATATTAATTATAGCTGAAACATTAACATACAAATAGAGATTCGTTAAGAAAATGTATATCGCAACCTTCTTTAAAAATGAAAATTATAAACGTGAAAAAAGAGCTAAAATAAGTATTTTTGGTCCGAACTCCTTTTAACAAAATTGACGTAAAATTCCGTCGGACTTGGGCCGAGATTTTAAATTTTTTCCGGGCCGGTCTCGGACCGAACTTTTAATTTTTATACCGGGTCGGCCCATTACTGTTTTTTGTACGTCCGAACTTTTCTTTCTACGAGTCGGGCTGAGCCCGAACCTGGAAATTTCGGCCCATACAGAACTCTACAAAGTATAACTAAGTTATTAATTAAAATTGTTCAGTCTAACAATACAATCACGTTTAAATTATCAAGTAAGTCGATATTCTGTTTTACACGATTTTTTTTAATTTCTAAATATGAACCTACGACCCTAAACACGAATTGTTAATTACAACCCTGCACGATTCGAGTTATGCCCAACCCGAAATCGACAAAATATTTTTTTCAAACCTGCAACTTGATCCTAAGCATGAAATGAAAAAAAAAAAAAAAAAAAAAAATCAATCCTAAATGTAAAACAATTCTGGAAAATAGTTTGCAATCATATGTCTAAAATCAATTTTATATTTTAAAAAAAGGAATACATACATTTACTTATTCATATACAAGTAGTTTTTGTTATCATTTGAAACAATAATCTGGACTTTTCTTTGGGTTGGGTTAATTTTTGACGGCCGATTATCTACTCGAGGGATATAAGCCCGAGGGGGAAGTACCCTTCGTGTGTGTGTGGGGGGGGGGGGGGGGTTCTAAGGGAACCTAATCCATATTTACGCATGGAAATCCAAGGTTCAAAGAAAACCACGAAAACTCCGAACGATTGGGCCGACGGGCGCGATTGGGTTCGAACCCAGCACCTCCCGTCTACCAGCTTCGAGAGCACAAAACATCTCGGCCACTGGTGGTGCGGACTTTTCTTTGGAAAATTTTGGCGTACTCGAATCGACTCCCAAGAAACAAAAACTCTAATTTGAGAAAACCCGAAAATGGAAACACTAGTCAACCCGATCCACAGCAAAATTTTAGAGCCAATAGCCAACACGATCGGGTAGAATCGGGTTAACTGAACCGATGCAAGATTTTAGTATTTGCTATATACACATCTTCCCGTAGTTTACAATGAAGTTATGTATGTATATAATTATTTTCTTATTTATACCTTCCATTTCTCTTTCATATATTAAATAGAGATTAATATCTATAAAATGAGACTCTACTCACTGTATATTGAAATTAATGAACAAAGAAGGAATTTTTAGTTTGATACTAATTTTGCTTGACTAATTATACAAAATTCTATTTTTATTTACTCATTCATTTATTAAAAAATACTTACCCTACGCTTTTTAATAAGAAGATCGATGCGAGCAGATGAATTTAAACGTCCTGTCTCCTCTTGAAATCGTATTTCTTAGGCGCGTAAGTTTGCGGTCAATCGAATAAACAACAGGAGTGCACATGAATGAGCTCTAGACAAAATGTATAAAGTTTTCGGTAACATCCGGCCGTTGTGCGACAGCCGTTAACCGACATGTGGTTCAAGCCAATCCGATTTCCGAAGACAAAAAATCAGCTCCTTGCTATTCCGTGGGTCGCATTTTCTATAAACTAACCTAAGATTTTTTTTTAAATTAACCTGCACCCGACTCAACACGACTCGGGTCGTGTGCAGGAAAAATCGGATTACCCGACCCGATGCAGGACTCAAGACTCAAGTCAAAAAATTTTCCCCGACGACGATTAAATTTGGCCCCGACGGGGGGGGGGGCATATGCCCCCCCGGACCCTCCTCTGGCGCCGCCCTTGCTTCCAAGCCATTGTAACGTCAGCTATGTAGAATACCGTTTTCCCTTTTGTATGCCTCGATGTACCGCCCGATGACATCAAAGGGATGTCACGAAGGGGGCGTTCCCCCAAGTTTTCGTATTCGGACGAAGACAGAATACGGGTGTTTATCACATCTTAATATTATATTAAAACGCAAAGATAAAACTTTAAGTAGACCTATCTCGGAAAATAATAATATCGAATAATCGTGAAAAAACGTGCTTGTGCTCGGGCCGACTGCAGCGGATTTTAGGGTTACTTTTTTGGCGTCACCCCCAGTCACCTTACTGCATCTCCATCTATCTCTTTTTTCCATGGTCTAAAGCACCAGTTTAAAGCTGCGAATTTTTGTAGAGGACGCAGGTTCGAATCCGACACCCAGCAAAATGAATTCTGCGATATTTATGGCAATAATTTATTTCAATAATGACATATTTTATTAGGAGGAGAAGTTTTATGATTTTTATTCAATTCCTACTATTAGTTCACACTCTCCCTATATTTTTATATATATGTGGGTTTTAATGTGAGTACTGTATTGCTTAATTGAAACTAATGTTCTCCAAACTGTGAATAGCTGTAAAAAGGTTTAATATATCAAAAAACATACAGCTTAACATTCAAAATAATATCGTACAATTCGCAAAAGCTTCCCTGAGCTTTGCGTTAAAAATTACCAAACGACTCCATTGCTGAATATCTATAGAACAACAACATCTCGCTCTGCAATTTTGAGTTCACCTTTTACTAGTCTCGCTTGAGATATCACATTCATTTAACCATTGAGTCTTATCTTTCATTCCCGCATATATATTTATCTACGCTATATATATAAAATCCTAATGAAACGAATTTATGAAACGAATATATGAAACGCCTGAAATGTATCGATTCTTTGAATCGACTGATTAAACAACTGATACAGTTTCACGGCGATTTCTCCTAAAATATGGAATACTTTGCGATGAAATTAACACCAAAAATCCGTGTTGATCCACAGATCTCAAAACTGGTATAAGAATTTTTAAATTCGAATTAGTTTTCGAAATATTAATTTTTTTCTAATTTTAAATACATTTTTTCTAATGATGGCAACTCAAATTTTAATCATAACAGAAATTTTTTTTTCATAATTCAGAAAAGGTTACTATTTTAAATTAATTTGGCGACAGTTGGGCCTCCTTTAAATCTATACTAAGAACAATGCTTTATTTTGTATTTCGTTATCATTTTATTAATTACAAAACTTTCATTTAAAAATGAAACATTTAAATTGATGGCTTTCACTTCTTTAAAAAAAAAAAAAAAAAAAAAAAAAAAAAACGAAAAGAAAAATATTAGACACATATGTCATATACGCACCGGGGTACCTATTTGGCGCACAAATGGCATTATTTTGATAGACATGGTAAGCCGGCTATTGTTGTTTATTTAATAATAAATGTATATTTACTTTTATTTCTTTTTGAAATTTATATAAATTATTTTGTTCTATAGTAATTAATTATTTTTTTTGCTATTTCCTTTTGAAAATAATAGAAAATAATTAAAAAATACGGTACAATGTAGTAGTTATTCCGTCACCCAATTTCGCAAATTATATAAATTGCCAAACCATTCGCCAAATTGTACAGATTGACAAAATTTTTATTTTAAATAACGAAAGAACAAATAAATTAGTATAACATTAATAAATATAAAAATAAAACGTCGAAATAAAAATCACTTGATGACGTAAACACGTGTAACTTGCTAAAAGTCAAGTGAATGTGACATTTAAGATCAAGCATTATTGCCATTTAATCTTATAGTTCGCGATAGATTTTTTTGTCGACGGGATAACTAAGTAGTACCAAAAGTACATATGTAAGTGGTATTCGAAAACGAGGCTTTCGCCAAATTTTCGTAAAAAAAAAAAAAAAAAAAAAAATCATGTCAAACATGCGGTGTGTATATGACATCTGGCGAATATTAAATTATGTAACAAACCATCACATTTAATTTCAACTTCAAATCAATGTTTTAATTTACCACTGGAACAATAAAAAAAATGCTAACTGGCGAGTTGAAAAAAAGATATTGGCGAGATTTGCACCTGGCTTTTTTTTCTTTCGGCACAGATGTCATATACGGCCCCATATTGGCGCGATTTTTTTCTGATGCCAATGTCATATACGCAACGGGTACTTAACTGGCGCCAAAGTATCGTTATTTTGCTTGATATGGTAAGCCGGATGTTGTTTATGCTGTTGATGCGTTGCCCAAATTGGCGTTGGAAAAAAATCACGCCAATATAACATTTGTTCCAAACTTTCATATGAAAGGAGAAGGGATCAGATCGTATTTGTTTATGGCATTTGATGACTTGAACTATTATAATATAGATGAATTGATGGGCAGGGCCTGTTTACGGAATAGGCTCGTGAAGCGCGTGCT
The DNA here is from genome assembly GCA_963932465.1 of Maratus speciosus. Classification (NCBI taxonomy): domain Eukaryota; kingdom Metazoa; phylum Arthropoda; class Arachnida; order Araneae; family Salticidae; genus Maratus; species Maratus speciosus. The sequence goes on along the minus strand of CAWVRF010000002.1, from coordinate 2,005,935 downwards.
TACCCACTGAAATACAAAAGGGCCCCCAATTTTACTTTTCAAAACTAATTTTTAGAAAAAAGAAACTCAATCACTGTAAAAAATACATTTTTTTTCTTATAAAACTTTTTTTTTCTTACTATATGGCAATTTGTAAATCACAAAAAATATTTTGAAGTTCACATATTCTCAACTATAGTTCCATATTTGTCATTTACAAAATAAATTGGTTATTTACAATTAAACATATAATAATATACTTTTATATAGGTAGTTTTAGTTTAATGTTAAAAATGTTATTTACTCTAAACTTTGATGATAAAATTTCAAATTATTTAAGCATACGAAAATGAGATTTAGTAAATAAAAAATCAATTTGTAGAGTAATAAGGGGCCCCTGTGTGACGTCGGGCTTCCCCTATTCCTAAGTGTTAAGCGGGCCCTGATGATGGGGATAGAATAATATTTGGCGACTTATCACCTGTGCCTGGATAACATTAAAGTATCAAAATGGCACCTAGAGTATAAAAAGCAAAGTGTTCCGCCCGGAACTGTTGATGATAGTCACATGATTTAGGCTATTGTTATAGAGATTGTTTTAAAATATCGGATGACAAAGACTCTGAATGCTTAATTCATTTTATTTTAGCTTCTTTTCAAATGTTTAACTGATCCTCTTTTATCAAAAACGAAAACAAACATTGGATGTCTTAACAGCAACTGATTCTCCGTTAAATTTTTGCAATCAAAGGGAATTGAATGGAAACCCGTTTACAGGGAGATCTGCACAGCTTTTTCAGTATAATTTAATCTTCTCTAATATTTTTAAAACCCATTAGATTTTTAGATTTTCAGATTGTGCGGTGTCTGAACGGGGGTTGGCGAGCGTAGCTTGCAGGGGGCAGAGCCCCCTAGTTTATATATATATCTTGTTCAAATTTTCAATCGTTAATAAAATACTTATTATTCATCCTATCAAGTTGAAATAAATTTTTTTAAACTTGTACTGGATGACAATGGATGTTAATGCAGTTTTTTTTTTCAAATATTAATTCATTCATTAATTTTTAATTAATTAATTTTAGTTTTATAGTGGGAGACAAAATGGCGGCCATTGGTTATTGAAGCATTTAATGCATCTTCCTATCTGTAAGGGGGTTACCATAGGGGGGATCCTGTTCTGTCGCCCAATACCGCCCAGTTTGTCGCCCACTTGGCGATATATCGCCCAATTGGGCGGCCAAAATGAGTCGCCAAAAATGACGCCAACTGGGCGATATCTCTAATATTTCGCCAAATTCCCATAGGAATCATTTATGATAGGAAATAGGAATCATTTATGCAATATAGATTTCCATTGTAAACCTATTTGCTTATAGAAAATCAACAAATTGAGATACTTTTAAGCAACAAAAACTAATATTAGCTTAAGGGATTCTGTTCAATTTTTCTTTGATGACCTAAGTAGGAATTGACTTTAAAAACAACATTTTTATATTACTTGTTTTATTATTAGTATTATTAGAATGCTTTATAATTAAATAAAATTTAACGCTGAACAATATTTAATAAAATAATAATGATAATTTTATATTTAAAATATTTAAGCTAAACTATTTTACATGTAATTATCAATTTAATTAATTGAGCTCATCTTCAATTTTTATTATATTTTCTTACCATTATCAAGAAAATATAGATGTGCGTGTGTCAGAAAGAAAAGTTTGCCTTTTTTTTACGTAAAAAATAAAACGGAAAGAAAGAAAAATATTCATATAAGAATTATAAAAGAAATATACCTTGATATTCATGGTCTAATATTTAAAAAATTGTATAAAAATGTAAAATAAAATTCAAGTAATAAAATATGTATTACACATTGTTATCTGGATCAAGTTTCAAATTTAGACTTTTATTTAGAGAATAAGACTGATAAAAATAAAATTCATGGCAGCTTTTAATGATCGTGTAGTTAATAAATAAATAATAAATATTGTTATTTTTTCGAAAAAAAAAAATGAGACCGTTGTATGTAAAAATAAATTCTCTAGCCAATACTTTTTGTTAAACTTCTAATAAAAAGCAAGCAAAATTGGTTGTAAATTTTAAACTTAAAATTCTTTGACTATATTGGATAGGTTTAGCCGACAGCATCTTCTATTGTCTTAAAGAAATAGGAATCATTTATGCAATATAGAAATTTATCACGATTTCAATAATTAATTAAAAAATATATATATATTTATACGTGTAAATAAATTAAAAAATTATTTACACGTGACTATTATAAACAGAAAAAAACATTTGGAATTAGAATTAAATAATTATGTACAAAAAGCATGAACTTATTAAAAATTACGTCATAAAAACTATAATTACACGTGAATTTTAAGAGAGAAAGGAATTTGTAAAGCAATAAATTTATTAACATGCGTTAGAAGTCTTAAATAGGAGAAATTACGTCATATTTACGTCACATTACAGATATTATATAAAATGAACACAAAATAATATTGCAAAATGGTTTAAATTTAGAAATTGCGCTAGACATTTATTTGATATTTTAAGAGGATACTTTTCAACTATTTTTGTTAGGAAAGCGCAAATAATATTTAATTTCTAACACAAGTATTTTCACGTGAATATTAAAAAGAGAAAGAATAGTTTGGTCAAAATTACGTCAGATTAAAAACGATTCATTTAAAATGTCTCATTTAAAAGAACTTTCTTTTCACTTTGTTAAAAAATACCAGGAGACAAAGACTCTGTTTACTTAATTCCTTTTATATTAGCTTATTTTGAAATGTTGTTACACGTGTCTACGTCATCAAGTTATTTTTATTTCGACGTTTTATTTGTATTTTTATTAATGTTGTACTAATTTATTTGTTTTTTCGTTATTTAAAATAAAAATTATGTCAATTTGTATAATTTGGCGAGTGGTTTGGCGATTTTTATAATTTGGCGAAATGGGTCGACGGGATAATCAAATAGTACCGCAATTAATTTGGCGTTAAAATTGCCCAATCAAAGAGAAATGAATAGAAATCCGTTTATAGAGAGCTCGCCACTGTTTTTTAAATTATAATTCAATCTTTCGAAATCTTTTTAAAGTCGATCAAATTAGCGTGCATTTAGAGTCTACGGTGTCTGGACGGGGGTTGGCGAGCGTAGCTCGTAGGGGGCCGAGCCCCCTAGTTACTGAAAAAGAACCAGAAGGTATACGACATTTACCTCTGTATACCCTCCACTTCTGTTGGCAAATTTTTTCTCTCTTTTTTGCGAACGATCATATTTTTTTCTGCTACCGATCGACTAATTTCGCATTCTAGAATTCGCAGATCTGTAAAAATTGTGATATTTTTTCATAGTCGACTGGTAAACTGTGTCTTTTTTTCAAATGATTGGCCAAATCTCAAGGGGTTTTTTTGCACGGCTGATCGACGAATTTCCATTTTTTCTCTGATCTACTGACAAATTTCGCTTTTTTTTTTTTTTTACCGGTGATTGATTTTATAATTTTGCTATATTTCTCTTGAACCAGTAAGTATATCTTGAGGCCGATTGGAGAAAACCGAGTTTTTTTTCCGCTACTGATCTACGAATTTCGCAGTTTCTTCTGTCGATCTACTGACGAATTCCGCGATTTTTTTTTTAGCCACGACCGATTTGCAATTTTCTCGATTTTTTCTTTTAACAACATAGGTGAATTTTGAGACTTTTTCTTGCGACCGATTAGAGAAGATCGTGGGGTTTTTTTTTCGCTGTTTCTTCTGGCGGTGCACTGACGAAGTTTTTTACCTGCAACTGATTAGCAAAAATCATGGATTTTTTCTAGCAACTGTTCGTCAAATTTTGTATGTTTTTCCACAACAGGCTGAAGAATTTCACGATTTGTTCTCCATGACTGATGAACTGTACCGTAGGAGTTTTTCTCGCGACCCATTGATGAATTTCACAATCTTTTTAATAAAGATGAAAATAAGGAATTTTGCTTAGTAGCCACTGGCCGGTAGGTTGATTTTATTTAGTAGCCAGTAAGTACATTTATGTCACTGAATATTTAATTTGTGGGTATATTTTAGGTATGTTTATCCACTGAGTAGCAAGTATGATTCTAAATTGAAAAAAAAAAAATAGATTTAAAAAATCTGAAATTTGCAGCAAATTTTCTGAAATGTAAAGGGGGGGGGGTTGGTAGGGGATCCCTCCTGGTACTAATTATGCATTTTTTTCCAGATACTTTAACGAAATTCGCGTTTTTTCGGGATCTATTGGCAATGTTTTCGTTTCTTTGGCGTTCCTTTGACAAAATGTGCGTTTTTTTTCACGATCTTTTGACAAAATTCGCATTCGTTTTCGCAATTCTTTGGCAGAATTCTCGGTTTTTTTTTTGTTTTTTTTTTCGAAATTCTCATTTTTTTTTCCACCCGCGATTCTTTAACAAAATTTGTGTTTTTTGACGATCTATTGACGAATTTTGTGTTTTTGCCTGCGTTGTTTCTTTGCTTTATTGATGATGATTACGTTTTTTCGCGATTCTTTTACGAAATATTGGATTTTCAGCGATCGTTTAACGAAATGTGTGGTTTTTTTGCGATTCTTTGACGAAATTGTTTTTTTTCTGCGATCTATTGACGATATTTGTGTTTTTTTCCGCAATCCACTGACCATATTTGCATTTATTCCACAATCCTTTGACGAAATTTCGGATTCTTTGCGATCCTTTGATGAAATTCGGTTTTTTCCACGATCCTTTGACGAAATGTGCTGTTTTTATTGTGATTTTTTGACAAAATTCTCGCTTTTTTGCGATTCTTTGATATAATTCACTTTTTTGGTGATCCTTTGATGAAATTTACATTTTTTTTTTTCGTAATCCTTTGACGAAATGTGTGTTTTTTCGCGACCTTTTGACAAAATTCATGTTTTTTTCTTCCCCAATTCTTTGACGAAATCCCTTTTGGAAAATCTTGCGTTTGTCTGGTACTTTCCATATTTTTAATCGTCAGATTTTCACATTTACTCGCCAAGTGGCGACTGGCGACTGCTTATTTTCATCTTTACTTTCTAAATGAACCATTAAAGAATTTGGTGATTTTTTTTCTAGCCAATGAGTGACAAATTTTGCGATTTTTCCTACATTGAATGGTGAATTTTCTTGAAAATGAAAATTTGAAGTGTTCGGCAGTGAAATCCGTTGTTCTGCGATGTACCTCTCATTTATAAGCATATTCTGCTTTGGGGGATTTCATTATCTCTTACTTTTCAGACTTTTTTTTAAATTGCAGCATTTTCATCGGAGGTTTCCGATAAATATTATTTGTAATATATAAAAATTTCAAATGGGGTGGGGGGGGGGGCACAATACTAGGCCCAAAGTGTGGCACTTTTCTAACTTTTACCAACACCTGTCCCTGTCGTGTAACATACTGTTAGAACGGCCTGTGACCACTTATTCATGATATACACATCTGATATCCATGCTGCTACTTTGCTCCCCCTTGGGGAGGGGCATTTTTCTAAATTTTGCTGACACCCCTCATGTGACATATCGTTCAAAAGGCCTGTGACCACTTATTCCTGTTATGCACCTCTAATGTCACTCCCCCCACTTTGCCCCACGGGGGGGGGTCTAAATTTTGCTGACACCCCTCATGTGACATATCGTTCAAAAGGCCTGTGACCACTTATTCATGTTATGCACCTCTAATGTCACTCCCCCCCACTTTGCCCCACCGGGGGGGGGGCACTTTTCTAAATTTTGCTCACATCCCTGATGTGACATATCGTTTAAAAGGCCTATGACCACTTATTCATGTTATGCACCTCTAATGCCCTCCCCCCTTTGCCCCCCGGGGGTCACTTTTCTAAATTTTGCTGACACCCCTCATGTGACATATCGTTGGAAAGGCCTGTGACCACTTATTCATGTTATGCACCTCTAATGCCCCTCCCCCCACTTTGTCCCCTCCGGGGGCATTTTTCTAAATTTTGCCGACACCCCTCATGTGACATATCGTTCAAAAGGCCTGTGACCCCTTATTCATGTTATGCACTTCTAATGCTCCTCCCCCCACTTTGCCCCCGGGGGCACTTTTCTAAATTTTGCTGACATCCCTGATGTGACATATCGTTCAAAAGGCCTTTGACCACTTATTCATGTTATGCACCCCTCCCCCCCACTTGGCCCCTTGGGGGCACTTTTCTAAATTTTGCTGACACCCCTCATGTGACATATCGTTCGAAAGTCCTGTGACCACTTATTCATGTTACGCACCTCCGGTGCCTTTGCCACCCCCCGCCTCCCCGGGGGACACTTTTCTAAATTTTGCTGACACCCCTCATGTGACATATCGTTCAAAAGGCATGTGACCACTTATTCATGTTATGCACCTCCAATCCCCCCCCACTTTGCCCCACCGGCGGGGCACTTTTCTAAATTTTGCTGATCCCTGATGTGACGTATCGTTCAAAAGGCCTGTGACCACTTGTTCTAGTTACACACCTATGGTGCCCCTCCAGGGGGCACATTTCTAAATTTTGCCAACACTGTTCATGCAATTTATTATAAGCATAGTTGTTTTCCAGAAACGAGCCTATACAAATCTATGACATGATACCCCCAAAAGCTAATGTTAAATCAACCAACTTCACAAATTTTGTAATTCCATTTGAGTATTTGAAGTTTATTTTATGCATAATATATATCAAATCAATGTCGAACTGGATATGTAATCATTCTTATGTATTGATCTAATGCGAATTTGCACAGAAGGCTGTCCGCATGCAGGTGCAGCGATATAATGTAAAGAGAAGATACAGGTTTTATACCTAAAGAAAAACTGCAGATATTTCTGCCAAAATCGGTGAAGGGAAATAACAGGGGTTTTTTACCTAAAGGAAAACAGCAGGTATTTGGAACTAAGAAGGTTAAGGGAAAATACATGTTTTTTACCTAAAGGTAAGCTGAAGGTAATTTTAGTTCCAAATACCTTCAGTTTCCCTGAAGTGTTTTTTTAAGGTTTTTTGTTGACTTTTTTACCTGGGACATTTTTGTGAAAGACCTCTTTTAAGACAAAGAATTTTGTGCGGGTCCTGTTTTAACGTGAAAACTTTTGTGAAAGGTCCCATTTTGGGATAAAATCTTTTGTGAAGGGTCCTGTTTAGAAATGAAAAATTTTGTGAAGGGTCCTTCAAAGGAACTAATTTCTCCCTAAACATATCCCTGATCTTTGTTTCGTAAAATATCTCTAGCAATAGCTTTAATCCATTTTCTTCTCAATTCTTCATAATATTTTTAGGAAAATGGAAGCACGTCTGATATTCAGGGCTGTAGCAGAGTGTATAGGGAGGTATATGCGGTATGCCTTCTGGATTATTTTTACGAAGCTCCGTATACCCTCTTTTTCTCAAATAAAGCTATAGCTATACCCTGGACATGGACGTTTATGCCTCCACCGAATACCCTCTGCTAATAGCGTATAGTCTTTGCTTTTTTTACAACTACAATACTGTTGATATGCTACGTGTTTGTTAGATGTACATTTTGGAACACAGCACAATCTTAACATTCTAGAGATAACAATAATTTTACATTTTCAAACAGTTTCTTCTCTTAATAACATTTTTTTTTTTTTTTTTTTTTAAGTCCACTTATAGCTGAGAACAGAGTATAGAGAAGAATGTTTGGAAAACAAAAAATAGCTGTGACGTTACTTTTATTTTGCAATTTGTAAACGATGCTTGAATACTGAGAATATTCATCCACTCATGAACACGGTGGCCGTTGAAATAAAGTACCAGGGGAGGGACACCCAAACCTGATGCTGCCATCCGGTCCCTTTTTCGGTCACGTGATTCTAAGTGAGATTTGATTGAAGCTGTCTCGGCCTGATATTTGTGATAAGCCTGGAACAAGCAGGACGGTACTAAACGTTTCTCTCTCTTCATCATATGACATTGAATCGCCAGCAATGGGAATCAAAGTTATTGAAACACTCTGAGTTACAAGTCAGATCCGAAAAACATGCAATATTATTAAATAAAAAATACTTTTGTAATTTTTCTGACATGATTTTTTTTTTTTTTTTTTTTTTTTTTTTTTTTTTTTTTGCAACTGAATACAAAATTTCTGAAATGTTAAATTTCTTTCGTTTTTATTAACAGAACCGAAAATAGTCAATTCTAATTAGGAAGGGCATGAATATCATTAAGAAATCTGACAGCGGACATTTTTGTGAAGTTTTCATTCTCTGAAGAACTTAATCAAATTTTCTGCCTGTTCAGTATTTATTAACTAATAATAATAATAAAATATACTTTTAAGATGTTGAATTTTTATCGCTTTCGCCCGTTCCCAAAGAACTCCATTCTCATGCGAAATCTCAGAACACGTAACTCTGCGTTAAAGTGGCCGATTTCGGCGTTCATTATTTTAAAAAAGGGGAACTTTAAGATAGGCTAATAGTTTTCCCTTGTGCCCCGAGAATGAGAAGTCTTATCGCTGCTATAGACAAACATTCATTTGAGGCTTTCGGAGCTGCAGCGAATAGGAAAGATTCCGAAAAAAATTGGTTTCGTAAATTTTATTCAAACTGAAGTGATCTGAAATCTCTCCCATGAATAGGAAATCAGGTATTTTACTCATGCCAGGAATTGAAAAAATATCAAGTCACTCTAAGAAAATACAGTAAATTCTGTCTAAGGCGGAATCTATAGGGACCGAGAAAAATTTCCGCCGTACACAATATTCCGCCTTATGCAAAATACCCGGTATTTTTCTAAAAATAGTAATAATTATAAGGAATATCAGTTAACGAAATCTTTTGTAAGATTACTAAAGCGGGAAATATAATTCCTTTCCTTCATTCTTTTGAAGCCCATAAGAACAGAATGAATGCCAAAATAGTGAAAATTTCGCTTTATTTTTCTTACGGTAAGTTTTAACGAATAGATAATACTAGTATATTTTACAGGCCGGAGACGGAATCGTTAATATTTCCGGATCCGGAGTCGGAGTCGACCATTTTCCCACCGAGACCGAATCCGCACACCTGAAACCTGAGAGATTGAATCGCCGGTAATGGGACTCAATGTTAACCAAGAAATAGATATTGCAACAATTCAGAATCATGCAATACTTTTAAATAAAAAATAGTTTTGCATTCTTTCCGCATTGAGTTGATTTCTTTTAAAGCATATCAAAACGAAACTTCTGAAGAGGATTGAACTGAAATTTCATTGGAACTGCAAATATTCAGAAGGGCATGAATATCATTAAGGAAACTGATAGTGGATATTTTTATGCTATTAAAAATGTTCATTTTCAATTGAAAGTTCCGATTCACAGATGTTATTTCTGAAGGTGACTAACTTGGCGAATTTTTCATATTCCGGCTGATTGTCCTGCTCAGATGAGATCTTTATCCTCGAAATCACGCCTGCACGTGCAGAATACACCAAAATAATAGGACGCAGCATACAGTTTCAATACACTTTAAATTACAGGCATACATTTTTGAAGTAAAAAAAAATTTCTTAAGAACATCGTAGTGCATATGGCAACAAACCCATCCAGCATCAAAATTTGGATTTCATTATGGGCAGGGTCACCGCTTCATAATTTCTTAATCGAATGAGATGGCAGCTTCGACAGTAAAAAATTTATCCCCCCCCCCCTTTCCCAGACCCTCATTGATTTAAAAAAAAAGTTTTTTGTGAATTAATTGTGAAAAAATAACAAGCATAGTTTAGAACTATTTGCTACATTGTTTAGTACAAAATTTAGAAAATTAATATAAGCTACGATTGCTGGCGTAACTTATCAAAATTATCTCTTTCAAAAAATAAAAAATAAAACTTTTCCAACTCTCTATTGGTTTAGTATAACTGTCTTTTTTCTCTAGGGTCGGGTTCTGATAAATTGTACAGCTCATATTCAAAATATTAGAACAATTACTTTTATTTACAAATTGAAAATATCGTTTGGTAATTTAATGTCTTTTAATGCAAATATGCAAATGATATTTTTATTAAGAACTTATTGTTGATTAAACTTATTTATTATCTTAAAATGAATATCTTTTTTGAAAAGATTAATTGAAAAAAAAATTATTTTGAAAAGTCAAAATATTAGAATATTTATTCAAGTGGTTCAAAATATTAGAATATTTCACATTAATTCTCCTTTAATTATCACCAATTCATAATTGGTAGCATCATTGATTAAATTCAGACGAATTTATTTAAAATCAGCATTCTTTTTTGCCTTAAAATGGCTCGTGTTATTGATATTCCTGAATCTATTAAACTTCGTATGGTCGATTTGTATCGGCACGGTGAAAATCAATGGTATATGGCGAATTATTTACATTGTTCGCAATCAAGCGTTAGTAAAATACTAATACAATATTCGAAAAATGAAAAATTTCAAAATAATCGCCGAAATGGCGACCAAAAACCAAAAACATGTGCTAGAGATGACAGGAAACTGAAGAAAGTACAGTTAAGAAAAACCGTTTTAAAAGTGTGCGATTGATGCACCGAAAATGAAAAGAAGATGGAGTTGAAGTTTCTACATTGACAACATTAAGACGTCTCTATAAATTTAAGTTAGAATCTCGTATACCGAAAACAAAACCTCTCATGACTGCAAAACAAAAGCGTATAAGATTGAATTGGTGTAAATCAAGATGTTTATGGAGCGAAGAAGATTGGAAAAATGTATTATTTAGTGATGAAAGTATGTTTTGTGTTTCATATGGTAATCAAGGTATTCAAGTTTGGAGAATGAAGCAAGAAGCATTTGATAAAGAATGCCTTAAACCTTCCGTAAAATTTGTTGCTAGTGTCATGGTTTGGAGTTGCATGAGTGCAGAAGGACCTGGGAAGTTATGCATCGTCTACGAAAAGGTTAACTCTCAGATATATCAAGAAATTTTGGAATATTGCATGATTCCATCATCACTAGATTTATTTGAAGATAATTTCATCTTTCAACAAGATTTAACGTTACCGCATACCTCGGTGTCAACTAAGAATTGGTTCCTCCAACGCAACATTAAGGTACTTCCTTGACCACCAAGCTCACCAGATCTTAATTCCATCGAAAACCTATGGTGTATATTGAAGAAAAAACTCCAAGAAAATCCTCCTTCAAGTAAAATTGTGTTAGTGGCACGTATAAAGTCTATTTGGGCTAATATTGATAGAAATGTTTGTAAACACCTTGTATATAGTATGCAAGATCGATTGTATGCTGTTATGAAAGCTAAGGCGTGTAAAATAAATTATTTTAATATTTTGAACCAATCTAAATTTTATTCTAATATTTTGATGTATTTCAGAAAGTTGTATACCTAATTTATTGCACTGTATTTTATACTTTATAAATGTTAAAATCTTATCTAAACATCCCAGATTTAATTTATAACAAATTTAATTGCATTTACTTAATATCAAAAATAAATAAATAAATAATAATTTGTTCTTAGTACTTTTTCTCAATTATTCTAATATTTTGAATATGAGCTGTAATTTTTGGCTATTAGCAATTTATTCATTAATTCCTCTCAAGAACTTAAAATATCATTTTTAGAATAGGAAAGATATTCATTATAATTTTCTTACTGCATAAAAAATTGCTTTTAACTCCTCATCCATTTTGATAGATTTTGTGATTTCGGTGTATCCATTGCACCTGAGAAACATAAAAATTTATTTTATGCATTGCCATCACAGTAAATATGAATATTGTTTTCCCGCAAAGATACATCCATACAATTTTTCTCTTTTTCAGTTCATTAATCTCTATGAGGGGACTGATTTTATCCACAGCTAAAAATCTGTTTAGTTCTTTAACGTTAAAATTTTTCATCTTTCTTTTTCCGTTGATTTATTTCTTTTCTTACTGGAGTCACTTTCAACAAGTATGCTGGGAAAATCTTTTAAAAACCATCATCTGCTAGTTTCGTATATTTTTTTTTAATATTCCGCAACCTATCCGCATTCAGATGTTATTTTGTAAGTGTCTATACTGTCTGTATATAACTAGCTCTTTAACGAAATGTTTCATACAAACTACACTAACTTTGTTTGGTATAAAATCTCTAGCAGTAGCTTCAATCCATTTTCTTCTCAGTTCTTGATCAACTTTAGGAATACCCGTCTGATATATGAACACATGCCTTTCCTCTTCATAGGAGTTGATGGAACCCTGAGATCAGGCCCTATTGCCCGACTCTCCTATGAGTGCTGGGTCTTCTTGGAGGATCCGGGAAGTTGATTCAAGGTTCGCGGAAGTATCCTCAAGGACATGGACATTACGGTCGTGACGTCAGACGTCGCACTTGGGTGCAAGCTAAAAGAGTGACGCACGAAGGCGGTGCTATTTGTCCGGAACACTTGTGAGAAATGGTTTTAGAACTGTCTGGATCGGGTGCTTATGGGCCTTCAGGGCCTAAATCCGGGAGATGGTGGTACCCCGTCTGATATTTCCCGTGTTCGTGGGTCGTGCATTTTGGAACACGATGTTGACAAGCCACTTACTAACGTTCGATGTAACACTAATTTTATAGTTTCAAAGTCCTCTCTTAATGACATTTTTTAAGTCCATTTACAGCACTGGATCCTATCGGGAGAATAAGCTCCTTACCGAATCTGTTATACAATGCCTAATTTGGCAGCCTATCGCTTACTTGGCGAGTTAGGCAGTAATTATAAGTAAAATACCTAAGCGTACGCTCCGATCCACCTATAAAAGTAGATTTTAATAAATCGAAAGTTACCGTTCGTGCAAATAATGACCAGGAAGCTATTCTAAGAGAATCAAATGAAATAATTGCTAAGAAAGACACAGCTTGTTACGATGCACTATCCTACGATATCCATGGAGTATTGAGAAATTTGCTGCATAATAGATGGCTCGTTTTGTTGAAAATTTGAATACCTTTATCTGGCTTCCCATCTGACGTGCGACCTTTAAATGACAACGTCTTCTTCTGGAGAATTCTCGAATAAGCGCAAAGAAAATAATAACAACATTTAAATCCCACTGATGATTGACCCCACTTGTCATGGCTGAAAACATTCTGGGTTTTTCTAATATATTTTAAGATATTTTTAATGTATTTGAAATATCTTCGTACTACATGTATGCACCTGAAAGTAATTTTTGTAACTTTTTTTGATAAGTATTTTAATTATTTAACTGAAGGTGAATCTAGCAATAGAATTTAAACTTTCATTTATACTTCTTCAAAATATCCACCTTTTTTTTTTTTACCGTTCAATTGTTGCAATTCTTACTGGACAAGCATGCTTCATTTGAAAGGCATCATCTGCCAGCATCGTGTATTTTCTTGGATATTCCACAATCTGTCCGTTTTCGTATGTTGTTATGTCAGTATAAATAACTGCCTCTTTAACGAAATGTTTTATAGAAACTACATTAATTTTGTTTGGTATAAAATTTCTAGGAAAAGCTTTAAAGAGTTTTTTTTCTCAATTCTTGATTATCTTTTGGAATACACGTCTGATATTTCCCGTGTGCAAACACCTTACATTCTCGAGATTTCTATAATTTTACATTATCAGTCTTCTCTTAATGATATTTCTTCAAGTCCATTTATAGCTTAGAACAGAGTGTAGAGACACATTTGGAATACAAAAAACAGCTGTAACATTACTTTTATTTTGCAAACGATGCGAGAATGGGGAGGATATCCACTCACTCATGAACACAGACCCCGTTGAAATAAAATACCAGGGGAGAAACTCAAAACGGACGCTCTCATCCGGTCGGTTCCTCTTTTGGCCACTTCATTGTAGTTGAGATTTCAAGTTCAAGCTGTCTCTACTACTTTTAAACGTTTGTTTATCTTTATTAGAAAACATTGAATCGCCGGTAAAGAGACTCAATGTTATTTAAACTTATTGTCCCGATAAAAGCTAAGAAAAGTAAAGCAATTTTATTTAAAATAAAATATCTTTACATTTTTTCCGGGTTGAGAATTTCTTTTAAACCAATTGAAAACGAAACTTCTGTAGAGATCGAAATTTAAATTCCTTTCGTATTATCAACAGAACTGAACATAGTTGATACGAATTCAGAAGAGCATGAATATGATTAAATAAACTTATATGGGATAATTTTCATGCCATTGAAAGATGTTTAAAAAAACAAACAAAGAAATTTTTATTTATAGAACATTATTTTGCTTGTACTTCTTTTTTCATCAACATTCATCATTAAAATTTCAGTTTAGGTTTCAAATTAATAATTCAATAATATATAAGACAATTCGCCGACTTTTAAACGATTAATTTATTAGTTTATATTTTGTGAAGCTTTCGTTCTCTGAAGAATTTAAAATTCAGAATAAAATTTTGTTACTTGTTGAGTATTTATTATCTAAAAAATTAAATTATATGTGGGGAATTTCGCAAGTGACACTTGAATCAGACTCAATGTCTCCGATGCTGTATTCCGTTTCGAGATTAATAAGGTAACGAAGCTGCGTGAAGTGGAAATGCAGAAAAAGTAAATAGAACGAAAAAGAGTTCGGACGACGCGGGTTTTGTTAAAAGGAACAGAATATTTTCGACGAAATAAGATAGAAGATTTAAATGACTTATGAAAATCTTAGAAATATTCAACGACGCTAGATAAATGAAGCCTAAGTTGTTGCTTTAAAGCTAAATATAGATTGAAAAGAGTGCTTTTAACAGTATTTTTGTTTTGTCTTCGTCTTAATAAATGTCAGTGTTCGTCTTAGAAGTGAGTTATGATTTATAGATTGAGTCTCATCCCATAAAGTAATGTTCAGAAGTGCCAGTTAACCCACCAATGTTATTTTTTTTTGTCAGAATTATCCATCTTAGAGATTCAAGCCGGATATTATTCTAACGGTGAGTTCATTGTTATTATTTTATTATGAAATTAGTTGACATACCTGAACTGGAACTTGCATTTAAAAACGAACGAACAAATAAAATTAAATTACTACATAAATTCCTATTTGATGCTGAAGGTGATCGATCTAATAGAAAGAGAATACGTGATTTTACTGGTTTCGGTTTTCAAACCGACAGCACCGAGTTCAAAAATAAAATAACTAAAGTTCAAACTGATTTTTCATTAAATGATCTGATTACAGTGTGCAATCTACTTTGTATTGATAATGAAGGATCTTTAAATGATCTTGCAACCCGATTAGTGACATACCTTTCAGACTTGAGCTTACTACAAACTAATATTATACAAAATGAAAGTGATACTGACTCGGAACCCGAACTGCCTTCAAATAATATGACTTCAAGTAAAAACACCGAATTATCAAATTTTGACAAACACAAGGAACTTCCAGATCAAAGTTTTCTGCCATCATCTATTAATTTTACTGATGTTGAAAGTTTTGTACCTCCTTTTGACGGAAGTTCTTTTAGTCATATAAATGTCTGGCTCAATAATTTTGACGATGTCACTAATATGTTTCGAAGTCCGCTATGAAATCGCGAAGTAAAAAGGAAAAGAAGCTGTCAGGTAGGGAGCCTATCCTGCCGGGAGCCTTTAACCCCTTAATTCTCGCTCCCGTCAATATCCCGGGCTGAGGTGTCGTTCGTTATTTCTCGCTCCCGTCCTATTTCCGGGCTGGAGAATTATCGCTGGAAAAAACTTCTGAAACCAGAAAAGTTTAACTGGCATTTCCGTGTGAAGTCTTTGAATAATTCCATGTGGGTTTGGCTTTTGTGCTGACTGTAATGTTGGGCTTTCTATTACATGTTTCGAAATATGTAACACTCAAAAAATTATTAATAATCAAAATTTAATGTATATATATATTATTTCAAATATTATTTGTAAAAATGTGTGTGATGATGATAAATAAAGATCTAAGATGTGAAAAATAAAAGATTTTATTCGCATTAATTTGTACGGTGTAAAACAAACATTAAGACACAGAATTCTCGCATGATGGCTTTTCTACAAATATGAATTTGTTCTATAACATTTCTTTTTTTCGCCTTAAAAAAAAAAAAAAAAAAAAAAAAAAAAAACTAATTGCATATTTTATTTAGAAACTTTATAATCCAGTGGCGTGGCGTGAAAATTTTCGGTGGTCATCGCAATTATTTAAGTTTGTGGTGAAAAATTATTAACTCTAAAATTCAATGGTTGAATGTTCAAAAAAGAAACTTTAAATCTTACCTTCACTTATACATGAACTCCAAATGTTCTGCTAAAACTGGATCGTAGAGTTTTAAAAGCTTATTATGAGTTTTAAAATATTGCTTGGTCATCGCCGCATCCAGCGATGACCGGACGCCACGCCACTGTTATAATCCCAGTAAAGAAAGAAACAGCTGGAAAAAAGATGGCAGCCAGCAGTGCTATCAGAGGTAAAGTGCAAGGGTGCCATTACTTAAACCTGTCGAAAAGTGTCCAAGCCGAATGCAGGCCAACAGCAGGCCAGCATTGGTATGCCATCACATTACTTCGGCACTTTTCCTGCAGTGCCAGCACCTATCCCACTGCTATTCCTTTGCTGGCCCAGCACTTTCCCTTACAAAAATTTCTTATAGAATTCTATAAAAAAACAATGTATTATATAATTATGGCTCTTTTTTCTATAAGCTAGTTTCCCCAAGAGCTTTAGAAACATCTGTAGAAGTGTCTATAATAGAAATATCTATAGAAATATTTGAACTGCATGTGGTCACCCTCCCAAGTACTGACCGCGCTCGATGCTGCTTGGTTTTCGTGATCGGACATGAACAAGTGCTTTCAGCGTACGCTACGATTGCTCGGAGTTTTCAAGCTCTCATTACACTATTTTAAGTTTGTTTCTTTTGTGATTTACGTTCCCAATCATTAAATTGGTATAGAAATTATTCTATTGTATAGAAATCCTATGTATTTTATATGCTTTTTTTTATTATTGATTCTGAACTGCGTAAATTATGAAAACCGAAATCCTTTGTAACCTAGTAAAACCAGATTTAAGGAGAAAAAAGAATGTTCGTTGAAATAAAGAATTTATTTTGTTGGTGGCTGTGGTGCTATATTTTTTACAGTTTCAAAAAAAAATTAGCTTCACAGCTTAAATTGTGTTAAGATATTCATTTCAGATTTGTGTTCAAATACTAAATGTCTTTGATATTCGCAGTGCCACCTAGCGTAAGGGTTCCCAGCAATAATATTGTAAAAGTTCGTGCACTTCCATGTAGTGGTGGGCCAGCGCATGAAATAAAATGGATGCCTACCAGAATTTTATCTGATGATTTCCAACAGCAAAGTTGATTGAAGCTGTCCAGCAGTGGTCATGTAATGGTAGACCATCTGCCAGCACCTATCCTGCTGCTGGCCAGAAATTTCCTCTTTGCTGTGATTATTCAATTTCTGTACTAAAATAAATAGTAGGTACTTTTTTGATGGTTTTTCCAAATATTAATGGAGGATATCATACTGCTGAACGATTTTCTATCTTTCTTTATCACACGACATTGAATCGCCAGCAATGGGATTCAACGTTATTGACAGTCGTACTGTAAGATAAAATTGAACATGAAACTGAGCAACATTTATAAATTAAAAATATTTTTGTACTTTATCTGGCTTGAGTTTTTTTTTTTTTTAAGCAATTAACGAAACTTCTGAAGAGAGTGAAATGTTCAATTCCTTTCATATTTATTAATAGAACTGAAAAGAGTCAATTCTAATGAAGAAGGACATGAATATCATGAAGGAAACCGACAGCGGGGAATTTTTTATGCTCTTAAAAAAAATAAAAAAAAAACTCAAAGAAATTTTTAATTATCCAAAATTATTAACTAATGTATTTCTTCTCCCATCCACATTCACCCTAAATGTTTCACGTTAAAATAAATAATACAAATAATTCGTTGGCTTTTAAACTATTAATTTATTAATAAATAAACACACAATCTTGCTAAATGGTGCACAAAATACGAACTTTAATAAACTAACATTTAAAATCTACGTTTCGAGCTATTTCTACAGCCGTCTTCAGGAATATAGGATGGTAAAATGGCTCAAAGTTCAGAGACGAAAACTTCCTGTGCAAGAGATAATGAGTGGAAACTTGACCAATGATTTGAATTCAAAAATGTAGTGCTACCATCCAGTGAAAATAAATAATTATTAATGAACTGAGATCAAATTAATCAAAAGGTCGATTTAAAAAACCACGAACACCGCCATCTACACATGAACCACGTTCAACTGAGTTTTCATTCAAGTTTTTGGCAACATAATACATGTTTAAGCTGAAATATTGTAATTAAATATAGAATTATGACTTTATTATATTATGTTTAATTTATTATTTTTACTTTTGTGCAGTTTTCATTCTCTGAAGAACTTAAAATTCAGAATAAAATTTTCTGCTTGTTGAGTATTTGTTAACTAAAAATAAAATAAAGTATACTTTTACGATGTTGAAATTTTATCAATTTCGTCCATTCCCTTCCCATGCGAAATCTCAGAACACGTAACTCTGCTTGAAAGTGCATTTTCAGTGGCCGATTTCGACGTTCATTATTTTCAAAGGGAACTTTAAGATAGGCTAAAAGTTTTCCCTTGTGCCCCGAGAATGAGACGAACATTCATTTGAGCGTTCCGGAGCTGCAGCGAACAATGTAAAACGAAGAGGAAAGAGAGAGATTCCTTCCATTCCGAAAAAGATTAATTTTATTCAAACTGAAGAGAAACAGAAGTCTTACGAAATCTCTGCCACGAATAGGTGATGAGGTATTTTAATCATGCCAGGAATTGAAGAAATATCAAGCCACCCCAAGAAAATAACTAATTACAAAAAACAGGGAACACTGGACGAATTCGCCCACCGGACTCAATATAGTATACGTTGAAAATTGAGTGAAAAAAATTAAAAAGTGTGGTGCAGAAGATTTTTCGGCTTAGATGTGTTATTATCCCGGGGTCCGCCACCTTGGATTTTTTTCTTGGATGGAAACTCCTTTTTCGCCAATTAGTAATGTCGCCAATGGTTAAATATTGTTGATAGGTTAATATACTATTGAAAAAAAAATGGAATATAATGATTATAACTATTAATAAAAAAAATAATTTTTAATTCAAGCCAAGAAAAAAATCCAAGATGGCGGACCCCGGGATAATAACACATCTGTTCCGATTTTTCCAAACACTACCCATTATCGTTGCAAATCCTATCTATCTTTCTGGATTAAAGAGTAAATGACTCCCATGTCGTGCGCCGGTAAATAAATCTCGCTCCGATTCAAAGATGTTATAAGTCTGATGGTGACTATTCTGGCGAATTTTTCATACTCCGACTCACTCCACAGTCTCTGATGTGAAGATCCATTAAATCACGCCTCCACGCTCACAACACACCATAATAAATCGGACACAGTGAAGTTATATATATATATATATATATATATATATATATATATATATATATATATATATGTATGTACTAAATTTTGTTCGCACGATAAAAGTCGCAATTATGCACGGATTGTCCTCAAACTCGCCAACAACTTTGATATGGCTAATATCTCGGCGGGGATTGAAAATGGGCGAAATTGGCCCAAGAGGGTGGAAATGGGGAGGGTTCAAAATTTTGAATACTGTCTTAACATGATTCTGATAAAACCAGCTCTTACACAACAATGGCAGGAAAAAAATAAAAGTTTTTCGTTATAGCAGTTGCCAACAATTAAAAAAAAAAAAAACAATAAAATTCTCACCACAACAATTACTTTTCTAACGCAAAATTTTCACGTGTAAAATTGAATAGTTTGACAAATTGAAAACAAATTGAATATTACGTCATAAGTTTTCTAGAGCAAGATTTCAGCATGAAAACTCAAAATAAAATAAATAGTTTGACGAATTAAAAAAATATGTATATTGCGTCATATTGGAAATAGAATGGACCTCAGCAGGTGAATAGGTAACGCCATGTGAGTTTGAAGAAACGTATTAAAACAGGATAAAAACCCGACTATGGAAATATTAACATATTTTAACACTTTAAGGTTCTCTGAATTTTTTGTAGCCATTTTTTAAACCTATTCCATATACATGTGTGTGTGTGTGTATATTATATTTTCACAAAAAGTTTAGCTCCCTACAGCTCACTCTTTGTGAAGAAACTGGGTTTATCTCTAATCTTGATTTCAGTTTTGTTGGAGAATTTGGTACTTAACTTCGAAATCTACCTCCGCCTGTAGGCCCGAGCCCGCAGGGATTTTTTTTTTATTGAACTGAGGTTTAAGTTAAACTTCCGAGTTTCATTTTCCTTACCATTTTACCACTACGACTTTTTATTTCCTTCTATATATAAAAAAAAGTTTTGATCTGGAAATGGACCAATGAACATCTGCGTAGATATTCCGGGTAGATAAGCATCCAATTTCAATGCTTAAGCATGGCCTTTCATCGTTAATATTAAAACAACTATTGCATACAAAAATATGAAAATCGGTGGTATTATAGAGAAATGTTTGATAAATACACTGATGAAAACAGTTTTCAAATCGAAGAATTATTTTAAGAGATATTTAATGCTAAAGTTGGAGAAAATCGTTCCATTAAAAAAGTTTTATTGGAACAAAAACTATACATGAGAATTTAATCATTTTTCGATCATTTTATACGTTATAAGTTCCCGGTGTGGAGATTGCATTTATTTTTCTTATTTGACTCATTTTTTGAGGTGTTATTTCTATTTTAAATTCAAATTTTCAGCATTTCGAGAAATATTTTTTACAAATTTTAGAAAACGTTATTAATTTAAACTGTTGCCAGTTGTATAAACAGCGCAAACAATAATGTTTACTTCAAATAAAAAATTTATTTACACGTGACTATTACAAACAGAAAAAAAAAACTTTAAAATTAGAATTAAATGATTACATGTTAAAAGCAGGAAAATTACGTCATAAGAACCTTATTTATAATTGAAATTTAAAAGATAAACAAAATCTTAAAATAAAAAAATCATTATTATGCGTTAAAACTTGTAAATGGAGGAAATTACGGCCTATTTAAAATGGCCAAAAAATATGGCAAAACAATTTAAATTGAAAAATATATTTGCGCGAGGTATTTTGAGATAATCTTTTCAACTATTATCGTGAATTCGAAGACAGCGCAAATAATATTTCCTTCTAACAACAAAAGTATTTTCACGTGAGTATTAATAAGATAAATAAAACTTTGGTGTAAATTACGTCAGATTTAAAACGATACATTTAAAATGAATTATTTAAAAGAACTATCTTACAGCGCTGTTAAAAAATACCGGAAGACAATAACACTTTTACTTAATTCATTTTATACATTAGCTTATTTTCAAATGTTTAATAATTTTTTAATTAAATACGAAAACAGACATTGTATCTCTTAACAGCAGCATATTTGGTCTTAAAAATCCCCAATCCAAGGAAAACGAATGGAAACCCGTTTACAGAGAGATTGCTACTGTTATTATTTTTATTTATTTATTTCTTTTTTAATTTTAATTCAATATTTTTAAAGCCGATCAAATTAGCGTGCTTTTTGGATTTTGGTGTGCCTGAGCGGGGGTTGGCGAGCGTAGCTCGTAGGAGGCAGAGCCCCCTAGTTCTTTTAAACTTTTACTTATAATGAATTTGCATACTACCCCCAGAACATTCAAATAAGAAATAATAACAATGTAGTATTTTTAGTACAAAGTTTTGGTATAACATCGTCTTAAAGGGGTGTTAAAGAAGGGACGGTATAGGAAAAAAGGGACGGTAAGGGGAAAAAAAGGGATGGTAAGGATGGGACGGTAAGGAAAATGACCACCTATTTTAGGCAAATTATGTTAAGACTAAGTGATAGCCACAATGTTTATTGGTTTTTAGAAACAGTTATTTACATTGGATTAAATAAAAAAAAATTAATTTACCTCGAAAAGTGCAAGAATAAATCAATAAAAAGACGAATCTTGAAATTGATATTTAAATGCTGATTTAAATTCTGCAGTGAATTTCCTGGCAAATAATTTTAGCCATTTTTTCTCTAGCTTACTTCTGCATGAAAAGTTTACAAAAATTCTGTGGCTGCATCTGAAGTGATTTTCTGTATAAGTTCAGCAAGAGGGACAGTAAGGAATCTAAAACCCAGGCACAGAGTTTAAAAAAAAATAATAACAACCGTAAAATTGTGTGCAGGTTAATTTTTTGCTACCTATTTATACAAAACAATAGCCCAAGTTTTGGAAAAAAATGACATCGAATTACTTTTAAGGGGACGGTGGAGTTAAAATCCCTAAAAATAATTTTTTTAATTTTGTAAATTTCAACTTAAATATTATTCAAGGGTACATTATATACATTATGGAATGCATTTATCACAAAAAAATTTAAAAAAAAATTTATTTTTGAGAAAAAAATGGAATTTTACGTGTTGTCTTAGAAATCTTCGAAATGCCCCATGCGTCTTCAATATCAATGAAAATCCCCAATATTTTTTATAAAAGTTTGATTTATATATATAAATAAAATAGAGCATCGAATTTTATATAATTGAATTTAAAGGTAAAAAAAAAAATTCAAAATTTCAAAATTTTTTCGAAAAAATTTCAAAATTTTTCAAAAAAAATTTTTTTTTCAACCTTTAAATTCAAATATATAAAATTCGATGCTCTATTTTATTTATATATATAAATCAAACTTTTATAAAAAATATTGGGGGATTTTCATTGATATGGAACGCGCAGGGGGCACTTCGAAGATTTCTAAGACAACACGTAAAATTCCATTTTTTTCTCAAAAATAAATTTTTTTTTAATTTTTTTTTTGTGATAAATGCATGCCATAATGCATATAATGTACCCTTGAATAATATTTAAGATAAAATTTACAAAAAAAAAAAAAAAATATTGAAAAAATTTGAAATTTTGAAAATTTTTCGAAAAAATTTCAAATTTTTTCAATTTTTTTTAACTTTTAAATTCAAATATGTAAAATTCGATGCTCTATTTTATTTCTATATATAAACCAAACTTTTATAAAGAATATTGGGGATTTTTATTGATATGGAAGACGCATGGGGCATTTCGAAGATTTCTAACACAACGCGTAAAATTCCATTTTTTTCTAAAAAATAAATTTAAAAAAAATTTTTTTTTGGGATAAATGCATGTTATAATGTATATAATGTACCATTGAATAATATTTAAATTGAAATTTACAAAAATAAAAAAAAATATTTTTAAGGATTTTAAACTCCACCGTCCCCTTAATGAAACAATTTTATACAGACAGCTAGCTCCCAACTTAAAAATCAGCTTCAGGGACACGGGACGATATTGGAATTTCCTGGTCTATTTGGACCCCCAACATCGTCCAAAACTTATTTTATCTCGTTAATGCTGTTATACAATCATTCAATGGGATGTTCCCCAGTGAATGAAATAAAAAAACCCACAAGAATAGGTACTAAAATAAAAATTATTATTAAGGGACAACCCTTTAACCGTCTGGCCCGGATTTTTCCGTTCCTAGAAATCATGTTAAAATGGCTGTAGACCAAAATATTTTAAACAGAATTCTATTTTGAACCTTATATAGAAAGTAGTGATATTAAAGATACTATAGCATCAAACTGAGATTTTAAAAATATATATCCTGGGATTTACAAGCATTCTTATAAAAATACTGCAAAAACCTCGGACGGTGAAAGGGTTAAAAGTCAAAAGATTGTCAGAATGCCCCATATACATATTATGGACAGGATTTTGCAAATTTGATATAACAAAAAATTCTACTCGAGAGTAAAACTAATTTACCCCACCTCCTTCCGCCGTCGTGGACAAAAAAAGCGTATAAGTTTTTTTGAGACTTAATTGAGAAAAGTTAACATGCATAGTTAAAAATTATTTGTCAGGTAGTTTAGAAGAGTGCATAATTTAGAAATATAATGTAAGCAGAGTTTTCTAATGTAACTTATCAAAATTATTAGGATGAGCGAAGCGAGGGATTCTCTACTAGGCTACACAAATTACATTTTGTCGTACACTTTACAAAACAAACTATTCAGTATTTTGATTTGGAATTAAAGCTGAGTGTCAGTAATACACCAAATCAACTTTTTCCAATAGATGGCTCAGAATTTTACTCGGAAAGAGCAATAGCGAATTATGTCTGGCAAACCCATGTTTGGGAAGTCTACACGTCACTTCCTGATGAACCGAGACTAACGAGAAAGACAGGCTACCGCGGTGCATTCTTTTCTTACAGACCGCTGGAGTCACGTGATGCTCGAATGCACCAATGCAGGAATACAAAAAGAGCATGACGTCACTCTAGCGGTCTGTAAAAAAAGACATGTGGGATGCACCGCCGTTAGCCTCGCTGATGAACATAGGCAAAAGGAACAGGGGAGGAAAGGAGAGAGGGGATGGGAATATCTGCTCTGTATCATGTTCATAGTTATAGGGTTGAGGACTTTTCTTTCAGGAAATCTGAGTGGAATTCTTCTCAGACCTGGCCGGACTTTCTTTTTTTTTACTGTAATGGTGACATTGATTTTCGAAACGCGTCCTATGCATTCTTTTTATTTTATGGTTTAATAGCGGCATTATATACTTCTGAAAGCAATCTTTGAGAATTTACTTTGTGTTTCGTGAACTACAGAGGCATAATTTTAAAGTTCTACTTTTTATTGTTATAGAGCTTATTTTTTTTTTTTAACTTTCTTTGCATTTTTTTCTAAACGGTATTAGTTTTTTTAATGCATTCGATGGCTTGCGGACATATAGTTTTAAAAATGCGGTAAAACTGCTGCATATGTATCTTTTCAGATTTCGAAAAGAGCCTTAATTGTACGTTAAAAATTATCAGCACTTTTGATAGAAATTGAATCGGGTTGGAGTTGGGACTGATTTCATTGCACGGGGCCGTGTACCGAGCACATATAAATAGTCTTGGCTGGGCCTGGGGTAAAATGATTATCATTCAGGCCGATCCCGAAGTTGAAAATTTCAATCCAGTTTATAAATTAAATATCGACCAGACGATTGTAATTCCATGTTATTGAGGAAAACACATGGTTTATGTAGTATAATAATAAAGGATTTTTCAATGTAACATTTAAAATATAGCTTTGCTAAAGAACGCTTTTAAATTGAAGAACTCAAATTCAGAATTTCCGCAATATTGACATAGTTTAATTATACCGGGTGTCCCAAAAAGGACTGACTGATTTTAAAATTCAATAACTTACAAACGGTGACAGATATTAAAAAAATTCTTGCAGGAGGGTTATGCATAAGGTCAAAAGTTTTATTACAGTGATTTTCAATTTTAGTTTGATTTGCAAACAATAGATGGCGCTGTAAGCAATAGTCGCTAAATTCAGGCTCGATTTTTGGTACTTCGTGGCCCGGATAATACATTTCCATCTCCTTTTTCTGCATGGAAAAAAGATAAAGGACCAAAAATCGAGCCTGTATTTAGCGACTATTGCTTACAGCGCCATCTATTGTTTGTAATTCGAACTAAAATTGAAAATCACTGTAATAAAACTTTTGACCTTATGCATAACCCTCCTTCAAGAATTTTTTTAATATCTGTCACCGTTTGCAAGTTATTGAATTTTAAAATCAGTCAGTCCTTTTTGGGACACCCGGTAGTTTCCCACATTTACAGTTATATTGCTGGATGTATTTAACTAGTCAAATTATGGGATAATTTTGAGGGAAAGTATTTCCGCTCATCCATATCTGTTGAACTCTGACAATCCAAATCGAATTTTGAGGGGGGAAAATAAAGATGCAGTGCAACGTGGTAAAAAAAAAAATAATTAATTAATTAAAAACGAAAAAAATAAGATATATCTCTCTATTCTAAAAAAAGTAACTTACTCTGTCACCGCCGCCGCCACCGGTTTTGAATTGTTTGTGACCGGAGGTCTTTCTTCGTTAATATTAACAAAAATACTGCATACAAAAATGTGAAAATCGGCGGTATGAATATCGGCGGCCCCCTAAGGAAATTTTATATACATCATTTAAAAGTAGACTTTATTTCCAGTCGTTCTCTTTTGCCTACGATAATTTGTTGAGGAGTTAGTAAAGGGTGTTTACTTTTTTTTTTTTTTTTCCACGACTGTATATTTTATTTACATAATAAATCTGTTTTTAATTACAGACTTAAATTTTTAGCATGTATATTTTAGTTACTTAATGAAATCCAAACTGACTAGTTTCTGGTTTTTTTTTTTTTTTTAAATTCTTTTTTGCTCACGAATGCACCAAATAGAGCGGTGCCCTTATTAGGATACTATCTTATCGAACCGTTTATTCGGTAAAGGCAGAAAATGCTATCAAAGTTAACATTTTGAATCAAATTTTCTGGCGAAAAAGGAAAAACTGCCGCCCTGAGACAACTCAAGATGTAATTCATTTAAAAGATTACGAATCACTTCAATAGCCATGTTTGCAAGTATCATTCTTTTATGTTTAAAAATGAATCAGATGTGACAGAAATTTTCGTGTTGAGCAAATAAAAATATTTTTTGAGAACCACTTTAATGTTTAACTAGTCGGATGTGTCAATCCCAAAACTTTCTTCTATCTCATCAGGGCCGAAACTAAGGAGGGGGGGGGGGGGGGGGCAGACAGGAAATGTGCCCCGGACGCCCGCCAGAACGAAGGGGCGCCAAATGAAGGACCTTTGGAATGGATCATTTTCTTCTGATGAACTGATGGTTTCCATTATTACGAAACAGCCATTATAAATGAAGTGTTAGGTGAAGATGAAAGAGCAGTTAGCTTAAAAGTTAGAACTCTGATTTTCTGGTCAGAATGGGGGAAAAAAGGGTCGTAATTTTTTTTTTTTTTTTTTTTTTGAAAAAAAAAATGGTCATAATTTTTTTTTTAAAAAAAATGCCCATAATTATTAAAAAAAAAATTATGGCCATCCCCCCCCCCCTTCTCACCAGAAAATAAGAGTTCTAACTTTTTACGGCTGCTCTTTCATCTTCACCTAACACTTCATTTACTTCTTATACGAGGATACTTCTTATAAGCGTGCACTAAGAAAGGATTTTTGAAAATCCCCCCTAAGGGTGTTAAAGGGAGGGGGTCGAAAATTATAGACAAACTGGCCATATCTCAGAAGCGCCGTTTTAGGTAGGAGCGTGAAATTCCAGAAAATAAATCTACTAAAAAATAATTAAACACACATTTCAGCGACTTTACCCTCCCCTAAGGGGGTTAAAAGGGGAGTCGGAAATTTTAGAACATTTGGCATATCTCAGCATCCGTTTTAGGTAGGAGCGTGAAATTCCAGAAAATAAATCTACAAAATAATAATAATAATAATAATAATAATAATAATAATAATAATAATAATTAAACACTTATTTCAGCGATTTAGAAATCCCCCCCCCTTAAAGAGGTTAAAGGGGAGTCGAAAATTTTAGAACATTTGGCATATCTCAGCAGTCGTTTATATAGGGTGGTCCATCTGTTGATTCTCTTTTGAACTATGAATATTTCACACGTTATTTGTGTCAGCTGTCATGTATCATGCATATATGAACTGTCAAATGTATGCCATTTGTAATTATGGACCCGTTGACAACACAACAACGGTGCAACGGCAAAAACTGCTCGGCAAACCATCAACTTATGGTGCTCAATATTTCAGTAATTTTAGAAACCCCCCCCCCGAATAAATGTATTATATTCTTTTCGTATTATTATATTAATTTTTCATGGATAAGCACATTTTATCTTTTATTGCCTAGAAATATATGTACTATTCTTCAAAAAGAATAAATTTAAAATTCTAATTGAAGAATAATGGTGATTAAAAAATCTATACATTTTCTGCCAAAATGCCAGGTTTATGTTACGGATTTTTTGAACGGGTCATGCCGGTCCGGACCGTAGCAATGATTTTTAAACGGGCTGGCTCAGAACCGAACCTGAAAATTTCGGCCCTAGCCTGCAGAAAAAAAAAAAAAGTAACGCTCCGGGACGGCGTGGAAAGAGTAAGGACACGGTTCAAGTCTCATGAATAAAATTTGGTCCGAAAGCGAGCAGATCTCTTACGTATGTATGTATATAAGTTACCGATTCGGACAAATGAGGTGCCATTAGGAGTGCGAACATACGTACATTCTAACGAATGTTATACAGCACATGGTTTCAATATATATGCAAAATGGTGAATAAAATAGTCAAAATATCAGATTTTCCCTTCTTCCTTTCTTTTTTTAATTTTCAAATCCTACCATGATAGATAGCAGTATCAAAGTTCTTATTGGTCTTTTCATTTATCACTGATTGAATCATAAAATTTGTCATATTTGGAAAAAGGATTAATATGAACAGGTATTTGATATATATATATATATATATACTAAACAATAATAATTAATTAATAATAATAAATAAATAAATAAAATAAAAAATCGCCGAAAATTCAAAAATCGCAGAGGTCAAAATTTACCAAAATTGCATTGAAATTTGATTTTTTTTATGAATGCCGAAATGTCGCCGTAGAACACAAAATATATTTTTAAAAAATCTCAATAAAAATTCAAAAATCGTTCTACAGATTCCGAATAAACTTTATTGAAAAGAGAATAAAATTTACTATATTGGGCTAAAAGAATGAACTCCGAACCTTTCTAGTAATATGGAAACACCGCTGTGTAACGCGCAAAGAAAGAGAGAGAGAAAACGCAGAAAAAATCAGACTTTTTCTCAAATTGGCAAGTGTTCTTTTAAAGAAACTGGTTTTTTTTTCGTTTTTTATTAAAGACAAAAGATTTTTCACAAAAGGTCTGTCAAAGCTGGTGTTTTGAATAGAATTTCCTGTTTGCTACAACGTAGGCAAGGAAAAAAACCTGCCGCCGTGAGACAGCAATCGCTTATAACTCAAGGTGTCATTCAATTATCGGAACGTGAAAAAAATGTCGGTTTACAAATCACTTCAATAATCATCCCTACAAGTATAATGAATTTATGTTTAAAAATGGGGCAGAATTTTCGCGTTATTGATTGTTGAAAAATATTTTTTTTTCTTTTTTTGAGAACTGGTTTAAACTTTAAAAAATCTAATCAAAAAATGGCCCCACCAGTGGCCGAGAGGTTCTGCTCTCGAAGCTGGTAGACGGAAGGTGCTGGGTTCGAACCCAATCGCGCCCGTCGGCCTAACCGTTTCGGAGTTTTCGTGGTTTTCTTCGAAACCTTGGATTTCCATGCGTAAATACGGGTTAGGTTCCCTTAAAAAGACCCCCACGGAGGGCACTCCCCCTAGGGCCTATATCCCTCCAGTTGATAATCGGCCGTCAAAAATCAACCCAACCCTAATCAAAAAATACCTTGAGCGCTTGTTTTCTCACATCTTACTTAGAAAATCTCGCATGTCTATGTGTTTCTTGTTGAGCTAGTTCAAAATAATAATGATAAATAACAAAGAGGATGTTGGAGATGTTCTTTTTAAATAAGGCATTTTTTTTTTTTTAGCAGTAACCGGACCCCAAAATTATTATATTTTAGCTTATTTTTCAGACAAATCAGTGCACTGTAAATGCTATTCCACTTATCAAAGAAAGGGATGCGAAATAGCTTCCCAGTATTTAGAAAAAATGAACACTCTTCCTACAAGAACAAGTTTCCTTTTTACAGAAGGCAGAAAAAATGTCCACAAATAGTGACCCTTAATGACTCCCCACCCGTTTCAAATGTCAACTAACCATTTAACCTTTCCACAGAACGTACCTCCCGACTCTGCGGAATCTTCATATAGCATTTTCCTCCGCTTGCGAAGCGGAAGTTTTAAAGGTAGCTACAGATTTGGAGGAATCTTCATTCTGCATTGGAATTTTACGAATAAAATCATATTTCGAAAAAACACAAAGGCTTGTTGAGGGATATTTCATATAATATCGCCTAAGAGATATCCTTTATTAAATTTATAAGAGAGATAGTGATAACAATCAACAAGAGAATATATAAAAACTAAAAAAAAAAAAAATAGTTGCTTTGTGGTCTTCAGAAAACAGCAACAGTAACAGCACCCACAGTGCCGTCTGGTAATTTTTGCTGGAACCAATTTTAGAAATTTTAAAATTTAATTTAAAAAAGGAGACCGTATTTTTCTTCTATAAAATTAGGCCATCGGAAAGAAATAAGTTATATCAATCACCCAAAAAAATTTTTTTAATCAAATCGGTTGAACAGCAAATGCGCAGTTGTGATATTTAGAATATAGTATGATGAGTATAGGGCTAAATACTGCTGATGCTCACCCTTAAACCTAAAAATAAATTATGATCTGTAGATTTGCGCACTATCATTTTTTTTTTTTTTTTTTTTTTTTTTTTATAGAATAACCTTAAAGAAATTATTACTTTAATTAATTTATTTTGCATGTTTTTCCATTACGGACGCATTTTTGAAAATAAAAAAAATGAAACACATATATTTTCAGAAGAAAAAATAAATCATGGTGTTAGCAACTATAGATTAATTGAATGATTAATTAAATAAATTCACGAGTTCATTTATGAAATTTTTAAAATACACCTTTTTATGTAAATTATAGTATATTTTTAATGAATTAAAATGTGTGAAAATTCAATTATTTACATTTAATTATAAAAGTATTTTTCAGTGTTAAGAATTCAAATATACAATTTATTCTTATTATGTGAAATCATGTACGCAGACGATACTTACGCATTTTAAAAGAATTATATTATTTTTGTTGTTGTTGTTGTAAAGTGGAAACAAAAGAATTATGAACAAATAAAATTATTAAGTAAAATTATGCTATAAAGTGATAAAATACCATTTATTAAGATGACGATCGTTTCGTCGCACCAACGGCGACATTTTCAGAATCATATACGATAGAAAATATTTTCACATAATTTAAAAATAATAAACATAGTAAATAATGTCACGAGACATGATGCATAATGAAATATTGCAAACATAAAATAAATTAAAATTAAATTAGTTATTTGTGAACGTGTATTAGTTTTCATATAATTTAACAAAACAATAACATGGTAAATAATGTCACGGGACAACATGCATAATGAAAAATATTACTAATCCACGTTCACAAATAACTAATTTAATTTTAATTTATTTTATGTTTGCAATATTTCATTATGCATCATGTCTCGTGACATTATTTACTATGTTTATTATTTTTAAATTATGTGAAAATATTTTCTATCGTATATGATTCTGAAAATGTCGCCGTTGGTGCGGCGAAACGATCATCATATTAATAAATGATATTTTATCACTTTATACCATTATTTTACTTAATCTGTTTATAAGTGATCATTATACATGTTTTTACAAATAAAATTAATTGTTAAATTCGTTATATCATAAATAAAAAATTCCGAGGAAATCCTTAGTTTTTGGCTGAGTATACATTTCTAAAATTAAAATGCTCCAAAACATAAAATAAAGTTTTTGCTTAATAAAAATGCAAAAATAACATAAAAAAATATTGTTATTTTCAAATATTTATCTTATTAAATAATGCTTCGCTAATCCAAACAAAGCATGGCTTTTGCTAGTATAGATATGGGACATTCTCACAATCTTTTGACTTTCATGTCCCTGGATAATAATTTTTATTTTTATACACTTTTTGGGATTTTTTTTATTTCATATACTGGGGAACATCCCATTGCATGATTGCACAACACTATTAACGAGATAAATAAGTTTCGGACGATGTTGTGTGTCCAAATACCAGGAAAACTCCTATACCGTCCCTGATGCTGATTTTTAAGTTTGGAGCTGTCTGTATAAAATTGTTTCAATAAAAGTAATTCGATGTCATTTTTTTCCGAAACTGGGACAATTGTTTTTTATAAATATGCAGCAAAAAATTAACTTGCACACATTTTTACGGTTGATATTATTTTTTGACCTGTTACAAAATCTATATCTGAGGACAGGGGGCATCGACGAATGAGTGCGTAAGAAAAACAATGTTTTGCTAATTTTTCCGTCGTCCTAGTCTAGCAAATAACTGCGATTTTATTATTTAAAGTTTACATTTGGATGAATTTCTTTTGGCCAAATTAAAAATAAAAGTTAAATATTTTTTTTTTCGATACATTTAAGAGAGAGAAGAAATGACGCCCCGGTTTCGTACGGGTTCCGTTATTTTCCAGGTGAAATATCAGTATTTTTTTTTAAATACTTATATTTAAAATTTTAATAATTTAAAAATACGAAGTTATTTTTTAAAATAAAATAACAAATCTAGATTTTCGAAATTTCGTCTCTTTTGAGGGGAGATTTTCTATAAGAAAATACAAGCACCGAAGAATTTCCAGGACCCGTACGAACCCTAACGTTTGTGTTTCCAATCAATTTTTGTAACCCCACCCCCTGGAAAAAAATAAAAAATAAAAAAGCTGAATTAAATAGCTGAATCACCAGAGGCTGAAGTCCTGATTCTGGAAATTATATACCGACCTCTTTCAATAATTTAACTACGCGGTGAACTTAGCTTTTTTCTGACACATTTCTGAATTCATTTAACTGTGTAATATAACAGTGCTTTTCATTTATTCGCTAAAGGCAAAATATATTTTAGGGAATACTGTTAAAATGATCGTTTTGAACGGAATTTCCGTACGCAACAGTACGGAAATGAGAAAAACCTGTCATTACGTAAAAATAATTGCTTACAATTGTGATAAGTAATTTATTTAACCAAAAATGGGAAACGCCATTCTATTTTAAATCGCTTTAATAGCGATAAACAGGAGAATGGTGATCTTTGCACTCGTGTTCTCTAGATTAACAAAAGCTAGAACTTCTTCACTGTTTTTTGAATCAACACACCCCTTTAACCCTCTCGCTGCGCAGCCCGAGATTTTCTCGGGTATGCATTTTTACGTCTAATTAATCCTCCTTGATTATTCCTACCAGTTATTTTATTTGTTTTCTTTTTGTAAATTTTGCCTTATT
The DNA here is from genome assembly GCA_963932465.1 of Maratus speciosus. Lineage (NCBI taxonomy): Eukaryota > Metazoa > Arthropoda > Arachnida > Araneae > Salticidae > Maratus > Maratus speciosus. Next base: position 1,972,945 of record CAWVRF010000002.1, on the reverse strand, counting down.
TAATCAGAGCATTTTCCCGATTAAATTAGACAAAAATTTTTGTTTTGAAAAACCGGTGGCGAAAGAAGCTATTTTAATAAAACAATTACGCAGTGAGAGGGTTAATGGGTGAATTTTTTTAACTGCTCGTGTTCGTATAATTTTGCAAATATATTTCTATTAACCCTTACCGGAGCGGAGTAATTCTGTTTATAAACTGATGAAATATTATACTGACACCGCAATTTATAAACGAATTTATTAGAAAATACGAACTTGCTTATTTCCATGTAGATTATAATAGGAAAATTTTAGTTAAATATTCTTGGTGCCGTTTATCAGTTTTGGAATTAGAATTAGGTGTCCTGTTTTAAGGACACCGTGCCGGAAAGGTTAATTCGGTTATTATCCGAAATGACAGACATTATTCTAAAACTTGTGTTTCCGATTATGTACACTCATGTTCAAAATTAAGGGAATTTACATACTTTGTCGAATATCATGAAAAGTACTGAACGAAAGGTAAAACTAAAGGTCAAACGAAAAAACCATACTATACCAGTATCCAGCAATGCAATTAATGAAAAGTACTGAACGAAAGGTAAAACTAAAGGTCAAACGAAACAAAGATGTCAAATAAGTAAGCGTATGTGTGTGCATGGGCGGAGTGGGTAGAGGAACAGGGTCAGTGTTGAATTTAGACCCTTTTTTCAGGGAGGGAGTTCTGTGGCTCCGGGGAGGGGGGGGGGCATTATAGAGTTCCGGGGGATAAATTGCACTTTTTGACTATTGAAAACACAAATTCTCAAATCTTCCGGGGGGACATCTCATTGCTGCCTTGCCCGAGCGGAGAATCTGTCTATTGTTATCTGTGTAAAATACCGGGAGAAAGACATCCCCAAAACGGATGCTCTCATGCGCCCCTTTTTCGGTCACGTGATCCTAGGCGAGATTTGAAGCTCTCTCAGCCTGATATTCATGATGGCCCTGGCAAAACCAGGAACAGGATAGCGGTTAACTAGCGGCTCTTTCGAAGAGTGGCTCACTATGTAGCGGATTAGTCCACTTAGAAGTCCCAATATCGAAGGTGGGGAAAGAAGAAAAGAGGAGATGGGGAGCCTAGCATAGCTTCTGACCTCGGCTACGATCTGAATTCTATCGTATGGCACACGGCACAACTTTCCCCATGTTGTTCTGGTCAAATTTTACATTTGAGGTTATTGAACGAACATGTGTTGACACAATTTTATATTTGATTTTGATTATCCTACATTGGTACTGTTATGCATTCATTGTTTTGTTTTTTTAATTCTTGCATTGTGTAACTACACGTAAAATTCAAATAAACATCCTGTTTGTAATTGTATTGTTTAAACTAATATAGTAGGATGAAAGAGTAAAAAAAATTGTGTTATTTACTTTTATGTTTTTAAAATTCAATTTTTTTTTTTTTTTTTTTTTTTTTTTTTTTTACAACACTCAAATTTAAAAAGAAAAATATCACTATTCTTTAATAACAGTGATAAACAAAAGGAAAGTGAAAAGTTAAATTAAAGAAAAGAAGAAAATTCTTTGCTCTTCCCTTTTCAAACTTTGAAATACCTCTGCTGTGTGAAGAGTTGAGAGGTGGGTGTGTGTAGATGAATGATTATTTATTTTTATTGCAAATTAACAAAAGTAGACATGGAAATTTTAAAACGTTAAACAGTTTTTAAACTTGCGTTCTGTGTGAGAGGGTGGATTTAAGTAGAATATATATACAGTCAGTATCGGATATAGGGTCACCCTTGCGGTCCTGAAAAATATGACCTTATATGCGGTGTAAGCAGGAATTTTACTTTGTACAATAAAATATTATTAATATGTTAGTTGTATTAGTAAAAAATTGTACAAAGAAGTCATGAAGATGTAATTCATAAAAGAGGAGGTATAAACAAGAATTTCTTTACACTTAAATTTTCGAATTGATGAGTATAGTACAGAAGTAAAACATATTTATCTCTCTATTCTAAAAAAAAGTAACTACCGCTGTCACCGCCGCCGCCGCCGGTTTTGAATTTTTTGTGACCGGAGGTCTTTCTCCGTTAATATTAAGAAAAATAATGCATACAAAAATATGAAAATCGGTAGTATTATACAAAAATGTTTGATAAACACGCTGATGCAGACAGTTTTCAAATCGAAGAATTATTTTAAGAGATATTTAATGCTAAAGTTGGACAAAATCGTTCCACTAAAAAAGTTTTATAGGAGCAAAAACTATGCATCGGAATTTAATAATTTTTAGATCATTTTATACGTTATAATTTCCCGGTGTGCAGAATTAATTTATTTTTTTAATTTGACTCATTTTTCGAGGTTTCATTTCTATTTTAAATTCAAATTTTCAGCATTTCGAGAGATATTTTTTTCTTATTTCAGAAAATTGTACTATTTTGTGTAATTTAACCTGTTGCCAACTTTATAAACAACGGAAACAATAATCTTTGCTTCAAATTAAAAATTTATTTACACGTGACTATTATAAACAGAAAAAATCTTTCAAATTAGAATTAAATAATTACTTATAAAAAGCAGGAACTCATTGAAAATTACTTCATCTATAATTACACATGAATTTTAACAGAGAAAGGATATTGTAAAATAATAAACTTATTAACATGCGTTAGAAGTCTTAAACAGGAGAAATTACATCACAATTACGTCACATTACAGTTATTACATAAAATGAACACAAAATAATATTGCAAAACAGTATAAATTTAAAAATAGCGCGAGACATTTACTTGATATTTTGAGATGAATTTTTCAACTATTTTTTTTTTTTTTTTTTGGACAGCGCAAATAATATTTCATTTCTAATAAAAGCATTTTCACGTGAATATTAAAAAGGGAAAGAAAAGTTTTGTGAAAATTACGTCAGATTAAAAACGATATATTTAAAATGTCTTATTTAAAAGGACTTTCTTTTCGCTTTGTTAAAAAATACCGGGAGACAAAGACTCTGTTTACTTAATTCATTTTATATTAGATGATTTTGAAATGCCATTGTATCTTTTAACAGCAGCTGAGAGAAATGAATAGAAACCCGTTTATAGGGAGATCGCTTTTGTTTTTTTAATTATAATTCAATCTTCCAAAATCTTTTTAAAGCCGATCAAATTAGTGTGCTTTTAGAGACTGCAGTGTCTGAACGGGGGTTGGCGAGCGTAGCTCGTAGGGGGCCGAGCCCCCTACTTTATTTAAAATAATCTTTTATGCATGTTGGTTTGTTCATTATCGAAGTTTTTAAAACTCTTTTTCTAACTGAGGCGTGTATTTATAATGTTCCTCTGTACCTTCGAAATGGGTTTAAAAACATCTCAGGATATTTAATACTTTGACAGCTTCTGCTCGCATTGTCGATTCAGCTTCAGATTCGCTGTTTTTATCATCGCTTCCATCAGTGTTTATATTTAAAACTTCCGAAACGATTTGCAGTATGGAAGCTTGACTATTAGTAATGACCTCATTGTCAATAGCGGTATATGTCAGTTAGTCTTGTATTGTGCTGCCAGAATTCCGCCTTTTTATGCAATTTCAAATAGGGACACATAATTATCATCATTCTTGTCAGTTTCGAACGATAATTCTTCACATTCTGGAAGTCAAGAATGTCAAAAGCAATTTTCAATGGTTTTCTTTGATACCCTATTCCAACTCTTTTCTACGTAACACATGGCATCTAACACAGAAAAGTGAAACTTCTCTTTTTGATCAATTGCAGTAATGAAGTCTTTTAGAAGCAGCTTTCGTATATTTATCTTAAAAATTTAAATAACTCTTTGATCTAAGTAAGGGTTCTGCAAAACTAGTTCAGTTTGGTAGCAAGAAAACGAGTTCTATCGAATTTAAATTGGTAATCGTGAAATGGCCAATGCAGTTTTCTGCGATGATAGCCACTTTTTTTTGTGTCTGTCCAAATTTATCCACACATCGAATTTCTTTTTCCGAAATACTTGTTGTCATCCGACCATTCGGATGGTACCATGGATGACCATCGTAAGGTACAGACATAGATTTTTTTCAAAAGTGAGGCATTATAAATTTACTAATAATTAATGGAGTCAATTTCACTGAGCCATCAACATTCGCTGCTAATAAAAGGGTCAATCTTTCTTTGCTTTTCTTCTCACCACTACATTTTTCGTTCTTAAAAGTAAGTTTTACCCGGCAAAACAATAAAAAGCAGCCCGCAATCATTAAAGTTTAAAACATCACAACTTTTGTCGCTATTGAGAATGTACGCTGATTCCTTCCATGCTGTACACTATCATAAAAATCAGCAGCTTCACTCTATATCTTTCTAAAAGTAAGATTGTGCCGTAAGTTAAACTTTAGTGACCACCTGTTGGTGGTAGTAAAATTCGGCTTTCCTATTTTAGCAGCAATTTCCAAAGATTTTTCATTCAAAACAATCCATGATATTGTACATTCTCTGATCTCGAATATTTCATCCAAGTTAAAAGAGCTTTCTGAAATGTTAAAGCATGTTGTCGCTTTCTCTTTTGATTGCTCACATATTCTGAGTAACAAGATTTAAACCCAATATGTTATTCAGTGTCGTTCTCGCTATTCCACGAGTCTTCGCGAAAGCTGCTTTCGAAAGATTCGATTTTTCAAAATTTTCTATCAATTTCTTTTTTTCTGCAATTGCCAAATTTTTTCGTTTTGCTGATATGTTGTATTCACAAACGACAATTAACCAAAAAATAGCACCTTTACACGCCAGGGACAAGCAATGAACAGCGCAAAGACCTAGAAACGCTTGATTTTCCGTTTCTCTGCGCGAGGGATAATTCTCATTCGGTCACAAGGGATGATGGCATGTTTTCCAACAATCTGTATCGATCGTTGAAGGAGAAATCCCTAGAGCCTTGGAAACTCTTCGCTGTCGGGAAAAGTTTGTCTTATCTCTTGCAACATGAGTATACATATCAATCTTCGACCGTGGAAAGCTTTGATGCGGAAGAACGAGTTATTTCCCCTCTCCAGCGTCACCATGTTTGATTTTGACCGATAGCAGTCCAATCAGCAGTCTCTAGTGCAAGACTGGGCTTAATATGGCGGACGCGGAAAGTGGGGGGGGAGGATGGTAGGAACGGCATCAAGTGGCGTCTTTATAACTGCTCTATCTTTCGGAACCTGCAGTCCGCAACCCGCAAGAGTAGATCTTATTTGGCCAATGATGTTCTGTACCTCCCCCCCCCCCCCAGCAAGTATGTGCCCATCTAGTCACATGGTATGCAATATTATCACAATTTCCAAGGCTGAGTTTAGACGCTTGTTTTGTCTTCTTTAAAAACACGTCCAGGAAACGCTATTAACACCATTTCTTCTAACCGTTTGTAGTTATTTACAAAGGGATGGGGAGATTCAACAGTGCAAAGACGATTAGTGTGACAAAAACGTGAAGATTAGATGGACTTGACGGAAAGATTTTCCTCCCTCAGAATGTCTGTCCGTTTTCTTCTAAAGCTATTTAAAATTAAAATGAGCACGTGACCACAAAAAAGTCACCAGCAGTTGAAAATACTTGAATGATACGCCTATTCGGACCTTCACACTCTAAAATGAGGATCGAAAAAGCATAAAACTATAGGATTTTTTCAACAAAATGGGCGACAGAAAGTGGCCATATATCAATAGATATATAGATAGACCATATTCCCTCATAGCATGCATGGTCACGGTGACGTCACTGCAAGTCACTGTGGTCACGTCACATCTGTGACCGAAATGCCACCACTCAGTGATGTCACATTGTGACTGAAATGTGAACTTCTTAGAAAACTTTAAAAACTTACGAAAATTCTTCAAAACATGTTACTTTTTGTAAAATTATATTTTTCTGGCAATTAAAAAAAATTGTGACGTCTCTGTTATGTCACTGCTATGTAACGTACGCCACGTCACGTATGTGACAAAAAAAACAGCATATTGTAAGTCACAGTGGGACAAAAAATATGAACTTCAAAAATCTTTGAAAATGAAGAGAAATATTTTAAACAGCCACGAGTTACAGCGGCATAAGGAATGAAAATATATTAGTGGATAGCAAATGGTAAATTCCGTCACTAAAGGGGAGGGGGGTGGGAGGGCATAATAAATAAAGTGCACGATACAAGCATTAATAAACTAAATTTTTAGGCTATATTTTATCAATTTGATATCTAAGACAGTGAATGTATACTTTTTAATGATTTCAATTTTATCTAGCATTTGGATAATATATTTACAATTACGAATATTAAATTTATACACTTTACATATTTAGTTTGCTGGGAGGAAATTTCACTCTTTCTTTCTTTTTTTACCGACCAGAATTATTCGAAACACTTCTGTGGTTTCAAACTAAAAATTTTCTATTACAGTTAAATCTGCACCTTTTAATGAGCACGTAGAAAGAGTCTTCAGAGTTTAGTCGTCTATGCATTTCTTGCTTTAGAATATTTTTATAATTTGTATTCAAGTCATAAATTCTACTTCTTTCAGACTTTTAAAAAAAATTAGCATTTTCCGAAAATAAAGGAAAACAAACTTTACTTTAAAAAAATAGAAAAAAAAGGGGGGGGGGGTGTCGTTAATACATTAAATTTATTTTTACACCTTTTAAAAATTTAAACAATGTTTTATCTAATAAACTCTAATTATGAATATTATTATTATAATTATTTAGAAAAAAGGAATTTTACAATACATTTTAACTTGAATTATTTGGTACGGATAAAAAGAAAAGATTAAATACATTGGACATTTCTTCAAATACAAAATTTTAATGAATGATACTTTCAGAAAATTTCTGCGCGTTCAAATTCCATATTTCTTGTATACAAAAACAAACAATCTGTAACAAACCATCTGCTCGAAAATCGTCTGCCCACCGAGAGAATACGCGGGAAATAGTTCACTTGTTTTAGAACAACACGTCTACAACACTTTAAGATAAGGAAATGACCATTTTAGGATACACGGATATTAATGGAATGTGCATGTAAGTTTTATTTAATTTAAATATTTTATTCCTGGTTGTATATTATGAGTTAAATAGTTATATTTGTAAGAGACTGATCTTTAACTGTCAGAAGCGTTATTTTCCAATTTGATAACTGTGAAGAAAAATATTTTAATCTGCCATCGCTTGAAAAAAAAAAAAAACTGCGCAGAGACATTCATGCCTACATTCATACTGGAATTAATATAAACATTAATTTACTCTTACTTGAGATTAAAAATGTATGGAACGACAATGATTTGGAATTATTTTATCGGCTTCTTACTATTTTTTGATTACTAACATTTATAGTTATTATTATTTTGGGGTTAAATATGATGTTCGATTATCATGAGATTACGAAACTGTTTCAGATTAGAAATTAACATTATACTGGGAAAATGTATTTTTAACATATTACAGTAGTGAAACATTTGAAAGAATTTTCTTTTAGTGCTAATAATATTTTAAATTATCTTTTAAAATCCTAAATCTTCAAACCAATGTTTTCAGATTTAACATTTGCCAAAATTATAAAATAATAGGAATTCCTTATACCATATGGAAATATTTTTGAGATATTGTTAAATCTAATAATGCATTTAATTTATCTATTGTAGTTTGCTGTTGTTTAACAGTACAATTATAAATACTAATTATTATTTTTAGTGTTTTTCAAATTGGTATATTTATTTTTTTTAATTGTATGTAAGCATTTTTTCTGTTTGTGATTTTAATCAAACATTTAATTATAGACATTCTGAATGGGTTATTAAATTTTCTTCTATTGTAAATTAATTTTCTACGTGTATGATTCGGGTAATTATTGGCACTAAAAAGTAAAATATGATATTTAAGCATTGAAATAAAGTATTTTTCATGCCTGATAGGAAGTTATAGATTAAACTGCTTTAGTATATATTTTTTAAAAGTTTATATAATACAGGATACATAATGTAGGACACAAGTTGAAAAGTGCTTATGACTTCGGTTTGTCTCTCCGTCTGTCCGTCTAGCAGTCTGTGCGCACTCTAACTCTCGAAAATATACTCGGATTGCCCTGAAATTTTTGGGTGGTATTGACGTTTACCATCGTACGGTACCTATTTGTAATGAAGTTTGTAGCATGCTTTGTTCATTTACAGGGACAGCCAAAAGTTTTCCGTTACAATACGGCCTATGGGAAAAAGTCGTTTCAAATGATTTTTTATGATTTTACGCACGCTTTCAAACAGAATAAAATTTATATGCATTTATGAAGTACACTGAAATATGCATTCTGTTGACTATGCGATGCAAAGAATAGTTATTGTTCATTTACAGGACTAAAAAAGGAATTCAAATACATAATGATATAGAGGGGGAGGGAATTGTTTGCGGCATACTTTAATTATGTTAATCTATTTCATATATAATGAAATTGATGTATGTCGCTGAGGTTTAAATACTATAAATTATTTCATGTATAATAAGAATAATACGTATATAGCATTTACAGGGACACACAAAATCTTTCAGATACCATATTGTATCCGAAGTACTGTTCATTAGCGATGATTGCTGGAAATATATTTTTAATTATGATATGCACTTTTATGATTCACTATATTTATGCATAGTGTATGGTGTATATAAATGCTATAATTCCTATACAAGGCTACACAAAAGTATTCGTAAGGATTACTGGGTATGAGCGCAAATTGCTTAAAGGTGGTTTTTAAATTAGTTATGCTTTTTTTCGCTGAACTGCATTTAATTTACCAAGAAATATTTGTAGAATATAGATAAAATGATATACAGGGTCACGTAAAGAATTGGATACATGGCCGTCTATATATTATAATTTCTGGAAATGTGATTTCAGCAGTTTTAAGAGTGTCTTAGTTTGAATTAAATTTTAACTAAATAGTGGCGTGTAATAAAGATTTTAGGTAAACTACAGGGTTGTACAAAGATATTCAAGTATGTTTCCATACATTAGTATAAATTGCTGAAAATGAATTTCAACCTGTTAGGCGTTTTCTTGCTAAACTAAATTTTCCCATTATATAGTATATATACACTTAAAAAAATGGGTACTCAAAATTGAGTAAAAAGTACTCAATTTTAAATGCGTCACATGCACAAAATAGCTCCGATCCAAATGTACTCAAAGTTGAGAAACACATGTACTCATTTTTTATTCCATGGCTGTGATCAAATATGAATCGTTACGTACTGCCCCCCCCCCCCCAAAAAAAAACCCTAAAATGTAAAGTAAAAATGTACTGACATTTATTTCCCGTCCAAAGTTCTTAACAAGAAATGTTTAATTGATTATTTATCAAGAAAAATAGCAAAATTCTTAACAAGATACTCAAATCGAATATTTTTATGACAAGAACATTATTTCCAAGCAATTATTTTTAAAATGCTGTGCATAATTTAATATTTACATTAATAAACATCATTTATGCCGCCATAAATGAAATGAACCATTACAGGGTTCAAAACTATTTGTTTGTTTGGGTTTGATAACATGTGATGCTTCAAAATAGAGAAAGCATAGGTTCATTTTTGATCCAAAAATATTCAATTCAATATGAGTACGTCGGTTTGCTCATTTTTGAGTACTTCATTTTTTTCAGTGTATCAACCTACAGATCAAATAAGTTTAAAAGAATTGGAAAAGATATTTGGCTATGGACGGTAACAGCTGAAATCAGTTTTTCAAATGTTTTATGCGTTTTCTAAAATGTTTACTTAGTTATCTTATTTACGTCATTTCCCTAAATTACGATGTCTTGTTAAAGCATTCAGAAAGTGTTGGAAAGTATATTTTAATCTATGCTTAACGCATGATTTTTCTTACTCGTTTTTTTTTTTTTTTTTTTTTTTTTTTTTTCCTATTTCCCAGATCAGTCTTTTCCTATAAAACATACCAAATCTATTTAGCTCATATTCACAAAGTACAATATACACGGGAATAAAAAATTTAAATAAATATCGCTTATCATGCCGCTCTATAAATAATAGTTGTATTAATATCCGTTAGTTTCCATGTTCGTATTTAATAAAGCAATGACAAATCAAAACAAATTAAAAAACTTTCACATTCTAAATATCAAGCATAGAACTTAATAAAAAAATATGTCAGTTGATAAGCATTGTTTTTTAAGTGGAAAAATGTAAAATGTTTTAGAAGAATAGGACTTCAAAGTAGCGATATTTTGCTAAAAAGTACGGTAAAAAGATAAGATTTTATATTTACAGCAAAATTTTATTTTAAAATTCACCGCTGTATTAATACTTAGAAATTTTTCCAGAGAGAATCATTCGTCTTATATACAATATTTTAAATGAAAATCAAATGTCAAATTAATTGCTTAAGAGGCGCAAAGGCCAACATTGTGAAAAAAATTCCATGCCGGGACTCGAACCCGGGCCATCAGTGTAGCACACTGACATTCTACCGACTAAACCACATGGAACGACGCCCAGCCCGTAAAATTTTTCACTATTACATGTTCGCAAGGCTACAAACGCAGCATAAGATGGAATATTTATCGTGAGCCACCGACATGGGGTAAACACGAAACTTAATTAAATCCAGCATCGATTGAAACTATATTAATAATTGGAAATTTTTCCAGGGAGAAACATTCGCCCTGCATACAACATTTCAAATTAAAATTGCCTTTTAAGCAATTAATTTGAAATTTGACTTTCATTTGAAATATTGTATGCAAGGCGAATGGTTCTCTCTGGAAAAATTTCCAAGTATTAATTTAATTTCAATCAATGCTGGATTTAATTAAGTTTCGTGTTTGCATCATGTGGGTGGTTCACGCTAAATATTCCATCTTTTGCTGCGTTTGTAGCCTTGCCAACATGTAATAGTGAGAAATTTTCCAGCCTGGGTATCGTTCCATGTGATTTAGTCGGTAGAATGTCAGTGTGCTGTACTGATGGCCCGGGTTCGAGTCCCAGCATGGAATCTTTTTCACTATTTGCGTCTTTTAAGCAATTAATTTGAAATTTGATTTTCATTTGAAATCACAGTGTTTATGACAAGTTCGTCACAAATGACACATATTTCACAAATTGGTCACAATGTGACTTCAAAGCATTGTCGCTTTCATCACAGGCTCGTCACTAAGTTAATGCCAAAATAGTCACAAATGACACACTTTTCACAAATTTGTCACACCGTGACTTCACAGAGTGGTCACAATGTGACGTCACAAACGTCCTCTAAAACGGCCATAACGACCTCGCATTCTAGTCACTGTGACGTCACATCGACGTCACGTGACGTCACATCGACGGTCACAAAATCACAGTGTGACTTCACAACGACGTCGCCGTGACGTCACCATGCCTTACGGGATTGTTACTAAAAAATAACAGTATCTTTGTAATCTAAAACTTTCTCACCTGAGTCGTGAATTCTACGCCTTTATTATGGCTGATCTCGTTAAGGTGTATTTACTTCGAAGAATATGAACATTGTTGGACAAAACAAACATTTAATAAACGAAAACTAACATTAAAACTGGTAAATAAACTATCTTTGAACATCTTCAATTGTAAACTTCGTTCATCTCGTCAGAAAATTAATAGAACAACAAAATGACATAAAAATTAAATCGTAAACAAAAATGGGCCATTTTAGTTCACACAGCTTGCTTTTTTTTGCTTCGCACCAAAGAGTTTGGATTTTGAGTTGGAAATTACAACATCCTCTGGCCCAGAAAGATAAGTTATTCTTTATAATTGTCAAGCTCCAATGGATATAGGTGTTGGACTGCTCGCCGAATGAAATTGCCTGTTGCCAGTCTTAAAGTGCAAGCACGAACCTTTCCGTCTCTACCAGGACGAATATCTGTAATAATGCCCAATTTCCACAAAAGCCTTGGCTGATTGTCTTCTTTAATTTTAACAACGGCTCCTTTTTTTACTTGTATGCCTTTGGAGTGATCTGCATAATGGACAGATTTTAAATCCATTAGGTAAAATTGTTTCCACTTTAACCAAAATTGATTTAAGTTTAATCTGTATCTATATCTGCGAGTTATTCACTTTTTGTAGAAGGAATGATCTTTATCTTTTCCAGTGGCAAAGCTGTCAGTCTTTTCCCAACCAGGAAATGTGCTGGACACAAGGGGGTTGGCTCTTTTACATCACTCAATACAAAGGTTAATGGTCGTGAATTCAAAACAGCTTCCACTTCCTGTAAATTGGTTTCAAATTCTTTGTAGTCTAATGAAGATCTTCCAAGGATTTTCTTGAGGCATATCTTCGTTGACGCACCAGTCTTTCGTAGAATCCTCCCCACCACGCTGCTCTCTCTGCGATGAATTTCCATTCAATTCTTTTTTCACTAAAATAATTTTGCACCTCGGGAATTCTTTATCAAATTCCATATCTGCTGCAAATCCCTGTCCGCTTTCTTGAAGGTTTTAGCATTATCGGTGTAAATAATCTTGCAAATACCACGACGTGAGATGAATCTTCGAAAGGCCATTAAAAATTCGGTCGCTGTTAAATTCATAACAATTTCTAGATGCACTGCTCTTACTACTGCGCATGTAAATAAAACAACGTAAACCTTGGTACTATTTTTGAGGTATAAGGGACCTAGGAAATCTGCTCCTGTCACTTCAAACGGTGATGCTTCTTTAATTCTATCTGGAGGAAGGGGTGCAATGTCTTGGCAGTAAGGTTTAGTGCTGAATTTTTTACAGATGATACATCGCCTTAGTATACGTTTTACTTGTTGCCTACCCTTTATAATCCATAAACTTTCTCTTAATTGGGCGAGTGTTTCGGCAACTCCATCGTGAGCTACTTCTTCATGAGCTCTTCCGATTTGAAGGTCTGTAAAATGACTTTTGCTCGGGAGGATAATTGGATGTGCTTCTGAATAACTTAAATTTTAATTCTGGAGTCTTTCTTTTAATCGCATGATTCCATCTTTATCTAAAAACAGATTTAAATTTAGAATTTTTGATTTTCTTGGGATTAATTTCTTCTTAAACAATGCTTCTCTTTCTTCTGGAAAGTATTTCTCTTGCGTCTGTTTTATCCAATATTTCTCGACTTTCAACATTTCTTCAGTACTCAAAGGTCCTGAAAGTTTACTTACATGTATCTTTGTATTGTTCGCAAATCTGAATATCCAGCAGGTGATGCGAAGCAGTCTAGTCAATGTACTGTAATTTTCAATTTTAAAATTTGTATTTTCTTCTCGAGTTACATAGCTAGTTTGGAGAATTTCTGTTCTCTTTGATGATCTTTTCTCTACTTCGGCACCTTTGATATCAATTTCTTTCGTTTCTTGAGGCCAAAATGTTTCATTTTCTTTCAGCAACTTGGGACCGTTAAACCATGTTTCATTTTTCAAAAATGATTCTGCCTTTTCACGTCTGGTTAACAGGTCGGCTGGATTTTCTGAGCCAGGGCAATGCGACCACAAGTTTGGATTTGTTTTTTTCTGTATTTCTCGAATCCTATTATGAACAAAAGGCTTCCATTCTTCAACATTGCCTCTGATGCAATACAGGACAATCATTGAATCTGTCCAGAAATGTAGACTAATTTTCATTTCTTTGAAAAGATGTTGTACATAGGCTGTAAGTCTAGTCCCTACTATTGCGCTCATTAGTTCCAATCTTGGCAGAGATAATTTCTTGACTAGAGCAACTCTGACTTTGGAAATGATAAAACTAGTAAATATTTGTTCGTAACACGATATCTTAGATAAACAACAGATCCATAAGCTTTGGAACTTGCATCGTTAAAACAGTGTAATTGTAGATCTTGAATCGCATCTTTTGAATGTTCACCAAAATAATATCTTGCAATCTTTGCAGCTTCAATAGAACTTAGTTGCTTGCACCACTTAATCCATTTATTGTGCATATCTTCATTCAATTCATCTTCCCAATTCAGACCTTCTTTCCAAATTTCTTGCATAAGAATTCTTGCAGTTACAGTAAAAGGGTTTAAAATTCCTATGGGATCATATATTCTTCCTATCATCTTTAAAACTTCTCTTTTGGTTACACCATTATTTTTATCGTCAAATTTCAAAAGATTCTGTAATTCGACTTTCAAATAATCTTCGGTATTCCATTTATAACCTAGAACCTTTGTATAAGCAGAATTTTTATGGACAGTTTCTTCCTTTAAGTCAAATTGCGACTGAAGACTTTCGGAATTTGTAGTCCACTTGCGAATATTGAAATTAGCCTCTTTCAAAATGGTCTTAACCTCAGCATATACCTTCAAACCTTGTGATTCTTCATTTACACCAGCGAGTAAATCATCAACATACAGACAATCATTAAACAGATCAAACATATCTGGAAATGTGGATTTGTATTTCTTGATATGATGTTTTATCGTTGCAGATAACAGAAATGAACTAGGCTTCGCTCCGAATAAAACTCTGGTCATTCGTAATGTTTTCAACTTTAAATTTGACCCTGGATTAGGAGAATTTTCAATCCATAAAAATCTAACAGCATCTCTATTTGCAGGATCTAAACTAATTTGCAAATATGTCTGTTCAATATCGCCAGTGATTGCAATTTTATGTAATCGAAACCGAAGTAAAACATCGAGTATATCTGGATTTAAATTTGGACCCCCATGTAAACAGTGATTCAACGAAATAGATTCGGAAGAATAAGAAGACGCATCGAAAACTACTCTAAGTTTGGTAGTTGTTTTGTCTTCACGTATAACTGCTTGATGAGGCATATAGTAAGATACTGAGTTTGGCTTCGAATTAACAACTTCTGCCATTCCTTTCTCTAAATAATTATCTATAACATTGGCATATTTTTCATAAAATTCTGGACATTTCTCAAATTTCTTATTTAAACTATATCTTTTTCTCGCTAACTCATAATTATCCGTTAATTCAACAACTCTTTCATTCCAGGGAAACTGCACTTGATACTTATTATTCTTAAATTTAACAGTTTTATTATAATTTTCCAAAACTGCATTCTCTATATCCGATTGTTCCTTTTCTGGTTTTATTCTAATAGTTTCTAACTCCCAGAAAACCTTTAAAGTATTATTTACATCGGTATTCCTATCCAACTCAACATGCTCCGAAACAGTTTTCATAACGCTAATTGAAGTTTATAAAATATTAGCACTTTAGACGCAGTAGAACCATTAACAGTCCATCCTAAATTGTTTCAGAAAGTACAAGATCATTATGAAAGTCTATGAAGCTTCCCTGTTACCATTTTCCAATAACAATAACTTCCGATCAAAATAGATAATCGAAAATATTTTGAATCTCTATAGGGTCTATCAGCTAATTGCAATTTATTTCTATATACAAAATCTCGTATTCTCTTCTCGGGTACGGTTCACTAATTTCAGGTGTCTCTAACACTTCAATCGTAATACTTTTATTCAGCATTTCGGGATTTTTCAAAGGAATTCTGTATCGCTTACGTTTCTGATTTATCGCGGCTTTAGAGCCAAAAGCGTGAATTGTAACATCTTCTTCTCCCACTACTTGTAAACCTAATTTTTCTGCAACGTTACTCAGTATAAATGATCT
Organism: Maratus speciosus; assembly: GCA_963932465.1. Lineage (NCBI taxonomy): Eukaryota > Metazoa > Arthropoda > Arachnida > Araneae > Salticidae > Maratus > Maratus speciosus. The sequence goes on along the minus strand of CAWVRF010000002.1, from coordinate 1,957,364 downwards.
CTGCAACCCTAAGTCATATAATAGACGTAATTTCGATTTATGTTCTTTTCCGATAGCTAATGTAGTAGCGGTTTGCAAATAAATATCTCGTGTTACGTTCCCATTTTGAATTGATGAAACTAATGTATCTGTTATTTCCCCTTTATTCTCACTTTCTTCACAAATCACTGAATTATGCCTCCGAAAACAAAATTTACATCTATTTTTAGACTTACAATTTTTAACTAGGTGAAATCGCTTCAAACATAAGAAACATCTTGCTTGACTCTTTATAGCATTTTTCTTCTCTTCTATAGTTTTAGAACAAGTTTCTATATCGTGGCTTTCTGAACAGAATATGCATTTATTCTCAACTTTCGTACTCAAAATAGCTGCCGTAGGCATTTTGTGCTTAAATGATTTACTATTAACAAAATCCCTGTCTGAAAATTCTTTTTTTACAACTACTTTGTTTCCAAATCTTGTATCGTCATCTGATTCTTTCTTGCCAAACGAAAATGTGCGATCTCTTGTTTCCATTTCCACCCTCAAATAATCTAATAGCTTTGAAACATTCCACGATTCTGCTTCATTTTTATTTTCTCTGTTATAATTCAACATTAAGCTAATGTTATACAAATTACGCGATTCTTTCAAATTAGAAGGATTACGGACATGTGGCAAATTTAATAACTTATTAATATGTGACCTGATCAACATTTCCTTTTTTCCGTAGCGACTCTCTAAAATATTTACAGCCATATCATAATTTTCTTCGGAAACTAATAATCTTTGAATGGCAGTTTGCGCCTCTGATTTTAGGAGACTTTTCAAATATGTAAATTTATCTATTTTGCTTATTTCATCATTGTCATGAATAGCTGATTTAAACTGACTGTAAAATTCTTGCCAGTTCTCTAAATTACCGTCGAATTTCTCAATGTTTAGCTTAGGCGGGTTAACGCGAATCCTATGTTTGGCCATAAAAGGCAAATTGGCGTTCATATCACTAGGGGCAACCGCCAAATTTGAAGCGATATTACTTTCTTCTTTCTGTAAATCCTTCATTTTACGATTTAATTTTGTTTTAACGGAAATAAACTTTTCCCTATACTCTTGGTTGGATTCAAAATCCGACTCTAAACTTTTTAAATATTTTATTTCTCCCTCAATATTCTTACATAATTCAAGAAATTGATTCTCTTATCATTAATTTGTGCTAACGACTCTTCTAACCAAAGCATATCAATTGTACTATCGGATTTTTCAAATACATCATTGATATTATTCATGAGCTTCGTTGCGCTAGATTTAATAACTTTCCGTTTCGACTTCAATGCATCTAAATTTTCCATTTTAATATTCTCAAAGGAAATAAATACTTATCAAATAATATTTCAACCAAAATAAAAGCGCGACGTATGGGCGCCAAACTGTTACTAAAAAATAACAGTATCTTTGTAATCAAAAACTTTCTCACCTGAGTCGTGAATTCTACGCCTTTATTATGGCTGATCTCGTTAAGGTGTATTTACTTCGAAGAATATGAACACTGTTGGACAAAACAAACATTTAATAAACGAAAACTAACATTAAAACTGGTAAATAAACTATCTTTGAACATCTTCAATTTTAAACTTGGTTCATCTCGTCAGAAAATTAATAGAACAACAAAATGACATAAAAATTAAATCGTAAACAAAAATGGGCCATTTTAGTTCACACAGCTTGCTTTTTCTGCTTCGCACCAAAGAGTTTGGATTTTGAGTCGGAAATTACAACACATATAGGCGGTATATTTACATGCAATAATACAGTCAGTACGGACTTACGAAATGTAAACTTATAAGCGGGTTGACCTTATAAGCGGGTGACCTTATAGCCGGTACTGACTGTATATAGATTTAAAAAAAAAAAAAAAAAAAAAAAAGGAAACTCTACAATGTCTTACCTTAGAAATATTTTTTGCTGTGTGAAGAGTTAGGGTCGAGGAGGATTGAGATATCGATTAATGATTATTTATTTTTTATAATAAATTAACAAAAATGGACATTTTAAAAGTGTATCCTGGGAGAGAGAGTGGATTTAGGTAGAATAAAAATAAAATAAATGGAAATGTCACAAATTCTCACCCTAAAAACATGCAAAATATGCTTAGTGTGGACGTTCAAGTGATAAATTAAAATGAACTAAAATAATCGTAATATTACATAAAATTTAAATGATAAATAACCATTTCATTGAAAAGAAATATGCCCAGTTTTCAATAAATTTTGCTCATAAAAATCTACTACCAATAAAAATATTCAAAAGGAGGGAATACTGAAAAAAAAAGGGGGGGGGGGGGCAATGGTTATTATTATTGTTATTTATTTATTGAGGAATCTAAAAGGATTTTGTGAAATCAAAATATTTTTCTTAGCACGCACATCTAATAAGAAAATCGCTAATACATTCCTAATGTTTATAATAAGTACCTTATGAAAACAAATTTTTAAGATGCAAGATATCACTACAAGAAAAAAAATAAATATTTCTGCTATATATTTAAATATCAGAAATAGTTAATCCTTTTTTAATACAAATTCGCATTATTAAAGAAAATTTTTTGGGGGGAAAAAAAGGGGGTGTGATTTGAGGAAAGGTTTGTCTATAATAATTTTTAACTGAATTATTAAGGAAATTTGTGTAATGTTAGAGAAAAATAAAAAGTTTCGAACTCAATTTTTCTTTACGATTAAATTAATAAAAAAAGTGTACTTTGTAATAATATAAAAAGTACCTAATAATAGTAAATTTTTTATCATAAAATTGGTTATTTTAATATCAATATGAAAATGATAAATGACCAAATTAAAGGGGCTTATAAACATTTCTGCTTAAAACTATTAACAATTTTTTTGTATAATGAGTCTTAAAGCGTTCTCAGTAAATTTACTAACAAACTGACTGTAACGTAGATGAGGAAAAGCAAAATATGTAATTTACTAAAGAAATTTGCTAAATTATATGTTAATAACACGTGAAACAATGTAAAATGCATCAAACAAAATCTTATTTTCAGAATGAAAGATGAATGTTTTAATTTAATTTTAACATCAACGTTGTGTGATCAACGCTCTGTATAAGGGGAAATCAGACCGGAGCCGAGAGCCCAGATAAGGGGCTGGACGTTAATTCTCCCCGGCTCTTCTATTCCTCTATCCCCACCTGCTGTATTAATGGACTAAGCCGTTACATTACATAGTGAGCCACTCTTCGAAAGAGCCGCTGTATAGCGGTTAATCGTTTAATAGGTCTAGTATGTTTATGTAACTTTATCGACAAGACATTGAATCGCTCGCAATGGCGTTCAATGTTATTTAACGTTGAACTTATACAGTCTTAGCTACTTTACTGAAACAAGCAATAATTATAAATAAAAAATATCTTCAAAATTTTCCCGGGTTGAGTTTGTTTCTTTCAAAGCAATTGAAAACAAAATTGCTGAAGAGATCGGAATCTTAAATTTCTTTCGTATTTAATAATAGAACCGAAAATAGTCAATTCTAATTCAAAAGGTGAAGAATACCATTAAGGAAACTGATAGCGGATATTTTTTATGCTATTAAAATGGTAAAAAAAAGAACCCAAAGAAATTTTTAATTATACAAAATTACTTACTAATTGACTTGTATTTCGTCTCTCACCGACATTCATCATAAAAGTTTCAGTCTAGGTATCCAATAAATGATTCAATAATATCAACCTATTCGATCAAACAAATTTAAACGATTAATTTGTTATTTTAAATTTTGTGACGTTTTCATTCTCTGACGAACTTGAAATTCAGAATAAAATTTTCTGCTTGTTGAATATTTATCATCTAAAAAATAAAATGTATACTTTGAAGATGTTAAAATTTTATCAGTTTCGCCCATCCCCAATCATGCGAGATCCAGTGCGTTCAAGTGCATTTGTAGTGACCTATTTCGACGTTCATTATTTTAAAAAGGGAACATAAAAATTGGCTAATAGTTTTCCCTTGTGCCGCAAGAATGAGAAGTCTTGTCGCTCTAGACAAACATTCATTTGAGCCTTTCGGGGCTGCAGCGAACAATGTAAAACGAAGAGGAAAGAGAGAGATTTCTTCCATTCCGAAAAAGATGAATTTTATTCAAACTGAAGAGAAGCAGAAGTCTTCTGAAATCTCTGCCACGAATAGGTGATGAGGTATTTTACTCATGCCAGAAATTGAAGAAATATCAAGCCGACCCAAGAAAATAACTAATGACAAAATATATGGAACACTTGGCGAATTCGCCCATCGGACTCACTATATACGTTGGAAATAGAGTGAAAAAAAAATTAAAAAGTGTGGTGCAGAAGATTTTTCCAAACACTATCGATTGTTGTTGCAAATCCTATCTATCTTTCTGGATTAAAGTGTAAATGACTCCCATGTGGTGCGCCGGTAAACAACAAATCTCGCTCCGATTCAAAGATGTTATATGTCTGATGGTGACTATTCTGGCGAATTTTTCATACTCCGACTCACTCCTCAGATGTGAAGATCCATGAAATCACACCGCCACACTCACAACACACCAAAATAAATAGGACACAACATTCAGTAACATTTTCGAAGTAAAAAATCTCCTCAAGAACATCGTAGTGTATAGGGTAACAACCCCACCCAGCATCAAAATTTGGATTTCAAGGTGGGTGGAGTCACCGTTTCGTAATTCCTTAATCGAATGAGATGGCCGCGTACAAATAAATAAACGAATAAATTAATACATTTTTAAAATGTTTATATATACATATTATGGACAGGATTTTTCAGATTTGGTATAACAAAAAATTCTACTCGATTGTCAAACTAATTTACCCCACCTCCTTCCGCCGTGATGGACAAAAAAAGCGTAAAAGTTTTTTATGAATGAATTGAGAAAAATTAACATGCATAGTTAAGAATTATTTGTTATGCAGTTTAGAAGAGTACATAATTTAGAAAGATAATGTAAGCCGAGTTTTCTAATCTAACTTATCAAAATTATATAGATATATATAATTAAAGGGGAAAAAAAGAAATGCTGTTCGGAAAAGGGTGATTGCTTCAAATGTTACAAAATCTATATCTGATGAGGGCGGGGCGTATCGACGAATTGGCGCTGAAGGAAAACTGTTTTTTGCTAATTTTCCTGTTCTTCTAGTCAATCCAATAACTACGATTTTATTATTTAAAGTTTACATTGGATAAATTTCTTTTGGCCAAATTAAAAATAAAAGGTAAATATATTTTTTTTTCGATACATTTAACACGTTCACGCCGGCGCGGTGGGTCACAGTCGACTGTCTCAGAGTTGTCAAGTCTCCGGCTTTTTGCACACTACTGTTATTTTAGAGAACATGTTATTCCTTTAAATCGACCAATTGTTCTAATTAAATAAAACAACATTTTCTGTATTAAAATACTGGTATCCAAAAGGCCGGAGATTTGCCAGCTCTGAGACAGTTGAGTGTGACCCACCGCGCCGGCGTGAACGTGTTAAGAGAGAGAAGAAATGACGTCCTAGTTTCATACGGGTCCCGTTATTTTCCAAGTGAAATATAAGTATTTTTTTTTTTACAAAAAAATACTTATATTTAAAATTTTAATAATTTAAAAATACTGAGTATTTTTTTTTAAATAAAATAACAAATCTAGAGTAAACGCTCGAAATTTCGCCTCTTTTCAGGAGAGATTTTCTATAAGAAAATACGGGCACCGAAGAATTTCCTGGTCTGGAAATTCCAGGACCCGTACGAACCCTGACGTTTGTGTTTGCTTAATAAATCATATTTTGTAACACCAGCTTTTATTCTTTGAAAAGATGGAAAGAACATGAAAAGATGGTTTAGGGCAACAATTTAGTTTCATGTAAATGATAAAAAAAAAATGTATTGTTTAGAAATGATGCAAGATTTTTAATATGGCGTGTGGCCTCCTCGAACAGGTAAGACATCTGTTGCACATCTGTTTTCCATGGATACGATGAGGTTATCGATAAGACTTTGCGGAATAATGTTCTACTGCTCAAGAATTGCAATCCCCAAGTCCCGGACAGTAAAAGGAGGCCTTGGTCTCACAGCAATAAGTCGTCTGAGTATGTCTCAAACATGCTCGATCGGATTTAGGTCAGGTGAGCATGCTGGCCATTCCATACGCTGTATTGTTTTATCTTCAAGCATTTTTTCCACAAGACGAACTGTATGAGGTCTGGCATTATCATGCATGGAAAAAAAATCACTAATTGCTGCAACGTAAAATACGACATGAAGTCTCAGTATCTCGTCTGTATAACTTCGGACCGTCAAAGTGCCATTCCGAATTATATGCAGACCCGAACGCCCACCTATGCTGATTCCAGCCCATAGCATGAACCCACCTCGTCTGTAATGTGATCTTTCACGAACGAATATGGAATTATTTTGAGTCACTCTTTCTCTCCATGCCGAAACATATCAGATGTCACATCCAGACTGAATCGGGACTCGTCTGTAAACAGAATTTGACTCCAACAAGGTTGCCTCCAAACTCGATTTTCAGTTTGCCCACCTTTTTTGGGCCGCACAGTTGCTTGAGATCAACGGAACACAGACCATTGGCTTACGTGCACAGAGACCACCCTAATGAAGCCTATTTCGGACTCTTTGGCTGGAAACCCTTCGTCCTGTGGCCAAGAACAACTGTGTTTGCAGCAGAGTACCCGTTACGTCTCGACGAGCTGTTAACAGGATATATTGGTCATCAGTTTCTATGGTAGCACATGGCCGACCTTGCCCTTGTCGATTTCTACCATTCCATGTGTCTTGGAATCGATTCCACAGCCTTGCAGTGGCACTTCTTGCAACCCCATCAGCGTCCGCTACACTTCGTTGTGCTTCCCCAGATTCAACTGTCCCGATAACACAAGCCATAGATTTCGTTAAATCACATTGTTGTGACATTTTCAAGTCACCTTTTCTCAAAACACAAGCTGAGCAATTGAATTTTACAACTGAGACGGTGAAACAGACGTTTCTGCAAAATCCCGATTTCTACACTAATCTCCTTTTTCTACTTTTTGGCGTCATAAACTTTAATTTGCATGTGAAAGTTTTCTACTACGCTTTAAATTATTACCCGACTGAAAAGAAGGGTTATGTGTTTTACACGTATCTGTGTATGTGGATTTCTTTATACCCCCGAAACATCCCAACGGCTGGATGGATTTTAATGAAGGAGGTCTCTATCCATTCGTCTTAACGGCCCGATGGTTATAGGCTAGGTTTTGTTTTTATAAATTCAAAATTGGGGCCGTAAACTACAAAATGGTGATAGAGACAAAAAAAATGTACGCACCCTAATGAGTGGCCTATTATTGGATAGGTCTTTCAAAATGAAGACGATGTTTCATTGACTCCTTTACAGTCAGAAGCTCCGTTAAAATATTACACCACCTGGAAGTTGTGTAGGAAGGATCTCTAGCTTGACTGCAACTCTAACCATCCTAGACATCTATAGACCTCATCAAAACAGTGTTTATAGATAGGAACTAACCATTCAACACTACTTAAAAGTCATCAATACAAGTAAATAATAATAATAATAAAAAATAGGTAAGTAATATAAATAAGTAATCTTAAAAAAAAAATATATTTTAAGTTAATTCCTACTTAGGTCAATAAGAGAACTTTTTTCTCCCATTCTTCTTTCCTTTTGAGTGGCGCTTAAAATGCCTTGATCAAGAAGAGGGCTCTCTGGGTCTTAAAATACCTTGATCAAGAAAAGGGCTCTCTCGATTATTGAAAATTAATTAATAAAATTTAATTAATGAATTAATATTTGAAAAAAAAACTGGATTAACATCAAGTGTCATCCACTACAAGTTTAAAAAAATTTATTTGAGCTTGATTGGATGAATAATGAGTACTATTTTAGTAACGATTAAACATTTGAACAAGATATATATAACGAGAGTGTGAGCTAATAGTGGGAATTGAAAAAAAAGTAGTTTCACATGGATGAGAAATAATTAATGAGTTCGCTTTTTACTCAGTCGGGTTTTTTGATTTTTTAAATTTAATTGTTTATGGATGTTTTATTTTATGTTACTTATCGGTGTAAATATTTGCGTAATTTTGTTAAAACCATGTACACTCCCCTAATTGTTTTGAGCATTGTAGTGCATTGTAATACACTTAATTGACTACTTCAGATGAGGTTTTCTTTTATTTAGGTTTAAAGTTTTAAATTATTTTAGGTTTTAATTTTTAAAATTGAATTTTAACTGCTAGTGTAAATGATTATGTATCTATTGAACCTGCTTCTACCTGAAAAAGTAAAAATGATCTGATCTGGATGTATACAATAACAGAAAAACTCATTTATAGATTATTAATACTGAATTCGATGCGACATTATTGAGTAAAAAAAGTATAATAAATAAGTTAGGAATCGAATTTAGTTTAAGTGTAAAAATATTTAAGTAAAAATTCTATAAACATTCATTATTGGATTTTATCTGAGTTAAAATATTTCTATGGCACGTTAGAATTTTGGTACATAAAAATTTTGAAATTTTTGGCACGCCTAGTCAAAAAGGTTCGCCATTCCTGACTATAAATAGGAATAATTAGTTTTAATTTCGAAAAATCTTCCATCCTAGAATAGTTTAAACATTTATTTTTTGCGTTCACCCAGTCTATACGTTTCTCGACAATGATATCCATCCACACGTCTAAAGTAAAAATATCTATTGAAAGACAAGATCCCCCACCCGGCTGCTTTTTCAAGAAGGCTCACGTTTTGAGCACTTTATCGCCAGAGTAACGGTTGGCGCGGGGATGAAGTCAATGCTACGCACCCTTTCTTGTTCCTGACTTCTTACGCGTAGCGAACAACAACCCCATTCCTTTGCTGAGAGCTTTTTGCTTTTAAAACAAAGAGCTTTTTCGCATTAAAATGCTTTTAATTGCACAATATACATAATTCAAACATAAGTTATGTTTTTCAGTTCAATAATATTCATTTATTTCATTAATTCGCTATGTTCGAAGAAATTGAGAACGTATTTTATTTTTTAGGAAAAATAAAAACAGGCGTAAAGATTTTTTGGTAATAAATATAATTCTATTGATCATGTTTTTATGACACAATTGAACTTAGTTTCATTAGCATTACTACTGAATTAATTTAGTTTTATTATTATTATTATTATTAAGCGGCATCATTGTGTGACGTGTTGATTGCATTAATAAAACATATTTTCACTGAAATAATTCATTAAATTTTTTTTAATTTAATTGCGATTAGACGTTAATAGGAAGTTGAAACTAAAATCAATTCGATTATAATTAGATTGAACGATAAATCATAAATTATTTAGCTGTATCCTGCAATTAAATCAATCAGTTAAAATAATTGCAAGTTGATGCATGCAATTAAATCAATTACTGTTACATTTTAACGCTGTTAAATCTTTATCATTATTTGAGTTTTTATGAAAAAAACATTGGTCTGCACAAACCCTAGTGCACAAAATTAAAAATCTTTAAAATTCTTCAGTTTTTTATTTTAAAATTTTTGCCATATTTTTAAATATTTCGTCAGTTGTTTTATTTGTTATTTTAAAATAGTCATTCGCCATATTTGAGTAAATCATTTAAATTCTCTCGGATGAAATTTCTCCCCCCCCCCCCTTACACACACACTCCATTTTTCGTCACTCTGCACATACATTGCACTATTTATTAAGTTGAAGGTGGCAGTAAAATAATGATCAATCGTCTGAGGCAACCTCCCATTTCGAATTTTCTCTTATCCTTCCCCCCACACTCTCCTCCAGCACACTATTTTTTGACCATTTAAAATTCATTGTTACCTTGCAGAAAAGATGAGTTAAAATTGTGTTTTGCTCTATCTGTTGATTTTCAAATAACAAATAAATAATTTACCATTAAAAAAAAACAAAAGGAAAGAAATAGAATGAAAGATTAAAAAAAATAATAATAAATCAGGATTAACCTTTTGTGCACACGCTTTCATTTTTTTTTTTAAATTCATTACATTTTTTGAAATTTTCTGTCCTATTGATGACTTTGAAGTAACTATAAGAAAGGACCCATTATTCAAATTATGCCCACCCCCCCGAAGAAAAAGTAAAGCTTGTTTTTATTCCCCCCCCCCCCCCAAAAAAAAAGTTAAATATTCCAAGTTTTTAATTTTTTGGCTTATTTTTCTATTTGTTAATTGATAAATTTAACAATTTAAATCTACAGCCCCTCACTATCATACATAGTTAAAAAATTTCTCTAGTGATTTTATTTGTTACTTTGAAGTAACTAAAGATAGTCATTCAATATTCTTTCTCCACCACCACCCCTTAAGAATTTCATCTCACATTAAAAAGGCAATTTCTAAACATCCTGGTTGTGGGTGTGATAGTTTTTTTTCTCCTGGTTTAGCCTATTTTCACTCGACTTTGGATACTGTTTCTGTAGAATGATTTTGGTGTTAAATCTACCCTATATCTATAAAATCCTAATGAAACGAATTTATGAAACGAATATATGAAACGCCTGAAATGTATCGATTCTTTGAATCGACTGATTAAACAACTGATTTAGTTTCACGGCGATTTCTCCTAAAATATGGAATACTTTGCGAAGAAATTAACACCAAAAATCCGTGTTGATCCACAGATCTCAAAACTGGTATTAGAATTTTTAAATTCGAATTAGTTTTCGAAATATTAATTTTTTTTCTAATTTTAAATACATTTTTTCTAATGATGGCAACTCAAATTTTAATCATAACAGAAATTTTTTTTTCATAATTCAGAAAAGGTTACTATTTTAAATTAATTTGGCGACAGTTGGGCCTCCTTTAAATGTATGCTAAGAATAATGCTTTTTTTTTATTATTTCGTTATAATTTTATTAAATACAAAACTTTCATTTAAAAATGAAACATTTAAATTGATGGCTTTCACTTCTTAAAAAAAAAAAAAAAAAAAAAAAAAAACCGAAAAGAAAAATATTAGACACAGATGTCATATACGCACCGGGGTACCTAATTGGCGCACAAATGGCATTATTTTGATAGACATGGTAAACCGGCTATTGTTGTTTATTTAATAATAAATGTATATTTACTTTTATTTCTTTTTGAAATTTATATAAATTATTTTGTTCTATAGAAATTAATTATTTTTTTGCTATTTCCTTTTGAAAATAATAGAAAATAATTAAGAAATACGGTACAATGTAGTAGTTATTCCGTCACCCAATTTCGCAAATTATATAAATCGCCAAACCACTCGCCAAATTGTACAGATTGACAAAATTTTTATTTTAAATAGCGAAAGAACAAATAAATTAGTATAACATTAATAAATATAAAAATAAAACGTCGAAATAAAAATCACTTGATGACGTAAACACGTGTCAAAAGGTCAAGTGAATGAAAGTCACTAAAAGTCACTAAAAGTCAAGTGAATGTGACATTTACAATCAAGCATTATTGACATTTAATCTTATAGTTCGCGATAGATTTTTTGTCGTCGGGATAACTAAATAGTACCAAAAATACATATGTAACTGGTATTCGAAAACGAGGCTTTCGCCAAATTTTCGTAAAAAAAAAAAAAAAAAAAAAAATCGTGCCAAACATGCGGTACGTATATGACATCTGGCGAAATATTAAATTATGTAACAAACCATGACATTTAATTTCAACTTCAAATCAATGTTTTAATTTACCACTCGAACAATAAAAAAAAATGCTAACTGGCGAGTTGAAAAAAAGATACTGGCGAGATTTGCATCCGGCTTTTTTTTCTTTCGGCACAGATGTCATATACGGCCCCATATTGGCGCGATTTTTTTCGGACGCCAATGTCATATACGCAACGGGTACTTAACTGGCGCCAAAGTATCGTTATTTTGCTTGATATGTTAAGCCGGATGTTGTTGTTTATGCTGTTGATGCGTTCCCCAAATTGGCGTTGGAAAAAAATCGCGCCAATATGTGAATGCCAATATATGACATTTGTTCCAAACTTTCATATGAAAGGCGAAGGGATCAGATCGTATGTATTTATGGCATTTCATGACTTGAACTATTATAATATAGATGAAATGATGGGGATAGAATAATATTTGGCCACTTATCACCTGTGCCTGGATAACATTAAAGTATCAAAATGGCACCTAGAGTATAAAAAGCAAAGTGTTCCGCCCGGAACTGTTGATGATAGTCACATGATTTAGGCTATTGTTATAGAGATTGTTTTAAAATATCGGATGACAAAGACTCTGAATGCTTAATTCATTTTATTTTAGCTTCTTTTCAAATGTTTAACTGATCCTCTTTAATCAAAAACAAAAACAACCATTGGATGTCTTAACAGCAACTGATTCTCCATTAAATTTTTGCCATCAAAGGGAATTGAATGGAAACCCGTTTACAGGGAGATCTGCACAGCTTTTTCAGTATAATTTAATCTTCTCTAATATTTTTAAAACCCATTAGATTTTTAGATTTTCAAATTCTGCGGCGTCTGAACGGGGGCTTGCAGGGGGCAGAGCCCCCTAGTTAATTATATAAGTTCATCGCTGAAAATATACTAACTTTCTGCCACAGGTATTTTTTTAAATCTGTGTTTATATACATCAAAATGTACTGAAACTGCATTAATTCATCATCCCCATAAATCCATCTTTATATGTAATCATATATCTAAATTTATGAATGTAATGAATTTTTGTTTAACAGGTATGGAATTAATAATACTCAATTGAATGAAAATGTAGATTTTTGAGGGGATCAAATAATCAAAATTTTAGTGTATATAACCAAAAGTAATAAAAGCCTTTGATAAAACAGAGTATAAGAGTTCGGTAATACAATTTCTTTCGAAGAAGATTTCTTTTCATCTAGAACACATAATTGAAGATATTTCTTTAATTTAGGTAGGACTGTTATTCTAAAATATGCTAGTTCGTCTTCTGCAATTTCGGTTCAAAACAAAACACAAGGCGACGATTGGCGTTAGGGCTGGCTGAGCGTTCTCGCTTTCGCCAACTCGCCAAGGCTGGTGCTGAAAACGTGAGCCTTCCTGAAAAAGCCACCCGGCTTGGACCCCGGTCGGCAGAACGAACACTGCTTTCAGAACCTTTTTTTATGGCAGATCGACCGAAAATCCGGTTTCGTTTCAGATTTCGGCCGAAAATCCGTTTTAGGCGAAAATGCTGCTGAGAATTCGACCGGACCGAATCTTTCTGTATTCCAACTATCTCATTTCTTTCTTCGGGGATTTTCAACTTTACTCATTCATTTTAGCTGCATCGTCTCCAATGATCGTCCTCCTCTTTATGGATTGCCATGAACTTCACTGTCTATAATGATCAGTCATGACCGTGAAGTGCGCACAAGACGTGAGTGCAAATGATAAAGCAAGCAATGCCTATGGGACTCCATTTTGAAGACGCTTTTCGCGTGCTCGCTAAAAGCTGCTGAGTGCTGACTGAGTCCTAGAAAATGTTTAGTTTGAAACAGCAGAAGTGTTTGAAATACTCTTTGAAAAAGTTCTAGTAGAAAATGAATCTAGGTGTGTATACTTAAAACATTTCTTAATGAGATAAAAATCTGTATCATTAGAAAGTCATTTTGTACCGTTCATAAATGAATGACATTTTATGTTATATGGAAATAAAACGTTTTGATAATAATAAGCACGACGCAGCAGACCTCCCTTCCCGCTTTTCCGTGTCTTTAATTTGTGTAATTTTTGAGATATAGCTTTTGCGAAAATTGTGAAAAATTTAGCATAGCAGCGCCACCTGTTGTGCGATTTACTCCAAAAGCTAATCAGTAACAGCTTACATAAACGTCTAACTGAATATGAAATTTGATGAAAATTCGTGCATTAGTGTTGTGACGATTTGGACGCCACAACACACAGGGTCACGCGACAGTAAAATGATTAGTACAATAAAAACAGTTATCCCGATCTGCGTTGTGAAAAGATCTAATGGGATAATGTTATTTAATAAATTAGGAGAGAAGAAAATTTTGGAATAAAATTAATTTTGGCAATAACTCAAGGACGACTTATTTAACGTTGAAATGGAAATATCGAACTTGTAGGTTGCATAAGGAAACGTCCAATTCTAATAATTCCAAAATATTAGATACCATAAATTATGAATATTATCTAAAAGTGAACTAGGAAGGAATTCAAGGAAAGACTTATAAGTATACACACATAAACAAACTTTATTTTCATTTATATAAAATTCATAACTCAAATATGACTTTCTTATATCATAATAATCTTTTCAAATTATCTACTATTTTATCAGAATATAACATAGTTCCATTCTCATTAGAACAGCAAAGCTTTCATCTAAATTATACTTTGTTACTTATTTTTTTTTAGCAATTTATGTTATCTTATGCTTGCCCCTTTTGTTCACAGCACGATCCGATGATGGGGCTTTTGCCAAAATTTTAATCAAAATTTTATTTATGAAAAATAGTATTCCCGTTATCATTAAAATCTTTATCATAAACAATCATAATATTCAATGACATAAGATTATGTACTTTAGTGGAAATTTAGAAAATTAGTTGCTTAATATTAAATGTACACATCATAAGAAAGCATGAAAACAATAGCCACGAATATATTGAAATAAATACAAGGAATTTCTCACCCAAACAGACTTCGATCTTTTCTGTAATCATCCAAATCATACAGTTCACTCACAGTTCATGGAATCCTAAACACAAGTAAGTTCATCGGGGCATAAAGTTCCTTTTTTATATATATATATATAGTTCATGGGGATCTTTCACAAACCAATTTCACTTTCTTTCGGCACTCTGTGACGCATGAAAATTAGGGCTCCATCTCCACAATGTACACTTTTATAGGCGAAATCTGCTGATGTATCATATCTTCGTTGCATTCTCATCTCATAACTAACCACCGAGCTTACATCTTCAAATCAGGTGAATACTTCTGTAAAATTCTGCATCAGTTAATTTCCCGGACAAAGACTTGTCTGCTCTCAGCGATCTTTGTCAATAGATCATGACAAGGACAGGTCCACTCTCAGCATTAACTTTCATCATCATTTTCTTTTTTTCTGCATCAATCATTTTTTTGTGACAAAGATTTGTCTGCTTTCAGCATTCATTTCAATCGCTAAATTTTGTATTGTCCTTAAAATTTGCTGCGAAAGAACTTGGTGTAAAATTTTGAAGTATCTGGGTCGTCGTAGAGGAAGTCACATCTTAACAAAAATTATAGAACCTCTTGAGGACGAGACACAAGACTTAATCCTCTTTTCTCCCTCCTTCTTCCCAGATCCAATTTTTTTGGGAGGGCTAAATTAATCCAGAGCTGTCGTTCTGATTGGAGGCTACTCCTGGTCCTTTATTGGTACTCTAGACATGCCTATCTATGGGCGTGCCAATTTATTTTTTCACTGCATAGCATTAACTTAATTTTTGCCCCTTGCGCCAGGTTTCTCATGGGAGTCACCACCCACGTTGAGTGTTGTAAAACCATCTTAATTGATAGAAAATTTATGGTTTCAACATCGTAAATTTTCTATTTTTTATATCATAATAATCTTTTCAAATTATCTACTATTTTATCAGAATATAACATAGTTCCATTCTCATTAGAACAGCAAAGCTTTCATCTAAATTATACTTTGTTACTTATTTTTTTTTTAGCAATTTATGTTATCTTATGCTTGCAACCTTTTGTTCACAGCACGATCCGATGATGGGGCTTTTGCCAAAATTTTAATCAAAATTTTATTTATGAAAAATAGTATTCCCGTTATCATTAAAATCTTTATCATAAACAATCATAATATTCAATGACATAAGATTATGTACTTTAGTGGAAATTTAGAAAATTAGTTGCTTAATATTAAATGTACACATCATAAGAAAGCATGAAAACAATAGCCACGAATATATTGAATCAAATATAAGGAATTTCTCACCCAAACAGACTTCGGTCTTTTCTGTAATCATCCAAATCATACAGTTCACTCATAGTTCATGGAATCCTAAACACAAGTAAGTTCATCGGGGCATAAAGTTCCTTTTTCTTATATATATATAGTTCATGGGGATCTTTCACAAACCAATTTCACTTTCTTTCGGCACTCTGTGACGCATGAAAATTAGGGCTCCATCTCCACAATGTACACTTTTATAGGCGAAATCTGCTGATGTATCATATCTTCGTTGGATTCTCATCTCATCACTAACCACCGAGCTTACATCTTCAAATCAGGTGAATACTTCTGTAAAATTCTGCATCAGTTAATTTCCCGGACAAAGACTTGTCTGCTCTCAGCGATCTTTGTCAATAGATCATGACAAGGACAGGTCCACTCTCAGCATTAATTTTCATCATCATTTTCTTTTTTTCTGCATCAATCAGTTTTTTGTGACAAAGATTTGTCTGCTTTCAGCATTCATTTCAATCGCTAAATTTTGTATTGTCCTTAAAATTTGCTGCGAAAGAACTTGGTGTAAAATTTTGAAGTATCTGGGTCGTCGTAGAGGAAGTCACATCTTAACAAAAATTATAGAACCTCTTGAGGACGAGACACAAGACTTAATCCTCTTTTCTCCTTCCTTCTTCCCAGATCCAATTTTTTTGGGAGGGCTAAATTAACCCAGAGCTGTCGTTCTGATTGGAGGCTACTCCTGGTCCCTTATTGGTACTCTAGACATGCCTATCTATGGGCGTGCCAATTTATTTTTCACTGCATAGCATTAACTTAATTTTTGCCCCTTGCGCCAGGTTTCTCATGGGAATCACCACCCACGTTGAGTGTTGTAAAACCATCTTAATTGATAGAAAATTTATGGTTTCAACATCGTAAATTTTCTGTTCTTTCGCTATACATTTACTGTCCATGTCTGGCGTCAGCAATGTTCTCTTTATCTGTAATTTCCTATTTTCTGTCTGGTCTTATTTGGGGAGTTTTATTTTATTACACTGTTTTTGCACATATAAATATTTACAATTCGAAATGTTTTATTTTCAATATTAATACAAAATAAATTCACAATTCATATTCCTTATTTTTTTCTAAACATACCAATACCAAACAACATATATATTTTTATTTTTTTCTACGCATTATATAATTATTCATTTTAATATACTTTAATTTTGGAGTATTTTTTATGTTATTTTAATTTCTCTCTACTAGGGGGCTCGGCCCCCTACGAGCTACGCTCGCCAACCCCCGTCCAGACACCGCAGACTCTAAATGCACGCTAATTTGATCGGCTTTAAAAAGATTTCGAAAGATTGAATTATAATTTAAAAAACAGTGGCGATCTCCCTATAAACGAATTTCTATTCATTTCTCTTTGATTGGGGAATTTTAACGCCAAATCCGCTGCGGTACTACTTGATTATCCTGTCGACCAATTTCGCCAAATTATATAAATCGCCAAACCACTCGCCAAATTATACAAATTGATATAATTTTTATTTTAAATAACGAAAGAACAAATAAATTCGTACAACATTAATAAAAACACAAATAAAACGTCGAAATAAAAATAACTTGATGACGTATATACACGTGTAACAACATTTCAAAATAAGCTAATATAAAAGGAATTAAGTAAAGAGAGTCTTTGTCTCCTGGTATTTTTTAACAAAGCGAAAAGAAAGTTCTTTTAAATGAGACATTTTAAATTAATTCTCAAAATATCAAATAAATGTCTAGCGCAATTTCTAAATGTAAACTTTTTTGCAATATTATTTTGTGTTCATTTTATGTAATAACTATAATGTGACGTAAATATGACGTACTTTCTCCTAAGACTTCTAACGCATGTTAATGAATTTATTATTTTACAATATCCTTTCTCTTTTAAAATTCACGTGTATACTTTTTATGACGTAATTTTTAATAAGTTCCTGCTTTTTATACGTAATTATTTCATTCTAATTTGAAAGTTTTTTTCCTGTTTATAATAGTCACGTGTAAATAAATTTTTAATTTGAAGCAAACATTATTGCTTGCGCTTTTTATACAGTTGGCAACAGTTTAAATTAGTACAATTTTCTGAAATCTGTAAAAAATATCTCTAGAAATGCTGAAAATTTGAATTTAAAATAGAAATAAAACCTGAAAAAATGAGTCAAAATAAAAAAATTAATGCAATCTGCACTCCGGCAAATTCTAACGCATAAAATGATCTAAAAATGATTACACTGCCATGTATAGTTTTTGCTGCTATAAAACTTTTTTAGTGGAACGATTTTGTCCAACTTTAGCATTAAATAACTCTTAAAATAATTCTTCGATTTGAAAACTGTCTGCATCAGCGTGTTTATCAAACATTTCTGTATAAAACCACCGATTTTCATATTTTTGTATGCATTATTTTTGTTAATGTTAACGAAGAAAGGCCTCCGGTCACAAAAAATCAAAACCGGCGGCGGCGGTGACAGCGGTAGTTACTTTTTTTTAGAATAGAGAGATTCATGTCAAAATACTTTTGTTAGAAATGAAATATTATGATCATCTTAAAATGTCAAGTAAATGTCTCGCGCAATTTTTAAATTAAAACTGTTTTGCAATATTATTTTAAGAGATATTTAATGCTAAAGTTGGACAAAATCGTTCCACTAAAAAAGTTTTATAGCAGCAAAAATTATACATGGCAGTGTAATCATTTTTAGATCATTTTATGCGTTAGAATTTGCCGGAGTGCAGATTGCATTAATTTTTTTATTTTGACTCATTTTTGCAGGTTTTATTTCTATTTTAAATTCAAATTTTCAGCATTTCTAGAGATATTTTTTACAGATTTCAGAAAATTGTACTAATTTAAACTGTTGCCAACTGTATAAAAAGCGCAAGCAATAATATTTGCTTCAAATTAAAAATTTATTTACACGTGACTATTATAAACAGGAAAAAAACTTTCAAATTAAAATTAAATAATTACGTATAAAAAGCAGGAATTTATTAAAAATTATGTCATAAAAAGTACACACGTGAATTTTAAAACAGAAAGGATATTGTAAAATAATAAGTTCATTAACATGCGTTAGAAGTCGTAGGAGAAATTACGTCATATTTACGTCACATTATAGTTATTACATAAAATGAACACAAAATAATATTGCAAAAAAGTTTAAATTTAGAAATTGCGCTAGACATTTATTTAATATTATGAGAGGATCTTTTCAACTATTTTTGTTAGGAAAGCGCAAATAATATTTCATTTCTAACAAAAGTATCTTCACGTGAATATTTAAAAGAGAAAAAAAATAGCTTGGTAAAAATTACGTTAGATTAAAAACGATTAATTTAAAATGTCTCATTTAAAAGAACTTTCTTCTCGTTTTGTTAAAAAATAGCAGGAGACAAAGACTCTGTTTACTTAATTCCTTTTATATTAGCTTATTTTGAAATGTTGTTACACGTATCTACGTCATCAAGTTATTTTTATTCGACGTTTTATTTGTATTTTTATTAATGTTGTACGAATTTTTTGTTCTATTGTTATTTAAAATAAAAAATTATGTCAATTTGTATAATTTGGCGAGTGGTTTGGCGATTTATATAATTTGGCGAAATGGGTCGACGAGATAATCAAGCAGTACCGCAGCGGATTTGGCGTTAAAATTCCCCAATCAAAGACAAATGAATAGAAATTCGTTTATAGGGAGATCGCCACTGCTTTTTTACATTATAATTCAATCTTTCGAAATATTTTTTAAAGCCGATCAAATTAGCGTGCATTTAGAGTCTGCGGTGTCTGGGCGGGGGTTGGCGAGCGTAGCTCGTAGGGGGCCGAGCCCCCTAGTATTGTATAAATTAATTACTAAAGAATTATTTTCCGAGAATTCAATTATTTTTAAATGTTATTGGATCGTGCGAAAATTATTTAATTAGTTAAATTAATAACAAGCCTTGTTGTGTAGATTTCTACACTACAATTAGTTCTTGAGATAGAGCTATTAATTACTCTGAAATGGTACAGAAAGCAGCACAGCAGCGCCGCCTGTTGAGCGATATACACCAAAAACTAATCAAGCTAGTTTATATCAAGGTCTAACTGAATATAAAGTTTTATTAAATTCAGTACATCAATTCTTGATAGAGTTATTGCTGAAATCGTGAAAAAATCAGCATAGCAAAGCTACCAAATACAGTATAGCTTCAAAAATCCGGCATCATCGGGACCGATACCATGCCGGATTTTTGAAGGAATATCAAAACTAATACTATATTCTTAATGTTATATTTAGCCGTAATTTAATTTATTATTAAGTGATAATTATGTGAGAAAAAGAAAAAATTAAACAACAAAAAAAAAATACTTTAATTGATATCTTCTATGTAACAGAAAAATAAAATCTAATAAAGAGTGAAATTATTTCTTCAGTTGCAATTTCGGAAACATCGATGTCAACTTTGTTTGCTTCAAATTTTTTGGCCGTTTCTTACCAAGTTTTCTTTTTTTTTTCTTTTCTTTTTTTCTTTTCTTTTTTTCTTTTTTCTATTTTATATAAATGAAGAATGTCTATTTATGAGATACAGTCTTGGTTCTCTAAATAATATAATAATTCTCGTCAAATTTATGCATTTTTCTAGTGACAGCGTTTCTTCTACTGGTTGTTCATCCTTCTGAGCTGCTACTAGCATTATCGGTGGTTCTATCGAGCACAGCGTCAGTGATCTCCCTGTCCGTTAAATTGTCCTTGTTGGTGCATTTTCGTCATCGCTAATCTAATCATGTATTTCCATTTTTTCGACTCTGAATGCATTTTCAGATTTTGCGTGTTCAATCAGGTCATAAATTGCGGCCTTTTCACGGGAAATGTGAAAGTCTGAAAATTCTTCCTCATCACTGATGTTGCCGTTGCCTAAAATTCGTTACGGCCATTTGTGCCATACATTTACCAAAGTTGTTCCCAAAGTTTTTTACATTGCTAAGCAACGGTGCAGCTCCCAATAATTTTTTTCAGAAAGTAACAAATGAAAACGCCTCTGACAAATGAAAAAAAAGTCAAATATTCTTTTTTTGCATTCCTACTTTCGATTTTGAAGTTTTTAATTGATAAAGAATTGCTATTTTTTTTCTCCGGTAACTTGGAAGCATAAAAGAAAAAGGAAGGGAAAAGATGGTTTTGATGCCGGATTTTTGGAGTCACACTGTATCTCATTTCTTTCTTCGGGGATTTTCAACTTGACTCCTTCATTTTAGCTGCATCGTCTCCAATGATCGTCCTCCTCCTTATGGATTGCCATGAACTTCACTGTTTATAATGATCAGTCATAACCGTGAAGTGCGCACAAGACGTGAGTGCAAATGATAAAGCAAGCAATGCCTAGGGGACTCCATTTTGAAGACGCTTTTCGCGTGCTCGTTAAAAGCTGCAGGCTGAACAGTCATAGAAAATTTTTAGTTCGAAACCGCAGAAGTGTTTCAAATACTCTTTGAAAAAGTTCTAGTACAAAATACTTAAAACATTTCTTAATGAGATAAAAATCGGTATCATTAGAAAATCATTTTGTGCCGAATGAATGACATTTTATGTTATCTGGAAGTAAAACGTTTTGGTTAAATGCAGGCCAGCTTGGACCACACATAGAGTGACGCGTATAATTCATTAATATTTATGTATGTATTCATTATTTAAAAAAAAATGTTGGACACTTTCGCTTTTGACCGAAGATTACGAAATTCGGTTTCGGTATCTGTTTCGGCCGATCCTTACTTTTCATGCACGTCTGGCAATCGCGTTTGTAGTATTGAACGAAGCTCATTATTAAAGATGAACTAGTTTATAGGGTCAGGAGGGGTAATTAGGACCACTTTTTACATTTTCTACATTGTTTTTTTTTTGTTTTTTTTTTTGCTTATTTCTATTTGGAAAAGTGGTGTTTTTAGGAAGTAACTTTGATCCTTTAAGAACACCTTTTAAAAGTTTTAATTCTCATTACTGTATTTTTTTTAAGTTAAAAGGATGTTTATAATTACCCTACCAAAAACTCACAATCACATAATTTTGGGGTAATTAAGACCACTCTATTTTCTCTTTATACTTGCCAATAGACATTTGTTTGGGGTCATTGAGACCACTTTGAACTGCAAAGTGACAAATCCGTTTATCAAAAATTTTATAAACTTAGTTTCAAATTGCTATTCGGATCTCAAAAAGGCTTTAGACTAGTAATAAAGAATACCTAAGATGAAATATACATTATGAGGTTAATATCTAAGCTTGAAATAAAATTTTACCTTACACAGTTTTCTCCAATGACCCCCTGGTCATAATGACCCAACCTGACCCTACTCTCTTTTTGACAAATCCATATCAGTGATAAAATGAAACATCAGCTTTTTGAACAGGGGTGTGTGCCAGGGGCGCCATTTCAGAACGTTCTTGACAGGGGGGGGGAGAGGCAAAGATTTTTTGAGGGAAGTTATATAGCTAAGGCGTCTATCCGGGCGTCTCCCATCAGAACAAGAAACGTAAACTGAATCATTCTTACAAAAACAGTAAAAACTTTGAATACGGACACTCAAGAACCAATGAAACATTTCGTTTTAAACAGTTTCCGTCTTAGCGGGTGAAATTTCAATATAGTGAATATGATTTTTTTTTTTTTTTTTTTTTTTTTTTTTTTAGACAGGATTATATTATAGGTTCTATTTTTACAGGTATACCTTTAAACCTTTTAGCTCTGAAAAGAGATGTATTGCAGAACAACTTGTGAAAACGAAGCCTGTTTATAACAGAATTCTTTCTCAAAGGGAGAAAAAATCAAATTTCGATGAAAAACATCATACAATTATACTTGCTAAGACAGAACAGACCTGTCTAAAATGGAACTTTCTTCTAGTCCCTTTCGACTTCTTTCCTGGCAAAGGACAAGGAAACATTTTCTTTGAGGAACAGGGAACGTGCAGGAATCCACAACGTGCAGAATCACAAATCTCACAGAAAATGGGAAAATCCCGCACAATAAAAAAAACTCCGCGTGATTTTGTCTTCTTAACTTCTTTCACGGACATGTGATTATTCTGCGATTTGTTTTTTTTATTTTCGTGAAAGCCCACGATTTTTTTTTCTTTCGAATTCCGTAAAATCAATTCGTCAATGGGTCACAGAAAAAAATCGCGAATTTTGCAAATTTTGAAAAACATAAAAAACTCAGATCGTCGCGGGAAAAAATCGCTAATTTCTCCAAACTACAGTGGAAAATGTTGCTAATTTCATCAGAGATCACGAAAAGAAATGCAGATTTCGTCAAATGATTGAACAAAATAAAATCTCGAATTTTGTAAAAGGATTGCAAAAGAAATCGCGAATTTTGTCAAAAGATTGCACAAAAAATCATGAAATTTTACTCAAACAATAAAGGGGAAATTCGTGAAATAAGATACAAATGATCGTGAAATAAGATACAAAATTTCGTTTAACTATCGCGGAAAAAATTATAAATATTATTAGTCGGTGGTAGAAAAAAAATCACGAATTTCAACAAATGGTCGTGAAAAAGAAGCGCAAATTTTATTAAAAGATCGCAGAAACAAATATGGAATTTCATAAGTTGATCACGAAAAAATATTGTGAATTTCGACAAATGATCGGGAGAAAAAAACCAATTTCGATAACGGTTGCAGAAAAAAACCCGTGAATTCCGTGAAACGGTCGCGGAAAAAATCGCAAATTTTGTCAAATGATCGCGAAAAAGAATTATGAAATTCAATCAGTCATGAAATAATCAGTTCACGAACGTCATGAATAGGTCATGAAATTTGCAACTTTTGTGATCTATAGCGATAAGATAAATTTCTATTAGTGATTTTCTGCAAGTAAAGGTAAGGTAAAGCGTTAATTTATTCGGATTGCGTTTTTACTATTTTGAGGTGGGTTAATACTATTTTTCGAAGAAATCCTGAATATTTCTCATATGAAGAAGCTACATATTTGAACATTAATTAATACTATATACATATCTTCATTTTTCTACATAAAAGGTAAAGTTTAAAGATGTAATTATAGGCTTCTTTTAGAATAATTGTATGGACTAATTTTCTTTTATTTCGGGTCGGGTTGCCTGTCAATGGAAATCTTTTTAGCGGTTTTCGGATTTATATGAAATTACAGTCCTGCGTCAGGTAGGTTGACGTATTTTCTTCGTTGCAAGTGAGGTATACTTTAAGTTTTCGGATTGTGCTCTCTCGGTCGGAGTCAGGATGATCTGTTTTTTCACAAGGAAGTCCCGAATATTTTTCAAATGAAAAACTATATATTTGACTATTAATGGTGGCCCATAGTAATAACCCATGTGTTTATTTCTGCACATAAGGGATAAAATTATAGACTACTTCATTATAAACGTTAAATATGGAGTCATTTTCTTTTCATTTGGGATTTGGTGGAAGTCTGTCGGTTTTGGAGTTGAAGAAATTGTTTTGTCGGGTGCGTGCAGACGCCATTCCTAGACGTTGGAGAATTTTGAGAGTGTACCCTGTATAATATGATTTAATAAAGCAAATATTTAAATAATTTGATAACATTGCAATGATTGCAGTAAATACACACACTAACAATAACAGTGACACTAATAATCCAAAAATAAATAAATAAATAAATAAAAATAAAAAAAGTCGAATGATAAAGCAGTTGAATTATACTCGACCCTTCACCCCCCCCCCCCCCCCTCACCCTCCACCCCTCAAAAACTATCTGAAAAAACTCTACCCCTGAATTTCTAGCCATGAGGGGACTAGTTTTCCTCTGATCAAGTTTTACACAGCTGAGAAGCAATTGATAAAAGAAAATGTCTCTGATGTATTTTTTTAAATTAGCCAAAGTACGATATAGGTCTCGCCTTAAGAAAGTTCGAATAGGAAATTTTTTTGATAATTATTAATTTCTATGCATAAAGCATTTATTTAATGCATATGTTTTTACTGCAATCAAATCTGATAAATTATTTTAGCGTTTGAGCAATTCTTTAATTTTTGCTTGAGTCTGACAATGGAGGGTTGATAAATTTTTTGAAAAATCAAATTCCTTGGGGGTGGGGGGGTGGGGGGGGGGTTATTCCCCCCTAAAATGGCACCCCTGGGGGTGTCCAGATTTTTTAACCTTGAAAATGTTGGGCACAAACAATATCTTATATAATAAAATCCGCTAATATGAAACCCAATGAAACCTATCGAATTTACGCTTTAGACAGGTATAATTAAGCTTATAATTGTGTGGTATTTCTTTTTAAATGGCCCAAACGCAATTTTTATTTGCGTGAGTGGGATGGGAAGAAGTGCAAAACTAAATCTAATGGTAAAAAATACTATATATAAATCTCCTTGCAATAGTGACATAAGACAGTGACTAAGTGTGGACACAAGTGTAAAACTTTTCGGCATCCTAACTTCTTATAAAGATTAAAAAAGGCTTTTAATCATGCTGAAAACTTCTATAGGCGAAGGGGAAAGCTGCATGATACCCAAAATTATCTCAGACAAACTCTGCCAGTTGAAATCTTTCCTGGTGATAAATCTCATATATACATGCAGTACATCAGTGCATATGCACGAAAGTTTTTCGAAATGTTACTCCATGACTTCTTAAGAGCCACTGGAGGGACCCAAGAAATTTTGGAGGAAAATCTCGATAAGTGGGTGAAAAATGTTTTCGGTTATTGTTTTCAATTTGGGACACAAATTTGTGCTTCGAACAACATTGGGCTGTTCAGCTAAACAGTATAATAATTGGTAATGCAATAAATTCCACTATAAATAATTATAAAGAGTATTCTTTCATTAATAATTCACATTTTGTGTATCTCAGAATGTGTCGAAGATATTAAGATAAAGCAGGTCATGATAATATACACTAAATTTTATCAGGATGATAAAAATTATATATCATGTTGCGCCTGTAATAACAAACATAGGTGCTTGTCTCTCTCTGTGTGTGTGTGTACGCGAGCGCGCTGTACTCTAAAACAAGTGGATAAGTGTGATCACAGATCGCACAGAGGGTTTCGTTTAATATTCCTTTCAAAATACTTTATCCTTTTGCGAAATCTGTTAGTTCCACATTTCGCAACCAGGGGGCGCACTCTATTCTACACAAACCTCTATCCGAACCAAACTCCGTTTTACAACCTATCCGTAGGTATCGGGTCTATAGCACCCGAGATAGGTAGGTACCCCCTGTCGGTAAAAAGTGGAACTGAAATATGTAAGGCTATGTGCATAATATGAAAGAGTGGTCAAAGGGGTGTCGGCAAAAGTTAGAAAAGTACCCACCGGGTGCAATGGGGGGAAGTTAGAAAAATTGCTTAAAATACACAAGTTAGAGATCGGTGGGTAAATAATATAAGACTTTTAGAAAATTTTATGATTTTTCGTGTGATCGCAAGTGTTCTGCTATACGTATGCAAAATTTCAAGTCTTCAACTTAAATAGGGGCTCAGTTAGAAAAAAAAAAGCTTAAAATACACAAGTTAGAGCCCAGAGGGTTAAATATAAGACTTTTTCAAAATTTTATGATTTGTCGTCTGATGTGATGTGTTCAGCTATAAGTATGCAAAATTTCAAGTCTTAAACTTAATTAGGGGGTCAGTTAGAACAAAAAGATTAAAATACTCAAGTTAGAGCCCAGAGGGTGAAATATAAGACTTTTTCAAAATTTTAGGATTTGTCGTTTGATGTCAGATGTTCAGCTATAAGTATGCAAAATTTCAAGTCTCCAATATATATAGTTTCTGAGAACGGGCACTGTGACGGACAGACAGACTGACAAAGGAGCGAGACGAATAATGTTTCGTGAGATGAACGAAACCCTAAAAACAATGCAACCCACACAGCCACAAGATTGGCAGGAAAGTACCTGTATGCCTGCTATGTCGAAGATAATTTTTGAAATTTCTCATTTAATTTTTTATGCGATTTTTTTCGCATTTCGCGACCATTTTTTCAAATTAGTAAAAAAGAATCGGATTTCAATATTTTATCCAGGAAACTTTGTTCGTCTGCCAGTAAAGTTTTTTGAGATTCTTACAATAATTTTTAAAGGTTTTTTAATGTGATTTTTAGAGGATTTCGCAGAGATTTTTTGACATTCCTAAAAGGAATCCGGTTTCAAACTTTTACCCAGTTAGTTAATTTCGTTCTCTGCGATTTCTTAATCTTTTCCGAATTTTTAATGCGATTTTTAGCGGGGTTGTTCGTGCTTTGAGGCAATTTTTTGACATTTTTTTTTTCAAACAGAAAAAAAAAAAAAAAAAAACCCCTCCGGTAATAAGAAATTTTGTTGAGGGGCACGGAGAATCAATTTGGACCACACGCATAATTAATTAATATTTACGTATATTTATGTGAGTTGTGGTTAAAGACTCATGCTAGCAACAAGATGTGTCAGCGATTTCCCGCGGAACACCGAGGCTAACGAAAAAGACAGGCTACCGCGGTGGGTCCGATTCTTCTTTTTTACAGACCGCTGGAGTCAGGTGATGCTCGAATGCACCAATGAAGGTGTGCGAAAAGAGCATCACGTGACTCCAGCGGTCTGTAAAAAAAGAAGAATAGGACCTACCGCGGTAGCCTGCCTTTCTCGTTAGCCTCGCGGAACACCGTATGACGTATGCGCCTAACCCAAGCGCAAGTATTTGCTGAGATATAACTTTCACAAAACTAGCCTGAGAACAAATTGAGATGACAGCGTGGAGAAAGACTTTCGCTTTTGAATGGGAAGGTTCGAGTCTCTCTATAATTGCGGCCGTAGTGTCTGTTATTTCCCCAAATCCCCCTTAATTTTAAAGTGTAAATAGTGTAGTTATCTCATGTAATCTAGATCAATTAAACTATTATTTACTTTAACCGCCAGATTTATTATGTAACATTTATGTAATCATTAATTATTTTTTTTAAATATTGGACATTTTCGCTTTCGTTTTTGGCCGAAAATAGGAAGATTACGAAATTCGGTTTCGGACTTTAACACGTTCACGCCGGCGCGGTGGGTCACACTCGACTGTCACAGAGTTGTCAAGTCTCCGGCTTTTTGCACACCACTATTATTTTAGAGAAAATGTTTTTCCTTTAAATCGCCCAATTGTTCTAATTAAATAAAACAACATTTTCTGTATTAAAATATTGGTATCCGAAAAGCCAGAGACTTGTCAGCTCTGAGACAGTCGAGTGTGACCCACCGCGCCGGCGTGAACGTGTTAAAACTTGTTTCGGCCGATTCCTGCTTTTCATACACGTCGTTTTTGAGAAGCATCTATCTGGGAATTGGGTTTTTTAGCAGAGTTTAAATTGGGCCGGAGCCCAACGGAGCTGAGCTCCGGTACTTCTTTGTTTTTACTAAATATTAAAATATGGGTCGGAATCCACCGGAGCTCATCAAGACAGGGCTTCGGAGCTCAGTGCAACAGCGCTTCCGAAAAACGGAAGCCTTAAATTACCCTTTCCTTTCCCTCCCATCTCCAAGTTTTTATTTCATTTTCTATCAGAACACTTATAGGTGACGTAATATGTCCCACACATATTACGTCTATTATAACAATGGAACAGTATATACAGTTATTATAACAGTGGAACCCGGTTAAGACGCTCATGGTTAATACGCGATTCCGCTTAATACGCGATATTTTTCCGATCCCTTGAACTTTGCCCATAAGGCTAATGTAAAAAAATCACGTTTAATACGCGAACGGTTATGACGCGATCCCGCTTAATACGCGATAAATTTTCGGTTCTTTGAGGAAAAAATTACGCTTAAGACGCGAATTCATTGATCAAGATGCGAATTCCTTCTCTTTTCTCGAGTGTTACCGATTTAGAGGATTTTTATAATTCAAATAAAAAACAATGTTTCCGAATAATATTTAATTTATTTAACAACAGATTAATTAAGGCGAAAATTACTAATCGGAAATAGGGGTAGATGTTTGAATTAAAAAAAAAAAAACCCGCTAAATTAGCAAAACTGGAATCCTTCTTTGATCCCACCTCCTAAAATTCTTTGTCTTTCGCCTGCAAAGATTTAATATTATTTTCCTTTCTGTTAAAAAAATGAGTCTGGTAGGAAAATTATTTTTGGTTGCAACGCATTAATCGACAATAAAGTTATGTTGGAATCTATATTTATTTTCCGTTGTTATTCCAGTTTGTCCTATAAAAAGAAACAATGCGGATTCAACAAAGTGAAATACAATTAAATTTCAATCTGAATATATGTAAAAGATACAATTTTCAACTGTAAACGCATGAATGAAAGTTCTAAAGTTCATTTAGACGATTAGATGTAAATAAGCCCAGTTCCTGCAACATTATTACAAATCACGTTTAATACGCGATCCCGCTTAATACGCGACTTTTGCCCACTCCCTTGAAACGAGTCTTAAACGGGTTCGACTGTATATCTATGGATAAGTTGTAAAACGGAGTTTTGTTCGGATATCGGTTTTTGTAGAATAGAGTGCGCCCCCTGGTTGTGAAATGTGGAACTAACAGATTTTTCAAAAGGATAAAGTGTTTTGAAAGGAATATTAAACGAAACCCCCTGTGCGATCTGTGATCACGCTTACCCACTTGTTAAATTTAAAATTTTTATAGGGTCGCTGTGTCTTACACGTTATAAAAACCTTGTTTGTCCTAAAAAGTAAAACTGTAAATAGTCTACGTATCTCCATTTACTTGTCAAGCTATGTATTTTGAATTGGACCTAAAAACATTTATCAAAATATTACTAGAAGCTCGAAAACTGTTGTCGAAGTTTCGAGACAATTTTAAAAGAGTTTCAAAACCCTTTACGTGTAAGTTAATTGTAAGTTTAGGACATTAGGAATTGTTCAAAAGAGTCACTATCGACGTTCGAGAAGATTGAGCAGTCATTTTAAGTGGGGTGCGAATACTTTTGAAAAAAATTATGGAGGTCAAGAGAAAAAAAAAAAAACATAATTATTAATTATTTTTTTTTTATTTTTACATACATATAATAGAAAATAGGAAAGTTAATTTAATATCTTGAATTGCGGCTGCAACGTCCTCCTTCTATTATTCAAAACGTGCCGTGGCCACCTCCAACATAGATTCATTTACTATCTCAGAGTCTGAAAATGGCTTTTGTTGTCTATTAAAACCCCTTCGGGACGAGCGTCTTTTGCAGAATTTTCCATCTTTTATCACCGATTTTTTCAAAACAGAAATTTTTACCTTATTGAATCGGGAAAATGCTCGGATTAAATAAGACAAAATTTACAACAAAATTTACAATAAAAATTTACTTGTGAGAATAATCACGGATTCTGAGCACCTTACGCGGCACGTATACGGGTCGCTTGTCCCCAAGGGGTTAAGCGTTTAGCAGACACGCAACGCTGCTTCTGCTCATTTGTTTGTTTGCTCATATAGCGTACTAGTAAGACCGCGGATTTTTTGAAAGAAGTAAGATATACCTGGAGTTTTTCTTGACTTGATTTTTATGGAACTGCTGATGTGTTGTTTCGTAGTGTCGTTTTAAATTGTAACTTTTGACAATAGCGGCAATTTTGTTGCCTATGAGGAAAACTGGAACAGCTTCAGGACTGTCAGGCAGCGTAAAATAGTGGCGCAGTGAGGGGGGGTTCGGGGTTAACCCCCCCCCCCCCCCGATCCAAGACAAAAATACAGAAATTTCTATTTTTATGAATCAAATCATTTAAAACAAAACTAAAGTTAGAATTATATTTATTTTGTTCGAAATTCGCCGCTTTATCGAATCAAATCCTGCTTAAAAGTTTGATTAGTTTAAATGGCGGTAATGTAGGAGTGATACAGAAGGGGAAACAGAAATCGTGTTTTTCTATTCTAGTGACGTTTGCAGATTTAGGACAGTTAAGTACAGTAGAACCTCGATCCATCGTTTTTCAAGGGGTGCGTGATAAAAAACGATGAATGCGGAAAAACGATAAATACGGGTTAACGTTAAAACAAGAAAAAAACCAATGTTTATGCATTAATAATACATACAATGCATACAGTACACTAATAAATACTAATTTGTTACTTACCAAGCTGTAAATGAAATAAATAAAAGTTGTAGAAAATTGATATTTATTTTAAAAAATCGGTAATTTTATGTTGGGTTTTTCGTTCATTTTTTGAATTAAACAACAAATTTTCAAGGTGTACAACATTTTTATGGTCTTTTTCATAATTTTATGTGCATATATAAAAGTTCGTACAGTTTCAAATGCAGTAATTGCATCAGACGCACTTGGCACTGGTGTAGGCTCAGCTTCATCGGCAGGAACATTATCCTTTGCTTCTTAGCCTCTGGCATCGCTAAATTTCATACCAGATATAACATCAGCCATTATTTACATTTTTTGCATCATAACACATTTCTTCTATATTTAGGACACCGCATGTCACAACATCTTAATCAATGGAAATATAATCACTAAATTTCATACCAGATATAACATCAGCTACACGGAACCACTCTTCATCTGCATTATCGTCACCATCATTATTATTTTCTTTCCCTACTGTTGAACATTCTTCATCAATTTTTCGGACAAAACCGCATTTCACGAAACAATTCTGGATGGCTAAAGAGGCTACTTATGCCATGCTGAAAATACAAAATGAGTAACCTGCAGAAGATCTTTTTTTGGAGTAGGCTCTTTTGCTTGTTCCATGTAAAATAAAGATCTTTTCACTAGCAATCTCCTGTAAAATTGCATAAAACTGTTTATTATCCGGCATCAAGAGGTTGCACAACAGATGTACAATTAGCTGGGAAAAAAAACTGATTTTTATATTTTTCAAAGATGACGTATCTGAATAATTGTCAATAAAAATAATTGTTTTCCTTTTTTGAGCGCCGATTAATCTATCAAAGTCATGAAGAAATTTTGCAGAATATTATTTTTCGTCCATGCTTTGACATTTGAATGGTAGACTACTGGCACTGGCAGTTTCTTTACATTCTTCAAGCATCGAAGTCTAGCAGATTTACCAATAACGAGGTGTACTCGTTTATCAAACCGTGTCCTTATTTGTGCATAGTAGCACTGTAATTCTTTCTTTGGAATGTTTAGCACCATGACAAGACTCCTTTGAACGCTAGCGGGTCCTAAACAGGCTTGTTTCATCTGCATTATAGATGTAACAATCCTTGTATCCTTCTAGTAACTTCGGGATTTTTTCGAACCACATTTCTAAGGCATCAATATTTTCTATTGCACCACTTTCGTCGTATAATTTCCTGGATACCAATCCATGGCGAATTTTAGAACGTAAAATCCACCCATTTCATTCAGAAAAAGTATCGTGCCATATGAGACAGCTATTTCAAGTGCCTTCTCTCGATGAATATTCCTACCCACTGGAATATTTGACGCACGAGCCTGCTCATACCAAGCGAAGAGGTCTTTCCAACTCACTGTAAGTAGAAATTTTGCTAGTTTTTCTTTTTTTTTTTTTTTTTTTTTTGGAGAAGTTCTGTACTTATCACCCTTCTCTCTAATTTCTTTAGTTTTCGAAATTATCGAATTCAGGGTTGACGGCGGTATACCTAAATGTTTAGTGATGTTATTTTTTTTCTCTCAAAAGGATTCTTTTCCACCTCATCTAGGATCTGAAGCCTTTTTTCTAAGGTCCAGGCCTCACCAGTGGCTGAGAGGTTCTGCTCTCGAAGCTGGTAGACGGGAGGTGCTGGGTTCGAACCCAATCGCGCCCGTCGGCCTAATCGTGCGGAGTTTTCGTGGTTTTCTTCGGGCCATGGATTTCCATGAGTAAATACGGGTTAGGTTCCCTTAGAAAGACCCCCATGAAGGGCACTCCCCCTCGGGCCTATATCCCTAGCATAGATAATCGGCCGTCAAAAAATCAACCAATCAACCAACCAAACTAAGGTTCAGTTTTGTTTTGCCATTCTTAAAATTCACAGAACACATTAAATTGAGAGCTCTTGAAATTAAACACTGCACACAACAGATTAACCAGAAATGTGAAAGAATGTGGCAGTTGATCGAAGTGGATGCATCCATCCTCCTCTTTACACAGAATAGAATAACCTATTCTCCAAACAAGAACACCTATTTCGCGTTCAGTTATTTACACGTACATATACATGTTACAATATCAGCGCTATCCCTGCTTTCCCCCCTAAAACAGAGAAAATGAGTTATTTTAGGATAAAAGAAGTAATTCCAGTTTGTTTATGTCATATGGATCCATTAACCTTCAATTTCATTTTGGTGAGAAGAAAAAAATTACAACGATGAATGCGGGAAAACGACTTTTTGAAGAACGATACATGAGGGTTTCATTAACATTATTTAAATATAATTTGTGCAGGGACAATAGAAATAAAACGATCAATGCGGGAAAACGATGGATGCGGGAACGATAGATCGGGGTTTCACTTTATATGCAGGTAGAGATACAGTGGTGGTCAGAATTATAAGAACAATTGAAAATTGCACAGAAAAGTTTTATTTCTGAACTAAATAAAGTGAAATTTATACGTAAAATGCTTTTTTATGCTAGAAATCATTGTAGAATGCAAAGCATCGGAAAATGCAAAATATGAATGTTTTGCCATAATTAACAAAATATGTCATTGTAAAAATTGAACAAAATTATAAGGACAATGAATGTTTTTGCCTGAAACACACTAATAATTAATAATCTCTCATTTCTTCTCAATCTCTTTTATCAGTGCTTGACGTCATGGAGTTTGACAGTTCCTTAAGAACGTTCTTGGAAATTTTTGACCAGGCTTTTTCGATGGAGGACATGATCTCTTGCTTGTTTTCATCTTCTATACCATTTTTGTATACTTCGTGTGCCAAAATACTCCACAGATTTTCCATTGGATTCAGCTCAGGGCTTCTGGCCGGACAATCAAGTAATTTCACGAAATTAGCATCAAACCACGATTTTGAAGTTTGGGAAACATGTTTTGAGGCATTGTCCTGACGGAAAAAATAGTCTCCACTCGTTATTAACGATGCTTCCGGTAAAAGATTATCGCCCAATACATCAACATAACTCTCAGAATTCATTCTACCCTGCACAAAAACTATTGGAGTAGTTCCACCAGTTGTGAAACCTCACCAGACTGTAACTGAGCAATCTCCAAATGCACGCTTTGTGAAAATTTCCTTTTCTCTACGGATATCATACCTGAAGTAGCGAAAACTATCTGGTTCATCCAAATTAAACGTTTCTCATCGGATAAGACAACGTCATCCCACTTTTTTTCAATAGTAATGCATTCTTTGGCAAACTCCATCCTCAGTCTTTTATGAACTTTTGTAAGAGGCGGTCGTAACATATGTTTACCATAGCGAATATTTTTTTTTTCTTTTTGTAGAACACGTTGAACAATTCGAGCACTGCATTCTAAGTTCAATTCACGTTTTATTTCTGTTGACATTTGTTTTTTGGTGCAAGCTCGCCTTATTATCATTCTTTTCTCAAGTACAGAAACAGAAGATGGCCTACCTGTATGTCTTTGCCGTCCATATTTACCGGGATTTTTAAGATAATCGTAAATAACCGTTCTTGATCTATTAAGATTTGTCGCAATTTGGCGTACAGAAAGTCCTGAACTTTTAAATGCATCCACTTTACCTTTCTCAAACTCCGAAAGCTTTGTACCTAAGCGGCATGACTGAAAAACAGAATATGACGATCCCAAACGCTTACTGCGCATTTATATCGTCCGGAAGTTCCGTGTGCAGAGCAAAAAACATGCAAACTTTACTTTTGAGAACACACAAATACAGTTGTTCTTATAATTTTGTCCATATCAGATGTCCATATCAGCTGTATAAATCCATAATACATTTTATGAATATGAATTTTTCACATATTTTCATAAAAACTTATAAAAATAATCTTCCTTTTTCATTGGTTTCCAGCCATTCAATTTGCATAAGTTTCCGGCCAAATGTAGCCAAGATTTGGCTATTTTTGCCTTGTCCTTATAATTTTGACCACCACTGTATACAGTGAAACCTCCCTTCATTAAGCGCATCATCCACTTTCATTAAGCGACCACCTCCCTGAACGATCATTTTTTCATGGAACGAAATGGATTCCCATAGGCTCAATACTCATCTTACCTCCATTCAGAGACCATCCCAGTGATCTTCAGTTTTCATTCACAATTCTATTTCATTCTATTCTATTTCATTCTATTCTATTTCATTCACAATTTCATCAACATTCCACACTATTACTTTTTGCACCGTCGGATAGATAAAAAAAAAAAAAAAAGTACTTTTAAATGCAATTTGTTTGAAAACTGTATCTCAATTTGTTTCTGAGTTATTCATTTTTTGTTTTGTAGATTTTATTACTTTTTTGTCATAGTGGCAACAGTCTGTTGTCCACCTCTGTTGAAAGTGAAGTTCCCTCCATGAGCAACTCATTTCTTTAAAGAAAACGAAACAAATTCCGTTTTTCCGGGTCGCTTGAAGAAGGTTTTATATGAAAAATAATACCGGAGAGCACATTAGTCATCAAACATCTAAACTAAGTTTAGATTTTTTTTTATTATTATTCCGGTAACTTTTAAGTGTTTAAACCCCTTTGTGCCTTTTTAGGCAATGAATTGAACTCTGATGACACATTAAGAATGACGGTCCATAAACTTAACTGCCCTATTCTGTTAGGAAACTATCAAGGAAATACATAAATGAATAAAATCGTCATTATTTGTTCCCATCTAGAAAAAAAAAAAAAAAAAAAAAAATGCAATTTAACAAATTACAACGACCATTTGGAAAATGATTTTTTCAAAGACTAAAATTGAAGACATAAAAAATCGCACGGAGTGGATCCTACATTACGTACGCCATGAATTAAACATTAAAGGTGTTATGACACGTAAAAATTGCAAGCGACGAAAATCGCCTGCGTCTCGTACGTATTATCTACCTGTAACGTGCGTATTATCCAAGCATTTCATTGGCTGTACGGGAAAAGGCTTTTCCATCGTCCAAGAAATCTGACGGCCCATTTTAAATCAAATTTCATTCTTAAACTTCTAAACATTCCACACTATTACTTTTTGCACCGTCGGATAGATAAAAAAAATGTACTTTTAAATGCAATTTGTTTGAAAACTGTATCTCAATTTGTTTCAGAGTTATTCATTTTTTGTTTTGTAGTTTTTATTACTTTTTTGTCATAGTGGCAACAGTCTGTTGTCCACCTCTGTTGAAAGTAAAGGGAAATACAGATTACTGTATGGACCCATCAGAAAACGAATAAAATGATGAATAAACCAATAAAAACCTTCAGATATGCTTTTGATTTCCTACCCTGACGAGGACAATAACCATTTTTCCAAATGGTTAAAAAGAAAAAAAATTCCATTTATTGACTGAACTTCGAAAGGACTTAGAAATAAAAGTTATAAAAGATAAAACCGTAAAATCAAAGCAAATAACAATGTATTCATTTTTTACACTCTGCAGTCATTAACTTGTGTAATTAACTTTTCTTTTAATACTTAAACATTTATATTTTTTTCCTAATGTGAAAAATAAATTTTAGTAACATTAATTGTTACCTTTTTTCAACCATTAAAATCTAGATTTAACCATGACCTCCCTTAAGAGACCCCCTCTCGGAACGACGAATTTTTATTGGAACGGAACGTGGTCGCTTTAGGGTGGTTTTACTGTATTTAAGATTTTTATTTACCTAAAGAAAAGATGCTTTAAATATACAAATATGCGGATTGGATGGAGTAACGGCGGGGGGTCCACTAAGGTTTTAGTACCGCAGAATATTAGGACTCCGGTACTGTTTTTGTTAAAATTAAGCCCTGGTTTTTAGTATTGAACGAAGCGCTTTTCTACTTATTATTAAAGATGAACTAGTTTATACGGACTCTCTTTTTGACGAATCCATATCAGTGATAAAATGAAACATGAAAATGCTTCATACTTTAAAAAAAGAGCAAATGATTTGCGAAAAGTAAAGAATATTCTACTCAAAGTACTTGTTTTCATAGTGCTGCCATCTACAGCCAAGAAAAAGACATAACATTTCTAAAATTTATTATTGAATTCCATTTTCTTGAACACATAGGCGGCTATTCAATTTTCAAAAATGGCTGTCAGGACTGCATGAATGACTTAAGGGTGTATTCGAAAAAATATTTTTCCACCCTCAACAGCTCGAAATTTTCTGAGACATTTTCAGACTCATTTTTAAAAGTAAAAACATGAAACTTGCCGGGGTGATTTCTGAAGACATGTTTAACATACCGTGTGATTTCATTTTCAGCTCAATTAATTAGAATTTGATTTTTAAACAATTATTTTCTCAGTAGGACCATTTTTTTCATTCCCAGATCGCCCGCTTCGGAAAATTCGGTTCAAAACGCCAACTTTGACAGCGTTTTTTACAGTATTTTCTGCATTTATCAAAAAATTAAGAAGCACCGCACATTATGTAGTTTCTAAATAAGAGAATTTCCAGGTTTGATGCGTTTGACAGCAAAAATGAATTTTAAAATGAATCAGAAAATAAGCAGTTTGGATCGGAATACACCCTTAAATGCAATGCACCTCTGTCAACAAGGTTTAACGCTTTCAGGGGGTAAGTCAGTCTTTTCAGTGGCTGTCCTGTTGAAAACGCGTCAGAAGCAGAAGTTACGAATACAATCATTTGGTAATAAGTGAATGAGAGTCCTTTAAAGAGTTAAATATTTTTATTTTAAAATAGGCTCCTTTTTTTTATTAATTGCGCGCAATATATCTCGAACTAAATATTTTTGCATAAAATTTTCATTGATGATCGATTCAGTCTATAATTGAAGGCCTCCTAAAAATGGATTGACTACCCAAAAAAATTTTATGCATATTCTTTAATTTTTTAAAGAAAAATTTACAATAATTTCAAGATTTATACAAAATGAGTTCCAGAACTCACTTTCTATCGAAATCGAAATTCATTTTCAGTTGCAAGAATCATTTTCAGCCATTTCAGCAACAAAAAGTCACTCCTTGTTTTTAACTCTCTTTACTGATTATAAATAAGTAGTTATTAGTAGTTATAAGTAGTTATTTATACGCAATATAAATTATTTTATTGTACACTCTTGAGTCCTGCATCGGATCGGATCACCCAACTTGACTCAAAACGGTCGTCGAGTCGGATTGATTTCTACTATTGCAGTTGTTGTTGTTTTACACCCTCCTTTTCACTACCGAGTGAATCGAGTGATAAGAAAAAAAAATAAAAATCCCCAAATATTTTTTTAGATGAAAACATGTATATTAAAACTTCCATAGCGAACAGATAGGGTCAGGTTCGTTTCTACCCTATTTAGCGATTTATTTATTTATTTTTTTTTTTTTTTTTAAACATTTCTATTATCCTCATCCAATCGGTATGCTTTTAACTCTGAGTAGCAAACACCTCCGACTCATTCCACGGTGTCTGCTATTCAGAGATGTTACAGTATTTGAATATTAATCAGTCTCTATAAATGTTCAATTTTTCGTATAAAGTATAATAAAATAATCTACAATACAAAATTCACTCTACCGTGGATATAAAAATGCACCTATATATTACCTCTGTTTCGTTTTTCAATTTTAAGAAAAACCTCGCAAATTTAAGATAGGTCGTGTAACAGTATATTTTCGGAATCACTAATCTAGAGCTTTTTTTTTTTTTTTTTTTTTTTTTTTTTTTAAGCAATTTAACAAATTACAACGACCATTTGGAAAATGATTTTTTCAAAGACTAAAATTGAAGACATAAAAAATCGCACGGAGTGGATCCTACATGACGTACGCCATGAATTAAACATTAATGGTGTTATGACACGTAAAAATTGCAAGCAACGAAAATCGCCTGCGGCTCATACGTATTATCCACCTCAAACGTACGTATTATCCAAGCATTTCATTGGCTGTACGGGAAAGGCTTTTCCATCGTCCAAGAAATCTGACGGCCCATTTTAAATTAAATTTCATTCTTAAACTTCTAAACAGTCCACACTATTACTTTTTGCACCGTCGGATAGATTAAAAAAAAATGTACTTTTAAAAGCAATTTGTTTGAAAGCTGTATCTCAATTTGTTTCTGAGTTATTCATTTTTTGTTTTGTAGTTTTTATTACTTTTTTGTCATAGTGGCAACAGTCTGTTGTCCACCTCTGTTGAAAGTAAAGGGAAATACAGATTACTGTATGGACCCATCAGAAAACGAATAAAATGATGAATAAACCAATAAAAACCTTCAGATATGCTTTTGATTTCCTACCCTGACGAGGACAATAACCATTTTTCCAAATGGTTAAAAAGAAAAGAATTCCATTTATTGACTGAACTTCGAAAGGACTTAGAAATAAAAGTTATAAAAGATAAAACCGTAAAATCAATGTATACATTTTTTACACTCTGCAGTCATAAACTTATGTAATTAACTTTTGTTTTAATACTTAAACATTTATATTTTTTTCCTAATGTGAAAAATAAATTTTAGCAACATTAATTGTTACCTTTTTTCAACCATTAAAATCTAGATTTAACCATGACCTCCCTTAAGAGACACCCTCTCGGAGCGACGAATTTTTATTGGAACGGAGCGTGGTCGCTTTAGGGTGGTTTTACTGTATTTAAGATTTTTATTTACCTAAAGAAAAGATGCTTTAAATATACAAATATGCGGATTTGAGTGACGGCGGGGGATCCACTACGGTTTTAGTACTGCAGAATACTAGGACTCCGGTACTGTTTTTGTTAAAATTAAGCCCTGGTTTTTAGTATTGAGCGAAGTGCTTTTCTACTCATTATTAAAGATGAACTAGTTTATACGGACTCTCTTTTTGACGAATCCATATCAGTGATAAAATGAAACATGAAAATGCTTCATTCTTTAAAAAAAGAGCAAATGATTTGCGAAAAGTAAAGAATAGTCTACTCAAAGTATTTGTTTCCATAGTGCTGCCATCTACAGCCAAGAAAGAGACACAACATTTCTAAAATTTATTATTGAATTCCATTTTCTTGAACACATAGGCGGCTATTCAATTTTCAAAAATGGCTGTCAGGACTGCAGGAATGACTTAAATCCAATGCACCTCTGTCAACAAGGTTTAACGCTTTCAGGGGGTAAGTCATTCATTGGCTGTCCTGTTGAAAACGCGTCAGAAGCAGAAGTTACGAATACAATCATTTGGTAATAAGTGAATGAGAGTCCTTTAAAGAGTTAAATATTTTTATTTCAAAACAGGCTCCTTTTTTTTTTATTAATTGCGCGCAATATATCTGGAACTAAATATTTTTGCATAAAATTTTCATTGATGATCGATTCAGTCTATAATTGAAGGCCTCCTAAAAATGAATTGACCACCCCAAAAATGTTTATGCATATTCTTTAATTTTTTAAAGAAAAATTTACAATATTTTCAAGATTTATACAAAATGAGTTCCAGAACTCACTTTCTATCGAAATCGAAATTCATTTTCAGTTGCAAGAATCATTTTCAGCCATTTCAGCAACAAAAAGTCACTCCTTGTTTTTAACTCTCTTTACTGATTATAAATAAGTAGTTATTAGTAGTTATAAGTAGTTATTTATACGCAATATAAATTATTTTATTGTACACTCTTGAGTCCTGCATCGGATCGGATCACCCAACTTGACTCAAAACGGTCGTCGAGTCGGATTGATTTCTACTATTGCAGTTGTTGTTGTTTTACACCCTCCTTTTCACTACCGAGTGAATCGAGTGATAAGAAAAAAAAATAAAAATCCCCAAATATTTTTTTAGATGAAAACATGTATATTAAAACTTCCATAGCGAACAGATAGGGTCAGGTTCGTTTCTACCCTATTTAGCGATTTATTTATTTATTTATTTATTTATTTTAAACATTTCTATTATCCTCATCCAATCGGTATGCTTTTAACTCTGAGTAGCAAACACCTCCGACTCATTCCACGGTGTCTGCTATTCAGAGATGTTACAGTATTTGAATATTAATCAGT
Source organism: Maratus speciosus (assembly GCA_963932465.1). Lineage (NCBI taxonomy): Eukaryota > Metazoa > Arthropoda > Arachnida > Araneae > Salticidae > Maratus > Maratus speciosus. Next base: position 1,916,311 of record CAWVRF010000002.1, on the reverse strand, counting down.
CTCTATAAATGTTCAATTTTTCATATAAAGTATAATAAAATAATCTACAATACAAAATTCACTCTACCGTGGATATAAAAATGCACCTATATATTACCTCTGTTACGTTTTTCAATTTTATGAAAAACCTCGCAAATTTAAGATAGGTCGTGTAACAGTATATTTTCGGAATCACTACTCTAGAGCTTTTTTAAAAAATAAAGCAATTTGACAAATTACAACGACCATTTGAAAACTGATTTTTTCAAAGACTAAAATTGAAGACATAAAAAATCGCACGTAGTGGATTCTACATGACGTACGCCATGAATTAAACATGAATAGTGTTATGACACGTACAAATGGCAAGCGACAAAAATCGCCTGCGACTCGTACGTATTATCCACCTGAAACTGACGTATTATCCAAGCATTTCATTGGCTGTTCGGGAAAAGGCTTTTCCATCGTCAGATTTCCAAGAAATCTGACGACCCATTTTAAATGAAATTTCATTCTTTTAAACATCCCACACTATTACTTTTTACACCGTCGTATAGAGAAAAAAATGTACTTTTAAATGCAATTTGTTTGAAAGCTGCATCTCAATTTATTTCTGAGTTATTATTATTATTATTTTTTTATTTTATTTTATTTTATTTTATTTTTTTTGTAGTTTTCATTATTTTTTTTGTCATCCTGGCAACAGAAGTATCCATCTCTATTGAAAGTAAAGGGAAATACAGATGACTGTATAGACCCATCAGAAAACGAATAAAATGCGGATTCAACCCATAAAACGCCTCAGATATGTTTTTGATTTCCTACCCTGACAGAGAACAATAACCATTTTTCCAAATGGTTAATAAAAGATGTTATTAAATATATATATATAATTGTAGCTTATTCGTATTACTTTTCGTAATGGCATTCAAATAGGTGTTAATATACTTTCATTTCGGTTCGGTTTGAGTAACAGGTTGACCAATATTTCTTTGTCGAGCTCGGGCCAAGTTCCATTTGAGAATTTTCGGGTTCGTATCCATTTTGTACTCTGTTCCTTTTTTTCCAATCCAACATCTACGCTCGCCCCGCAATCCTTCGGAAAACAATTCCCGTTGTTTTTCAGCGGATTTCAAGACTCCACCATGGCCCTTCTACATTAAAAGAAGGATCGATACAACGAAATCTCGTTTCTGCGCAACCCCTTTCTGTGGGCGCATTTCTGAATGACGGCCGCACACGCCGGCCGCCACGTGCCAAGGTCGCGTTTTCACCTCCGCACGCGCGGACGGGGGTTGTCCCAGAGAAGGGGCTGCGGCAGATCGCCTCCTGATCTTGTGGGGAAGAGTGGTGATCTTTTCCGCTCGTCTAGGAACTTCTCTTTAAGTTGTTATTAGGTATTTATGGTTATTTTATATTATCCATTTTGACTGTTGTTCCTATTTAGATAATTGGTAAACTCCTACTTTTAGCATCTATCAGAAAAATATTAATATTATTGCCAAAAATGTTATATGGCAGACTGGTGATACAACAAATTAAAATATTAAATTTAAGACTTTAGTATATTAATAGCATGAATATTATTATTATAAATTGCGTACAACTGTTTTCAAATATCTCTGCCAAGGGTTCGTACGCTTCAAACGCCTTTTACCAGAATTTTCGTAAAATAATATTTGTCTTATTGAATGAAAAACAATTTTATCTTCAGATAGAACCCGTACTTTACAAAATCTCTGGTACCAAAACAGTTAAAATCCCCTGAATCAGTGGATGCGTACGGACCCTGTCTGCACTATTCAGTTTTACAATAATGATACTGGACACTCAACCGGGTTTTCGTAGGTCCAGATGAATTTTTGGAATCTATTTTTAAACCACTTGTTGACAGGCAGTCGAACCCGGTTAAGACGCGTTTCTAGGGAGAGGACAGAAGTCGCGTATTAACCTTTTCCGGCGCGGATTCATTCTGTTTATAAACTGATGAAATGATGGACTGACACCAGAATTTATAACTGCATTTATTAGAAAATACAAACTTGCTTATCTTCAAGTACGTTATAAAAGGAAAATTTTAATTCAATATTCTGGGTGCCAGTAAAATAAAGGAGGGTGTCCTTTTTTAAGGACATCGCCCGCGAAAGCGTTAAGCGGGGTTTCTAGGATGTTACAGGAACTGGACTTATTGAACTGGGACGCGTTTATTTGTGTAAATAAACTTTAGAGCCTTCATTGAATATGTCTCCGGTCGGAAAGGGTGTCTTAAGATTTCGTTACATTACACTTTATCTCTTCGTATCTTTTTATGGGCCCGACTGGAATCCTAATGGAAAATACGTACGGATTCCAACATGACTTTAGGGTCGAATCATACTATAGATCGACCGAAAATTCGGTTTCGTTTTCGGCCCAAAACCTGAATTTCGCCGAAAATTGGGCCGGACCGAAAGTATCGGTATTCCAAATATCTCGTTTCTTTCTTCGGAAATGTTCGACGTGACTCATTGATTGGAGTTGTATCGATGAGGACACTGTTTCTTTATTGCTAGGAACTTCCTTGTCATGACTGACCGTAGACGTGAGTGCCAATTATAAGGTAATAAAGGCGACAAAACTTTCAAGACGCTTTTCGCGTGCTTATTAAAATCTGAAGAAAAATAGAAAATGTTTAGTTTGAAACGCCGGAGCGTTTCGAATACGCGTTGAGAAAGTTCTCGTAGAACAGAGGACTCTTCACAAAAATCCTTGTAAAAGATAAATCGAGGTTATGTCTGAAATAGTTTTGAATGAGATGAAATTCGTAGGATTAGGAAATCATCTTGTGTCGTGGATGAATGAGTTTATTTTATATGAAAATAGAATGTTTGGGTCAGAGGCCAAACGAATAATTAAGTATGTATTAATTACTTAAATTTTTTTTTGACATTTTCGTTTTCGGCCGAAAATGGGAAGATTTCCGAAATTCGGTTTCGGTCTTAAAAAACTGTTTCGGTCGATCCTCCATTAAGAATAAAAGAACAAAAATAATTTTCGTACTAGGCTTATTTTTTTTTTTACCAAATATAGAAAATATTAAATCTTTGAAGCACGGTTTTTAAAATCTTATTGAGTACCATTATAATCTGTTCTTCTTTTTAATATAAGGAATACTATCTCTGAGCTATAAAAGCACCTACTCTATACGTTTGCGGTCTTTTAAGATATTATCTACGAATTTGAAATACATTAAAATTATCTTAGAAATAAATTTATATTATATGTATACACCTGCAAGTGATTTTAGTACATTTATATATGTGATTTTTTTAATATGAATTTGAACTATTTAACTCAAGGCACTATCACTAGAATTTTAACTTTCAATTATTAAAAAATGACGTTTTTTTATGCGGAACCTTTTCAGGTGCGTTCGTAATTCTATCAATACGTAGCACCTATAGAGTTCTCGTTCGGTCCGTCTGTTTGTCTGTCCGTCCGTCCGCATAGAAAAGACCAAAAACTACCCGACCGAAGGGTCTGAAATTTGAAATACAGAATGGTTCCAAAAGGGTGTCGCGCCATTTCCAATTTTATGAGAATCGGATGCCGAGTGGAATGAGAGGGACAGTCAAAAGTGTTCCGTTACATTAAAACCAATGGGAAAAAAAATATTGCAAGTGCATTTGAATGAGGTGACAGCCTTTCGAAGAGAATGAAATGCTATTGAAGTGCACTCCAATAGACATTCAGTAAACTTTTATGCGGTGCAAGAAATATTGATACAACGAGTTGCAGTACGACACGCACCCCATTGGACACGTTGGACGAGCAGCCATTTCCAACTCGTTTAAAAATATAAAACCTGCCTTTTTCAATCGTTTCCCATTCAATATTTATTTTTAGTTCCTTGTATTAGTTATTTATAGTTACTTATTGAGTTAACTGTAATTCCTAGTATCCATAGTTCCTTGATTAGGAATAAGAACAGCTTGAAGTTTATAATTTAAAAAATGTATTAAAATACGTATCTTCCAAGTATTTTTTTAAAAAAAGTACTAATATCCTCAGTGCAGAGGGAAATGAAATAGCTCAGACCTTCAGCCTTATATATATTTATATCTAGATTTACAATAATAACTTCATTAAAAAGCAGAATAATTTCATTGTCTGTTTTCTTATTTTTAAATTCCTTGCTTTTCTATCGAACGGATTTTGGCTACTCCAACTTTCCCCTTTTTTACTGAACGCTAGATGGCAGCACCAGACATTCTCTCTCTCTTCTTAGGTACGTTCGTAATTTTATAAATAGGTAGCGCCTATATGTACTGAATTATGAATTCGCGATAATGATCTTCTAAAGCATTTTTCGTGAATTGTTTAAACTACATTACAAGTTTTCCACAATCAGTTCATAAATTTGAAAAAGATTTTGCCCATTAAAATTATTTCATTCCATTTGAATGGATAAGGATTTTGTGCCCTATTGATAACTCCACTCAAATTTTTAATTAAAAAATTTTCTCAGTATTTTATAGAACTAGGAAATGTACAAATAGAATTCTCTTACAATAGAAACATTTCCGAACTGAAATTTTTCGCTCACAACCTCCCAACGTCAAGAAAGGTGAAGAGATGCAAACGAAAGAGAAATCACCCTTTTAAAAATATTTTTGTCGGGTGTAACCCATCATGCTTTTGGGCCAAGATAAAGTAAAGTATCTATGACTCATTCTAAACTGTATGACTGCTAATCAATGTATTCAATGAATTTTATAACAAGTTATTTGAATGGTACTTTAAAGCAAAGGTGCAGAAAATGTTTCTACTCCCAACATTTCCCTCAATCCACATGAAAATTTCCCCAAAATTACGGTATGTTATAGGTAAATGCTGTATTACCGTAGGTATAGAAAATTTATTTTTAAATATTTCTCAACTTATGCGCGATTATATATGGCAGGGGCGATTCTAAGTGAAAAAAAAAATTCTGAAATTCACAGTAAATTTTCAAAAAGGTTACAGCAGAGTGGGGGAAGGGGGGCGGGGAGGGAATCCAGCACTATGTTTTTTTCGCCGCCCTTTGACGGAATTCGCTTTTTTCCACGATCTTTTGACGAAATGTGCGTTTTTAGCGATCTTTTGACGAAATTTGCTGTTATTTCGCGATCTTTTGTCGAGTTTTGCGGTTATTTCGCTTTCCTTTTGACGAAATTCGCGGTTATTTCACCCTCTTTTGACGTAATTCGCGAGTCTTTTGTGATCTTTTGACGAAATTTGAGGTTTATTTGCGATCTTTCAAAGAAATTTGCTGTTATTTTGCCCCTTTTGACGAAATGCGCGGTTGTTTCGCGATCTTTTAACGAAATTTGCGGCTCTTATGCGATCTTTTGACGAAATTTGCGATTCTTCGCGATCTTTTGACGAAATTTGTGGTTCTTTCGCGATCTTTTAATGAAATTTGCGGTTATTTTGGGATCTTGTGAAGAAATTCACATTTTTTCCTTAATTTTTGTTACAGAATTCGCGTTTTTTTATGTCCGAATTTTCAGATTGATGACCGATTTTTTTTTTTTTTTCGGAACCAAATGCCTTACATTTTCGGAAAATTCGGAACTGAATCACCCCTGATATGCAGTACATATTATTCTGTGATTACATATTATTTTGTGTTCTACATATTATTTTGTGAAGGTCGCAATACGGATTTTGTTATTTGTAGTGAAATTTTTCTATCTAAGAGAATTATGGAATTCGTGTTAAAATCGAAATGAATTTTATATGTTTCTGCAAAATTTCCCCCGATCCCAGATCGCCGGATCGGACATATTCTGCATCCCTGCTTTAAAGTACCGTCGGGACGTAAAGGGTTAAGAGACGAAATCTTTCTCAAATGGATTCAATCTTGTATTTTCAAATGAAATTTCTGTTCATGCATCAGTTGATGCATCACTTATTTTTTTAAATGGGGATTCTAAATATTTTTCTAAAAGAGGAATGCGTTTGTTCTAAGTGAATGGAAGAAACTGAATTGTTCAATGCAGTTGATCCGAGAAGAATAACTACCTCGCTCGTAGGACGTTCATTCATGAAGACTGACGTCATAACCTCCTACAGTGACGTATCGCTTTACGTCACTCAAGAAATCGATTCGTACGCTAAAAATAAATAGACCCTTTTCAAATCGTGTACTCTTTTTTCCAAAAAAAAAAAAAAAAAAAAAAAAAAAATGAAATATAAACTAGAGATCAGGAATTCTGCTTTTCCAGAATTTAGTGTCGCCCCCGATGAAAAAAAATTATATATGTATATAAATATAGATAGAGTCCCGATTATCCAAGTTAATCGATCCTTTGGAATGGATCATTTTCTTCTGATAGACTGATGGTTTCTATTATGATGAAACAGTCATTATAAATGAAGTGTTAAGTGAAGATGAAAGAGCAGCCGTACAAAGTTAGAACTATGATTTTCTGGTCAGAATGGGGGGGAAAAATGGCCATACTTTTTTTTTTTTTTTTTTTGAAATAAAAAAAAAACTATCTCAGAATAATACACAAATGCAGCAAAAAGAAATAATTCATTTATATTTTTTCAAAATAACACGTACTTTAATTACTTTTTTCAGTTTCTATGAGAAAATGGCAACAAAAAGATACAATTGCTATTTTCCAACTATTTTTCTTTTACTTTCTACAGAAATGGAGTACTTGAGTTGCCAAAATGAAACAAATGTCGCTAAAAAGTACAAAAAAATTAATATTTCAAGAATAAATGGAGATAAAATTTTCAAACAAATTGCATTTAAAATAACTTTTTTTTCCCAATACGACGGTCTAAACATTGAAAATGTGCGATGCGTAGACATTAAAAAAATTGCTATAGAGCATTGAATCGTACAATCAGTGGCGGCTCGTGCCAATCTTCACTGGTGGGGCCCGGTCCTCATAACATATTGTAATTTTTTATGTATTAATATTTGTTGTTTAAACATGAAAACAAATTATTTAAAACTAACTATTATTTAAAACTTTTATTTCTTACTTTTGTAAAAAAATAATAATAATAATAATTATTTTTTCAAGTAATCAACGTTAATTTCAAATTTATCAAATTAATTACAATTTTTAACATACCATTAATTGCCATTATTAACATTGAACATACTTTGATCAATCATTATTTAATTAAAAAACAAATATACAAAATAATAATAATAATAATAATAGTAATAATAATAACAATCTCTCAACGTTACAGAAAAAAAATATAAACTTTACTTGCAAACATTGAAACTGTTCAGGAATTAAAATTTAGTACACTATTTCAATAAAAGTTTGGTATGTTTTTAGATGCGCAAATCTTTCACTAACTTTAAATTTAATTACCATTATTCACATTAAACTTACTCTGGTCAAACATTATTAAATTAAAAAACAAATTCACAAATCAAACAAAAAATAATTATCTCATAATTTAACAGAAAAAAATACATATTTTTCTTGCAGAGATTTAATCCATTCACAAATTAAAATTTAATGCATTATTTAAATAGAAATTAGGCACGTCGATTTTTTCGACTAGCAAATCTTTCACTTACTTTTACATCGAATTCTGATATTGTACTAATAAAATCTTTGTGGACTGAAAGAACATCAAGAGTGTGCTTAATCGTTCCTGTCCCATAGAGTTTTTCAAAAATGTTTTAAAATTTTCTCTCATTCGCTCTTGAACTCCAGTATGACACCCGCTCACAACAGCGCACCGTCATATGCTTGCGCAACAAGCTTATCTTTTAAATAAAACTTTTCTAAATTTTGAGTTAAGATTATAGTAAGTCCCTCTGCTGTTTTATCATAGACATCAATAAATTGAACAAACCTTTTCAAGGGTTTGTTGTTTTTTATATATCGTAAAATGATAACAAATTGCGAAGTGCAGCTTACATCAATATAGTTTCGTCAGCTTGTAAATCTACAAAATTAGAAGCAGAAATCTCATTTTTAACTTCATGCATATACGTTTCATATATACAATCCAACAGCTCATATTGTATAGTTTTTTAAGTATTTTTAGATACTGTAGCATTGTTTAAATGGTCTTCCAATATAGTGTCCAGTTTTGAGGCATATGTGACCAATTCTAAAAACATACCTCGGTTTACGATTTAGCGCATACCTGTTCTTCTCAACCATTTCATTATGTTTTTGTAATGAAATCCTGTAATCTTCATCCAACTGCACTACAATATTGACAGTTCCGAAGGTTTTATAGTTAAAAGCATTATTTAAATGAGTAGTATTCATTTCATGTTTTTTTTTACTCTTTCAGAAAAATGCTTCAAATCGTTACAGCCGGCCATACTCCATAATTTCATCCCTCCAAACAATAAAAAATAAAAACAGAACAATGCTTTTTTTTTTCTTCACTTGCTGAAATACACAGAAATTTTTGATACCACTGTGTAGAGAAATAGCGTAGTTTTCCCCCATCTTTTCGTTGCATTTCAAAATTCTTCATTTGATAAGGTCCCAGGCGTTTAATTTCAAGTTTTTCTTCCAAATTCATTGTTGAAAAGGGCATAATAAATCATCTACAGAATTCATTTTTTTATTTCAAGAATTTAAGGGTGTGTTCGAAAAAATATTTTTCCACCCTCAACAGCTCGAAATTTTCTGGGACACTTTCAGACTCATTTTTAAAAGTAAAAACATGAAACTTGCTGAGATGATTTTTGAAGTGATGTTTAAGAGGCCGTGTGGTTTCATTTTTCGCTCAATTCAATAGAATTTGATTTTAAAACAATCATTTTCTCATTAGGACCCTTTTTTTCATCCCCAGATCTCCCGCTTCAGAAAATTCGGTTCAAAACTCCCACTTTGATAGCATTTTTTTTTGCAATATTTTCTGCATTTTTCAAAAAATCGACAAGCACGTCCCATTATGTAGTTTCTAAATAAGAGAATTTGCCAGTTTGATGCGTTTGAGAGTAAAAATGAATTTAAAAAATCAGAAAATAAGCAGTTTGGATTGGAATACACCTTAACAATAACATGTGTCTAGGTTTAAAGAGAGTACAGAGTACTTAAAGATCGCGTAATTCAACGAATAAGCAGCAATAGTAATACAAATGTCGACGAATATTTTTGAGAATCCCCGTATAACAAACTTTGGATCAAGGGCACTCTCGCCCAGTGCCCCCCATTGCAAAAAAAATACGGAAGATTTAGCTCTAAAAGAGCAGTACATCGCCAAAATTGAATGACACGTGAGGGAGGGAAATACTCATTATCGCGCCAAATGGGCACAAATGTCTTGTGCCCCGATACAGTAACCTTGGTGTTCAGAAGTAAGTAGTGGCCAGTAAAGTGATTTATTGCCTCTGAGAAAGAAATAGATGCTGAGAGTCGATAACGGATGAGTGGGCACGATGTAAGAAGGAGTTTCTTTGCAATATATTTTTAGTAAACAGTTCTTTTTTTTTTAAGTTTTAAATTAAAAATATGAATCAAAATTTTTTAAATGAACAGAAAATTCTAGTGGGGCCTGACCCCAGTGGCCCCAATGGACCGGCCGCCCCTGCGTACAATGATACATCTGCTTTGTTTATGGCTGGCTTCTGTAAGGCAACGTTATTTTTTGGAGGCGACACAAAATAAGCTGAGAGAAAGAAATAGCATATCGTATATACCGGGGCTAAAAAAACAACTTTATCCGACCCCCTTCCGTCCATGTGTTGACATTGTGTCATGACAACAAATTTTGTTATTATCTACCTCTGGAGTCACGGTCATAGAGGTCATTCCATGAACCCTCCCATCCTTTCAATTCTATTTCAGCATTTAGAAACAGTTTTTAAAAATGTAACTTATTGCTTACTTTAAAATGTGACTTATATATTTTTATTTCGAACGCACGTTTCATTCTTTAAATTTAAAAATAATAGCGACTCGCACGATGCCATTATTTAGGATAAAATAAAAGAAGAAATCTGGAAACTGGTGTAATGCATAAAATAATATAACATTTTCAAAATGTCTTCAAATTTTTTCCCCGTAGCCTAGTATCCTAATAGCACGCAAAATGGCGACTGATCTATCCGTTCGGTTTTAATAAACCTTTAGGCATTTGGGTAGTTACTTTTCCCTTAAAACTTTAAGAGGACTTTAACAGAGCTCTCGCTTCGAGTCCCTATAAAAACAGAAGCAATCAATGTAACTAATTTAAACTTTCTGATATTTTTAAGGTGTGTCTGTAGTCTTATAAAATTATAAAATGAAGTACTTCAATGTAATCTCTCTATTCTAAAAAAAAGTAACTCCCGCTGTCACCGCCGCCGCCGCCGCCGGTTTTGAATTTTTTGTGACCGGAGGTCTTTCTTCGTTAATATTAAGAAAAATAATGCATACAAAAATATGAAAATTGGTAGTATTATACAGAAATGTTTGATAAACACGCTGATGTAGACAGTTTTCAAATCGAAGAATTATTTTAAGAGATATTTAATGCTAAAGTTGGACAAAATCGTTCCATTAAAAAAGTTTTATAGGAGCAAAAACTATACATCGGAATTTAATACTTTTTAGATCATTTTATACGTTATAATTTCCCGGTGTGCAGAAATAATTTATTTTTTTAATTTGACTCATTTTTCGAGGTTTCATTTCTATTTTAAATTCAAATTTTCAGCATTTCGAGAGATATTTTTTTACTTATTTCAGAAAATTGTACTAATTTGACCTGTTGCCAAACTGTATAAACAACGGAAACAATAATGTTTGCTTCAAATTAAAAATTTATTTACGCGTGACTATTATAAACAGAAAAGAAAAACTTTCAAATTAGAATTAAATAATTACGTATAAAAAGCAGGAACTTATTGAAAATTACTTCATCTATAATTACACGTGAATTTTAACAGAGAAAGGATATTGTAAAGTAATAAATTCATTAACATGCGTTAGAAGTCTTAAATAGGAGAAATTACATCACATTTACGTCACATTACACTTATTACGTAAAATGAACAAAAAATAATATTGCAAAATAGTAGTTTAAATTTAAAAATAGCGCGAGACATTTACTTGATATTTTGAGATGAACTTTTCAACTATTTTTTTTTTTTTTTTGAAAGCGCAAATAATATTTCATTTCTAATAAAAGCATTTTCACGTGAATATTAAAAAGGGAAAGAAAAGTTTGGTGAAAATTACGTCAGATTAAAAACGATATATTTAAAATGTTTTATTTAAAAGGACTTTCTTTTCGCTTTGTTAAAAAATACAGGGAGACAAAGACTCTGTTTACTTAATTCATTTTATATTAGATGATTTTTAAATGCCATTGTATCTTTTAACAGCAGCTGATTTTTCCGTAAAATTCCCCAATCAAAGAGAAATGAATAGAAACCCTTTTATAGGGCGATCGCCTTTGTTTTTTTAATTATAATTCAATCTTCCAAAAAAATTCAATTAAAGCCGATCAAATTAGCGTGCTTTTAGAGACTGCAGTGTCTGAACGGGGGGTTGGCGAGCGTAGCTCGTAGGGGGCCGAGCCCCCTAGTAAAATAAAAAAAAAAATATAGCAGAATTTATATAACACATTTTTTGATAAAAAAAAAAAAAAAAAAAAAAAAAAAATTAGGTGTCCTATCACCCTCCGTAAAATATATGAACGTTGAATTGACATAAGAGCCTCATTTTTGCTTTAAAAGGATCAGGAAAATTCACTCGATAGAATGAATTAAGGATATAACCACCACTCAAAGGAAACATTACTAAAAAAAAAAAAAATCTCTCAAAGTTAAAAATTTAAAAAACCCTTAAAAATATTATTTTTTTTCATTAAAAATGCACAAAATATTAAACTATCTAAAATATATTAATTCATTCTGTAGATAATGATGTGATAGACATGCAAAAAAAAATTAAGCCATTCCATCCAATAGTTTTTTTTAATCTTGCGGATAGTCGTAAAAATCAAGTTTTGAGAAAACGCGACTTCAAAATTACAATTAAATAGGCGCGGCTTTGAAAGCGATTGTTACATAAATGCTTATAACTCCGTTAAAAATGAAACTATTTTTATGCGGTTTTTTGGACTGTGTTCAGAATTAATTGAATAATCAAAATGGATACTAAAAAAAAAAAAAAAAAAAAAAAAAAAAAAAAAAAAAAAAAAAAAGATTTTTTGAGCCCTGAGCCCCCTTAAAAAAGCAATAAATTATTTCACAGAATAAATGAGCTTATTTCAATTTTATCCTTTGTTTATGATAATATTCAGTACAGCGACGTCGTCATACCGTACGTGTGACGTACCACGTATGTTCACAAAACCCATTTCAATTCCATTTATTGTAATGCATCTTTCAACATATTTTCATAAACTTTATGAAGAATGCTTTGGAAGGGGATTCATTTATAAGGGTGACTATCAAGGAGCCACGGCTCGGCGGTCGTCTGACGTATTAATACGTCCCTTTGACTCCGTTGTCGCCGCTGCGGCGACATCCTCTTTCTTTGCAAAATTTGTTTGTGGCACCAGTAATAAAGGAAAACAAGAAATTTTCTCGAACATGTGACTTAGCCCACACGTCTTCTCAAGCCCAGAAACGGTATAATACAAAATTTTGTCAAAATGTTTTGAGTCGTTTTTTAGATACAATTAGCTACATTTAACACAGTGACCCAAAAATGACCCAGTAATTGAATTTTCTCGAACATGTGACTTAGCCCACACGTCTTCTCATGCCCAGCAGGGCATGAGAATTTTGAATAGAGAATAGAAAATTGAGAATAAAAATTTTGTCAAAATTGTTTGAGTCGTTTTTTTAGATACAATTAGCTTGACCCGCAGTGATCCAAAAATGACCCTTTAATCGAATTTTCTCGAACTTGTGACTTAGCCCACACGTCTTCTCATGCCCAGCAGGGCATGAGAATTTTGAATAGAGAATAGAAAATTGAGAATAAAAATTTTGTCAAAATTGTTTGAGTCTTTTTTTAGATACAATTAGCTTGACCCGCAGTGATCCAAAAATGACCCTTTAATCAAATTTTCTCGAACATGTGACTTAGCCCACACGTCTTCTCATGCCCAGCAGGGCATGAGAATTTTGAATAGAGAATAGAAAATTGAGAATAAAAATTTTGTCAAAATTGTTTGAGTCGTCTTTTTAGATACAATTAGCTTGACCCGCAGTGATCCAAAAATGACTCTTTAATCGAATTTTCTCGAACTTGTGACTTAGCCCAATAGTCTTCTCATTCCCAGAAACGATATAATGTAAAATTTTGTGAAAATCGTTTGATTCGTTTTTTAGTTACAATTAGCTTGACCCTAAATGACCCACTAATCGATTTTTCTCGAACATGTGACTTAGCCCAATGTTCATCTCATGCCCAGATGCGGTATATTACAATATTTTGTCAAAATATTTTGAGCCTTTTTTAGATTCAGTTAGCTTGACACCTGACCCATTGTGACCCAAAATGACCCACTCATCGAATTTTCTTGAACAGGGGACCTAGCCCAATGTTGTTCTCGTGCCCGAAAACGATAGAAAGCGAAATTTCGTCAAAATCGTTAGAGCTGTTTTCTAGATAAACTGAGCTTGACCCGCAATGACCAAAAAATGACCCACTAATCGAATTTTCTCTAACATGTGGCTTAGCCCATTAGTCTTCTCGTAATCCAAATCAGTAGATTACAAAATTTAGTCAAAATCGTTAAATCCGTTTTTTAGATAAAATTAGCTTGACCCGTAGTGACCCCAAAATGACCCACTAATCGAATTTTCTCTAACATGTGGCTTAGCCCATTGGTCTTCTCGTAATCCAAATCAGTAGATTACAAAATTTAGTCAAAATCGTTAAATCCGTTTTTTAGATAAAATTAGCTTGACCCGTAGTGACCCCAAAATGACCCACTAATCAAAATTTCTCGAACATGTGACCTAGCACAATAGTTTTCTCGTGCCCCAAAACGGTTAGATATAAAATTTAGTCAAAGTCGATTGAACCGTTTTTTAGATATAATTAGCTTGATCCTGACTCAAAATGATCCACTAATCGAATTTTCTCGAACATGTGACCTAGCCCAATGGGCTTCTCGGGGCCGAAAATGGTAAAATACAAAATTTAGTCAAAATCGTTAGAGCCGTTTTTAAGATAAAATTTACACACACACACACAATTTTTGCTCGTATTATTATATGTAGTATAAGATAAAATTCGTCTTATTTAATCAGAGCATTTTTAAAATTGTGTACTTGAAGGAAACTTCTTTTAAAACAGTGTCCGAATAAAATTTGTATAAGAGACGCCGGAGTCCAAAGGGTTAAACGATTAAGCTCTACCTTTCGTGGTTGATGTCTTTAACTTAATGAATTTAGTTTTTAATTTTCTTCCGGTGTGCAGAGTGTTTAAGGTATGTGTATGCTTTTAAAACAGCCATTTCGATTTAGAAAACTAACTGATTTAGAGAAAACTTGTGCATAAGTGTGACCGCAAATCGCAAAGAGGGTTTCGTTTAATATATCTTTTAACCCTTTGAGGGGCAAGGGATTGTGTTCCATTAATGTTTAATTCACATCGGAATCTTCGAAAAACTTGATTTTAAAATAATGAAAAGCAATTTTATAACTTTTTACTACCAAAGTTATAAAAATAAAATTTAACTAAAAGTTTCCGGTGCAAATCTTGTTAAACTTAGGTGGAATATAATATATCCCACCGCCCCTCAAGGGGTTAAAACTTAGAAGTGAAGAATGCTTAAATTAATAAATCAAAATTGTTAATTTATAAATATTAAGTACTTACATAACTGTTAGCACTATTACATTTAATTTTAAAATAATTAAAAAATACTTTAAAATCAAATTAAAAATATTCAAGTAAAAATTATTTAAATAAAATTAAAAAATCCGAATATTTTTAAATTCAACACTTTCAAAAAAATAGCGGAGGTGTAAATAAAATATAAACTTTTTTAAAGCAAAAAAAATGTTTAAAACATATTCAAAATGCTGAAATAATTCAGAAAAAAATCCATGTTAATTCTTGCACTTTCCAAAGACTCACTAGATCACGCAAAAAAGGAGGTTAACATTTATTAAAATTTAAAAAAAAAAACATGAAAAAAAAACCTTTCGATTCCTCAATAAGCCTTATAATGAAAAGTTGAAAATATTGTCCATTGAAGTCTATCATTTCAAAATTTGCCAGTAGATGACAGCATCAAACAAAAAATATTGATTCGAGGTGACGTATCCGTATCCAATTAATCATTAAAAACCAGGAATTTTTTTATATTAAATATGGATTTGATTATATCATCTGAAATATTAAACATTAATTGTTAATAAATGTGCATTTTTAAAAAATATAAGTGAATAATTTTCTGGATTTTATTAAAATGAAATTTTAGATTTTCTCTGTCTGAAAAAGAAAAAAAAAAGATATTTTAAAGAATACCGCTGCGCAAAAAAATAAAATAAGCCTTTATAATAGCCAAAATAAGAGTTTTGTTTTAATAAAAGCCATCTGAAAATGATGTGTAATAATAATAATAAAAATTTTAAAGTTCCGCCGGGAAGATTCGAACTCACAATTTCCCATGTGGAAGACGAACCTTTACCACTGTGCTATGCATCCTCTGAAAAATACACTGAAATTAAAAGAACGAATTCATTTAATTAAAATAATATAACACTTTTTCAAAATTTTATGATTTGTCGTGTGATCTCAGTTGTTCTGCTATCAGTATGCAAAATTTCAGTTCTCCAACTTGTACAGTTTCTGAGAACGAGTTCTGTGACGGACAGACAGACAGAGGAGTGCGATGTTTCTCCAGATGAACGAAACCCTAAAAAAAAGATGGTGAACATTTATTTAAAAAAAACTAAGCTGAAAGTTGTTTTATGATTTTTCTCAAAAAGGATTTGTTTTTGTAAAAATTGTTAGAAAAAAGGTTGTTACTCAATCCATAATAGTCCCATGACCACACAATTTTAAAATTATGTTTTAAATATTATATTCGAAGAAAGTAGATTCTTCTTCGGCTGATTGATTGAAGTTGTTGATTGAGTTATACAGTTTTAATGTATGAATTATTCACCTTTTTCAGGAATTTTCCGCTTTCTTTGTTTTTTTTTATACCTATCACTTTTAAAATAATCATGTTATGGTCCTAAAAATAGTCTAAATTCCTGTATAATATTATTCTATTTATTATAGAATTCATAAAATGTATTATTAAATGTAATAGTTTTAAATGTAACTAGTTTTAAGGAAATAGCCATTTTTCGGTTCATTTTATACAATTTTTTTTTAATTAAAAAGTAAAAATGAAATAACTTACTAGATTAATTTTAACACAATTATTCTAATTGGCACATAAATCACACGAGATTTCCAACCGGGCGAAAAATGTCCGGATCAGTATTCGAACTAGGGACTTCTTGGCTGAAGACGCCAATACTCTACCCTCTGAGCTATCCCGGATTTATCTGGAGGACCAATTCACTCAGCAAGGTAAGGTTAGCGGATCCAGATACGTCTGGGATATCGCAGAGGGTAGAGCAATGCCAAGAGATCCCTGGTCCGGACATTTTTCGCCCAGTTGGAAATTTACATCTCATATGATTTTTTTGTATGTTTATGTCACATTTTTAATAATAATGAGCGATTTTAAACTTCAATTTTACAAAAGAAAAAAATTTGAATGCATACTTAAAAAAAAGGAAAGGATCTCGGACGGGGGCACATAGCGGTCGGTGATGAGTGGACTGGAAGACCGCTGGTCATTCGCGGAACAGGCGTACCCGTCGGAGATCCTTACCCTTTTTTACCCGACTGCCAAGAAAGGTTATGTGTTTCACGCGTATCTGGGTATGTGGATTTCTTTATAACCTTGAAATATCCCAACGGCTGGATGGATTTGAATGAATGAGGTCTCTATCGATTCGTCTTAACCGTCCGGTGGTTATAGGCCAGATTTTGTTTTTATAAATTCAAAATGACGGCCGTTAACTACAAAATGGCGATAGAGACGAAAATTTTTTTTACGCACCCTATTGAGTGGCTTGTCATTGGATAGGTCTTTCAAAAGGAAGACGATGTTTCATGGACTATTTTACAGTCAGAAGCTCCGTTTAAATAGGACACAACCTGTAAATTGTGTCGGTAAGATCTCTCGCTTGACTGCAAGTCTAACCTTCATAGACATCTAGAAACCTCATCAAAATAGTATTTATAGATAGGAACTAACCATTAAACACAATTTAAAAGTCATCAACACAAGTAAATAAAAAAATAGGTAAGTGATATAAAAAATAGTTTCAGATGGATGAGAAATAATTAATCAGCAGTGGGAGCAATGGGAGTTACGCAGTGGGGTTTTTTGATTTTTTAAATTTAATTTAAACACTGATCGAAAAATTTTTTTAATTTAAATTCATTAAATTACAGACATAGGAATGAGTTTATCGTTTCGAAATTGTCATTTTCGACAGGTTGAATGAAAATGACATTTCCTATTTTTATTGAATAAGTTCGGAACCTATCATTCATTATTTTTTCTGCGTCATTTCAACTTTTTTTTTTTTTTTGCTTTCATACATTTTATAGCACCTCTTCAGTGACATATTTTTAAAAGACTATCTATCTACCGCTTCGAGTGGAGTCAGGCCTTTCAGAAAACTAAGTGAAGTGAAGTGAAAAGCTCTCATGGATTCTCCCATCGTAGTCGAGAGTCCCAATACCCGGTACACCGACAAGTACATCGAAGCCGATTACAAGTATGACACGACTGTGGTCGAGAAAGAAAAAGGGGTCCTCCGGGTAAGAAGACATTTCACTTTCTTCATCCATAATAGAAGAAATAGCCCAGTGGTTAGGGGGTTGAATTCGGAATTAATTAGGGGAAAACTGGAAATTGTTTTAATCCCTTCTGTTTAGGTCTAGAATGAATATGCTATGTTTTTTCCCTCGTACTAGGTGAGCGTTAGGAAATATGTATAGATTTATAGTCAAAAAACACGTTTTTTTTGCATACCATAACAATATCTCAAAACAGCTAACTTTGTCAAAAACATTGTCGATACAAATGTTGTAGAGCTTAAAATTCTGAATAAAATGAGTACCATCATTAATATTTTTGTTCAACATTAAGATCGCAATTCTATTTCAAAATTTTTCAAATCAAGAGCTTGAAACCAGGAGAGACCAAGTTAACTTAACAATATCTCAAATTGCGGCCTTAATATTGAACAAAAATATTAAGTGTAGGTACTCATTTTACTCAGAATTTTAAGCTCTACAACATTTGTACTGGCAATGTTTTTTATAGAGTTAGCTGTTTTGAGATATTGTTAAGGAAACTAAAAAAAACGTGTTTTTCGAAAATAAATATGCACATATTTTCTAAAATTCACCCAAATACGAGGAAGAAAACATAGTACGTTCATTTTAGACCTAAAATGAAGGGATTAGAACAATTTCCAGTTTTCTCATAATTAATTCTGAGGTTATTTCCTGATGATGGGTCTAAAACTTTGAAGTAGAACTGTGACCTTAATACTCAACATAAGTATTGAGTGTAGGTACTCATTTTACTCAGAATTTTAAGCTCTACAACATTTGTATTGACAATCGTCTTGAAAGAGTTAGTTGTTTTGAGATATTGTTATGGTATGCAAAAAAACGTGTTTTTTGACTATAATTCTATACATATTTCCTAACGCTCACCCAGTACGAGGGGGAAAACATAGCATATTCATTCTAGACTTAAACAGAAAGGATTAAAATAATTTCCAGCTTTCCCCTAATTAATTCCGAATCCGGCCTTTTTTTGCTCCCCTACCACTGGGCTAAAAGTATTGTAATCGAAAAAAAATTTGCGACTTCCGGTTTTCGATGGATTGACACATTTCAGGGGTCAGAGACCCCGAAAAACATGTTTATACAAAATTTCTGTCTGTCCGTGCGTCCTCATTGTACCATCGAAAATATTTTGTAGTCATTTTAGTGTAAAGCGACAATAACTCTTTAGAAACCTGTAGTGCTGGAAATCAAGGCCCGTGTTAATGAAAGAGACAGGCCGCGATACGTCCATTTATCATGTGATCAACATAGGCTGGTTTCCGCTCATTGTTGAAATATTTTCCAGCCTACGTTAATCACGTTCTTCATTTTCTGTTTAGAGACGCTTGACCTTCACAGTCAGCCTACCTAGTTGACATAGAAATCACATAGTCTACCGCCTTATCTCATTTTTTCCACTTCATTTCCGCTTTGTGACATATCTCTTATCGTCCTGAACTGGGAGATGAAACAATCCTTAAATGCAGTGTGCAAAAAAGGTGAGCAAGTAGAAAATCTACCACGCGCTACCATGTAAACACCTTTCCAAGTGTGACGGTCCATGAAAGGCAAACGCCCCTCTTACTGAAAAAGTCCGTAGAATAGAAGTGCCTTTTTCTGTCACTTTCTTTCGCTGTTGCACGAAATTCAGTAAAATTCATTATAAAAAGACTCCTTATCATAAAGTTTCAGCTTTTAAAATAGACATATTTTGTTTCAGGTCATCCCGAGAACGACTCGAATCCAGTTCCGAACCTTGAATCACGTTCCCAAGCTGGGCGTCCTGCTCGTGGGCTGGGGTGGCAACAACGGCACGACGTTGACGGGAGCCGTCCTCGCCCATAAGCACAACATCACGTGGCGAACGAAAGAGGGCGTGCAAAAACCCAACTATTTCGGATCTCTCATTCAAGCGGGCACTCTGTGCCTCGGCACGGCGGAGTCTTCCGGCGAAGTGTACGTCCCTTTCAAAGACGTTCTGCCCTTGGTGAAGCCCGAAGACGTGGTGTTCGGGGGTTGGGACCTATCGTCCCTCAACTTGGCCGATGCCACGGAGAGAGCCAAAGTGCTGGACTACGACCTCCAGCGTCAACTCAGGCCTTATATGGAGGAAATGAAACCCTTGCCGGCCCTCTACGACAAGGACTTCATAGCCGCGAACCAGGAATCGAGGGCAGACAACGTGATACAGGGAACCAAATGGGAACAGGTCAACACCCTCCGACGACAGATCCGGGAGTTCAAGGAAAAGAACCAGGTCGGAAAAACGATCGTCCTGTGGACCGCCAACACGGAACGGTTCTGTGACGTCCGAGAAGGTCTCAACGACACCTGGAACAACCTGTTGAAATCTATCAAAGAGAACACCCCAGAGGTGTCGCCCTCTACTCTCTACGCAGCGGCCAGTGTTTTGGAAGACTGCGCCTATATCAATGGAGCGCCACAAAACACTTTTGTCCCAGGTAGGTTTCTAATTATTCCGTTTTCCTTTGTTTTAACACATTGCGGACCGGCAATTTTTTTAAACCCGAGTTTTACAACAGCAGAAGCTCCTCCTTCTCCTAAAAGTTTATCGTAAATGGGTTACCGTTTCTGAAGTGGATGCACCCATAAATATGTTTCAATGTACAGATTTGTAATGGGGAAACTACATTACACCCAAAAAACAAATGATGTTACGTAGTCTTTTTAAAAGTTATTTTTACGCCGATGAAGATGGTACAACTTCGTGTACATTGGACTGTGATACATGCAAAACTCAAGGTTCTATCTCCTGCAGAACTCGGGAAAATAAAATCAACAATTTCTTTAATGCTGAAATAAAGTTTCAGTTGGCAGGCTGGTCCATCAAAAACAAGAGGTGTGAACCGTCACAAAGACAGGAGCAGAATAGATAGGATTACAAAAACATTCC
The DNA here is from genome assembly GCA_963932465.1 of Maratus speciosus. Classification (NCBI taxonomy): domain Eukaryota; kingdom Metazoa; phylum Arthropoda; class Arachnida; order Araneae; family Salticidae; genus Maratus; species Maratus speciosus. The sequence continues at coordinate 1,895,578 of CAWVRF010000002.1, read as the reverse complement.
ACGCCAACATCTTACGAAATCTAAGCCAATCCGAGAATTCAATGAAAGCCTATGGGGAGTTTAAAATGACTGGCGATAAAAAAAGAACAGGGTTACAATCGCCAATATATCGTGTACAGTAGCCCTACGATTCGCAGACAGGAAACCTACGAGATGTGTACATTAATCTTGAAATAAATACATCTGCCTGGGTTAAATGTATCGAATGAATAAATGGAATGGGAAATTATTAGATCATAAATCTTGTTATTTTTATGTACGGTTGCCGCCATCTGCGAAAGAAGATAGGATATCGAAAATGAGACAATCTTTTTAAATTTTCTTTTTGCTTAGTTCTGCGGTCATGGAAGTAGGATAGCTGAATAAACATGGCAGGATGGATTCGGTTATGAGAAATTATTTTTAAAGCATAAAACTATTATGAACTTTTTGAATAAATAGGAAAGAAAAGGGATAATAAAAATATATCTCATCATAAGATTTGATATACAATGTCTTACAATCTAAAAAAATAGGACAACATGATATACATATATTTCCTGTGAGGTAGAAGCCCTTAATCAATGATATTTCCTTATAAAATACGTTTTCCGTCCGCAATTTGTTAAAATCTCATTAAAAAAAATTCATTATCTATTTTAGTTTTATTTAAATAAAAAAGGTGGTTTTACTTCCGGCAATTTCTACAAAGTAATGTTTATGGATGTGTCCTATATATACAGGGTGTTCCTGAACTCATGGGTCAAACTGTAAGGGAAGGTAATGTACACATAAAGAATAAATTTCGGTATAAGTGCGCGAAAAATGTGGGCGAAAAAAAGAAATGTAAACATGCGTTTTATTGGCATAACAATGACAGTAAGTGCTCACATGTTCCACCACCCACTCAGATATAGGCCTCGCAGCGCCTAGCAAGTGATAGGCGTACTCTTTCAAAAATTACACCCATTGACTCGGATGAGGACCTCATTACAAGACTTCCGGTTGCTGCTGTAACGGTTCGTGAAACACCTGGAATCTTTGAAAAAGTACGCCACTCGCTTGCTAGACGCTGCAAACCTCAGTTGATATGGGTGATGACACCTTTGAGCACTTATTGTCACAATAAGTGTTCAAGCTGATCTCCAGTGTACAAGCGTTTTATGTCCATAAAACGATAATAATATATTTTTTAATTCGTCAAATTATTTATTTTATTTTGAGTTTTCATGCGGAAATCTTGCTCTAGAAAACTTATGACGTAATAGTCAATTTGCTTTCAATTCGTCAAACCATTTATTTAATTTAATTATTCACGTGAAAATCTTGCAATAGAAAAGTAATTGTTGTGGTGAGAATTGTTTTTTTTTAATTGTTGGCAACTGCTATAACGAAAAATGTTTATTTTTTCCTGCCATTGTTGTGTAAGAGTTCGTTTTATCAGAATCATGTTAAGACGGTATTCAAAATTTTGAACCCTCCACATTTCCACCCCCTTGTACCGATTTTACCCATTTTTAATCCCCGCCGAGATAGGAGCCATCTCAATGTTGTTGGCGAGTTTGCAGACGATCCGTGCATCATTGCGACTTTTATCGTGCGGACTAAATTTAGTACATACATACATACAAGAGAAGGTCCAAATACCGGCTAGGGTCCGAATACCGGCTACTAGGTGTTCTGAGAACTGAGCGCAGAGCAGCCTAGCGGTGATAGGCAGAGTTTGTAACTTTAATTAAGAGAAGAGAGTTACGAAAAGTACGTCGCTGCAGCCTGTGTCATTTACAAATAGTAAATGCAAAAGTGTCGAATCTACGTAATCTGGTACATCAGAAGTTTTTCAGATATGTGTTTCTCATTTTTAAATAATATACTGATCGTACCGGGTGTCCTAAAAAGGACTGACTGATTTTAAAAATAAATAACTTGCAAACGGTGACAGATATTTAAAAAATTCTTGCAGGAGGGTTATGCATAAGGTCAAACGTTTTTTTATAGTGATTTTCGATTTTAGTACGAATTACAAACAATAGATGGCGCTGCGATCAATAGACGCTAAATTCAGGCTCGATTTTTGGTCCTATCTCTTCTTCCATGCGGAAAAAGGAAATGAAAATGTATTAAGTGGGTGCGAAAGTACCAAAAATCGAGCCTGAATTTAGCGTCTATCGATCGCAGCGCCATCTATTGTTTGTAATTCAAACTAAAATCAAAAATCGCTGTAAAAAAACTTTTGACTTTATGCATAACCCTCCTGCAAGAATTTTTTAAATATCTGTCACCGTTTGCAAGTTATTGATTTTTAAAATCAGTCAGTCCTTTTTAGGACACCCGGTATATTGGCTTGAATTGTTGATTAAGTTATTTTCTAGACATATTTAGCTCTCAATTGCCATGCGCACAGTATTGGTATTTTATTATATGAATGAGTAATACCAGTTTTAACTTAAACATAGCAGTGGTCCGAATACCGGCTACCTAGAGTGGTCTAAATACCGGCTAGCCGGTATTTGGACCTCTCTCGGTGGCTCTGCTTGAAGGGGAGGAAAATAAATTAATTTAAATAGTTCCATAATTAATAAATTAATTTAAATGGTTCAGAAATAGTCCCCGCCCCATTTCGCAATATGAAAAATGCAACCATGGCCGTAATTCTTCAGGACCGACACTGGTTACCCTACCACTTTCCAAAAAAGCGCTGTTGAACACTACAAAATTGCCTGTAATAAATGCGAAGAGAAAGAAAAAAAATGACGGAGTAAACCAGGCGAAAGAGGCAGAAATTTGATTTTAACCTTCTCGGTGCGCAACCCGAGATTTCATCGGGCAACGTAAAAGTAGCAAAATTTGCGCAACCCGAGATTTCCTCGGGGATGCATTTTTTCCGTCTAATTAACCCTCCTTGATTATTCCCACCAGTTACTTTTTTTATTGTAAATTATGCCTTATTTAATCGGAGCATTTTCAAGGTTAAATTAGACAAAAATTTTTGTTTTGAAAAACCGGTGACAAAAGAATAAAAATTCTTAAAAGACGGTCGTCGCGAACTGGTTAAATACGCAATTTTTGAAGCTATTTTGATAAAAAAATTACGCAGCGAGAGGGTTAAAAAAGTGAAAAAGGAAAATATTCAACAGAGGAAGAGGATAAATTTGTGTCTTCTGCATGGGTGATTTCTCTGTGGACAAGAATGGGGGAGGAGATTCTGGGTTCAATGTTAAGAATGCGATATGTGGGTTGATAGGGACTATACCGACGCAGAGAGTGATATTATGCTTTTGATTTTTTCAGATAAAATAGTTCTAATTTCAACCAGCAAGCTTTTTTTTTGTTTTACACGCTAAAAAACAAAATTAGAAACATAATGGGAAGAAGACTGAGAGAGATAGTCGTAAAGAATTTTAGAAATTTGACAAAAATATTTATTTATTAAAAATTGCGTATTTTTTCTGTGCATAAGAAATGTAAATAAATCAATACAATTTATTATAATAATATTCTTATTGTTTAATAATTGTCATTAGCTCTATTTGTGTGATCTTTAGGGAAAAAACTTAGGTAGCCGGTATTTAGACCCCATTTTAAAAACTCAAAATTTGAAGACTTTCGGAATTTTGCTTCTTATAAACAGAAAACGCCTTTTAAACTGATTTTTTTTTCTAAACAGGTGTAAGACGTGTCAAGGTACCCTACTGTCACTTTTTATTTTATTAATTTTGAAAATTGTATGATCTAGATTGAAAACAAAAGTGGTAGTCGGTATTTGGACCTTTTCCCTTCTCTCTCTATATATATGCATATATATAAACTTTTTAGGTGGGGCTGGTTTTGGGTTCCTGGGGTCCTATAATGAAAAGTTATGAAGGAAATTTTCAAAAGTCGCACCATGGTAACGGCTGCAATAGTTAGTATTTCTTACGAAATCTACCTAAAAATTTTAATATCCCGAGGAGATATTTTAAATATAAGAATGCATCCAGACTTAACATGACGGAAGGAAATTGAGTGACGAGCAACCTTAATGTGTACTTTACCTTCTCTTTATGGATTTGTTTTACGTGTAACCCATGCGTTCAGAGACGCCCTGCATAGATAGGCATCATGGATTTTAACCCATAAAAAATTATTATTTTTATTTTAAACCCCAGGGCTCATCGAGCTTGCTGAGAAAAACAATGTCATGGTCGGCGGTGACGATTTCAAATCGGGCCAGACCAAGTTCAAGTCTGTGTTGGTGGACTTCTTGATCGGTGCGGGAATCAAACCCGTGTCCATCGTCAGCTACAACCACCTGGGAAACAATGACGGGAAGAACCTGTCCGCTCCTCTGCAGTTCCGCTCCAAAGAGGTTTCAAAGAGCAACGTGGTGGACGACATGGTCCAGTCCAATCCAGTCCTCTATCAGCCTGGAGAAAAACCAGATCACTGCGTGAGTCTATCTGTCTATTTATCAAAAATGATATTTAAATAAGTGCAGAAAAAAAAAGTTCCCTTACATCGAGCTTTCAAAACGAAGGTTTGAGGCATTTTTTTTAAGGAAGCCATTATCAAAAGTTCACAAAAATGTATTTCGAAAAAAAAAAAAAAAACGTTGCAGTTTATGGCAAATTACGCCAAAGCACTCGGTGGCAGTATAATAACGCAATCTCTCATATTTAAGTAAATAAATAATATATAGTAATATCACTGGCTGATCTCTTTTTTATTGATACATGCAACAAATATCAAACACATACGTAAAGGAAAATTCTCTTTACCTGTTACTATCAGTTCCTTCGTCCGGCGATCCAATAAATTTCTCTATGTATCGTCGGCTTACAAGTTTTTCTTTTTTATATATATATATATAGACCCAAACACACTCGCATTTTTGGCACCTATCCATAAGATTTGTTCCACATTCAAACAGTTAAAACGCAGGCAAGTATAAATCTAATATGTATCTGATCTATGCGATAATCTATACATATATAATTGGAGTGTCTGTCTGTGATTTTCAGGCAGAAAAAAGAATCCATTTCTAAGTTCATGCGACATTCTAAATGACAAAAATAACATTAAATTTTTTTTTTCTATCTGTCTATTTATCTGAAAAACGAAAATTTGTCTGAATAGACTCTGCGGTTGCATAACTAACATTCAACTTATCAGGGACAGATAGGGAATGTTTACGGATGCCGTTTGTCGCCTTCTGATGTATAAAATCTTTACAATTTTTCAAAAAGAAATAAAGGATAAAACCGGGAGGATCCTCAAGAACGCATGGGCCCCTTTCAAGTAATCATAAGGTGATTGAAAGGTCTCGTTAAGTTTTATAAATGATAATAATTACATTTTTAGCCTGTGAGATTTTAATTTAAATGCTGATAAGTATAAGGAACCAATATTCTATCATTGAGTCCAAAGTCGAAAGATGTACACTTATATTGGAAGATATAATTGCAAGCTCCCGAAGTTTTTATCCAAAATACTAAAATCTATTAAATTTTCGTTTCGTCGTAGATCCGCGACCCACGACATACAAGGCCAGTTCATGTCTTTTAAAACGTCGCACGGAGTGTATCCTCTTTACACGGCGATTGGCACAAAACGATGGGCGCGCTTCTTTGTACCCATCACTGTGTAAAGAGGACCCACTCCGTGTGACGTTTTAAGCGTCATGAACTGGCCTTGTATGCCGTGGGTCGCGGTAGGTCGCTATTCTTTTATAAAAGGCACTGTACTATAATTTCATCCAACTCACATAACTTACGAAATGCAATTTTCGTACTTTTAACTTAAACTACATTTTAAATAGGATTTCTTACTTATAATTAGAAATTTAATCAAAAATAGTATTATAAATATTTTCCTAATGCAGAAGAACATTAGATTTATCACCCCTCTCCACAAAAAATAAAAATAAAAAAATTCAAAGGTAACATTCAACGCAAATGCAACACATTGAGTATTGCTGTATAGCTAATTAAAAATAAAAATGCGTTTTGTATGTTAGACTCAGCAACGTGCCATTTGTTCATTTGAAATTCAATTTCTCCTTCATCTCATTTCCCAACACTCCCTATACAGGGTGTATTATGATTTCCTCCGAGGTTGGAAAGTTTATTCTTAAAAAACTATTCCGTATAGAGCAGAAAGTTCATACCATCCTGGAAAGAATCTGTTCAAATTTTTTGCTTATTGGATTGAATGTGCTTCGTCCTCTTCTTCCAAGACCTGCACGCTCACCTGACTTAGCCCCATGTGATTATTTCTTATATGTTTACATCGAATATCCCTTACGACAAGTGATTTAATAGAATTGAGAGCAAGAATCACACGCATTGAACGTGAATTGCATGGCAGAAACTTGATTTTGAAATTGAAGTATGCGGCGTTACCAAGGGGACACTTGTAAAGCGTGATATAACTTGAAGTGATTCTTTATAGGGTGGTGGGAAACTTTCTGCTGTATTCGTAATAGTTTTTAAAGGATATTATTTTCCCATATCAATGAATAATTTACTGTTCAAAGCTAAATAATTAAAATATTGGATGTTTTTCGCCCTGCTTTTCATCATAAATGTAAATAAACGATAGACTATATAATGAAATTCAATTCTTGGAAACATTATTTTAACCTTCCCAATCCTTAGAGGGAATTCAGATACAGCCTGTACTTTTCTTCTTCAAATCCTCCAGGACCGCGGAAGTGTTGGAGTCGTCGTCGCCTCATCATCTCGGTTCATTTTGTCCGAACGGAGAATGATAATTGAGACGGATCCTGTCAACAAGATCTGACTTCGACATGTATATCACCTTCCACAAATAAAATTTCCAAGTAGATAAAACTGCAATGAAACACTTCCAGTGCAGCGATTGGCACAAACATTTTTTCCTCTAAGGAGAAGGAGATCATTGTAGAATTTGATGCAAGGAAATATCATTCAGGTCATCCTTTGAACTTTTCATCGTTCTAAAGGATAATAATGTAATTCAGATAACAAAAACAAATAACAACAAACAAACAAATGTAATCACTCCAATGTTGAACCAATATTACCTGTATCAGTCCAACTTTGCTGCTGCATTGAACGCAACTTGAATTTATGTGTTGCATCCATGGTTTATCGGCACGTACTTCTTCAATTTGTAAGTTGTTTTCGTTGCATGGCTACCGACTTTTTATTAACCATTTGGAAATGGTTGTTGTTTTCGGTCGAGGATGCGGCCAAATGATGCTCGCATTTTATTTTTTTTTTTTAACGAAATTCAACGACGTTTTTTACTTTTAGAAGAATTTTTATTTGAATAGGTAATAGAAAAGTAGTGGGGAAAAGACAGTTCGATTCCGGCGGAGGGAGGAGGGAGGTGGTGGAAGTGGAAATCCTACTATAGTATGAGAGGGTTTGAGAGATATGTGTGTTAAGTTCTTATCAGTCGGAAAGGAGATAAGATAGGATAATCTGATAAGATAATCTGATAGTGAGATAAGAGTAAAGTGTGGAAAGATCATGCTATAGTAGGAGAGTATTAGTTTAGACGAAAATTATAGAAAGTGTCTTCTGGCAGCCCGCTTCTTCCTTCTCTGCTACCCCCGCCCCCCTTGTGAAGATTTTAAAAGTTAAAAGAGAGTTTTTTGACACTAGCTGTGGGTCCCCCGACATATATTTTAAAAAGTAACATATGCCGTATTAGCTGCTCGAAGGCAGGGGTATCATGAACGCAACTTCACTCGCTGTAGCCTACATTGTGCCAAAAAAAATCTGCATTTTCAATTAGTATCAGATAAATTTTTCATATGAATTCATGAGTCATCTAAAATTAATTTAAAAAACTTTTTTCTTAATCATCCTGCAGTCTGTGCATGGGGATGTCCTTGTGACCGTATGCTAAACTTGAAATTCCGCCCGACAGTAAAAATCTTTTGTCGTCGAACGGAGAAAGGCATTTCTTATTTTGATCGATAGTATATAGCTTGTGCTGCTCTTGCACTTATATTCTGAAACTCTTTACAATATTAACATAACATTATGAAGAATTTTTAAATTAGTATGTTTCTAAATAATGTATACATAATAAATACAGGTAATTCGAACGCAAGGAGTCGATTATCCTTGTAGATCATACTATAGTATGATGGGGTAGGAGGAGGCTAAATTTTTAGACGGGACTTAATTTTTCGAATCATCTTAAGGTTTGAATGAATGACCATGTAAGGTAATATTATACTATAACCAAAGGGATAGGTTTTTTCGAAAGGAAATCGTCTTAGGGTTTGAGTGAATGATCATATAAGATGATGTCATACTATAACATAAGGGGTTAGGTCTTTTAGAGAGGAAGTATGAAGGGCTAAATTTTTAGGGCACTTATTTTTAGAAGGGCTTAATTTTTTCGAACCGATGTAGAGTAGGAGTAGGAATAAGACGATAAACTGATACTATAACACAAAGGGTAAGTCTTTTTGAAAGGGAAGTATGTAGGGGGCTAAATTTTTAGGGGTACAAAAGTCACTTTTTTTATTAACTGATATGTTATCCAATGCCCAGACAGCGTCTCTAACGTTTACTTGCATTCTTTTAAACACTATCTTTCGCAAACATTCGATAAGTAATCAGCCTTTTCAGCAAAAACTAACTATTATGTAAATAATGATACTCATTGATTTTAAGGGAGATTATTTCACAAGTACACAAATTTTAAGAAAGAAGATTTTTTTATAACATTCCAATTAAATTAATTATGTACATTACTTTTTAGCACACTACTGTAATTTAAATACATTATTTAGTCACTAACCCTCATATTCTTTTCAAAGTAAAAGTTTTATAAGCATCGAAGAAGTATCTCTTACTTTAATTAACTTAATTTTTGATTGCAAACCATTTTGCATGGTATTGTAAATAAGTCCTTTATGAAGTTTACAACAGTTTATTTTAAAGATCATTAAACCCAAAGCCATCCAATTTATTCTTGATTTAATTAAATTTCTATCACAAATGCTTAACTTATATGCAATTGATATTATTGAAAAGACTTCATCAAAGTCTAATACTAATGTCTTTTATAAATTAATGATTAAAAAATACTTTATTCATACAGAAATAATTTTACTTTAGAACTGTTATTCAAAACTTCCATGCATACAGTCATGATTTCCTTGTTTATCAATAACAAATGCTGTATACACTAAATTACATACTTCAAATTCAAGTGAAAATTCCTAAAAACTGTATACATACAAGTATGTTAAATAGAAAAATCTGAAAATGCAACTGACTAATAATACAAAATACAACAAACAAATCATTCAAATTTTATAAATACATATAATTTCAATATAACAGTAAATCATGAGTATTATATTACTATCCTACATTAAATTTGACGATAAATAGAAATTTTAAATTAAATACTTGAACTACTAAACCATGAAAATTAACTGAAACGAACTAACAGATCCTCTACATTTTAAAAATACATACAATATATCAGTAAATTCTGAGTGCTATATTACTATCCTGCATTAAATTTAGCGATATATAGTAATTCTAAATTAAATACTTGAACAACTAAGTCGTGAAAATAAATTAAAGTGAGCTAAATAATCATCTACATTTTAAAAATACAAAAATTACTAAAAAGAAAAAAATATAATGTTTCAAATTTTGTCTAAGTAATTGTAAAATATTTAAAAAACATTTAATAATATTTCTACATGATATATACTAAGTATTCATATAATATTTTATTAAAAAGAAAAAATATAATATTTCAAATTTTGCTTAAGTAATTGTAAAACATTTAATAATATTTCTACATAATATTGACTAAGTATTCATATAATACTATACTAAAAAGAATAAAAAATTTATAATATTTCAAATTTTGTTTAAGTAATTGTAAAACATTCAATAATATTTCTACATAATATTTATTAAGTATTCAACAAATATGAAAAAGACTAAAAAGAAAAATAAGTATCATATTTCAAATTTCGTATGAATAATTGTGTTCAATTAAGTAAATACTTACTCGGTATTCAACTAATATTATACTAAAAAGATAAAAATCAATATCATATTTCAAATTTTGTCTAAGTAATTATCGCAAAATATTTAAAAGACACTATTTAATAATATGTTTACATAGCAACTACTCAACAATCATATAAGTTATCATGAAATATTTTTAAATTGTACTAAAAAGAAAAAATAAATATCATATTTCAAATTTTGTCTAAGTAATTGTAAAATATTAAATGATAGTTACTAAGTATTCAAATAATATTGTGCTAAAAAAAAAAATAAATATCATATTTCAAATTTTGTCTAAGAAATTGTATTTAATTAAGTAAATATTTCAAATTATGTTTCAGTAATTGCAAAACATTTAATATTATTTCAACATGATATTTCCTAAATATTCAACTAATATTGTACTAAAAAGGAAAAAAAAATTATAATATTTCAAATTTTCTCTAAGAAATTGTATTTAACTAAGTAAATATTTACTAAGTATTCATATAATATTGTACTAAAAAGAAAAAATAAATATCATATTTCAAATTTTGTCTAAGTAATTATATGCAATTAAATAATAGTTACTAAGTATTCAACTAATATTATCTCTCTATTCTAAAAAAAAGTAACTACCGCTGTCACCGCCGCCGGTTTTGAATTTTTTGTGACCGGAGGTCTTTCTTCGTTAATATTGAGAAAAATAATGCATACAAAAATCTGAAAATCGGTAGTGTTATACAGAAATGTTTGATAAACATGCTGATGCAGACAGTTTTCAGATCGAAGAATTATTTTAAGAGATATTTAATGCTAAACTTGGACAAAATCGTTCCACTAAAAAAGTTTTATAGTAGCAAAAACTATACATCTGAATTTAATAATTTTTAGTTCATTTTATACGTTATAATTTCCCGGTGTGCAGAATTGATTTATTTTTTTAATTTGACTCATTTTTCGAGGTTTTATATCTATTTTAAATTCAAATTTTCAGCATTTCGAGAGATACTTTTACAGATTTTAGAAAGTGATATTAATTTAAACTGTTGCCAACTGTATAAACAGCGGAAACAATAATGTCTCTCTATTCTAAAAAAAAAGTAACTACAGCTGTCACCGCCTTGAATTTTTTGTGACCGGAGGTCTTTCTTCGTTAATATTAAGAAAAATAATGCATACAAAAATATGAAAATCGAAAGTATTATACAGAAATGTTTGATAAAAACGCTGATGCAGACAGTTTTCAGATCGAAGAATTATTTTAAGAGATATTTAATGCTAAAGTTGGACAAAATCGTTCCACTAAAAAAGTTTTATAGGAGCAAAAACTGTTCATAGGAATTTAATCATTTTTAGATCATTTTATGCTTTAGAATTTGCCGGAGTGCAGATTGCATTATTTTTTTTTATTTTGACTCATTTTTCGAGGTTTTATTTCTATTTTAAATTCAGATTTTCAGCATTTCTAGAGATATTTTTAACAGTTTTTAGAAAGTGGTATTAATTTAAACTGTTGCCAACTGTATAAACAGCGGAAACAATAATGTTTGCTTAAAAAATATATAAATTTATTTATACGTGTAAATAAATTAAAAATTTATTTACACGTGACTATTATAAACAGAAAAAAACATTTGGAATTAGAATTAAATAATTATGTACAAAAAGCAGGAACTTATTAAAAATTACGTCATAAAAACTATAATTACACGTGAATTTTAAGAGAGAAAGGAATTTGTAAAGGAATAAATTTATTAACGTGAGTTAGAAGTCTTAAATAGGAGAAATTACGTCATATTTACGTCACATTACTGTTATTACATAAAATGAACACAGAATAATATTGCAAAACGGTTTAAATTTACAAATTGCGCTAGACATTTATTTGATATTTTAAGAGGATATATTTCAACAATTTTTGTTAGGAAAGCGCAAATAATATTTAATTTCTAACACAAGTATTTTCACGTGAATATTAAAAAGAGAAAGAATAGTTTGGTCAAAATTACGTCAGATTAAAAACGATTAATTTAAAATGTCTCATTTAAAAGAACTTTCTTTTCACTTACCAGGAGACAAAGACTCTGTTTACTTAATTCCTTTTATATTAGCTTATTTTGAAATGTTGTTACACGTGTCTACGTCATCAAGTTATTTTTATTTCGACGTTTTATTTGTATTTTTATTAATGTTGTACTAATTTATTTGTTTTTTCGTTATTTAAAATAAAAATTATGTCAATTTGTATAATTTGGCGAGTGGTTTGGCGATTTATATAATTTGGCGAAATTAGTCGACGGGATAATCAAGTAGTACCGCAACGGATTTGGCGTTAAAATTGCCCAGTCAAGGAGAAATGAATAGAAATCCGTTTATAGAGAGATGGCCACTGTTTTTTAAATTATAATTCAATCTTTCGAAATCTTTTTAAAGTCGATCAAATTAGCGTGCATTTAGAGTCTACGGTGTCTGGACGGGGGTTGGCGAGCGTAGCTCGTAGGGGGCCGACCCCCCTAGTACTAAAAAGAAAAATAAATATAATATTTCAAATTTTGTTTAAGTAATTGTATTCAATAAAGTAAATAATTACTAAGTATTCATATAATACTATACTAAAAAGAATAAAAAAATTATAATATTTGAAATTGTGTTTAAGTAATTGCAAAACATTTAATAATAATTTCTACATAATATTGACTAGATATTAAACTAATATTATACTAAAAGGAAAAAATAAATATCATATTTCAAATTTTGTTTAAGTAATTAAAAAACATTTAATAATATTACTATATAATATTTACTAAAAAGAAAAATAAATATCATATTTCAAATTTGGTCTAAGTAATTATCGCAAAATATTTAAAAGACACTATTTAATAATATTTTTACATAGCAACTACTCAACAATCCTATAAGTTATCATGAAATATTTTTAAATTGTACTAAAAAGAAAAAATAAATATCATATTCCAAATTTTGTCTAAGTAATTGTATTCAATAAAAGAATAGTTACTAAGTATTCAACTAATACTGTACTAAAAAAGAAAAATAAATAATATTTCAAATTTTGTCTAAGTTATTGTGTTCAATTAAGTAAATAGTTACTAAGTATTAAACTAATATTATACTAAAAAGAAAAAAATAAATTTCATATTTCAAATTTTGTCTAAGAAATTGTATTCAATTAAGTAAATATTTACTAAGTATTCATATAATATTATACTAAAAAGAAAAAATATATAATATTTCAAATTTTGTCCAAGTAATGGTGTTCAATTAAATAATATGTACTAAGTATTCATATAACATCTTACTAAAAATTGTATTCAATTAAGTAAATTGTACTAAGTATTCAACTAATATTTTTAAATTACACTAAAAAGAAAAAAATAAATACAATATTTCAAATTTTGTCTAAGAAATTGTATTCAATTAAGTAAATAGTTACTAAGTATTCAGTTAAAGTTATACTAAAAATTGTATTCAATTAAGTAAATACTTACTAAGTATTCATATAATATTACACTAAAAAGAAAAAATATATAATATTTCAAAGTTTGTATAAGTAATTGTATAACATTTATTGATATTTCTACATAATATTTATTAAGTATTCATATAACATTTTACTAAATATTGTATTCAAATAAGTAAACAATTACTATGTATTCATATAATACTATACTAAAAAAGAAAAATGTATAATATTTCAAATTTTCTCTAAGTAATTGTGTTCAATTAAGTAAATAGTTACTAAGCATCCATATAACATTTTACTAAAAGAAATCATACAATAGTGAAGACATCAGTCAAAGTGTTTAAACACGTAGTTTAATTACATTACTCTTGAATCAACTTCACTTAAATTTATTTTTTTTTCTTCAATTTCTTATCAAATGAATCCTGAGTTAACTTTATTTTATTAATTTCATATTAAATTCCAGAACTTATCCATTAAATAAGTAAACTTTCAGTACTTTTAATATATTAAAACGTTTAATATATCACCCAACGTTTGTATAAGCAACAGTTATTAGCTTATTAATAATGACTATTATCATATGTTACCATACAATTCTTCAAAAAGGATAAAACTATTAACATAATTACATATCATTCACCCTGTATATAAAAACTATTACCTTGTGTTACCATACTATTCTTCAAAAAAGGATAAAAGAATTAACATAATATATATCATTCACCCCGTATATAAAAACTGTTACCTTGTGTTATCACGCGATCCTTCAAAAAGGGATAAAACCACCATTCAAAATGAATTGTTTAAAACAAGATGCATTCCTATACTCTTTAATCTATGTGTTTATTTTTTTTTCAAAATGATAGAGTATGATACCCCTATTACAACTTTTAATGGAATGTTATAATTTGTACATGTATAACTAAAGAAATAAACAATCCTATAATAATTAAAAATGTATAACATATCTATAAAATATCGAACTAAAAATCTTAATACTATGATTAATACTTTTCAAAAATTAAAAAAGTTAATACTATTCTTCGAAAAAGAATAAAACCATTAACATAATATATATCGTATCAATCAATTAATCAATCAGTCATATCAATCAATCAATCATATCATATCATTACTAATATGTATGTTTATTTTGCTATACCTTTTAGAACTTTTAATAGAGTGTTAGAGTATAATTTGCATATGTATAACTTAAGAAAACAACAATCCTTTAATAAATAAAAAATATAACATAAGTTTAAAACATTAAACTAATAATCTTAATATTATAATTTATACTTTTTAAAATTAAAAAGTTTAAAAAACTATAAAATTTAAAAATTAAAACTTTGAAAGAAAAAATCTTTTATAAAATTTTAAAAATTAAAACTTTGAAAAAAAAACTTTATAAAATTTAAAATTTAAAACTTTGAAAGAAAAAAACTTTTATAAAATTAAAAAATTAAAACTTTAAAAAAAAAACTTTATAAAATTTTAAAAATTAAAACTTTGAAAAAAAAAACTTTATAAAATTTAAAAATTAAAACTTTGAAAAAAACTTTATAAAATTTAAAAATTAAAACTTTGAAAGAAAAAACTTTTATAAAATTTAAAAATTAAAACTTAAAAAAAAAACTTTATAAAATTTTAAAAATTAAAACTTTGAAAAAAAAAACTTTATAAAATTTAAAATTAAAACTTTGAAAAAAAAAACTTTATAATATTTAAAAAATTAAAACTTTGAAAAAAAAACTTTATAAAATTTAAAATTAAAACTTTGAAAAAATTATAAAGTTTACAAAATTAAAAAAATTAAAACTTTGAAAAATTTTTAAAAATTAAGTTATCAAAATTAAAATAATATTTAAAAACTTCATAAATTAAGTTTGCGAAAGCGAGTTTACCTGCTTGTACATGTACATGGCTTTCAACATGTTATAGTTTAATATATATCTTCTTTTTTATCGTATAGAAGCAATAGATTTACACACACATATATATATATATATATATATATATATATATATATATATATATATACACACACACACACATACATATATACTTAATAAAAATATTTTAAGTAAAAAGAAAAAAAGAAAAAAAAGTTATAATAATTAAAATTAAAAAATAAACAAAGAAGTTTTCCAAAATTTAAAAAATAAAAATCTAGTTTTAAAAAAATTAAAAAAAATTTCAAAAATGTTTTTAAAAAGTTCAATCAGATTTAAAATAAAAGTATTCAATCATATCAATCAATCAATCAACCAATCAAGATTTCAAATACACGTATTCAATCAATCATATTAATTCAAATTCAAGTCAATTCAAGTATTACAAGTTAGCAGAAAAAATTGCAATTTATCAAAAGTGAGTTTGCGTATCTATCTGTATATAAGACTTTAAAACTTTCACTATGTTTTCGTTTAGTATATATGTATTGTAATTTTCACTATGCTTTAGTTAAATATTTATAAATCTTTATGTTATCATCCTACCCTCATTATATCCTATAATTATACACTTCGAAACGTTAAAAGCGATATATTAACAAGTTCCTCAGTTTAAAAAATTAAAAATATTTACAAAAATTAACTTAATAAAGTATTCAAAAATACTATAAGATAGTAAAAATTTGATGTATGCATGCCAAAAAATAATAAATTTACCATGTCTGAACTGAGAAAAGAAACGTTTAACTTGTCGCATTGCACATAGTGACGTAATCGACATTACGTGCCTCCCCCTTCATATCTTCTGAATGATCTATCTACAATCAGGTTGTATTATCAGTCATGTGATCTAACTAATATGAGTTATTAACAAGACACTAATCCTTTTCATCTCTGCGGATATTTTCTTCAAAGTATTTTGTAAAATCTTAAGTAACATGTTATTATATATTTGCAAACAAAATCCTATTAAATAACTTTCTTACTCTAGTGAACAAAGATTGATTTTTATACTGCTAAAGTATGATCATTCATTGTTTAACTGGATAATAATATATTTAGAAGTAACTTAAATTTCCTATAAAAGCGAAGTTTTTTATTACATCATGCATAGAATTCAAGTATGAGTATTAACCAAGTTTTATATATTATAATACGCTATACCAACATTGCGAAACTTTAAAAAACAACTATACTTAAACATTCATATAAAAAGCAACAAATTATATATTCATACAACATATTATTATTCGATATGTCCATATCGAAAAATAGTGGGACTTACCGTACTTAGAGTCAGAAAAGAAATACTCAGTTTATCAGATTGCAGATCATGACGTAATCGATAAGATATCACGTGCTTCCATCATGCCTTCTGGAATGTTCAATGTACAATCAGACTATGTTATCAAGTCACTAAGTCTAACTGATATGAGTTGTTAACACGACGTCAGCCATTTTCAATTTAGTTCTTGAATATGTAGGTTGGATATTTCCTTCAGTCTTATTTTGTGAAATCTTAAGTACCAGGATAACACGTATTTGCAAACAAAAATCCTATTAAAAACTTTCTCACTATTGTGAACAAAGATTGATTTTCATAGTATTAAAGTATAGTCATTGATAATACTTGATTGATTACTTAACCGTTATTAATATTATTATTAATATTATTAATATTAAATATAAAAGCGGAAGTTTTTATTGTATCATTCATAGAATTCAAGTTTGAATATTAACCATGTTTTATATACTTATATAATTTATACTATGTATATACTAGTATACTAGTATACATTCTAGTATAAATAGTTTTTATATGCATAATATATGAATGATGCAATAAAAACTAAAATTTTATAAAGTTTTTTTTTTTTTAAGTCTTAATTTTTAAATTTTATAAAAGTTTTTTCTTTCAAAGTTTTAATTTTTAAATTTTATAAAGTTTTTTTCAAAGTTTTAATTTTAAATTTTATAAAGTTTTTTTTTTCAAAGTTTTAATTTTTAAAATTTTATAAATTTTTTTTGGAGTTTTAATTTTTAAATTTTATAAAAGTTTTTTTCTTTCAAAGTTTTAATTTTAAAATTTTATAAAGTTTTTTTTTTCAAAGTTTTAATTTTTAAAATTTTATAAAGTTTTTTTTTCAAAGTTTTAATTTTTAAATTTTATAAAAGTATAAATTATAATATTAAGATTATTAGTTTAATATTTTAAACTTATGTTATATTTTTTATTTATTAAAGGATTGTTGTTTTCTTAAGTTATACATATGCAAATTATACTCTAACACTCTATTAAAAGTTCTAAAAGGTATAGCAAAATAAACATACATATTAGTAATGATATGATATGATTAATTGATTGATATGACTGATTGATTAATTGATTGATACGATAGATATTATGTTAATGGTTTTATTCTTTTTCGAAGAATAGAATTAACTTTTTTAATTTTTGAAAAGTATTAAACATAGTATTAAGATTTTTAGTTCGATATTTTATAGATATGTTATACATTTTTAATTATTATAGGATTGTTTATTTCTTTAGTTATACATGTACAAATTATAACATCCCATTAAAAGTTGTAATAGGGGTATCATACTCTATCATTTTGAAAAAAAAAATAAACACATAGATTAAAGAGTATAGGAATGCATCTTGTTTTAAACAATTCATTTTGAATGGTGGTTTTATCCTTTTTTGATGGATCATGTGATAACACAAGGTAACAGTTTTTATATACGGGGTGAATGATATATATTATGTTCATTGTTTTATCCTTTTTTGAAGAATAGTATGGTAACACAAGGTAATAGTTTTATATACAGGGTGAATGATATGTAATTATGTTAATAGTTTTATCCTTTTTGAAGAATTGTATGGTAATATATGATAATAGTCATTATTAATAAGCTAATAACTGTTGCTTATACAAACGGTGGGTGATATATTAAACGTTCTAATATATTAAAAGTACTGAAAGTTTACTTATTTAATGGATAAGTTCTGGAATTTAATATGAAATTAATAAAATAAAGTTAACTCAGGATTCATTTGATAAGAAATTGAAGAAAAAAAAATAAATTTAAGTGAAGTTGATTCAAGAGTAATGTAATTAAACTACGTGTTTAAACACTTTGACTGATGTCTTCACTATTGTATGATTTCTTTTAGTAAAATGTTATATGGATACTTAGTAACTATTTACTTAATTGAACACCATTACTTAGAGAAAATTGGAAATATTATACATTTTTATATTTTAGTATAGTATTATATGAATACATAGTAATTGTTTACTTAATTGAATACAATTTTTAGTAAAATGTTATATGAATACTTAGTAAATATTATGTAGAAATATCAATAAATGTTTTACAATTACTTATACAAACTTTGAAATATTATATATTTTTTCTTTTTAGTATAATATTATATGAATACTTAGTAAGTATTTGCTGGACAGATAATTACACTTGTTAGCTCATATTTAATTTCTACCCAAAATTGTCAATTAATCCCAATCATCCAAGCAACCTCATAGTAAATTGGTATGTAAGTTTATATACCTTAAAATTTTAAATGAAATAAGTGATCGTAATTAATAAAATTCTAGTAGAAGAGCTATGCGAATAAATATCTCAAAATTAAATTAGAATTCGCTCAAAATTGTAATTATCAAATTAATTAATTACAAATAAAAATTAAAAGGTTGCGTTGTGAATTATTTATGTGAACTCTTCCACTTGTGAATTAAACTCAATTTAAGCTGTAAAATAAAATGACACACCTTAAACATTTATCAATTAAATAATTACAGAGATTTTAACTCTTGATTAAATATTTTTTTTATTTACATTAAGCACAATTATATACATATACACATTAAATGGTTTAAAAAAAAAAAAAGAAAGCAAAACTTTTGTTTGCTGATCATTGATATATGTAGATTTAATCCTTAACAAATTGATTTCATTTAGGTTTATTATTATATATATTTTTTTATTAAAAGCAATAATTTTCTTCTATTCTTAAACACCTTATATAAATTTAATGTTTGTTTTGTTGGATCTCAGACAGCCATTTACCATAAAATATCATAAAAGGATATTTATAATTTCCAATATAATTAAAGTGGTAAAGAAAAAGATTAATGTAATACCTTGTATTATATACGGGATGGTGACCTTCATTCATCAGATTTATAACTGTCGCGATGCTAAGGATCATATCCAAACATCATCCAGATTCATCTCTTCATCAGAGCGGCGAAATCGGGATGACGGAGAGAATAGCTCCGGACCGCTGTAGACCAATCCATTTTGTTTTAACACCAGGAAGACATCATCAGGTCAATTAGGCTTGCTTAGGTTCTCTCTGATATGTCCATCTCGCCTGGGCATTACTAGGGCTCTATTGATGCATTACATGGGCTTTCAGGATCGCTCTTGCGTCTTCGGCATCTTTTCTTAGACACTATTTTTTCAAACTTTTTCCTCCTGCATTATCATCCCTTGGAAGTGGGTGGAACTATTTGTATAGTCCTCCCTTATTGGATGTGAGAAGATTTTTTATTATCCTTAGATAGACCTATTAGCTAACGGTCTGCAATAGCCCCTTACATATACTTTAATATTATTATATGCCTTCAAGTTTGGGTGGTCTAAAAACCATAAATTTATTCCAACACTTTTATTAAGGCCATAAATTTATTCCAATATCTTTATTATTTTACGATTTCTAATTATACACCACTTTCCACTGGCTTGTCATAAAACGACACCATGGCGTCTGGCTATTGTTGTTATCTGAGATCCGAACTATATTCAACATTATACATTCATTTTACAATAAAACAATTTTTTAAAAATATACATTTAATATTTAAAATCAACTTAATAATTTTTGTATGAACTTACACTCCTATTTTACTCGAAAATATAATTATTATAATTTTACTCTCATAATTATGTTTCATAAAAAAAATTTGTACAAACAGAAATAACAAATTACGCAACTGTACTTTGACTTAACCAAAATGGTGCGGGAACATATTATTGTTATATGTTTCCCAGCAGTATTTACTTAATTGAATACAATTTTTAGTAATAACATTAACTGAATACTTAGTAACTATTTGCTTAATTGAATACAATTTCTTAGACAAAATTTGAAATATTGTATTTATTTTTTTCTTTTTAGTATAATTTAAAAATATTAGTTGAATACTTAGTACAATTTACTTAATTGAATACAATTTTTAGTAAGATGTTATATGAATACTTAGTACATATTATTTAATTGAACACCATTACTTGGACAAAATTTGAAATATTATATATTTTTTCTTTTTAGTATAATATTATATGAATACTTAGTAAATATTTACTTAATTGAATACAATTTCTTAGACAAAATTTGAAATATGAAATTTATTTTTTTCTTTTTAGTATAATATTAGTTTAATACTTAGTAACTATTTACTTAATTGAACACAATAACTTAGACAAAATTTGAAATATTATTTATTTTTCTTTTTTAGTACAGTATTAGTTGAATACTTAGTAACTATTATTTTATTGAATACAATTACTTAGACAAAATTTCGAATATGATATTTATTTTTTCTTTTTAGTACAATTTAAAAATATTTCATGATAACTTATATGATTGTTGAGTTGTTGCTATGCAAAAATATTATTAAATAGTGTCTTTTAAATATTTTCCGATATTTACTTAGACCAAATTTGAAATATGATATTTATTTTTCTTTTTAGTAAATATTATATAGTAATATTATTAAATGTTTTTTAATTACTTAAACAAAATTTAAAATATGATATTTATTTTTTCCTTTTAGTATAATATTAGTTTAATATCTAGTCAATATTATGTAGAAATTATTATTAAATGTTTTGCAATTACTTAAACACAATTTGAAATATTATAATTTTTTTATTCTTTTTAGTATAGTATTATATGAATACTTAGTAATTATTTACTTTATTGAATACAATTACTTAAACAAAATTTGAAATATTATATTTATTTTTCTTTTTAGTATAATATTAGTTGAATTCTTAGACAATATTAGTTGAATACTTAGTAACTATTATTTAATTGCATATAATTACTTAGACAAAATTTGAAATATGATATTTATTTTTTCTTTTTAGTACAATATTATATGAATACTTAGTAAATATTTACTTAGTTAAATACAATTTCTTAGAGAAAATTTGAAATATTATAATTTTTTTTTCCTTTTTAGTACAATATTAGTTAAATATTTAGGAAATATCATGTTGAAATAGTATTAAATGTTTTGGAATTACTGAAACATAATTTGAAATATTTACTTAATTGAATACAATTTCTTAGACAAAATTTGAAATATGATATTTATTTTTTCTTTTTAGCACAATATTATTTGAATACTTAGTAACTATTATTTAATATTTTACAATTACTTAGACAAAATTTGAAATATGATATTTATTTTTTCTTTTTAGTACAATTTAAAAATATTTCATGACAACTTATATGATTGTTGAGTAGTTGCTATGTAAAAACATTATTAAATAGTGTCTTTTAAATATTTTGCGATAATTACTTAGACAAAATTTGAAATATGATATTTATTTTTTCTTTTTAGTACAATTTAAAAATATTTCATGATAACTTATAAGATTGTTGAGTAGTTGCTATGTAAAAATATTATTAAATAGTGTCTTTTAAACATTTTGTGATAATTACTTAGACAAAATTTGAAATATGATATTTATTTTTATCTTTTTAGTATAATATTAGTTGAATACCGAGTAAGTATTTACTTAATTGAACATACGAAATTTGAAATACGATATTTATTTTTTCTTTTAGTACAATATTTGTTGAATACTTAGTCAATATTATGTAGAAATATTATTAAATGTTTTACAATTACTTAAGCAAAATTTGAAATATTATATTTTTTCTTTTTAATAAAATATTATATGAATACTTAGTATATATCATGTAGAAATATTATTAAATGTTTTTTAAATATTTTACAATTACAAAGACAAAATTTGAAACATTATATTTTTTTCTTTTTAGTAATTTTTGTATTTTTAAAATGTAGATGATTAGTTAGCTCACTTTAATTTATTTTCACGACTTAGTTGTTCAAATATTTAATTTAGAATTACTATTTATCGCTAAATTTAATGCAGGATAGTAATATAGCACTCAGAATTTACTGATATATTGTATGTATTTTTAAAATGTAGATGATCTGTTAGTTCGTTTCAATTAATTTTCATGGTTTAGTAGTTCAAGTATTTAATTTAAAATTTCTATTTATCGTCAAATTTAATGTAGGATAGTAATATAATACTCAGGATTTACTGTTATATTGAAATTATATGTATTTATAAAATTTGAATGATTTGTTTGTTGTATTTTGTATTATTAGTCAGTTGCATTTTCAGATTTTTCTATTTAACATACTTGTATGTATACAGTTTTTACGAATTTTCACTTGAATTTGAAGTATGTAATTCAGTGTATACAGCATTTCTTAATGATAAACAAGGAAATCATGACTGTATGCATAGAAGTTTTGAATAACAGTTCTAAAGTAAAATTATTTCTGTATGAATAAAGTATTTTTTAATCGTTAATTTATAAAAGACATTAGTATTAGACTTTGATCAAGTCTTTTCAATAATATCAATTGCATATAAGTTAAGCATTTGTGATAGAAATTTAATTAAATCAAGAATAAATTGGATGGCTTTGGGTTTAATGATCTTTAAAATAAACTGTTGTATACTTCATAAAGGACTTATTTACAATACCATGCAAAATAGTTTGCAATCAAAAATTAAGTTAATTAAAGTAAGAGATACTTCTTCGATGCTTATAAAACTTTTACTTTGAAAAGAATATGAGGGTTAGTGACTAAATAATGTATTTAAATTACAGTAGTGTGTTAAAAAGTAATGTACATAATTAATTTAATTGGAATGTTAAAAAAAATATTCTTTCTTAAAATTTGTGTACTTGTGAAATAATCTCCCTTAAAATCAATGAGTATCATTATTTATATAATAGTTAGTTTTTGCTAAAAGGCTGATTACTTATCGAATGTTTGCGAAAGATAGTGTTTAAAAGAATGCAAGTAAACGTTAGAGACGCTGTCTGGGCATTGGATAACATATCAGTTAATAAAAAAAGTGACTTTTGTACCCCTAAAAATTTTGCCCCCTACATACTTCCCTTTCAAAAAGACTTACCCCTCTGTGTTATAGTATCAGTTTATCGTCTTATTCCTATTCCTACTCTACATCGGTTCGAAAAAATTAAGTCCTCCTAAAAATTTAGCCCTTCATACTTCCTCTCGAAAAGACCTAACCCCTTATGTTATAGTATGACATCATCTTATATGATCATTCACTCAAACCCTAAGACGATTTCCTTTCGAAAAAACCTATCCCTTAGGTTATAGTATAATATTACCTTATATGGTCATTCATTCAAACCTTAAGATGATTCGAAAAATTAAGTCCCGTCTAAAAATTTAGCCTCCTCCTACCCCATCATACTATAGTATGATCTACAGGGATAATCGACTCCTTACGTTCGAATTACATGTATTTATTATGTATACATTATTTGAAACATACTAATTTAAAAATTCTTCATAATGTTATGTTAATATTGTAAAGAGTTTCAGAATATAAGTGCAAGAGCAGCACAAGCTATATACTATCGATCAAAATAAGAAATGCCTTTCTCCGTTCGACGACAAAAGATTTTTACTGTCGGACGGAATTTCAAGTTTAGCATACGGTCACAAGGACATCCCCAAGCACAGACTGCAGGATGATTAAGAAAAAAGTTTTTTAAATTAATTTTACATGACTCATGAATTCATATGAAAAATTTAACTGATACTAATTGAAAATGCAGATTTTTTTGGCACAATGTAGGCTACAGCGAGTGAAGTTGCGTTCATGATACCCCTGCCTTCGAGCAGCTAATACGGCATATGTTACTTTTTAAAATATATGTCGGGGGACCCATAGCTAGTGTCAAAAAACTCTCTTTTAACTTTTAAAATCTTCACAGGTGTGGGGGGGGGGGGTAGCAGAGAAGGAAGAAGCGGGCTGCCAGAAGACACTTTCTATAATTTTCATCTAAACTAATACTCTCCTACTATAGCATGATCTTTCCACACTTTACTCTTATCTCACTATCAGATTATCCTTTCTTATTTCATTTCCGACTGATAAGAACTTAACACACATATCTCTCAAACCCTCTCATACTATAGTAGGATTTCCACTTCCACCACCTCCCTCCTCCCTCCGCCGGAATCGAACTGTCTTTTCCCCACTACTTAGAAACGCATAAAATCGTTAAAAATTGATTGAATAGGTGATCGAAAGGCATAAAATCGTTAAAAATCGAAAAAGTTACAAAATGGGTAGGCGCAAATTATCAGATATGGAAAAATCCAAAGCCAAAGAACGACGCCGAAATGAAAATCGCCTTGCAAAGCAAAAATCGAGGTCTTCAACTCATTATGTAGACTATGAAAATCGAGGTCTTCAACAGATTATGCAGGACAGGAAAATCGAGGTCTTCAACTGATTATGCAGCCCATGAAAATCGATTACAGAATAAAAGACGAACGCGAAAAAGGAAACAATCTAATGTTTAATCGATTGATAGCAAAAGGCCATGTCTCGAGGGGCTCCAATCCACTAGCCACGGCGTTTTATAATCGGTCGATTCTAACGAGGAAAAATTGAGCTCAACGTAGGTAATTTGTCGCAATCTGTGGATGATTCGGTGGAACTGCTTTCGATTTTTAACCTCTTACCTTTCTCGACTTCTCTTGTCGAATTGCCCCAAAATTAAAACTAAGTAAATATTAAGTCAAAAAAAATATTCCAAATGGTTGTTGTAATCTATTAAATTACAATTTTTTTAACCATTTGGAAATGGTTGTTGTTTTCGGTCGAGGATGGGGCCAAATGATGCTCGCAATTTTTTTTTTGTTGTTGTTGTTCTAAAAGAGTCATCCATGCGAGAGATGGCTATTTTTATGTTTGTGAAATAAATATTGTTTTTATATAAAAGAATAAATTCTTTAAAATTTCAGATTAATTACACGCAACCTAATTAGTAGATTAATTACACGTACTATGAATAGGTTCAACGAAGATGCTATTCCATATTAATGGGAAGTGGTGACTTAAACATGTTCACAGGAAAAAAATTAAGCATTTCATGTACCCATTACCTTATATTATCATTTCATCCACTTAAAAATCGTCTTCTCTCTTTGCAGGTTGTGATTAAGTACGTCCCTTACGTGGGAGACAGCAAGCGTGCCCTGGACGAATACACCTCTGAGATCATGATGAACGGCAAGAATACTATCGTCTGCCACAACACCTGCGAGGATTCACTGCTCGCCACCCCCATCATCCTCGACCTGATCGTCCTAACGGAGCTCTGCCAGAGGATATCCTTCAGAGTCCTAAGCAGCTCCGAAACCTCCTTCCAGTCATTCCACTCCGTCCTGTCTATTCTCAG
Organism: Maratus speciosus; assembly: GCA_963932465.1. Classification (NCBI taxonomy): domain Eukaryota; kingdom Metazoa; phylum Arthropoda; class Arachnida; order Araneae; family Salticidae; genus Maratus; species Maratus speciosus. The sequence goes on along the minus strand of CAWVRF010000002.1, from coordinate 1,869,568 downwards.
CTACCTCTGCAAGGCGCCCCTGGTACCGCGGGGTGCACCTGTAGTGAACGCCTTGGCCAGGCAGAGGCAGTGCATCGAGAACCTCTTCAGAGGGTGCCTGGGGCTTCCGCCCCTCAACCACATGGGTATCGAATATAAACTGAGCGACCAGGCTTCCTGGTGCACCGAGCGGCCCGACAAAGTCTATTCCGGAAACATCGAAGTGAGCAATAGTTATAGTATGAAAGGACCCAAGAAAGAGCTGTTTTCGTCTCAGCGTATCGCCGAAGATCGTCTTGACTGGATTATGTAAAGATTATAGCTACGGGCGAAATGTTAAGAAAGTACAAAATTTGGACTTTCAAGTTAAATAAGTCATTTCGAAAACTTCTTAAGTCGCCGATTCAACAGATTTCAGAAAAATGAAACCTGAGCTACACACAAATGCTAGATAGGTATTTTAAGAACTTTTTTGTACTCACTCTATATCTTAAATTTGTATGTCAATTTTAACTTTTTATAATGTTTAAATTTTTAAAAATAAAACTTAAAATTTTTTCGATCTTTTTTTTTTTTTTGCAAGGAATAAGTAGTTCTACAAATGCTACAGAAATAGGTTTTAATCGTATTTTTATTAGATATTTAACAAAATAGACATAAATCATTAATGTCTGAATCTTAAAGATTGACATTAAGGCATTCTTTAAGATTCATCATCGTGTTCGATCCCATCTTCTTCTTGTTCTATTGCTATCAACGCCATTGGAATATATCTTGTTATTGACATTTATTCATATTGTTTTTGCAATGGACACCCACGAGTGGTAACAGCTAGCCTCTGCGGGTATATATCCTCCGAAAATGCCTTTTTAAGGGACGATGGGGAACCATTAATGCAATATTCTGTACCCTCAGCTGGCGTTTAATTCTACATACCGGCACCTGACGTATTGTGGGTTAAGGTCCTATACTAGTCACGTGAAAAGAACTCGGAAGCTAATGTTAATCCTATGGGGAAGTTATTTTCAAATTTCTCGCTTGGATTTTAATATTTTTGAAGGATTTGTTTTTGCATAGGATAGCTGGGAAAGATCTCTAACGGGGCTAGTTTTTACCTTTTCTATTTGATTTCAGATTTAAAATAAAAATTACTGTCCCTTTCGGAACCTGTTCTGAAATTGAAACTATCCTAATATAAAAAAATTGTAATAAAAATCGTAAAAGTAAAAAAATAGCTCGGTTAGAGTAGACCTAAGCTATCCTATGCAGAATAAAAAATATTAAAATGCAAGCGAGATATTTGAAAATAACGTTCCCATAGACTTAACATTAGCATTTTCGTGACTAGTATAGGCTCTTAGGTCCATAAACGACAATTTTGAGTAAAAACGGATCCATATACCTATATAATGTCTATCTAATTTTGGTGTGCAAATGTGAGCCTATTTTCAACAACACTTTGGGGAAAAAATTGCATTTCGAAAAAAAAAAAATCGGTATTTATAAAGTTCTTGAAATGACCTATTTAATTTCTAACCAATCTTCTGTTGTCATTTTTATATTTCGAATTTCTTCTAATGTATAAGATCCTTAATTTATAATAGTTTACATGTTTGACAAATCGATGAGCTTAGCCTCGTTCGAGGTTCAGTCTGGACCACGTACACAGTTTCTTGTACAGTAATTTGTGTACATGTTTGTACAGTTCTATTTATTGTTGAAAGGTGAAGGGGATCTTTTGCGATGGTAATTTCAATTTGAAACACGGGGAAATTTTTGAAAAAATAAATAAATTATAGAAATTATAAATTGTATAAAGTAGGATGAAACAAGCACTTTTTCTCAGAGTTATTTTTTTTTAAATCTTTATCATACACATTTTTTTTCTTTGTATCTTAATTAATGCTCCGTAATTTATCTGGAAACTCTGTAAGTTCGACAGTAAACATTTTTCTCATAATTCTGTATGATAAATAAATATAGGATAACTCTAGGATAGATGGCCATAGTTTTTAAAGATTGAAATAAAAATTCGTAAAATGCAAATAAAAGAAATATTGATGCATATTTAAAATTCTTATACATATCCTCCTAATATTTTGGGCGAAAAATAATTAAATATTGAGAACAAAAAATGGGAAATAAAATTGAAATTAAAATGGCAGAGGGTCATCTCTCCTTAAAGCCGAGGAAAGATGACCCTCCAATACAAAAAAGAAAAAGTGAAGTTAAATAGCAAAAAAAATAGCCTATTTCATAGAGTTACTCATGAAAAACATATAGCAATTTGTAAAGATGCAGTTATAGAACGGAAAATGAGTGAATAAAAGAATAAACAAAATTTGAAGTATAATTTCGAAACTTCACTTTCTGTAACATCTAACCACATTTTTGGCAAAGGTCTTGATCATGTGTACACGTTTTATGGATCCACTTCAGTTCACCACCTCATGTTTGTATACAGACATCCTTTTGGGTTGTGATATTTTATTGCTCTGCGTCTGCACAACCGACACGGTGATCCTAATCCAATTCTATTCACTCGGAATCTGTAGAATCTGATAATTTTAAATGTATTTCATTTTCTTCGCTACTGGAAGCGTCGTGTTTTTTTTTCCCTCGCTTTAATTTTACATTTATTGCGTTAATTTAGTTTATTTATCAACTTTATCAGTCTCTGGGATGAAAGTTTCCGACGTTTTTCAGTATTTTCTGAAACAAATACATCGTTAGGTCTTATATTATTATTATTATTATTGAAATATCCATATTAGTTAAAATTTAAACAATTATATCAATTAAAATAATTATAAGCATAAACGTTATATATTTATTTTAAATTAATTATATTTAGTTAAAATCCTCACCCCGTATACTTTTGAAATATTGATTAAAGAGGGTCCTCTCTCCTCGATTTCATGTGGCCATCTCTCCTGAAATGGAAGGACTGAGGGTCGCCCCATTCAAAGCATCAGTAGCCATTTTACGTCTTTTATTTAGGGTTAGAAGTAAAGATTAGATTATATACGTGCCTTAAAAGTCCATATAATAAAAAATATATATAACATACGTACTGCCAAACATTCAGATACGTAAGTCAAAAAAATTATTCAACCACTAAATTAAATAAACATTAAAATGACACTTACTTTTTATAATCGAAAAACCCAACTGCACGTCGCAATGAATAAACTCGTTGAACTATTTCCTACGAACAAAGTTTATGTTGCAATCTATGATCAAGTTTTGGAAATATTTAGACTGGCTACCTCTCCTCTATGGCCATCTATCCTGGAGTTGCCCTATAATATCATAAATTAATAGCTCAAGTTTTTTTTTCTTAGTTCGCTAAATATTTTCAAAAATTCATTTGACTCATTCGATATCCTTAAAATTTTCACCTCTGCAAGTTGGGTATAGTGTTTGGGAACTACCTTTCCAAAAAATGTCTAGGGTACAGTTATTAAAATTAGTTTCATGCATTAAAAAGAAAGCTTGAGGGGTCTCAGGACTCTTAAAATTGAAAAAAAAAGACCATTTTCAACATTTAATATCGCAAAATGTATTTGTTTTTAAGACACAATTTTAATCGGAATAAAATACATAAGTTATGTTCTTTCATTTCATGTATTTAAGAAATTGCAAGATGCAGCATGAGTCTTTACAGGGGGCTCCAAACGGTTAGACGTAGGACGAGCAGAAAATCGGCCTAACAGAGGACGCGCAGGATTACAAAATTAATTTTGGGACTAGAAATGAAATTTTTGGTGCCTACTTAGACTTCAGATTATAATAATGACCATGAACCTAAATAACTTTGTATTGGAAGCATTTCCATTTTTTAATACATAAAATGTACATGTATTGAGCACATGCAAAATTTTGAAAATTTCAACCGTATAATCACCTAAAATAAATATTGTTTTGAACAATAAAAGGAAAGTTTAGGTTCCGTTTATACAAACGAACATGAAACATATGTTTTAAAAAATTCATGAAAAATATCCAGAAGTTTTTGAGCGCGTTATGCCCAAAAACGTCATGTGGAGAAAAATGACTTCAAAGTTTCGGAAACGCCGCTTCAGCTATTGGGAGAATATAATTCTAAAAGACATGTCAAGGGAACAATTGTATAAAAATGTTCGGTAAAGGTAGGAGTTCAACATCAAAAAAAAATAAAATTTCGAAAATTTTGAAACTCTAAGAGTCCTGAGCCACCTTAATTTGAAGTGCTGATATTGAAATAATGTATAATTTCAATTCAATGTATCGTTAGTACAATGCTGAATATTTCAATTTTTCAATTTATGTAATCTTTGTTATAATATTATAATCTAGGACGTTGTTATTCGGGCAATGTAAGTGTAATCTAAAATATTGTAATTTATGTAATTTAATTGTATTATATATATTGTAATGCAGATTATTAATTTTTATGTAATGTAAATGTAATTTGAAATAGGGTAATCCTGACACTGTGATGTAACTTGTAATAGTGTAGTTCTTACAATGTAAATACAATTCAAACGTTAAAATAAATTCACAAAATAAATAAGTGTGGGAGACATTGAGCCAACCTCCTCGTGGTATCTCCTGGGTAACGCTAATAGGCTCAAAGACGCACAAATACATAGTATTAAAGAGTTCTTACGGACTTATATAGCTACTGTTTGATTTTATTTTTATAATTTACCAATCTCATTAATTCATTAAGGAGCCTCTGCACTAAAACTCCCCGATCGCGAAATCTCATGTTAACCTATGGGGAAATTTTGAAGCGCAATGACTCACCTCTAGCAAGCAAAGCCTGTGAAACGCTCACAGCACAAAGCCTGCCATACTGCGCATCGCAGATGCGTAAGACAGCATCACTCACGAGTGCATATCGCTCATGAGACGTCAACAAGATGTCTTCCTCACTGGGGATGGAGTGAGTAGCGATCTCATCTCACATGATCCGTATAAAACGAGTTATTACCTTAGATTAACTGGCTTGTCCTTTTGCTCAACACTAACGTTCTGGCCTCCTGATCATGAGATCCCTGGTTCAAAGCCCATCGGCGCCCATTCCCAATCTTCTCATGGGTGACTCGGGCGTGATATCTACACACAACCTTCTGATCTTGGGTGCAGGGGATGATATTTTAGTGCTGCCATCTGTTGGTTATGAGATGAGATGATTGTTGCTGAAGGTTGTTGTTTGCGTGTTGGTCCGGGTCACCACTTTAGGGGAGAGCTGGGATACGAATCAGGGATCTCATGATCAGGAGGCGAGGACATAAGCGTCGAGTAAAAGGCCAAGCCAGTGACTCTAAGCTAGCAACTCGTTTTATACTGATCATGTGAGATGAGATGGCTTTACCTAATATTAGATACGCATTACCTAATATTAATTATTAAAATACCGTTTTCACCATCAGAAAGTAGACGTCAGAAGCCGATGATGTACGTTTTTAAAAATTGTCTACGTAAATTTTAAGTATTTTTAAGAAGATTATAAAATTGAATCAAAAGGAAATTTCAAAGTTTATGGGGATTTTTTATGTACATAAAATTGACGGAGATGATTTTTAAAAACGCACATCCTCGGCATCTCACGTCTACTGCCTGGTGGTGAAAACGGTATTTTAATAATTACATTAGGTAATGCGCCATCGCGCTTCAAAGTTTCCCCATAGGCTAACATGGGATTTCGCTATCGGGGAGTTTTAGCGCAGCGGAGCCTTAACTGTCTTTTTCAATTGGAACAAAAAAAAGAGGGAAAAACTTAATCACTGATAAAATCAGAGGAGAAATAATGCGAATACCTAAATAAAAAATTCCCTTTCAAAGTTATCATAAATTTATAATTTTTTTTCTAAATATCTATAGTATAAAGGACAAACGTAACTGTGCTTCACGCTGACGTCATTTTGCGAATGGCAATAGCAGATGATTGAATGTAACTTTTAATGCAGTTTTTTTAATTTGTAAATACCGCACATTCTCAAGTTTTACAACGACGAATAGAGGAAAAAAAATGTACTTTCAAATGCAATTTGTTTGAAAACTATATCGCAATTGGATTGAAAACTGTATCGCCATTCTTCGGTTTACTTATTTTTTATTGTTTAATCAAAGAAAGTATTTGATTGAAAGTATTTTTCAAGCATGATTTTTTAAAATCTATTACATCTCTGTCACTTGCAGACGGCCGATCACCCTTTATAAACCTGTTTACACTAAAATTATTATAACTAAAATAGATTTTTTTTTCATCTATAAACCTGCTTGCTCTAAAATTATTATAACTAAAATAGTTTTTTTTTTTCACTTGTTTCCGGCTTATATTCTATAACGAAATTAAAACTTTATCAATCCATCACATATAAATAAAACAAAATTTTAAAACAGCTAATTGAATTACGCTTAAACCACTGAAATAATACGAATAAAAAAGGCTAGCGATCTTTTCCAATTTCTTCGACTGGCACGAGGCCAATACGAAATGATCTCTCTTAACAAATTTCAAAATTTTATTTGAATACATAATTGCTATTTTTCATGTAAAAATGATTGTTGGTATTGATAGTGAAAAATCTAAATATATATATAATATATTCAATGTAAAATACCTATTACATAGCTGCCAACTTGTACGGATTTTTGCTACTACTAAAAATTAACAGAAATTTCTGCCGTATTTAATTATCAAAATTAAGCACAATTCGGTGATTGAATTAGGCAAAATTTTTCATTAAATTTTAGTGGTAGCAAAAATCCGTAGAAGTTGGCAGCCATGCTATTAGAGTGGTCAACTAAAAAGATACAGTATATAGCCCGGGTTGGAAACTCCCTGTAATAAATAATAATGCAAATGAATTCTCATAAAAATGCACAGTTTTTTGTTATGTTCAAATTCATCTATAATTTAGGAAAAATCCATTATAGTGCAGTGAATTTGATACCGTAGTGAAAAGTTTAGTAAGATAAATAAAAAACTTGAGAACTCGTTGCATTACGCTGAATATTTACTGTATGATTCATGAATTTGTACATTACAGAAAACTGCAATTTTATCGTTCATTTCCTATTGTATTTAGAATTTTATTTTTATAAGATTATGCTAACTTTCAAAGAGGATTCTTAATTCGCGTGATTTCTCCCTTCATTTTCTCATTTTATCACTGTTTCAGCTTCTTTTTTCTTTTCTTTTTTTTTTTTCAAATTTAAACAAAATTCAACATGCATCATAACTCGTAAATCATAACTCAAACAAATATAAGTTTCTAAGAACTTTTCAATTCATTTTGAATTATATTTACATTTTATACATATAATAATAATTACAAATCTTTTTTTTTCATTTTTTCATGTAATATTTTTAAATTTTGCTTCCTTTTCTTGTTATTTAACATTATAATTCTTAAATTAATGATATCTATAACTCTTTCTTATTATTTATATCGATATGATTTTAGGAGGTACGCAAAATTTATGAATTAATATTTCATGAAAATTGTTTTTCCTTGTGGCATTTTACTTCATTACAATACTATTTTTATTCTATATATTTTTTCTCACTTAATATTGTTAAATAATTGCCTCCTTATATTGTTATTTTTCATAAAAATTCATAAATTATTAAATGCATCCTTTGTTAACATATTGAATATAAACAGCATTATAAATTATGTAGTAAAATAATTATAAGAGTATTACCCTAAATTTATATTATTGTTTAACACGAATTTTATGCACAACAAACAATTGTCATTATGGTATGCGTTTAATAACCTAAATAATGGGATTGCTTATGAATTTCTTTTGTTTGTTACTCAAATGAGACGCAAAAATGCTGGAAGTTTCACCTATTCATTAATTTATATTTAAGCGTATGCGTATCTCTTTTATATTTCTTACTAAAGTAATATTTCTCCTTTTTTTTTTTTTTTTTTTTTTTTTTTGTCTATAACTAAATTAACTTTTAATCTAATTGAATTTTCATATAAATTACTTTACATCAATAGATGTCAACACACGAAGTCTATTTATTTTTACATTAATTTTTTCCCTCATTACTTCAATTTATTTTGCTAATTCTAACTGATTCATTTATTTCTTTTAATATATATTTAAGACTATTCTCTCTATATTTATTACTAAAATATTTTAAAATAGAGTCAGTAATATAAAATTTATATTAATAAACATGTACTATATTTTAAAAAAAAAGTAACAGTTATGTCAGTAGAGGGCAGCACTACAAATCTTTAGCCCATGGAGGGAGATGAGTAGACATATCGATCTTCCCTGTAGCGAGCCCGGAAGTCGAAAAACGAGTTCTTTCTCTCTTTGCTGCGTCCGCCCTATTTGATTTTAACCGATAGCAGTCCAATCAGTAGTCTCCAGTGTAAGAGATGGCTAAATATTAGGGACGCAGGAGGGCGTTAGGAACAGCTTCCAGACTAACGAAAAAGACAGGCTGCCGCGGTGCATTTCACGTATCGTTTCTTACAGACCGCTGGAGTCGCGTGATGCTCGAATGCACCCATGCAGGTGTACGAAAGAGCATCACGTCACGCTAGCAGTCTGTAAAAAAAGACACTTGGGATGCACCGCGGTAGCCTGTCTTTTCCATTAGCCTCGGAACAGCTTCAAGTGACGTCATTTATGTCTACTCCTTTCCTTTATTTTTCCCTCAATGATAAAGCTTTTCCTCAATGCCAAACATTTATAATGCTATTTACGTTATCGCCTCTTTCAAAATTTAATTTAAAATCTTTGTTTCAATTAACTTATAATTTTAGATGACATTATACTATAGTATATTTTTAATAGATTTTATTTGTTTTAATTACAATAAACTATAAGTATACATATAGTAATTTTTTTCTGTTAATATTAAAATAGTCAAATTTAACTGCTAACTGCTATTTTATCTTATTTACACATAATAGTAATATTCAGCGATAAACATTTTACCAGGGTTTGATTTTGAAATAAAGATTTTTTCAGCTTTGGTTCGTAATAATAATTTCATTTTTTATGTTTTAAATTATTTTTCAGTTATTCACTTTCATGGTTTATTTGATTTCAGATTTATATGTTTCTTTCTGTTTTTAATTTTCTGGTTAAAGTTGAAACGGCATTTTAAGAATTATCCTTTAAAGCTATAGCTTGTTATTCTCGATCAGAAATCAACTGTTTTTTTTACTTATATTGCGAAATAATGCCTCTGACGAGAGTTTTACAATATAAGTTTTAATTTTTATTCGTGTTTTTTACATTCCTTTTGTAATTTTTCCTAATACGTCTTCAGTTATTCCATTTTGCTATACAGCATTTTGGTAGATCAATTTTTATGGTATCATAACTGATTTCAATTTTATGGTCAATTTTTCATTTGTTAAAACGTTTATAATGAGATTATTATAAATGACATTTTTTTAAAAAAATCTGTATTTCATGCAAAAAGTTTGACTATACATATATATATATATATATATATATATATATATATATATATATATATAGTAGTTTGATTTTGTATAATATATATAGATATATGCGTATTTGTGATTTATTTTGATGGTTTAATTTTATATAATTTATTCCTTTGAGTTTCAGTCATGTGATATCATTTTAATTATTTATATATGTATAATATTAGATAAGAGTGTTTTTAAATAAGATATTCTGCCTCTCTACGTCTAACGCATCTTCACTATGAATTAACCAACAAGCACCTCTGATGATTCTGGGGGTTATTCATAGTTTTTTATGTTAAACTATGTTTTTATTCATAGTTTCCGATGTTCATATTTTGTTCATCTATTAGAATTTTACCATTTGTTCATATATTTGTGATTTCACCTTTATTATATATATATACACACACACACACATATATATATATATATATATATATATATATATATATATATATATTGAGAGAGAGAGAAAAATTATGTATATGTATATAATTTTGTTCCGGGTCTGATTCACGTTATTTCTCTTTTTATTTAAGGTTTTATTTTTTTTATTACTCTGTTTAAAGTTAAATGTTGTTAAATGTTAAATGTTATAGGTACATTTATTAAATTATTATATATTAGGGAAAAAATATCAGAGTTACAAATGTTATAAAAAAATTAAAGATACAACATCAACTTATAATTTATATTGCTATTATTCTTTAATATATATATTCTAGATAGTATCTATATCTCAATAGTATCTAGATAGTATCTTCTCAATTGTTGGTTTTACACTTTTTCTTCATAATCCTTACACGTTTCATATTATAATTTTGTATTCATTATGTCAGTTCTTAGTAAATTATTAGCAACTGGTAATTAATCTGTGTTAGTTCTCAGCGGTACGTGGTTAATTATAGGTTTGGCCATGGATCGTCATCCTACTACTTATTCTCTTCTCCCTCCCCACATCTTCAATTTAGCAAATGCTCTTCTCCTTGCCCTCGTGCAGAACAGTCTCAAATTGTTCATAATCCTTCCCACATCCATTTTTGTAAAGCTTTTAATGTCATTTATCGTATCCAATGCAATTCTTGTAGTATGCAATATAACGAGTGGCTCCCTTCGTATATCAAACTAGTGGGCCCCTTCGTAAATGTATCAATGGTCATCGTTCTTCCCCCACCTCTCCTATTAGAAATTCCCGATGCTCTCGCAATCCTCTTAACTACAATGTTTGACATACTCCCCTTCAAGCACCATACTTTTAATAATATTACTCTGACTATCCTTAACACACAAAACAAATTCCATGAACGTCTTTTTTTTTTTAGAATCTGCATACATTAAATACTGTAATAAAGTTTATTTATATGGACTTAACCAATTATCAAACAATAAACTCACAATGTATATTCTACCTTATCAAATACAGTTAACTATCAATCTCTTTATGCATCCCTTAATCCTAAATTATACAAACAAACTACACGTACTAAAAGAGGACAATCATCCACAGCCGAAAAATCATCTTCCAAATTAACTAATACTCGAATTAAAAAATCATCAAAACTCCTACAATCCTCACTTTGCAGTCATTTTAATTGTATATTTCTTTAATAATTTTAATTATATATTGCAATTTCAAAGCTTAACATAAGTCAATATCACAAAGTTTTCACCTCTAATACATCCAGTACCCACTTTTGTGATTGACTACCCACTTGTTTTTGACTACCCACTTTTGTGATTGATTGACTCCATTTTAGAGTAACTGCTCTTAAAGTTACTACTAACACACACACACACACACACAAAAGAATTTAAATGGAAGTAATTCACACTTAATTATTACTGTCACCAATTCAATTTTTAGTAAAATAAAACTGAATCATCTATTTAATAATGAACTTTGCAAATTTCTACTTCATGGTATTAATCTCCGTTCTCACGGCCGCCATCTTAGATTTCTCGGCGATGTTTTGTTGGCGTTTTGTCAGGCAAACCCGACGAGTGACGTGTTCTGGCAACCCCGTTAAGCCTAATATGCGCATAAATCTGCTTGGCGACATTTACTTGGCGGAAAAGGGGTTTCATGCCAAGAAAAAATCCAAGATGGCGGCCGCGGGAATATATAACATCTGTTCCATCTGCTCAAAAAATGCGTTTCGGCATTAAATATCGCATTCCTTCACAATCCAATCCATAGTTGATCATTAAACAATTCACATATGATTTAGATTTCTTTTTATATACAATCGCTATCAACTACAATAAACCCATTGAGTACTTGTAGCAGACTGGAAGTATCCTGTTAACTTTCTTTGGAACAACAATTACTAAAATTACATATTGTTAAAATTTCAGTCTCTTTTTCCACCCTTTACCCCATATTCAAGATCTTCAAAACAATTTCAGCATTTCATAGGTTGATAAAGCTAATAACTATGTAAACTATGCTATCATCTGCAAGAATCACTACCACCACTTTCTAACAAATGCAGTTACTTCTAACACTATATTGACACTCCATCAAGTTTCATTAGATGAAAATAACAAACATATTCTAAGCTATCCTAACTTATTACTTATTAGGCATAAAAAGTAACAAATTATCCTTACATTGTTAAGAACCCAAAGTTCTACAAAAAGTCCTTTAAAATTTCGCACTGTCACTTATAATACTTAATGTAATACTTATAATACATGTGCTAATAAGCTATTTTTAAATATTTCTTGCACAAATTTATGATTTATCTGTTAACAAAGACAGCACTCATTGTATAAAAAACAGTTTTGCATTGGTAGATAATTAATAGATTGCTATTGGTAGCAATTGGTAGATTGCTATCAAACGTCAAAAATATTATCACTTTGGACTTTATTCAATAATAGGGCCATTCTATGTCACGTGTGCAGCGGCTTTTCTACCTATTATTGCTTTTTTGACAATGCTATTCTATAAAAAAGCTAAAATCTTTAACAACGATTTTACGCACAAACAACGTACAGAACGACAAAAAATTTCCATACGATCGCTTCGAGGATTCCTGGATCCCTTTACTCAGTGAAAGGGAAAAAAAAAATTTAAAATGGGTTCGAAAAACCCCTCGGTAAGCCCCGAGTACTGGCTTATGGACTGATTGAAAAAGCGAAAACAAGAGTTTATATATCCTAAAGAAATGACGTAATGGACCTGAACTAACTGAAAAAGAGTCACTGCGCAGGATCCCTCCACACTGGTGAAAGAAAGGGGTGCTGGTCATATCATTTACTGAGGAGGAAGTATGTTTATGAATAGAGTGAGCTTCGTAAAAGCTGAGTTGCATTTTTGAATAATTTTAGCCTCTGGATAATTAAACTGGTGGTTGGAATTCCAACAACGCTTCGCTATTGTAGATTTCTCAAATTCCTGCTTTCTACCGCAATTCTGGTGTTCTTTCAGCCTAATTCTAAGTGCACGCTTCGTCTGCGCAATGTAAGAGGGGCCGCACTCACAAAAAATTCTGTAAATGCTCCGGGTATTAGGGTCGTCAATAGGATCTTTAAGATTGGAGAAAGAAATTTTACTGGTTGGAGACAAAACAACTTTAATACTAAACCTATTGAGAATACGAGAAATTTGTGTACTGATTTTAGGAAAATAAGGTAAGACAATAACATTTTTAAAATTTTTACTTGCTGGAACAGAATCGGTGATTATCGGAGGTTTAGATAAAATACGGTTAATGATATTCAAACTAAATCCACGATCGATAGCAACTGCTTTTATATAGTTAATTTCACTATTAAATAAATCAGAATTTGAACAAATTTTACGTGCACGGAAAATAAGAGTATTGAAAGCTGGAAGTTTTTGATGTGGGGGATGGCTGGACTTATACTAAGGGGGTAAACTTACAGTAAAAGGTTTTCGGTAAACTGTCGTCAAAAACTCACAATCGTTACGAATTACCAGAACATCCAGAAAAGCTAGACGTTGTTGAGTTTCAATTTCATAAGTAATATTATGTTTAGACAAATCAGGATATATAAACTCTTGTTTTCGCCTTTTCAATCAATTCATAAGCCAGTACTCGGGGCTATAACCGAGGGGTTCTTCGAACCCATTTTAATTTTTTTTCTCTCTCACTGAGGAAGGGGATCGAGGAATCCTCGAAACGGTCGTATAGGAATTTTGGGTCGTTCTGTACGTTATTCGTGCGTAAAATCGTTGTTAAAGATTTTAGCTTTTTTATTACAATTCGCACAAAGTTTAATCTATGCTTATAATGCTATTATATTTTCAAATTAAAAGAACTGTGAGATTTGGTAAATTTAGGGTTTTTTGTTATTTTAAATGTATAGTTTATATTTAAACAATTTATAAGTTTAACATAGTGCAACGCGCAGGACATTTAGTCCATTTTTCGTGTGGAATGTCCCTGAAACGGACAGGTTCATTAGGCTTGTGGTTTAAAATGTGGAGATTTTTAAACTTTTTAAAAACAGGCATAATACTTAGTTCTAGCGTAAAAATATGGATATTTTTAGGCCTTAAATGCCTGGTGTCGCTTTTCGGCCGCATACCCAATTTAGTCTTCTAAAATACTATTAGTACAATTTTGAAGCTATAATGTCTAACGTTGCCAATAAAATACATTCTGAAAATATTATTAAATCGATTTTCAACATGTAGATGTCAACACTTGTGCTGTTTAAGAACAAAGATAGATTTATTTTTTCAATTATTGCTACTTGTTCTTTTTGTTTTGTTTGGAAGCTTGCGAAAATACCCTATTTTGTTCTGCAGTGAGCAAGTAAAATTTATTTCTTATCCTAGTTCCTAAAATTCTTGTGTTGTTAAAGACATAAAATTCTATAATATTAATATTATAGAATTTTATGGAGGAAACGTATTTTTTCAATTAAAGACCAACTGTTTTTTAAATCATACTTAAAACAAAATATGAATTTTTTAAGTATTTTTCCCATGATTTATTTAAAAAATGAAAGCCGAAGAACGTTATTAAAATGATTTTGAAAAATCAGGCATTTGAGGGTTAAACCTATTAAAGGGCCATTCCATATCACGTGTGGAAGAGATTTTCTACCTGTTATTGCTGTTTTAATAATGCTATTGTGCCCTCAAATTAAAAAAACTATGCTGATATGAAAATCTAGGGTCTTTTGTTATTTTTAATGTATAGTTTATATCTTATCAACTTCTAAGTTAAAATAGACACGGGTGTTTATTTATAGAATATTTCCCTTCATTAAATTTACTTGACACTATTGACATTGATTACTTCAATTCTTTGGCTAATTTTCTATTCTATCATGATTAAATTTTCCAAAATAATGCTATTTTTATACAAATTCGGGGCATCACTGAAGGAGCAGCTGCTTCAAGCATTATCTCAGATTTGTATCTTTATTTTTTTGAAAAAAAAGTTTATTAACAATAATATTTTGCTCTATAGATATATAGATGATATATAGATGATGTAATGTGAATGATAATAAATCTATATCTCTTCCTGTAACATATCATTCTTATTTCGAACTTAGCACTATACCTACTAGTATTAATTTTATGGACGTTAATATTAATATTTCACATAATAATAATACTCTACCATTTAATATTTATGATGAACGTAATGACTTTTCATTTAATGTAATTAATTTTACTAATTTCAGCTCCTGTTTACACATTTCTGTTTATAGAAATATTCTTCTAAATAATGTCTTCGTTTATATTCCTCCCATTTTATAAAGCCTAATTTATTTAAATTAAAACTTTTAGCTTATTATCTCCTTTCATTTATATCTTCATGGATTAATAATTAAATGCTTTACCAACATTTACCCGTTTGAGCGTATAGTATGTATACAAATTTATATATATATATATATATATATATATATAAATTATAAAATAGAAAACAATATTATGCAGGGTGGGTTGTGGATTGCTGAAAAAATTATGAAAATATATACAAAATATTAAAAAAAACTTTTTAAACAGTTTAAAACTTTATATATATAAAATTGGGTCTCACGCATTTAACGTACATTTTTATCATAATAAATTTAATATACTGGCACTGGTGCATGGCTGTGTTATTCTCTCTTAGATTAATCCTTATGGATTATTTATCTACAATTTGAGACCCCCTCTTTTTAATCTTTTATTTTAAGTTATTCCCTATGTCCTAGGTTCCATTTTTCAACACAATTTGGATACATTGTTTATTGTTTATTACTGCATTACCCCTCTATTTTGAAATATGTGTGTGTATCTCTATTTTGTACAGTAATTATTTTAATGACCCTTCGTTCTTCCGCAGGAGTATAGATGGCAGCACTAATATTTCTTTTTCGCTCTTTGACGCTAGGTGGCAATTATTATTTACATTTTGCAGAGTCATGGTTTTTATCTACTGATTTAATTTGCAACATGGCCAAAGATATATCATTCTTTGCAGCGGTTTGTTTTTCTGATGAGCTGTGTACTCTATTTTTTTTTAAGTTTTATTAATCTCATTTATAAATAATTTTTTTTAAATTATTTCTTATGTATAAAGTTTTATTTTAATCTCATCGTTTCTTTCAATTGTAAAGGGTTTTCCGATATGCTATAAGGAGCTAGATAGTGTCATTTTAGGCATACTGCCGACACTATTCGACGAAATAACATATCATTATTATGCATTAAGCTTGCATAGCTCCTCTGACGAATCTGTAAGCTATTCATGGTTTCATGGTTTTTTGTATTCCTGTTTTTCCTATTTAAAAATATTTCGCAGTTTTTACTTTTAAAATCCAAATTGACTATGTTTTGGCAAACCTGTTTTATCAAAATTTTACAATTAGGAAATAATGTCAACACATGCAAAACGAGAAATATTTCACGAAATGTATTCCCTTTTTTTACTGTAACCAAAGCAGTTATATGAAAATAATACGCAGTTTCGTAGCCTTTATTGAATTGATTGTTTCAAATTTTGTAGTCATTGTTTCTTTGAGTGCAATGTAATTTCTAAATAAATATATTTTATTAAAAGATGAAGTTGTGTTGTTGATTTCCATACATGAAATCAGGGTTCCTACGGGTACCGTTATTTTCAAGGCAATATATCAATATTTTTTATAGAAAAATAAATCCTGTTAAAACGCGCGAAATTTCACATTATTTAAGGAGAGATTTTCTATAGAGGAAAATCTCTTCCGAAGAATTTCTTAATCTGGAAATTCAAGGAACCGTACGAACCCTGTGAAATACAGCTCCATGTTTTACTTGCTATTTTCAAAAAACTTTCTCTTACCGTCAGAAACTATTAGTAAACCATTGAAAGCCTCAAAATAAAACAGGTTCCCGAGACTTGCAAAAAGGTTTCTCGAGTCCCGCACCCAATCGCGTAGCTAGGATGGGTGACTCCAGGGGCGGATGTAAATGGTGTCACCCCCCCCCCCTTACAGACACACCAACACCACAACCCGTCATATTTTTTTCAATCATAATTCTATGTTATTATAAATAACATTTTTTGAGAAGTTTTAAGAACTTTATATTAACAGAGTAATAATACTTAAAAAAAAAAAATAATGATAAAAATAAGAAAATATATTACTTTTGATGCTTATCAATCTATTCAGAAGTATCCTTCGAAAAAACTTACAAATGAAATTAAGAATTTATTTCTACCGTATAAGCGACTATTTTAACATGAGAATATAATGGAATAAAATGCGATTTAAGATTCAAAACATTTAAATAAAATAATCTAGTCGGATGTGCCAATCCCAAAACTTTCTTCTTTATCATACATGTTAATACTTGAAAATTCGCTATCACAGTTCCAAAATTAAATGCCAATCTATGCCTATCATGAGGATACTAAAGGTCACGGCTTCATTGAATTGTGTGCATTTAAAAAGGAGCTGTAAGCATGGCATCTTTCAAACAAATCATTGTATTTCGGCACCCACCGTCTAAGGCAAGTCACACACTAAGGCGACACATAAGACATGTCGCTTGAATTCGCTGGAAAAACTGGTTTAAACAGGTTTGAAACAACTTCGTTCTTTGTTTCGACCGGTTTTTGCGCTACATGTTGCGACTTCATGTCGCTGGTCTTCTCAGTGTTGTATATGCCTTAAACGTCTGCAACCGAAATTTACAACTCAAAAAGCATAAAAGCGAGGCAGTATACACCCAAGCGCTTTAAGGATCTATCTATGTGAACGTGTAACAGAATATGAAGTTTGGTTAAATTCCGTGCATTAGTTTTTGAGATATAGCAGTCGCGAATATCGTGAAAAATGCTGCATAGTAGCGCCACCTGTTATGTGATTTACACGAAAACCTAATCAGCACAACTTACGCCCAGGCCTAACAGAATATGAAGTTCGGATAAAATTCCGTGCATTATAGATCTCGACTCTTGAGATTGGCTATTGTGGAAATCGTGAAAAATGCAGCCTAGCAGCGCTACCTCTGGGGCAATTTACAACAAAACCACGAATTTATATCAAGTTATAGCTGAATCTGAAGTTTTATTAAATTTCATGCATATATCTCTCACCATAATTTCTCAGGGGAAGATAATGTACAAATTGATTCTGACGCAAAGTCCCTTACAGACAAGCAATAGGCAGTTTGATGTACTGCTACGCCTCCAGATATTGCCTTTGCTGTGTCATCAGTTCTTGGATAAAGCTGAACACGGGTCAATCGGAAAGCGAATACTAAAGTACATCAAAGTTCACCTAATTTTGCATTAGTGTTTAAGTCTGGTTTTCATCCTGGTGTCTTAGAACCATACAGTGATGCAGATTATGCCAGTGACACAAAAACCAGGATGTCGGTTTCTGGTATTGCATTTTTATACAGTGCAGGAGCCACTGATTGGGCAGTGTCGTCGACAGCAGTGTGTGTCATTAAGTACCACAGAAGCAGAGTACATAGCTGCAAGTGAAGCAACCAAAGAAAGGGTTTGGCTGAAACCCTCTTTGATGACATTGACATCAACTCCTATTCTGCAAGTTGATAATGCAGTTCGTTTGGCTAAAAGTCCCGAGTTCCATCAGCGAACATACAGATATTTAAACAGATAGATATTAGATATAATTTTGTTCGAGAAAAGTGTTTACTTTGTGAAATCAGTGTCCAGCATATTGATGGTTTACATCAAATTGAAGATATTTTTTACAAAAGCCTTACCTAAAAGACGTTTTGAAAAGTTAAGGACTCTCCTAATGGGTATGATAAGAATGCCATAATTGCATAATTGCAAGGGGGAGTGCTAATATTATGAACTTCAATTGACAATATTAGATTGTTTCCTATATTTTAATTCTTACTCCATGTATTTAATGTTTTTTTTTTATGTAACTTTTTTTCTGTTGACTTCTGTGGCAATTGTGAGTATTTTTGTTGCATCGCGAAAGCCGCTTAGCTTTTTACCTATATTAAAGTAATCTTCGTAATGATCCCTCAGATTTATTTTCTTAATTATGTTGCCTTGGTCTTGTTCATTAATTATCTCCTGAATTATTCAAATGTTTATTAAGAATATCTTGGTCTACCTGGGCAGAAACCTGGGCAGACTAACATTTATAACAAAAAAAAGACGTCATAATGTACAATTGAAACCCTATCTATATTATAAAGGACAAACATATCTGTGCGTAACGCATACGTCATTCTGCGAATGGCAACACTTTCAAATTTGAAATGAATTTTCGTTTTGCAATTTTCGTTACTGAAAATTTTTAAACTTCTACACATCACACATTTTCAGTTTTTATACCGTCGTAAATGGAAAAATATGCACTTTTAAATGCAATTTGTTTGAAAGCTGCATCTCAATTTATTTTTGAGATATTAATTTTTTTTATAGTTTTTAGTACCAATTTTAGGTAGCTTTCATTACAAAAAGCTACCTATTGCAGCCGTTCGGAGGAAAGCGATTTCAAAAAATTTTGGTATATTTTCATCGATCATGACCCCCAGACCCCGAAACCACCCTCCGTTCAAAATTGATATATATATATATATATATATATATCCATATATATATATATATATATATATATATATATATATATATATATATATATATATATATATATATATATATATATATATATATATATAGTTATGACCTATGTCACACTGTAACTCTCGTATTTATGAACCGATTTGGATGTAATTCGGTGTGTACATAGTACATACCAATGTCTCAACCGAGTTCGTTGGCCAGCTTCATCCGCCATTTTGTTTCAAAATGGCGGCCATTTAAAATTTTTAAAAAAATTTAAAATTTGAAATGTGGTACCAAAAAATTGAAAATTGAAATTTTTTTTTTCTTATGTATTTGACCTTTATACAAAGACTCCGTAGCAGTTTTTGTTTCGTCTATATCTTAAAAAATGGCTGAGTTATAGCATTTTGAATTTCTAGCGTGTCTGACATTTTGAAACGTCCTGATTTTTGTCACGTGATAACAGACGTATTTATGAACCGATTTGGATGTACCTTGGTGTGTACATAGTACATACAAATATCTCGACCGAGATCGTTGGCCAGCTTCATCCGCCATCTTGTTTAAAAATGGCGGTCATTTAAATTTTTAAGAAAAATTTAAATTTGAAATGTGGTACAAAAAATTGAAAATTGAAAAAATATTTTTTTCTTATGTGTTTAACCTTGATAAAAAGATTCGGGAACAGTTTTTGTTTCGTCTATATCTAAAAAAATGGCTGAGTTATAGCATTTTGAATTTCTATTGTGCCTGATATTTTAAAACGACCTGATTTTTGTCAGGCGATAAAAGGCGTATTTATGAACCGATTTGGATGTAACTTGGTCTGTACATAGTACATACCAATGTCTCGATCGAGTTCGTTGGCCAGCTTCATTCGCCATCTTGTTTCAAAAGGGTTGCCATTTAAAAAAATGTAATTTAAAATTTAAAATGAAGTAATAAAAAATTGGAAAATGAAAAAGATTTTTTTTTTTGTTTGGCCTTGATACAAAGATTCTGGAGCAGTTTTTGTTTCTGAAAATTTGTTCTTTTGTTTATATCTTTAAAAATTGTTGAATTATAGCACTTTGAATTTCTAGCATGGCTAACACTTTGAAACGATCTTGTATTTGCCACGCGATAACACACGTATTCGCCTATTTCGATGTAAGAAGGCATGTGGATAGTATACATCAATATGTCGACCAAGTTCGCTGGCCAGCTTCATCAGCCATCTTGTTTCAAAATGGCGGCCATTAAATTAAAAAAAATTATATTTAAAGTGAGGTGCAAAAAAATTAGAAATTGAAAAAGGTTTCTTTCTTAAGTACTTGACCTTGATATAAGGATTCGGGAGCATTTTTTGTTTGTCATTATCTTAAAAAATGGCTCAGATATAGCAGTTTCAATTTCTAATGTGGGTGACATTTTGAAAAATCCGATTTTTTGCCTGCGACAACACACGTATATATCAACCGATTCCGATGTGAGTGAGCATGTGCGCAGCAATTACTAAGGTCTCGACCAAATTCACTGGTTAGCCTCATCCACCATGTTGTCTTAAAATGGCAGACACTTTAAGAAATCGCCGAATTTGGCAGACAAATATAAGTTACTTTAAATAAAAGCAGCTTGGATAAAGCTGACTAATTTCGCGAATCATTCATAATGATTTAGTATTGAAAATTAGTATTGAATCTCCTATTTTCGGTTTCCACTAAATTGAGCTTCGTGTGTTTGAATAATATAAGTTGGCTTTTTTAAAATAAGGAATATGAAAGCTACCTCTTCCTCCCGGCACTGGCCGGAAGGACTTTTGTAATTGTGGCAACAGAAGTGCTCCATTTCTATTAAAAGTAAAGGGAAAACGGAAAAAAGTAAATTACTGTATTTTTTTGTTGCCATTTTCTCATAAAAATTGAAATTAAAATACCTGCCATATCAAAAATACCGTACATTATAAAATCCGGTGAATTTTGGATTTATTTCATTTCTATCCATCAATTAAATGGTTCTTTGTTTATAGCAAAAATATTTTACAAATATATAACACTTTCTCTTTACGAAAACGAATTTTAAATAATTGTGTGACTTTCCTTCACAATTACTTATTTCGTACCAAAAAGCTGAAAGAATGCAATTTTATTTATCCGTGTGTAATAATATTTTCCGAATTTTGAAAAAATGATTTCTGATAAAACATAGAGCTATTATAAACAAAAACCTTAGGTGAAAATGATGTCATATTTAAAAGGAAACGATCAATTTCTTAGATAATACTAAAAGTTTTAACACAAATGTGTCTAAAAAACATAAATTACGGAAATTTTTATTCTTCGGTATTGAGGTCAGTATCTGAAGTTAAGAGTGCGACTGTTCACATGCAAATGATGTTGACAATCGTGATTTCAAATTTTGAGTTAAAATGAATTTAAAATGATCAAATTAAAATGCCATTTTTTTAAACATGGTGAATACTGATATGAGAAGTACAAATGTAAATCATGAGAAGGTGAAAACGATGTCGGGTTTAGATTTTACAGGAAAATAAATCCGATTGTATCAAACTAGAATAAATTTTATCGTTTTGATTCGGAAAAACGAACCATAAGAGACTTAATTGACAACTTTATCATAATAACTGTTTTCTATTATATTTTACTGATTACATATGCGATTAAAGTTTAATTTTAATCATTCAGACAACCAGGGGTCGCATTCCATAGAAGGAATTTTATTGTTCCTCCCAGAATTAATTACTATTAATCAATAATCTTCATTTTTTTTTTAAATATGCCATAGAAAGGTACTATAAAGATATTATTTTCAAAATAGTGGCTGGAACAATAAAATTTTCTCTGCAGAATGCGACCCCTGGACAACTGACTTTTATAGAAATAGTACTTTGTTAATTTTAGGTTAAAATAATATTTGTTTGATAGTTAGACTAACCAATTTAAAATGCACTTTCTGTTGTAACTAATTTTGTAGGTTTATTATAAATCAATGAAACAGTTCCTTCTTAAACATTTTCCTCCGTCGAAGTTCGACGGGCTCCACCTCGTAAACATAATATTTTACGTTACATTGCCACATATATTACTTCGAATCGGCTTTCAAAATGAATTAAAGGTTTAGGAAAAGCTTATTAACAGTACGTGAGAAAATGATTGATTCGGCATAACTTGGCGCGCTGTATGTTGGCGCTCGCTGCTGCTCATATCGTACCAAGAAATGTATCTATCTTAATAATCTTGCCGTAACTCGATGACGTGCTAAAACCGCCAAAATTAAGACTTTTCTCATCTCGTACCAAGATATGACGAGGCAGATTGAAATATTCTTATTGCACTGACATGTGTCTGTAATGTGCCAAAATTTCAGGTTGGTTAATCGATCAGTGGCGTATCTACGTTTTTTGGCACCCGGGGCACGAAAAAAAATTTGTTCAATTTGTCCCTGCATCTGTCTATTCTAAAAAAGGTGACTAACACTGTCACCGCCGCCGCCGGGTTTGAATTTTTTGTGACCGGAGGATTTCTCCGTTAATATTAAGAAAAATATTGCATACAAAAATGTGAAAATCGGCGATATTATAGAGAAATGTTTGATAAACACGCTGATGTAGACAGTTTTCAAATCGAATAATTATTTTAAGAGATATTTAATGCTAAAGTTGGACAAAATCGTTCCATTAAAAAAGTTTTATAGGATCAAAACCTATACATGGGAATTAATTCATTTTTAGATCATTTTATACGTTAGAATTTCCCGGTGTGCAGACTGCATTTATTTTTTTAATTGGACTCATTTTTTGAGGTTTTATTTCTATTTTAAATTCAAATTTTTGCCATTAGAATTTCCCGGTGTGCAGACTGCATTTATTTTTTTAATCGGACTCATTTTTTGAGGTTTTATTTCTATTTTAAATTCAAATTTTTGCCATTTCGAGAGATATTTTTACTTATTTTAGAAAATGGTATTAATTTAAACTGTTGCCAACTGTATAAACAGAGCAAACAATAATGTTTGCTTCAAATAAAAAATTTATTTAGACGTGAGTATTATAAACAGAAAAAAAAACTTTCAAATTAAAATTAAATAATTACGTATAAAAAGCAAGAACTTGTTGAAAATTACTTCATAAAACTATATTTACACGTGAATTTTAAAAGAGAAGGGATATTGTAAAATAATAAATTCATTAACATGCGTTAGAAGTCTTAAATAGGAGAAATTGCGTCACATTTACGTCACAATACACTTATACGTAAAATGAACAAAAAATAATATTGCAAAACAGTTTAAATTTAAAAATTGCGCGAGACATTTATTTCATAGTTGATGATCTTTTCAACTATTTTTGTTAGGACAGCGCAAATAATATTTCATTTCTAACAAAAGTATTTTCACGTAAATATTAAAAAGAGAAAGAAAAGTTTGGTGAAAATTACGTCAGATTAAAAACGATTGTTTGTATGTTGACAAATGAAGAATGTTGAACTGATTTTATTTAATCAAAGACGAAAACACCTACTGTATCTCTTAATAGCAGCTGATTTTTCCTTTAAATTCCCCAGTCAAAGAGAAATGAATAGATTGCCACTGTTTTTTAAATTACTAGGGGGCGCCGCCCCCTACGAGCTACGCTCGTCAACCCCGTTCAGACACCGCAGACTCTAAAAGCACGCTAATTTGATCGGCTTAAAAAATATTTCGGAAGATTGAATTATAAGTTTAAAAACAGTGGCGATCTCCCTATAAACAGGTTTCTATTCATTTTTCTTTGATTGGGGAATTTTAAGGAAAAATCTGCCGCTGTTAAAAGATACAATGGCTGTTTCCGTCTTTGATTAAATAAAATCAGTTGACATTTTAAAATAAGCTAATATAAAATGAATTAAATAAACAGAGTCTTTGCCTCCCGGTATTTTTTAGCAAAGCGAAAAGAAGGTTTTTTTTTTTTTTTTTTTTTTTTTTTTTTTTTTTTTTTTTATGACATTTTAAATGTATCGTTTTTAATCTGACGCAATTTTCACTAAACTTTTCTTCCTCTTATTACTATTCACGTGAAAATAATTTTGTTAGAAATGAAATATTATTTGCGCTATCCTAATAGAAATAGTTGAAAATATCATCTTAAAATATTACATAAATGTCTCGCGCAATTTTTAAATTTAAACTGTTTTGCAATATTATTTTTTGTTCATTTTACGTAATGTGTAATGTGACGTAAATGTGACGTAATTTCTCCTATTTAAGACTTCTAACGCATGTTAATGAATTTATTGTTTTACAACATTCTTTCACTTTTAAAATTCACGTGTAATATGTTTTTTAATGTAATTTTCAATGAGTTCCTGCTTTTTATATTTTCTTGTTTATAATAGTCACGTGTAAAATAATTTTTTTATTTGAAGCAAATATTATTATTTGCCCTGTTTATACAGTTGGCAACAGTTTAAATTAATACAATTTTCTAAAATGTGTAAAAAAATATCTCTCGAAATGCTGAAAATTTGAATTTAAAATAGAAATAAAACCTCAAAAAATGAGTCAAATTAATAAACTGAGTGCAGTCTGCACTCCGGGAAATTCTGACGCATGAAATGATCTAAAGATGATTAAATTCCGATGTACAGTTTTTGCTCCTATAAAACTTTTTTAATGGAACGATTTTGTTCAACTTTAGCATTAAATATCTCTTAAAATAATTCTTCGATTTGAAAACTGTCTGCATCAGCGTGTTTATCAAACATTTCTCTATAATTCCACCGATTTTCATATTTTTGTATGCAATATTTTGCTTAATATTAACGAAGAAAAACCTCCGGTCACAAAAAATTCAAAACCGGTGGCGGCGGCGGTGACAGCGGTAGTTACTTTTTTTTTAGAATAGAGAGATAATTCAATCTTCCAAAATCTTTTTAAAGCCGATGAAATTAGCGTGCTTTTAGAGACTGCGGTGTCTGAACGGGGGTTGGCGAGCGTAGCTCGTAGGGTGCCGAGCCCCCTAGTGATGTAAATAAAAACATGCAAGAATTTTTTTAACTTTAAAAAAAAATCGATATATCTCCATGAATATACATGGTATTCTTACACAAATGAATACACATATTCGTAGGCTAAAGCTATAGATCATTTATATTATTTATTTTACATTATATTTTACAGGGTGATCCCAAATATTGTTATTTTTCTTTTATTTTTTGTTGACCCCCTCATTGTCCTTCTAATGAAATCGCCATTGATAAATATAAAGTCAAACATATTTTTCATAATCCAGATAAATTCGACAAATATGTCTTTAGATATTCGACAAAATTAAAAGTGTCCGGTTATTTAGTGTATATACGCTTCTTTGAAAATATTTTGGACAAAGAAACGCTTGAAAAATGTGTAGAAAACACTCACTCAGTTCTACGCATCGATTCAATAACATCCATACAAAAGAGATT
Source organism: Maratus speciosus (assembly GCA_963932465.1). Classification (NCBI taxonomy): domain Eukaryota; kingdom Metazoa; phylum Arthropoda; class Arachnida; order Araneae; family Salticidae; genus Maratus; species Maratus speciosus. The sequence continues at coordinate 1,843,660 of CAWVRF010000002.1, read as the reverse complement.
ATAAATTTATGTGAAACGAAGATGGCTGAAAGATTTAAACGATCGTTTGCATTGTTACATTCCATTATTAAATTATTTTAATTCATAATAAAATTGCCCTTCCAAATAGTAAAAAATAAATTTTATATAGAAAAAAAGAATAAAATTTTGAGACCACACCGAAATATTTTTCTGACTATGGCTTTGGAAACCTAATTAATCAAGGTTTAACGCTTTGTGACAAGGGAACCTCAGCTAAAACTACTAACCCTAAAAAAGAGCAATAGATGGCAGCACCAAACGTTTGCATGGGGAAAGTTATTAACTTTAATGTCCGTCAACAGATGGTAGCACCAAATATGCCTTCCCAGCTTTTTACTATCCTTCTAATGAATCTTGCAATACATCAGATTGTAGTTAAAAACCAGGGGCGAGCTACAAATATTTATTGGGAGGGGGGAGGGGGGGGACTTGAAGCAAACTGCTCTAATTTCCAATTCAAATGATTCTTATACGATGCTTATACATAAAAAAAAAAAATCCTTTCCATAGAAAAATACTGCACAGAGGCGGATTTATGAAGGAGGGGCCCCTCTCACTGGAACTTTTTGGGGCCCTTCCATCTTGCAAAATTAGGTATATTTATAATTTAAAAATAATAGATATTCAAAACTTAATTACAATATTTACTTAGAAATTAATTAAAGTGTATTCAAATAGTTAAGGATTAATTACACAAAATTTATTTCACATTCAATTTACATCAGATTATTTTACATGAACTGGTATATTGTGATGGATAAATCTGCTAAAATCATGTATCTTATTTTTGTGTTCATTTTTTGAAGAACATAAAATGGAATCAAATCAAAGTAAATGAGAAACTAAGGAGACAATATTTTAGTATCTGCTGAGCTATAACTCATACCCTCTTTTCGTTGCTTTTCATTTTTGGCTCATTTATGGCATAGAATAAGATATGGGGTTTTAATGCATGGGGTTGCAGCGACCCGCGTGCATCCCATTATCCCACTTGAAATTTTAATTTAATGTTTTAATAAAACAATTTCAGAAATCAAAAAAGTCCATCCATTATAACCAAATTAAGATAAATTTTTCTCTTTTTCGTTACACCACTGGTTTCAAAGAATGACAAATGCTTTATGGATAAAAAATAATTCGAAGCTCCACGAGTTGTTTTATAACCATTTGCACTGCATTTTTATGTAAATATATTTTAAAACACTAATTTAATTAACTATCTGTATATAGGTTTGTAATTGCGTGTGATTTAATAGCGAATGCCATTAAAAAATGGCCCCAAAAATGTAAAAGTGAAACTTCTACTATTGCGATTAGCGAAACATCTACTGAAAGGGGAAAAAATTCGTATTGGGAGAAAATATCTGGATATGGAGAATTTTTTTAAGAGGGGAAACAGTATAAACCATTGCAATGCAATAATTAAACTTGTGCAACAATAAACTATTGATTACTAACTAATACTCCAGGCGTTGTCCGAGCCCGTTATAATAACCTTAAACAAAGCTCAAGTCAAGTTTGTATGTTTTTATATCTTCAGGAAATAGGGCCTCAATGTCTACGACATCATAAAGTGTTTCAAATGAACTTAGCTGCCGGAGGGCCAGTGCTTTCACAGTGTCTAGTGTGTTCCCAACAAACCTCTTTCTGAACGAAAGTGTGACCTAGTTCCTTGTTGCCTACGGCAGCGCGTACCGGGAGTGCTCCTCATGCGCCGAAGAAAATGAAAAATAAAGTTGAATGGTCTACGCTCCGTAGTAATCGGGCCCATAGAATCCGAGATGAGAATACATTCCTGTCGGTGGAAGATGGAACTAAAATCTGTAAAACTATCGTAAGCTAAATTGAATGAAACAATTTCCGTTGAAATCGAGCCTATAGAAGCGGAGAAAAGAATGCGCCTTTAATGGTCGAAAATGGTGGTAACAGAAGTCCAAGATTAATTTTCATAATGCAGAAAGTAGCTCAATCTTAATTTAAGTTGAATAAACCAATCCCCGTTGAAATCGGACCAATAGAACCCGATGAAAGAATGAGCTTCCAAACAGTGGAAGGAAAAACTGGGATTTTTTTTAACCCCAAAATGTTTTATTGATTTAAACCGGGTTTTTTAAAAATATATTTTCCAATTATATATATATATGCATACTTATTGCTAAAGATGAAGATTGTTGGATATATTAGTATAACTTCGTTTAAAATAATTTAAATTAAATAATTGTAGTCAGTTTTGTAGAAAATTGAAGCAATTTCAAATTTAAACATTATTAGTAATATAACTGCTATGCCTTACGTTCCAAGAATAAAATGTCCTACATAGTGAAACACTGATACTTTGAAAACCTTAATAAACAATCTTATGATTGCTGTTACTAATAAATAAATATATGATGTAGTTTCATGAATATAATATACTTTCCCATGACCATTAAAAAAAATACCCTTTGAAATACTTGTTATTTGGGATGTCTGATTTTTATGTTAGAACACTACATGAGCAATTATAATCTTTCTTTAAAAATAAAAATTTTATAAGGAATTCCTGGAATGATTTAACATTTAACAGTTGAGTCTTTACATCTTTCAAGAAGTATTGTTTATTGTCATTTGACACTTCTCTTCTGAAACTGCCAGGTTAAAAAAAAAAAAAAAAACAGTAAAATAAGCAGAAACACCTATTTATTAGCTTTTAGACAACTAAAATATTGATCTTAAAATGGACAATAGCTTTATAAAAGTTGTAATCTAATACAGCATTTAAACGGCCGCCAGGCTTTTTTCAAAGTTATGTTATAATACATATTATTTTTAAATGACTAAACTAAAAATTAATAATATATATTTTTAGGCAATTTTATGAGACTTTCCTTTGTTATGTCTGGCGCGAACCTTATCTTGATTTTCCTCTCATTTTCTTCTTAGACACAAAGTAGTGGGTTTGATTACATTATAAAGGATTTAAACATATTTTGTTGTATATATTAGTTAAAAGTAAACAGGTGCATATTCAATAGAATTTGAATTTTAAATTTTAAAATGAAAAACTAACTTTTTCTTTTTCTTTATTATTATTATTATTATTTTATTTTTTTACTATTCAATTTCCTTGTGCAAATATGATTATAGGAGCCAAAGCCAATAAAGGATTTTCCCAACCTTGACAGTATTTTATTTCTTATTTATTTATTTATTTATTTATTTTTTAAAGGAAACAAGTTTGCTGAACATTTGACTTTTTTTTTTTCTTGAGCTAATCATTACTTCCCAAATATAAATAAATTCATCTGCATGACAGTGTGGTTAACTTTTTTTTTTATATAATATTAATAATTTGAGGTTGTTAAAGAATTTTTTCTATTCAAGTACTTCTTATAATTTTGCTTTTTGTGTGATAACTCCGAATCAACATTTTTGACCATTAGATTCAATAAGTAACGGAAGAAATAGATCGTCAATATTGGAATACTACAGCTCATATTCAAAATATTAGAACAATTACTTTATTTTACAAATTGAAAATATCGTTTGGTAATTTAATGTCTTTTAATGCAAATATGCAAACGATCTTTTTATTAAGAACTTATTCTTGATTAAACTTATTTATTATCTTAAAATTAATATAATTTTTGAAAAGATTAATTGAAAAAAATTATTTTGAAAAGTAAAATTATTATAATATTTCCCATTAATTCTCTTTTAATTATCACCTATTCATAACTGGTGGCATCACTGATTATATTCAGACGATATTATTTAAAATCAGTATTCTTTTTGCAGTTTTTTTGCTTTTTCGTCTTAAAATGGGTCGTGTGAATGATATTCCTGAATCTTTTAAACTTCGTATGTTTGATGTGTATCGGCACGGTAAAAATCAATATTATACAGCGAATTATTTACATTGTTCGCAATCAAGCGTTAGTAAAATACTAACACAATATTAAAAAAATGGAAAATTTAAAAATAATCGCCGAAATGGCGGACAAAAACATCTGCTATAGATAACAAGAAAGTGAAGCGTACAGTTAAGAAAAACCGTTTTAAAAGTGTGCAATTCTTGCACCAAAAATGGAAAGAAGAAGGAGTTGAAGTTGATAAGATTAATTGAAAAAAAAAATTATTTTGAAAAGTCAAAATATGAGAATATTTATTCAAGTGGTTCAAAATATTAGAATATTTCACATTAATTCTCCTTTAATTATCACCTATTCATAACTGATGGCACCATTGATTAAATTCAGATGATTTATTTAAAATCAGTATTCTTTTTGCAGTTTGTTTGCTTTTACGTCTTAAAATGGGTCGTGTGAGTGATATTCCTGAATCTATTAAACTTCGTATAGTTGATTTGTATTGGCACGGTAAAAATCAATGTTATACAGCGAATTATTTACATTGTTCACAATCAAGCGTTAATAAAATACTAACGCAATATTAAAAAAATGGAAAATTTCAAAATAATCACCGAAATGGCGGCCGAAAACCAAAAACATCTGCTATAGATAACAGGAAAGTGAAGCGTATAGTTAAGAAAAACCGTTTTAAAAGTGTGCAATTTTTGTACCAAAAATGGAAAGAAGAAGGAGTTGAAGTTTCTACATCGACAACATTAAGACGTCTCTATAAATTTAAGTTTGAATCTCTTGTACCGAAAACAGAACCTCTGATGACTGCAAAACAAAAGCGTATAAGATTGAATTGGTGTAAATCAAGACGTTTATGGAGCGAAGAAGATTGGAAAAATATATTATTTAGTGATAAAATTATGTTTTGTGTTTCATATGGTAATCAAGGTATTCGAGTTTGGAGAATGAAGCAAGAAGCATTTGATAAAGAATGCCTTAAACGTTCTGTAAAATTTGCTGGTAGTGTCATGGTTTGGGGTAATGGGGTTGCATGAGTGCAGAAGGACCTAGAAAGCTATGCATCGTCTACGAAAAGGTTAACTCTCAGATATATCAAGAAATTTTAGAATAATACATGATTCCATCATCAAAAGATTTATTTGAAGATGATTTCATCTTTCAACAAGATTTAGCGTCACCGCATACCTCGGTGTCAACTAAGAATTGGTTCCGCCAACGCAACATTAAGGTACTTCCTTGGCCGCCAAACTTGACCAAATCTTAATCCCATCGAAAACTTATGGTATATAATAAAGAAAAAACTCCAAGAAAGTCATCCTTCAAGTAAAACGGAGTTAGTGGCATGTATAAAGTTCATTTGGGCTAATATTGATAAAAATGTTTGTGTATCAGTGGCGTAGGAACTTTGAACAAACAGGGGGAGACGGGGCATATTGCGGAAAGCTAGTGGCGCGGATCATTTCGTTCATTTTGGAGGGTTCCTTCATAGCGTTGCACGTTTCACAAACAGAAGCATAAAATAGAAGCATATCAAAAGATCCAGAAGCATATCCAACTCTTTAATCCAGTTAAAATAATTTTTAATAGATACGCTTGATACATATAAATTTAATTTGTGTGATCCCTAATACAATTTTCAAATTTAAGGCTTCTCCCACTTCCATTTACCAAAAAATAAAGTGCTTTCTGTTGTTTTGCTTAAAAATTCTTTACAAATCTCTTCCAAATCAGTTTTAAAGGCCCCCTCTTTATAAATATGTTATCGGTGCAGGTAATTTGTAGTACACTTATATAAGACCCCCCTTTTTTCTGGAAATCGAGAGGATTGTAAACAATGAGAAAAAGGGTGAAAGCACAAACAAGTGTGCTCACCACCCCCTTTCTTTGTTGTTTATTGTGTGAATTTCCTAGAAAAAGTATAATTTATTTTTTAATTCAGCAATGTATCATAAACAGATGTGGTACGATAATTTCTCCCGGGGGAGCTGAGCCCGCCTGAAATACTCCAGGGGGAGCCAAAGCTCCCCCAGATCCCCCGGTTCCTACGCCCTTGTTGTGCATAGTATGCAAGATCGATTGTACGCTGTTGTGAAAGCTAAAGGGGATGCTACAAAATACCATTTACTTCATATTCATAAGGTAATATTGTTGCGTAAAATAAAATATTCTAATATTTTGAACCAATCTAAATTTTATTCTAATATTTTTATGAGTTTCAGAAAGCTGTATACCTAATTTATTGTATTGTATTTTATATTTTGTAAATGTTAAAATCTTATCTAAACATTCCAGATTTAATTTATAAGAAATTTAATTGCATTTACTTAGTATCAAAAATAAATACATGAAAAATAATTTTTTCTTATTACTTTTTCTCAATTATTCTAATAATTTGAATATGAGCTGTATAATTAGCACCCAATTTTTCAGTGCCCTAATTCGACTTCATATCTTCAGTTTCTTTTTTTTTTCTTAAAGGATTATCTCCCCAATCAAGAAAATTTTCTTTTATGGCTTGACCGAAATCTTAAAGATAATTTTATGTTATTAATTGCTATAAATAATCTGCATTTTCTCAAATGAAGATATTAAATATTTTTAATCTATTTTATCTTTGCTAAATTCACATCCTTTAAGATATGATCTCTTTAGAGATATGTTAATCAACACATGCAATTTTCATTCTACATGCATACAAACATGAGCTGGACTCACTATGTATCATGTTGACTGCTGAGATGTTGTTAAAAGTAGAAATTGTTTATATCCAATAATTTGAAACACTTAAATTACGGGGAAAAAAATAGTTTATTAGGTTTGTTCTAAAAAAATTTTTTAGAAAAAAAACCCCAGTTGGTTTAAACCGTGATTTAAACCATAGTTAAAACCAGTTGGTTTAAACCGCGCCAACTCTGCGCTTTAACATTAACCCAGTATTTAATTTAAGGATGAAATCTCCCCCCCCCCATCCCCCACTCTCTAAATTTAACCACTTACCTTTAGTAGTAGCGTTATTTTTAATTTACGGCTGTATAGTGAGTAAACATAAGTTGATGCAGAAAAAGAAGATTGATGTTTGAAAAAAGTGTAGCAAAGATATAAGGAAATTTTTAGTAGTTTATAAAGCAGCCAAAGGACCCCAGAATTATGTTAAAGAAAACTGCAAGAGAATCGTATAATTTTTAAAGAAGCGCCCTAAGAAGGCGATTAATATTCAAAACTGGTGGTACCTGAAATCTGAGAAATTTTCTTGGCTTTCATGTATTAGCTGAAGGACTTAAGAAGTTGTTAAAAAAAAAAAAAAAAAAAAAAAAAAAAAACCTAGCGAATCGGACTTTTTTTTTAAGTCAGCTGCAATAGAGGGACTAAAAGGTATCAACTGACAGTTGAGAGCGGGGCTGTAAGATGAAAAGTTAAAAAGGTCCTATAGTACTTAACTCTTTAGATCTACACTTAGTCGAAATTAAGTATAGGGTATGAATTAATCATTAGCATAAAATTTTAAAGAAACGCACAAAATATAATGGGAAATTCTTAAAGTTCCCTAGAGCACTAATAAAAATATGAGAATTAGCTCGAGGTCCTAAGAAGTTGTTAGAAAAAAGCTAGTAAATCAGACCATTTTTAAGGGTGCGATAATAGGGGGCCCAAAAGGGGTCAACTGATAGTTGAGAGCAGGGCCCTATGAGATAAAAATATGTTAAAAGGTTCTAGTACTTAGCAATTTTAGATCTTTAATTAGTCCAAATTACGTATAAGGTATGAATTAATCCTTTTAATAAAATTTTTAAGAAATGCTCAGAAATGGGGGGAAATGCTTAAAAATGGGTTCTAGAGCCCCAATAAATATATGAGGGTGTTGAACCGGGGAGAGGAGTACAAGACTTATCTTTAAAGTTATGAACTGAGAGGGTGACACAATTAGGGGGTGAAAAATGCATGTGGATGCTACACAAAAAGTTCAAGGGGCTCCGGAATGGGTCCTAGGAATCAGGGCGTTAACTCGAATGTAGAAATGGGGAAATAACTAAATCGATAAAGTTTCCCTGAAACAAAGAGCGAATTAAAAGGGGGCAATTTATTAACAATTTAGGGCACAAAAAGTTCAAGGGGCCCTATACCAGGTCCCAGCAAGCCAGGGTCTTAACTGGAATGTAGTTGGTTATATGAAATTTTTTTAGTACTTTATAAAATAGGCGGAGGATCCAAGAACTATGTAAAAGAAAATTGCAAGAGAATTGAATTATTTTTAAAGAAGATGAATGAAGAGACCCAAGAAGGTGATTAATATTAAAAATTGGTGGTAGTTGAAGTCTAAAAATTTTTTTTGTCGTTCATGTCGTTCATTGGACCCAAGAAGTTGTTAGAAAAAAAAATTAGTCAATCGGAGCATTTTTAATGAAGCTATAATAGGAAATCCAAAAGAGGTCAGCTGATAGTTGAGAAATGAAAACATTTTAAAAGGTCCTAGTACTTAGTGCTTTGCATCTTCAATTAGATGAAATTAAGCATAGGTATGAATTAATCATTAGAATAAAATTTTGAAGGAATGCGCAAAAATGGAGGGGGGATACTTTAAAAAGGGCCCTAAGTCTCCCATAACAATATGAGAGTGTTGGTCCGGGGACAGGAGTCCAAGATTCAACTTTAAAATTATGCATTGAAGTGACACAATTAGGGAGTGAAAAATGCATGGCGCACAAAAAGTGCAATGGGTCCTGGACGACCGGGGTCTAGTGGGCCAGGGTTTTAACTTGAATGTAAAATCGGTGGAATAACTAAATTGAAAAAGGGCACCAAAAAGGAATATTGGATTAAAAGGGGCAATTTATTAACAATTTAGGGCACAAAAACTTCCAGGGCCCTGTACCGACCGCATGGGGCCAGGATCTTAACTGAAATGTAGAAATTGGGTAACTAAATGGAGAAAGGGTCCCCAAAAAGAAGACGATCGGATGAAATGGGGCAAGTTATTAAAAATTTAGGGCATAAAAATTTGAAGAGGCCCAGAGAGGCCGGGTCTTAAGAAAATAAAAATCTAACCCTCAGGTGCATCAGCAAACTGCCTTCTTATTTTCAGACTTCTACGTGCGGTAGATTTTGCTAGCCATTCCACACAGACACACACACACACGCCCAGCGAAATTTTCTTTTATTTGTATAGATAATCAGTAACAAAATAAAAATACATTTAAAATATCACCTTTATGAAAATTGCATACCAAAATCAGGGGCCCCATGATTTAATCAGGCCCTCAATTTGTCTAATTAAATCGTCATAGAATGTCATAGAATAGGGTTCCTTTCGGCTCAGACCCCAAAAATACCTTGAATCCCACCCATCCCTCCATGACCGATCATAATCCTGATAATTCATAACGGGGAAAAGATAAGGGAAAGCTAAAACATTTCTCGTAGTAGAAAATGATAGAAAAAAATTCCATTGATTACATGAACATGATATTGTAATATTAACTGCAAAATTATAAAAAAAGAGCACTAAGAAAATCCTTTTATCTGAACTTCACATTTCTTTTTGAACTCAAAAGAAGATTTGGGGGCCCTTAGGATGCGGGGCCCCTCGCGATTGCGACCATCGCGACCCCTTAAATCCGCCCCTGGCAACTAAAACCATAAAAATTCTAGTTATTGGTTTGCTTGATGAAAGTTTAGATACACCTCTTTCACTTATATCAGCGGTTCTTAAACTCTTAATCATCACGGACACCTTTTCGTACTTTCCCTGTCTTTGAGAATCCCCTGGATTTAAGGGTCAAATAAATGATATTTTTAAAAATATTGTTTGCAGAGTACATAAAATAATAGATGTATATATACTATTATACTGGAAACAAACCGTCAAATAATAATTAAACAAAAACCTAATTTGCAGAACAAATTTAAAAAACAAAATTTATTTCCTAAATTGTTTAAGCTCGAGAAGGGGCAGATATTAAAATATTTCATTCAATTCGTTCTACATTTAATGTTAAATTTTTGTAACAAATACGTTAAACCCATTGAACATTAAAAAATAAAAATTAAATTCATACAATATAATACTTTAAACACCTATATACTTAGATTCCGTTCAAATGAAATCGAAATAAATCTTAGACTTTTTTAAAGTTTTGTATTTTGCATGTATCTTATCATATTATGTATAATCGTCATAAACATAATGCAAAATCTGCAGTACAAATACACTGCTCAAAACAATTAAAGGATATTGCAGTTTAAAGGTGGATTTTGTATCTGGTAAACTGTTTAGCTGATTGATACATGGTCGACAGACGTAGTAGGTTATATGAGAATAAATTACACATGTTTGGCAGAAAAAAATGCATTTTATTGCGCATTTGTGTACTAAAGGAAAAAAACACAATTTGTGCATATGAGAAAAAAAGAACAAGAAAAGGTGTTTTCTTCAAAGAAAAACATTTTCAGTAGGGGGTATGGTTTCCACGGGCGGCCAGCAACGTTGAACACCTTTGGGGCATGGACTCAATGAGGCTATTAATGACGAGTTGGGGTATTCTGCCCCACTCTTCCAAAAGAGCTCTTTCCAGTTCTTGGAGAGTTTGTGGGGGTTGTTGGCGGCCAGAAACTCGTCTTCCTAGAGCGTCCCAAACGTGCTCGATTGGATTCATGTCTGGAGAACACGCTGGCCATTCCATTCGAACGATTCCTTCCTCGAAAAGGAAATCCTCCACCAGGTTTGCACGATGTGGCCTGCAGTTATCGTCCATTAAAATGAAGTTATCTCCGATTGCTGCAGCGTAAGGGACTACAATAGGTCTGAGGATCTCATCCCTATATCGGCGACCAGTCAGAGCTCCATCTCGAATGATGTAGAGGTCAGTGCGCCCGTCAATGGAGATGCCACCATACGCCAACACTCCTCCACCGCCAAATCTGACACTTTCGTGCACGAACGCAGGATTATTCCTACTGTCACGGTCCCTCCAGATGAAAATACGCCTATTATCCGAATGCACAGAAAAACGGGACTCGTCAGAAAACAGAATATTGCTCCATTCATTTCTCCTCCAGTTGACATGCTCGGTTGCCCACTCCCTGCGGTCGCGACGATGCCTTGATGTTAATCTAACACATACCATCGGTCGGCGAGCATACAAACCTACAGCATGGAGCCGGTTTCGGACAGTCTGAGTTGAAATCGTGGTGCCTGTAGCCGAGCGAAGGTGTTGTTGGAGAAGAGTAGCGTTCATGGTTCGGTGTCTCCGAGCTGTTAACGCTAAATACCGATCTTCATTGGGCGTTGTTGCTCGTCTACGACCTTGCCCTGGTCTTCGGCCTGCACATCCACTCTCCAAAAAACGGTTCCAGATCCTGGAAATGACACTTTGTGACACTCCAATGGCTTGCGCTACTTCGGCTTGAGTTTGGCCCCCTTCTAACCTACCAACAATTCTCAAAGCTTCTGAATCTGTCAAATGACTTCGCTGAGACATCGTACTCATCGAAACAAAGCAATCACTGAATGCCGATCATCCTTGTCTTCATTCTCTTTTATCCAGTTGAAAGTCAAATTTCATTCGCTGCCGCTGAAGCGACGTTTTTGACGTCGAACTCGAAATTTGCATACTCCACAGTTTGAAAACCAGAAAAATTTGCATTTGTGATTCTCTTCTTCTATTTTCGGCAAAAAAAATTTCGTTTATATCTTTATTTTATATAAGACTTCAAATATCTTTTAATTGTTTTGAGCAGTGTATTTACAACTTAAAAATGGAAAAAGTCTAAGATTTATTTCGATTTCATTTGAACGAAATCTAAGTATATAGGTGTTTAAAGTATTATATTGTATGAATTTCATTTTTATTTTTTAATGTTCAATGGGTTTAACGTATTTGTTACAAAAATTTAACATTAAATGTAGAACGAATTGAATGAAATATTTTAATATCTGCCCCTTCTCGAGCTTAAACAATTTAGGAAATAAATTTTGGTTTTTAAATTTGTTCTGCAAATTAGGTTTTTGTTTAATATGTCAAAATTTTTAATAACTACTGCGTTCAGACGAACACATTTCAAAATTAATGGAGGGTATCATCATCAGGCTTTGATTTATGCGATATCACATCACAATTTGTGATGCAATTTACCTATGTATAATTCAAAATGTTTCACCAGTGCAGTAATGCAGGTTGCTGTAGTTTGGTCAAAAAATTACAATCTGAACTTAAAAGAATCTGCTTGAAAATGTCATTTTTATTTCCACTATGACGCCATAGTCATCTTCTTTTTAATTCTAAAAAAAAAACTATTTCAGTTTCTTCAGTGTCATGTTTCACGTGAAAATCATTCAACTAAAAATAGGCAAATTTGGGGCACGGCAGTGCCCCTGCCAAGTCGAGAAAGCACAGCCGTAAGCATCCTTTTCTGGAAGCAACTCAGGGTACTTTTGGCAGCCCTATATCCCTTCGCTGGAATTTCCCAGGAACTTGAAACTTTGTTTATCTAAAAGTACTCTTGAAACGGAAGCAAATGGTAAAGTTTCCGCGTTTCCATCTTTTCTAGTTCAGAAAATATATGAACTCAAAGTTTCGCTTTTTCGACACTGACTGACTGACTCACTGATTATCAAAAATCTGAGGTACATCCCGTAGCCCTCTAGGGCTACAGGAATCAAGGTTTCAAACTTGAAATTTGGTAAAAAGGTAGTATTTGGGATACAAAGAAAGGAAAAATTAAAAAATTTGGAAAATTCGAAAAAAAAAATCGAAAATCTTTTATATTCCGTAATCGGAACTGTTGCCAATACTGTTGCTCACTGATTATCAACATGATAAAACGCAGTTTGTCAACTAAACCATCGGTTTTTCAACTATACTAAATCGAGCACGAAATAGCTGGGTCCTGAATACATTAAAATTCGTTTTAATTGACTAGAACAAATAAAGGTACTACTTGATTATCCCGTCGACCGAAAAACTATCGCCAAACTATAAGATTAAACGCTAATAATGGATGATCGTAAATGTCGCATTCACTTGACATTAAACACCATACAACTGTTTGTTACGTCATCAAATGACTTTTAATTCGGCTTTTTACTTGTAGTTTCATTAAGGTTTTATTAATTTATTTGTTTTTTCGTTATTTAAAATAAAAATACGGCAATTTGTATAATTTGGCGAATTGTTTGACGAAATTGATCGACGGGATAATCAAATAGGGCACAGATGTCATATTCGCCCCATATTGGCGCGATTTTTTTCTGACGCCAATGTCATATACGCAATGTATACTTAACCGGCGCCAAAGTGTCGTTATTTTGCTTGATATGGTAACCCGGATGTTGTTGTTTATGCTGTTGATGTTTTCGCCAAATCAGCGTCGGAAAAAAACGCGCCAATATGGGGCGAATATGACATCTGTGCCTCAAATAGTACCCAAATAAAATTAATTTATTTTACCAAATGTTAATTTAGTGAATTTAAATATTTTATAAACATTTTGCAAATATGCTAACATTTCTTGATTGATAGCAGCTCTTATACTTTTGCTATATTTAGCATCACTACCATATTATTTTAAACATCTCTATAGTTTGATTCAATGTCAATAGACCATGGCGCAAAATTAGCAGCAGGGCACAGATGTCATATTCGCCCCATATTGGCGCGATTTTTTTCTGACGCCAATGTCATATACGCAATGTATACTTAACCGGCGCCAAAGTGTCGTTATTTTGCTTGATATGGTAACCCGGATGTTATTGTTTATGCTGTTGATGTTTTCGCCAAATCAGCGTCGGAAAAAAGCGCGCCAATATGGGGCGAATATGACATCTGTGCCTCAAATAGTACCCAAATAAAATTAATTTATTTTACCAAATGTTAATATAGTGAATTTAAATATTTTATAAACATTCTGCAAATATGCTAACATTTCTTGATTGATAGCAGCTCTTATACTTTTGCTATATTTAGCATCACTACCATATTATTTTAAACATCTCTATAGTTTGATGCAATGTCAATAGACCATGGCGCAAAATTAGCAGCAGGGCACAGATGTCATATTCGCCCCATATTGGCGCGATTTTTTTCTGACGCCAATGTCATATACGCAATGTATACTTAACCGGCGCCAAAGTGTCGTTATTTTGCTTGATATGGTAACCCGGATGTTGTTGTTTATGCTGTTGATGTTTTCGCCAAATCAGCGTCGGAAAAAAACGCGCCAATATGGGGCGAATATAACATCTGTGCCTCAAATAGTACCCAAATAAAATTAATTTATTTTACCAAATGTTAATTTAGTGAATTTAAATATTTTATAAACATTCTGCAAATATGCTAACATTTCTTGATTGATAGCAGCTCTTATACTTTTGCTATATTTAGCATAACTACCATATTATTTTAAACATCTCTATAGTTTGATGCAATGTCAATAGACTATGGCGCAAAATTAGCAGCAGGGCACAGATGTCATATTCGCCCCAAATTGGCGCGATTTTTTTCTGACGCCAATGTCATATACGCAATGTATACTTAACCGGCGCCAAAGTGTCGTTATTTTGCTTGATATGGTAACCCGGATGTTATTGTTTATGCTGTTGATGTTTTCGCCAAATCAGCGTCGGAAAAAAACGCGCCAATATGGGGCGAATATGACATCTGTGCCTCAAATAGTACCCAAATAAAATTAATTTATTTTACCAAATGTTAATTTAGTGAATTTAAATATTTTATAAACATTCTGCAAATATGCTAACATTTCTTGATTGATAGCAGCTCTTATACTTTTGCTATATTTAGCATCACTACCATATTATTTTAAACATCTCTATAGTTTGATGCAATGTCAATAGACTATGGCGCAAAATTAGCAGCAGGGCACAGATGTCATATTCGCCCCAAATTGGCGCGATTTTTTTCTGACGCCAATGTCATATACGCAATGTATACTTAACTGGCGCCAAAGTGTCGTTATTTTGCTTGATATGGTAACCCGGATGTTATTGTTTATGCTGTTGATGTTTTCGCCAAATCAGCGTCGGAAAAAAACGCGCCAATATGGGGCGAATATGACATCTGTGCCTCAAATAGTACCCAAATAAAATTAATTTATTTTACCAAATGTTAATATAGTGAATTTAAATATTTTATAAACATTCTGCAAATATGCTAACATTTCTTGATTGATAGCAGCTCTTATACTTTTGCTATATTTAGCATCACTACCATATTATTTTAAACATCTCTATAGTTTGATGCAATGTCAATAGACCATGGCGCAAAATTAGCAGCAGGGAACAGATGTCATATTCGCCCCATATTGGCGCGATTTTTTTCTGACGCCAATGTCATATACGCAATGTATACTTAACCGGCGCCAAAGTGTCGTTATTTTGCTTGATATGGTAACCCGGATGTTGTTGTTTATGCTGTTGATGTTTTCGCCAAATCAGCGTCGGAAAAAAACGCGCCAATATGGGGCGAATATGACATCTGTGCCTCAAATAGTACCCAAATAAAATTAATTTATTTTACCAAATGTTAATTTAGTGAATTTAAATATTTTATAAACATTCTGCAAATATGCTAACATTTCTTGATTGATAGCAGCTCTTATACTTTTGCTATATTTAGCATAACTACCATATTATTTTAAACATCTCTATAGTTTGATGCAATGTCAATAGCCCATGGTGCAAAATTAGCAGCAGGGCACAGATGTCATATTCGCCCCATATTGGCGCGATTTTTTTCTGACGCCAATGTCATATACGCAATGTATACTTAACCGGCGCCAAAGTGTCGTTATTTTGCTTGATATGGTAACCCGGATGTTGTTGTTTATGCTGTTGATGTTTTCGCCAAATCAGCGTCGGAAAAAAACGCGCCAATATGGGGCGAATATGACATCTGTGCCTCAAATAGTACCCAAATAAAATTAATTTATTTTACCAAATGTTAATTTAGTGAATTTAAATATTTTATAAACATTCTGCAAATATGCTAACATTTCTTGATTGATAGCAGCTCTTATACTTTTGCTATATTTAGCATCACTACCATATTATTTTAAACATCTCTATAGTTTGATGCAATGTCAATAGACCATGGCGCAAAATTAGCAGCAGGGCACAGATGTCATATTCGCCCCATATTGGCGCGATTTTTTTCTGACGCCAATGTCATATACGCAATGTATACTTAACCGGCGCCAAAGTGTCGTTATTTTGCTTGATATGGTAACCCGGATGTTGTTGTTTATGCTGTTGATGTTTTCGCCAAATCAGCGTCGGAAAAAAACGCACCAATATGGGGCGAATATGACATCTGTGCCTCAAATAGTACCCAAATAAAATTAATTTATTTTACCAAATGTTAATTTAGTGAATTTAAATATTTTATAAACATTCTGCAAATATGCTAACATTTCTTGATTGATAGCAGCTCTTATACTTTTGCTATATTTAGCATCACTACCATATTATTTTAAACATCTCTATAGTTTGATGCAATGTCAATAGACCATCTCGCAAAATTAGCAGCAGGGAACAGATGTCATATTCGCCCCATATTGGCGCGATTTTTTTCTGACGCCAATGTCATATACGCAATGTATACTTAACCGGCGCCAAAGTGTCGTTATTTTGCTTGATATGGTAACCCGGATGTTGTTGTTTATGCTGTTGATGTTTTCGCCAAATCAGCGTCGGAAAAAAACGCGCCAATATGGGGCGAATATGACATCTGTGCCTCAAATAGTACCCAAATAAAATTTATTTATTTTACCAAATGTTAATTTAGTGAATTTAAATATTTTATAAACATTCTGCAAATATGCTAACATTTCTTGATTGATAGCAGCTCTTATACTTTTGCTATATTTAGCATCACTACCATATTATTTTACAGACAATGGCGCAAAATTAGCAGCAGGGAACAGATGTCATATTCGCCCCATATTGGCGCGATTTTTTTCGGTTGCCAATTTGGCGAAAACATCAACAGCATAAACAACATAATCCGGGTTACCACATCAAGCCCTTTGGCGCAAGTTAAGTACCCGTTGCCTATATGATATTGGCGACAGAAAAAAAATCGCGCTAATATGTTGCGAATATGACATCTGTACCAGCAGTAGTTTTAAAAGCAAGAGAATTTCGCTGTCAAACTTACCTCATATTTACAAAATAGCTCACATTTGTTGACAAACTATTGACGTAGACGTAGACAACAATTGTTGAAGAATAATAAATTCAATGTTTATAAAACATGGAGAGTGGCACTCAGGATATGACTAACATAATCGCATACGTAAAAAAAAGTTTTTTTTTTTAATGGCTGTTAGGAATTGAAGTGAAATGAAACTAGTGGCACGTGCTGTGCGTGATATTGTAATGTAAATTTTATTGATGATGCGTAGTTAATAGGAGTATTCCATGAATGTATGTGAACTGTTGAATTCTCTTGAAGTAAAATGAAATATGTTTTTATTGTCGGAATTAAATGATTATTTTATACTATAAATGATTCTTTGTATGAATTTGAACCCAGATTCTAATTCATTAACGCCCAGCATCGTGTAGATGCAACTCGCAAGAAGAATATCAGAAGGTTAGTATAACATATTATGCTAAGCCTATCTTTAGAACTCTTAACATATTGGTACCCTCGGCGGGACGGGCATTTTTGAATTTATATGAATGAAGAAATGAATTTGAATAATTTAAAAACGCAAAGAAAAGGACTAAGAACTACTTTTACCGTCACAGTTAATAAAATTGAGGCTGAATTATCTAAAGAGATAAATGAATTCAAAGATTTCTCAATTTTAAAAACTCAACTCATGGACAAGTTTCAGAGGTTAGACACATGTCAAAGTCAAATTTCGGAAATGTTGTTGCAAGAGGAAGACGAAAAATTGTTCACTGAAGACTTTGAAAGTGCAGAAGCATATAGAGAGAAATATATAGAAGTATGCTCGCACATTGATGAGAAAATTGAATTATCTTCATCTCCTAGTGAAAGTGAAAGAAGAAAATTTAAACTACCGAAAATTGAGCTGAAAAGATTTAATGGCGAGCCAAAAGAATATTTATCTTTCTGGAGTCAGTTCAAAAAAATAAATGAAGATGTCTCTATTGCTGATGAGGATAAGATGCAATATTTATTGCAATGTATGGAACCACATTCAAAGGCAGAGCGATTAGTGAAGAGCTATCCGGCAACTGCTGAAAACTATCCAAAGGCTATTGAACAATTAAAAGAAAGATTTGGCCGAGATGACCTACTTGTTCAGATTTACGTAAGAGAACTGTTAACCCTCGTAATGAGAAATGCTACAGCTGGAAAAATGAAAGTTGATTTGGCTGCTTTATATCATGAATTGGAAAGTAAACTCCGAGCCTTGGAAAGCCTTGGTCGAACACAAGAGAAATACGGAGATTTCCTGACACCTTTAGTTGAAAGTTGTTTGCCTGAAGAAATTCTTTTAACTTGGGAAAGAAGCCGAAGTCACAATGCAGCTGCCAGTAAGAATTCCCGAACCTTAGAGGAACTGATGGACTTTCTTCGCCAAGAAGTTCAGGGAAATGAAATCGTTTCTCTAGCAAGGAAAGGTTTCGGACAAATGAATGTCAGCAAAAGAGACCCTATATCTGAAAGTGTAAAGAGATCTGATTTAGCTACCGCATTGGCGTTAGTGAGTATGGAAAATATAGGTAAAAAAAATAATTGTATCTTTTGTGAAAAATTTCATCAAAGTGAAAGGTGCTTTAGCGCTAAAAAAATGTCTTTAGGTGATAAACAAAAATTATTGTTAAAAAAAGGTGCCTGTTTTTCATGCTTACAAAAAGTGGGTCATTTAAGTAGAAATTATAAAAATAATATTAAATCTAAGTTAAAGTGTACCCTTTGTAACAAACCTCATTTTGAAATAATGTGCCCACAGCAATCTAGAAAAAATGATCAAAATGAAACTCTTAAGTCAGAGAATTCTCTTTCTAATTGTAATAGTAATGAAGTTGTTTTTATGCAGACACTTGGCGTGCGTATTCGGTCGCACGGTCGCCAAAGGGTTGTACGCGCACTTTTAGATACTGCGAGCCAAAGTAGCTATGTTAGTGAGAGAGTAACGAAATTATTAAAAATGCGTCCTCTGAGAAAGGAAACAATTATTCACGAATTGTTCGGGGGGAATGAAACCAAGCCCAAACCACATGATGTGTTTTCCGTAGAAATTAGTGAACTAGCAGGAGATAACGCGTTTAGTTGCGAAGTATTTTCCGAAAGAAAGATTTGCGGATTGGTCCCTAAAATTAAAGATTATAGGATTTTAAATGAGCTGAAGAAAAGACAGATTAATCTAACGGATCACTTTTGTAAGGAAACCGAAATTGATGTTTTGATAGGGGCAGATTTGATAGGAAAATTATTAACAGGTAATTTAATTCAATTATATTGCGATTTGACTGCTATAGAAACCAATCTGTGTTGGACTGTAATGGGAAAACAAATTTCTAGTAAGAAACATAATATTTTGACAACATTGTCTATGCATGTTAGAAATATTCCTTTGAATGAATTATGGGAACTTGAAACCATAGGAATTTCTGACCCCATTCCGAGTTTTGAAAGGAAAGAAAATTTTGATTTAAGCGATTTTGAAAATAAAATGAAAATTCTTCCCGATGGCAGATATGAAGTAGAGCTTCCATGGAAATGTAATTCTAAGGACTTGACAGATAACAAAATTTTAGCTTGGAAGAGACATGAAAAAATGATTAATAAATTGAAATGCGGGGGATTTTTCGCTGAATATCAGGAAGTATTTAGGGAATGGGAAAAATTAAATATTATTGAGCGTGTCCCAGAAAATGAATTAAGTAATAAATGTCATTATTTACCGCATAGGCCCGTAATCAGGTTAGATAAGAAAACTACAAAGGTACGCCCTGTATTTGACGCGTCTGCTTCTGAAAGAGGAAAACCCTCCTTAAATGAATGTCTATATAAAGGAATTAATCTCATTGAAGTAATACCTGATATTCTTGACCGTTTTAGAACATATCCTATCGGTATAACTGCAGATATAGAAAAAGCTTATTTAATGTTATCTGTTATGCCTAGAGATAGAGATTTTCTTAGATTTTATTTCCCATGTAATGAAGGGCAATTGATTTATAGACATTGTAGAGTTGTATTTGGTGTATCTTCCAGCTCTTATTTATTAAGTGCATCCATAATGCATCTATTAGAAAATAGTCCCCCTGAATATGAAGAAACTGCTGAAAAATTGAAATGTTCGTTTTATGTAGATAATTGTGTATCAGGTGTTTTTAACGTTGATGAAGCTGAAACATTTATTGAAAATGCAAAATTGTTAATGTCTAAAGGGTGTTTTAATTTGCGTTGTTTTGAAAGCAATGTAGTTTGCAAGAATGTCGATAAGAGTTCTGGGGATACTTCTATTTTAGGGATTATTTGGAATTTAAATAATGATTCTTTAAAATGTTGTTTAGACTTAGAAGCAGTAACGTGCGAAAGGAAAATTACTAAGAGGTTAATCTTGAGCATTGTACAAAGGATTTTTGATCCTATCGGCTTATTGTCACCAACTACATTGCTTCCAAAACTATTATTGCAAGATTCATAGAAACAGAAAATTCCATGGGATCATGAATTGCCTTGTAATATTGTAAATGTATTTTTGAAATGGCTAAAGAATATCGATGTGTTAAAAGAAGTAGCTATACCTCGCTACTTGGAGATTAATATTTCATCTGAACTCCATGTTTTTGTTGATGCTAGCAAAGGGGCATATGCAGCGTGCGTCTTCGCTAGATCAATAATTGGTTCTGAAGTAAGGGTTATACTTGTTAGAGCGAAGTCTAGGGTTGCTCCTCTCAAAACTTTGAGTATGCCGCGTTTAGAACTAATGGCTTGTTGTATAGGTGCTCGACTCGCGAATTCTGTCATCAAAGCGATCAATATGCCAAATCTGAAAATGACATTTTGATCAGATTCTACTACTGCACTTTGGTGGATAAAAGAACATGGAAATTGGTCGATTTTTGTGAGCAACAGAGTTAAACAGATTCGGCAATTGACCAGAACGGAATCACGTTCCTGGAAGTTTAAACATAGCTGATATACTATCGCGTGGGTGCTCTCCAGAACGAATGCTTAGTTCGAGTTGGTGGGAAGGTCCTAAGTGGTTAAAGGAAAATCCTGGGTGTTGGCCAATGGGCGCGATTGACTGTCAACCTAAAGAAGTAGATTTAGAAAAAAAGAAAGTTAAAATTATGAATGTTGATCTAGCTAAAGACGCACCTCTTTGGCTCTTAAATAATATATCTAATTATGACAAAATGATAAGAGTATTTGCTTATGTCTTGAGATTTGTAAATAATTGTCGTAAGGTTTCTGATAAATGTGAAGATTTGAATCTTTCTCAAAATGAAATGCAGAATTCGGAAAATCACCTAATCAGTTTAGTCCAAAGGTATTATTTGTACAATAAAATGTCTGCGCATGATATTGTTACATTCGTAGATAATAATGGAGTTTTAAGGGTAAAAACTAAAATAACTGAAAGAAATGATCAAGAATCATTTTTGTATCCAATATTGTTGCCAGATAAGTGTGAATTTACTAAACTGTTGATTAGATCTGTACACCAGAAGAATTGTCATGCGGGAATAAGAATAATGCAGTCTTTAATAAGAGAAAGATTTTGGATTATTAGAGCTAGAAGAGCCATCAAAAATGTGTTATTTGATTGTATTCCATGCAAAAACTTTAAAGCAAAATCCTTGTCAAGCGAACCGACGCCTTTACCACCAGATCGCGTGACGGATTGCGCTGTATTTGAAATTATAGGAGTGGGCTTAGCAGGGCCTCTATTCCTGAAAACAGGCGAGAAAGTTTGGATAGCGTTATTTACTTGTGCAGTTTATCGTGCACTTCACCTTGAACTAGTTAACTCGCTATCTTCTGATGCATTTCTTCTAGCACTGAGGCGTTTTATAGCTAGACGCGGAAGACCTAGTACTATTTATTGTGATAATGGAACGAATTTTAAGGGAGCTTCCAATGAACTTTCGAAATTAAATTGGGATAAAATTTTACGAGAAACTATGACGCATAAAATTGTTTGGAAATTTATACCTCCCACCGCAGCTTGGTGGGGAGGCTGGTGGGAAAGGTTGGTTCGTATTGTAAAAGAATTGTTAATACGTACTCTTGGTAGATCAGTATTGACTTATGAAGAACTGAATACATTTGTATGTGATTGTGAATCTGTAATTAATTGTAGACCTCTAACCTATATCTCTGAGGACCCACTAGAGCTAGTTCCTCTTACACCCGCTATGTTTCTTACTGAAAACAGATGTTTTAGCAACTCAGATATTATCGAATTAGATTCTCGAAGTTTAAGGAGAAGGGCGAATTATAGAGCTAAACTTCTTACCGATTTTAGGCAACGCTTTAGAAAGGAATACCTCAGTGAATTAGTCCAAAAACATACTGAAAAACACACACGTGAGCCTCGATTGGGGGAAGTAGTCTTGATTGGGGATGATAATAAAAAGCGTTTATTTTGGCCTTTAGGGAAAGTGATTCAGTTGATTCCTGGACGGAATAGTAAAATCCGTACTGTTAGGTTAAAAACGCAGCATGGTACGCTTTTACGTCCGGTGCAGCGCATCTTCCCTTTGGAAATATATTCGAATGATACGAATGAAATCGCATTTAAAAAGTTGGGTGAAGAGGAATCTAGTTCTAGTGAGTGTATTAATGATAAAAATGTATCTTCTCCTGATAGTGTCATAATTAAGAAATATACCTCTTCTGGAAGATGTGTAAGAGCTCCGAAGAAATTAGATCTTTTTAATAACAATTGTTATGTATTTGAAACTCTCCCCAAGTTTCAAAAAGGGGAGGATGTTAGGAATTGAAGTGAAATGAAACTAGTGACACGCGCTGTGCGTGATATTGTAATGTAAATTTTATTGATGATGCGTAGTTAATAGGAGTATTCCATGAATGTATGTGAACTGTTGAATTCTCTTGAAGTAAAATGAAATATGTTTTTATTGTCGGAATTAAATGATTATTTTATACTATAAATGATTCTTTGTATGAGTTTGAACCCAGATTCTAATTCATTAACGCCCAGCATCGTGTAGATGCAACTCGCAAGAAGAATATCAGAAGGTTAGTATTACATATTATGCTAAGCCTATCTTTAGAACTCTTAACAATGGCAATACAAACTCCCCTGCGATGTATAATTTTTTTAAATATGTTTTTTAGGTACTCAAATTATCGATTTGGAATTCAAAATCAAAATTCTACATTCCCCTCTCTCCAGAAAAAATGACATATTGAAAAGAAGTCAATTATTTTTATATTTAAAACTTAAACATTATCACTTTTGCACCACTATGACGTCATTTTCTCTGACTTTTCACTTTCAACCGTGCTAAGACTACGAGTGGTAGATATGAATATTCAGTTAACCACCGTTAGTGGACTTCCAAGGGAGGCCATTTTTCATCTGTAACCGAAATCCGCAATAAACGATGCCTTTACATTAATTAAATATGATGGGGAAATGAAACTGTTCGCATTAACCGGAGATACGTCTTAAGAGGAGACGCATTAACAAAAATTCCGCTATATTCTCCGCAACTTATTGATGTTTTGCGGATAGTATCTATCACATTTCTACATTTACTAAAACAAAATAAATATTTAAAAAAAAAAACTACCGAGCTATGCTCGGTCTGCTGTGTACTAAAATCATTTAAATAATAAAATTATTACGATTTACTTTAAATTCGAAAGTATGAAGGACTGACACTTTTGTGTAAAATTCTTTCACCTACTTGTTTCTAAAAATAACTTGATTGTAAGTGTTACATATCGAAAAGAGGAATAACTGAATTTCAAATTTTGGCGACACAGGTTTTTATTGTGTAAAATTTGAATTCTAGATGTCAGTGTGCATCTGCAAAATTGCTGAAAAGACGCGGTAACGAAGGGAAACGTAAAATTGTATGATATTCCAACGAAAGACATTGTTGATCGAAGAAAGTTTGAAAGAAAAAAACTGAAAATTATATTTTGATCACAGCACAGAAAGTCCTCATCGAGTAGTTCCTACATCTGGAGATCGTTCGTATCTGTTTCATCTATATTTTCTTTTCTGTGCTAGGTAACATAGCCTAGTCGTATGATATCAGATGTGCTATAGTTGAGTATGTGGTTGCGCACTGGGATTAGCTGGAATTAGTTTCTTAGGAGGTCACTTTGACGTTCTACTTCATCTTCTTAACAGCTAGCAATAATCTATTATTTTTCCAAATGAATACCTATCGCAGAGAGAAATCAACTAGAGAAAAAAATTAGAAGACCTATTGAGGTCAAAAGGGGAAGGCCTAATCGTTCCGAGAAATCACGTTCTCAACAGCTCCAAGAAGCTAGAGCTTTCTATCGTCAAAACCATTTTCGAAAACAAAAACACACATTAAAACGTTACAACGATTCACACTCTGAAATGGGAAGACGTAGCTCGCTAAGAAGTCGCGCGCTGTTCTGTTGCCCACCCTGGTATGAATATTGGAGCTTACTGACGAAAAAGGTCTAGAGGTAAGTTGCGTTTAAAATAAACACTTTAGAAAACATTACGAGAGCTATAACTAAAAAAATGGGCAATAGACTGGAAGCAGACAAAGTTATCAAATGGATTCTGCACAGTAGAATTAACTTTGGAGGACTTTGATTGAACAGCTGATAAATTGAAACAAAAACTAATATAGTTACTAGAAAATTTGAATGAATGGATTTCAAACAGTAGCACACATGCCAATTCGCTTTTCTGGGAAAATCGGAACATCGAAGCAATCAGGAGCCATAAAGTCTATGAAGTTAAAAATAGTGTAATTGAAATCGACGCTACTGGAAAAGCTTTCTTTGACTTTCTCCTTACAAAAAGAAGTGAAATCCTATCAAAAGCATCTCATGTAAAAAAAAGCCAAGTCTCCTGACTCTTTGACCGTAAAAAATTCTGAGATCATGTGTAGAGCCAAGCTTAGCTATCTTATTAACTCTGATATTTTAATTCACAAATTACTTCTAGTCTCTACACCTTTAGTAAATGATTATTTTGTGACTTGGCAATGACGCAGCACGAGAATGTAAAGGCTGTTGTTTACATTTTAATATTAACGTTTATTTATAAAGTTTTGCATAAAATAGTTTCTATAAGAGCACTGAACATATATGTATTTGTAGCATGGAAATAATTTTACATTACATTGTAAGCCCGGATGCGAAAACTCTCTACTGGTCAAACTTGATGTCCGGAGTTTTGGGTGATTTTCTTCCTATGTAACGGGAATACGAGCCAGACCCCTCTTTTACAAAGACCCCCAATCGGTGCATCCCTCCTTCAGGCTTCTTCTATCCCTCGTGTTCATATTCAGCCTTAATCAAATAATCTAATCCCAATTCAAAACATAAGTAAAGTGTTTACGTAATAACTTTCCTGTGCTGCGTAATTGCCAAGTCACAGAATAATCATTTACTAAAGGTGTAGAGACTAGGAGTAATTTGTGAATTAAAATAACAGAGTTAATAAGAGAGCTAAGCTTGGCTCTACACATGATCTCAGAACTTTTTACGGTCAAAGAGTCAGGAGACTTGGCTTTTTTTTTACATGAGATGTTTTTGATGGGATTATTATTACGGGTTTTGAATTATTTACAACAATGAAGGAAAAATGTTAAATTTTATTAGAAAATGTCCGTTGATTCTCAATGAAAAAAAGCGAAATTTGGAATTATTAAGAAAAATATTTGAATTATGTAAATAAAAATTAGACCATGTTACTCTAGATTATAATCCACCTATAGGCAAAGTTATTTTATGATCCGTTTTGACCCTGACGTCAGGCAAATGTTTTTACACTTTGAATTTATAATATTATTAGAATTAGCAAAGAATTAAAAATTTGTGGCATCAGGGACAAAAAGGTGGGAAGAAAAATTGAAAAAGTTATGAACTCCATAGGCTTTTCTATGTTAAATTAACATTGAGAAGTGACACTGGAAAAAAATAAGTATTGCGCTACCGCGCAATACTTAAATAAGAAAATTACTGTGTTGAAAAATGAGAAAGAGAAGCTGTATATGAACAGGAAAACCCATATACTGCGCTATTGGCCAGCTGATCTTATTGCCGACTTTAACGAACACTTTGAATTTCATTGTCACCCTTCGCCAAAAATTTGAAGAAAAGGAATGAAAATTATGATACAAATTATTGGATCTATTTAGAAAATTCGGAAAAACTTTATGACGTCATTATCTGGAAAAACTGTATAAGAAACGCCGTTCGAGAGAGACAATTGGGATTGGGGAGAAGCTATATTAATTTGAAAACGAAATGCAACCAGCGATATTTGTGCTTTGCTGATTTTATCACGTCGTTTTCTTGATTTTTTCTTCTTTTTTATACAGGTTTTATTTTTACGTTGTGTTTCTGAGAAAGGCCGTCCTATAAATCGTATTCATCGACTCAGAAACTGCGTTTTTATTGCAAATCTCCGTTAACTGCACAGAAAATGGGAGATTTATTAAATATATTGTATATTTTAACATTTTTTCTTTACTCGCAAAATTTTTCGCATCTTCTAAATAATTGAAAATATATACTTTAAAAGTTAGACATTCGCGGACCCCCTGACGATGCGTTGAGGACCCCTTGGGGTCCGCGGACCCCAGTTTAAGAACCACGGACTTAGATTATTAAAATCAAAACTATATTATTTTCTATTTTACTATGTTGGAAACATTCGGCATGAAAATAGCGATAAAAAAAAAATAATAATAATAATAAGATACCTATTTGCAAAATGAATAGTTATGGAAACTCTGGCTTATTCTTTCTGAAACTGAAAATTTTATTTATTCACCCATAGCAACAACAGCAAAAGAAAAGCCTTTTCTTAAAAATGAGTTATTCCATCTCAACTTATTTTAATGCTATTTGAGATCAGAATGAAGGGGAGATAAACATTGTGTTTTTCCTTTTACTTTCTTTTCACTTTACGAGAAGAAAGCACTGGATTCGTGAACATTTTCGACTTCCGGTTTTCGACGGACGGACCCGTTTGAGGGGTCAGAGATTCCGAAAAACATGTTTTTACAAAATGTCTGTCTGTGAGTCTGTGAGTCTGTCTGTCTGTAGGCATGAGACACAAAATCTATCTCAGAAACGAATGAAAATTTAGATTCAGTGAGTCCCTGACATAATAAATGGATGCTGTTTAGTTTTGGGTGTCCATTGCTCAACAGGGGGCGCTGTTAGGCAGCCTTTTTTCACGGTTTCCGCACTATCCCGACCTCCAGAACTCATGCACGGTTTTTCATCCGACTTCAGATTCAGCGAGTCCTTGACAGGAAGGGACGTTTTATACATTTTGGTGTCCATCTCGACACAGGGGGCGCTGCTAGGCTGCCTTTTTTGCGATTTCCGAAATAGCTCTCTCTCAAGAACGAATGCTTGGATTTTCAACAAACTTTTGATTCAGGTATACCTTGATATCAATGAGTGCTATTTATCTTTCGGTGTTAATCGCTCAACAGGTGGCGCTGCTAGGCTGCATTTTTCAGAATTTTCGCAATAGCTCCATCTCAAGAACGAATGCACGGTTTTTCATGAAACTTCCAATTCAGATGTACTATAATATAGATGGGTGCTCAATGCATATCATTTCTTGAACTAGTTAAATGATTGAATGGACGTGATTTATATAAGAAGAAGAATGTTTTGGGATGGCCACAACATACTAGTTGAGTATTAAAATAAAATGCTATTTAAAAAAAAATGTGATATCTGGAAATTTATGTTGCCATGGATGGCGACGATTGTATTACCGTTCTGGCGCAGACCTATTGCCATAGTGCCAATCGGAAGAGACATGAATAATTTCTTGTTCGTTTTTCGTTTGTGTCAATGGTATATTGGAACGTTTGTTTTATTTTTAGGGATCTAACGTGAAATGACTATTTTGTTTTCTTTTTCGTCAACCGCCATTAGTTAAAGATTTCCTAATTTTTGGTCTTCTGTGGTGTACGAATCATCATCGCTCTTATGAAAATAATGCCAGTGATTCTTAATAAGAATTTCAATCTGATTCTTAATGAGAATCACTGACGGTATTTTGAGAAAGGAACAGTGTTTCGGAGGTCATGAAGGAAGGACATTGTAATGTCTTTCCTGCCTTTACTGTCAATAGACTCAGATGTTAACCTAAATATTCCCCGTCACACAGAAAGCCGATGCAAGCTCATAAAACTATTTAACATACTACTTTGACTTAAAAGAAATTCCGCTCCAAACTCTCTATTTGACACTATAAAAGACTTAACTTAAATCGAGGTATTAACTCTGACAGTATTTCAGACAGCCTGACTATTATAGAACTTGGAGCACTCCGGATTCCCCCTACATAGCAGCAAACAATAAAGAAATCAGCTTCCGAATATAGGCAAATGCTCATGGGGCCTCTCAGAGATTTTTACTTCGAACGTGCTTGAGAGGGGTTCACATCTCTGAAAGCATGGGTTCTGTCCAGTCTGCAGGACATGTTGCGCTGAGCAGTAAATTATGATGGACATCTCACTTTAAAATAATCAAGTTGGAGTACGCTTTGTAAGGAACCTACGCTTAGAACAGAGTTCGATGGACAAGGACTTAACACTGTAAAAAATAAAAAATAACGGACTAAAAAACGGAGATTCTACTGGCAATCTAGACGCCAGTAGTATTTCCGTTTTTTTACAGAAATTTTTCCCATAAATTACAGAAAATTTTCCGTTTTTAATCAGAAAAACGGAATTTTTTTCTGTAATTTATGGGGAAAAATTTCTGTAAAAAAACGGAAATACTACCGGCGTCTAGATTGCTCCGTTTTTTAGTCCGTTATTTTTTACAGTGAAGGGTGTATTCGAAAACATATATTTCCACCCTCAACAGCTCGAAATTTTCTGAGACATTTTCAGACTCATTTTCAAAAGTAAAAACATGAAACTGGCTGAGCTGACTTTTGAAGAGATGTTTAAGAGGCCGCGTGATTTCACTATCCGCTCATATCATGAGCATTTGATTTTTAAACCATTCTTTTCTGAGTATGACCCTTTCTTTCATTCCCAGATCTCCCGCTTCGGAAAATTCGGTTCAATACGCCCACTCGGACAGCATTTTTTGCGATATTTTCTGCATTGATCAAAAAAGCGAGAAGCACGGCACATTATGTAGTTTCTGAATAAGGGAATATACCATTTGGGTGCGTTTGAGAGCAAAGATGAATTTAAAAATGAATCAGAAAATAAGCAGGATACACCCTTAAGTTCTTTCAAAACCCGCGCAAATTACAACACTAAATTTAATGTTTTATCTATTTCTGTGTACTATAAATAAAGCTTGTGTTCGCTCACAAGGCTCTCCCAAAATTCATATTATGATGGTACAGTATGGATTAGAGTCAGCTGTGCATGGACAAGGAGTAGAGAAATGAAGGTCTGGTAGATGAAAGATATTTTCATAGAATAGAGAAACACGATGACAGGTTGTTTTGCTGTTTTCTTTTTGTATTTCTATGAATTATTTAACTGCTACAACACTCATAAAAGAAGTCCCCAAAAGAATAATAAATTCATATTTGCTTTACTATTATTTTTTTATAAAGAAAAAGGTCTTTCAAAAATCTACAATTTCCCAACTGTAAGCCCAAATTTCCGAAGTTCACAAATATCGGAGGGGGAGATCCCCCCCCCCCCCCCCATAACGACGCCTCTGTTAAAATCGTTTAACTCCAGTTTAAATTTCTGAGTTTGAACCCAACAAATTTTTAGTCTATAATTTTATCGGAAACTTTCTTAAGGCTGTTCTCAAATTTCCTGAAACGAAACTTTCCACGAACGCAAAACTTTCTGACACATTTTCGGACTCATTTTTAAACGTCAAGGCACAAAAGGGTCAGGCCTGACTATTGCAACGGTTTGGAATAGAATTGCGTTTTTAATTTTTTTTTTATCCATGAATTACTGATCGAGTTATATGCGATTTTAGTCACGTGAAGAGCGGTTTTTCTCCTTTCTCGCATTGTCACGTCCAGAAATTCGGTTCAAAGTGAACAGTATTTTCTGCCTTTAAAAAATGGAAAAGTTCTTTCGATGACGCAGTTGCTAAATAAGAACACCTTACATGCGTTTCCGAACAAAAATGAATTAAAAAATATTTCAGAAAGTAGTCGCTTTAGATAGGAGAGCAGCTTTAATTGTCTGCTACTACCAGGGAGTGGTGTGGCGTAGCAGAGAGTATACGCTAAAGGCATTCACCAAAGAGTATAGGATATAATTAAGGAGGGTATACGGAAATTGAGTTATCCAGAAGGTAGAGGAAAGTAGTGTAATGACGCTCAGCGGGCCATCCCGCTCACCCAAATATCTCTAAACAGAATAGAATTGAAAACCTGCGATCGGTACCGGCACCTAGCGAACTTCATTGTCAGATCCCAGTAAGGAGAGAGTGACCGCAGGGAGGAGAGTATTTTTGTGTCCTCACGTTATTAGTTTGCAGTTGTTTCATAATAAAATTCTACAACATCTCACTTGAAGGTAAGTGTACACTCTTATTTTCGAATGTTCATTGACTCATTATTTCTACAAAATATATACATTTAGCTGTGCGTTCATGCTTTTATTTATTTCTGTAGTGCTTTGTTATGCCCACAATAAACTAATACGTTGTGGCCATCACAAAACTTCCTTCTCTATAAATCACATAAACGGCACTCACTGATATCAAGGCATACCTGAATCTGAATTTTGAGGTAAATTCGTGAATGAGTTCTTGAGATAGAGAGCTATAGTGGAATTTCTGAAAAATGCAGCCTAGCAGCGCCACCTGTTGAGCGATTTGCACCCAAAACATCAACAGCACTCATTCCCATCCAGGTATATCTGAATCTGAAATTGGTTGAAAATCCAAGCATGAGTTCCTGAGAGAGGACTATTGCGAAAATCGCAGACTAGCAGCGCCACCTGTTGAGCGATGGACACCAAAATGTTTGAAACGTCCATTCCTGTCCAGGACTCACTGAATCTGAAGATGGAGCCATATTGTGGAAATCGCAAAAAATGCTGCCTAGCAGCGCCACCTGTTGAGCCATTTACTAAATCTGAAGTTTGATGAGCTAGTGTGGGAATCGTGAAAAAGGCTGCTTAGCAGCACCCCCTGTTGAGCGATTCCCACCCAAAACGAATCAACACCCATTTGTATTAGGGACCCACTGAATATAAATTTTTATTCAATTCCGTGCTCTTGAGATAGGGCGTCCATAAAATGTGCGTCCCATACAGACAAACTCACAGACTCCCATTTTGCAAAAGCATGTTTGTAGGGTTCTCTGATCCCTAAAACGTGCGTCGAAAACTTCCACGAGTCCAATACTTTCTTCTTGTCAAGAGAGAAGAAAGTAATAACGCCCACTTAAATCTTGTATTCCAATTTTGAGAGCCATCACTCTAACCTGTCGGGCATGACCCCTCAATCCATGGTTCATTCAATAAAACGATAAAAAAAAAAAATTCCTGAAACTTTTATGCAAATGAGTTGATTCCTCATGCTTTGGAGTTCGTTCCTAAAATATTGATTTTTGTGTGTCCATTTGACTCGCTATTCCTGTTTTCCCTTAAGTGAGCGTCCTTACCCTATACGGCGAATTCCATCGCTTACCCTCTACCACGTCCCTCCTATACCAGGGTTCAATCCACCGAAAGGGATTCGTCCCGCTGATGACGTTGGATGAAAAAGGGTTTTGATTTAAAAATTAGATTATTGTGGAAAACGTTCACCTTGATTATCTTTCAAAACCTTAGCCCATCCCATTGAGCCGCCCACTCTTTGTTTTACATCTAAAATCAAGTTGGCACATGAGGTGCGTTCGTACTCTAACTCGTTTTATAAACATTTTTTGCACCGCATCGTGTACTGAACGTTTATTGGAGTGCCCTTCCTAAGTGCATGTTAATTTCATTCTGTTTGAGATTTCAAACAGAATCATTCATCCTTAATCATTCCTATTCATCTTCCTAATTCATCCTAATTCATCCATCCTTAAAATGCACTTGAAATGATTTATTCCCATGGGCCTTCATGGAATGGAAAACTTTGGACTCTCCCTGTCATTCAACTCCAGACATCATCCGATTTGAAATGACTCGACACCATTTTGCAACCATTCTATATTTAAAGTTTCAGACCCTTCGGTGGAGTCGTTTGGGCTCTCTTACAGACGGACAGACAGACGGCTCTAGATGCTACGTATTGATAGAATGACGAACGCATCTAAAAATAGAATGAACTAACTCCTTCACTGAAAAATAATCTAATCAATATCAATAGGGTTCTAATTAATATCACGTAGTGTTAAGGGATGTCAATTGGACCGCATTTTTTTTTCGTTTCTAATGTGTTTCTCTTATTCGCCTTCATTTTGCGTGTATCCTCCTATCCAGAGGTTTATAGTGATTCCATTGACTTTTAATACCCAAACAGCATGCATGAATCATGAAATACAGTAAACTCCCGACTATCCGGCCTCGTGGGGTGGAAGGGTAGGCCGGATAACAGAAAAGCCGGATAGGCCGGAGTTCTATAAATAGTTACTCACATTCTGCTCCCCCCCCCCCATTATATTAAAAACGCATGTTACACATTTTAAGATACATTTCATATACACAGTACATACAGTTTCAAAATAAGCAAAACATTTACGTAAAACGTAAGCCTCATTCGTAAAAAAAATGAGTCCATCTTATTTTACTGTTTATTCATAAATGAAGGGCCAAATAGGAAAAGTTATCCATAAAATAAGAGTCAAAACTTAGTTTTTATTTTTTGAAAAAGTCCGCTTGCAGCATTCCTCATTTTTTTTTTACTAGGCCGGATAGTACGGAGGGCCGGATAGCCGGGAGTTTACTGTAATGTATTTATTTTTATTCTGTTCGCGGCACTCATCCCAGTCCATGAATTCCAAATTTTCATCGTTCACACGTGAACCCATGTCTTGCAAATACATTCACAAACAAGTACAATCGTGGGGGGGGGGGGGAGTAAACATTGCCTACTCACCCCTCAACGCATGATCGCAGAAGAAAGTAACTGGTACCGAATGATTGGAAATAAATTCAACTTTTAAAGGATGTACATAAAATGGGCTTAAAGGGCTACCTATTAAACCTTAAATATTTTCAATAGCGATACCCCATTTTAACAAGATGCTTCCAATCTTCGGTTCAAACACCCCATTTCATATCTTTTGAATGATAAACATTCAAAATGGAGTGCTTCTCGTGTTAAGTTATATTTTCATATTTTTATTAATATCTCCTGAAGTTATCCTGCTAATGGGGTCATTTTTAGGTGCGTTCGTAATTATATAAATATTACGTTACCTATAATACTTAATTACGTTATAGTTAAATATTATATATAGTTGTCGTTCAGTCCGCCTATAACAGAGCAAAAACTACGCAACAGAATCGTTTGAAATTTTGTCGAGTCATTTCCAATTTTATGAAAATCTGATGTAGAGTGGAATGACAGGGACAGTCAAAAGTGTTCCGTTACATGACAGTCAATGGAAACAAAATGATGGGAACGGAATGCATTTGAATGATGGGGCAGCCTTTCGAACAGGATGAAATGGATAGGCACTCCGATTGAAAGGCAATAAAATAGACATTCAGTACACTATGGGGTGAAAAAAAATTAATGAAACGAGTTACAGTACGAACGCACCTTACTTGCCACGTTGGACAAGCCATTTCCAACTTGCTTGTGTAGCAATAATACTAAAATACCCAACCATAAATACGATGAATTTGCAATTTTTATAATCTTAGGATATGAATTATGAAATTGATATTCGAAAAAATTATGAAGTGTAACCTACCCTTTTTTGAATGGATTTAGATTTATTAAGTCCTGCTTTATTGAAATCCAAATTGTCACATTTTTCTTCCAAGTAGTTTTCAAAGGATGCTTAAAAAAATGGCAAAAGGATGGTTTAAGAGGGTTCTAGGATAGAAGTGACTCGATATTTTGAAATTTCTTAGGCTATCCTGTCATCTGGCAGCCTTCCATGACGGATTGAGTGGTGCTTAAGATGCCTCGATCCAGAAAGGGGCTCTCAACAATCGAGTACCAAACGTCAATTTGGATACAGCCCCTATAGTGCGATCATTATAAAATAATTAGTTTCTCGGAAACTTATCGTACGAATTGCATAAAAATATGTTCTTAGTCTAAAGGGTGGTAGGGTGTAGAGTTCATGGATGCTGTCAGAATGGTGTACCGCTATTGAAAAAAAAGCAAAGTTATGGCTCGTTTTATTAGGTAGAGGGCCCCCTAAGCAAATTTTACAGTAAAGTAGATTTTATGTTTAAAAGTAGATTTTATGACCAATCGTGCGGCACCAGTCACTTTCTTCTACGGTAACTTTTTGCAGAGTTCGTAAGGGGTGTTTACTTTTTTTTCTCCCCACGACTGTACCTGAGGCATTCTCACAATCTTTTGACTTTCGGGAATAAAAACCTGGTGAAATTCTGAAATAACATTTTAATCTGATAGACGAATGCCTTAATGATTCAAAATAAAGAAAAAATGGAATTTTTTTTTTATGTTAAACTTTTGAGTTTAATTTTCCTTACCATTTTACCACTAAAACTTTTTAATTTCTTCTAAATTCTTACTTATAATGAATTTGCATAGTACCCACAGGGCATTCAAATAAGAAATAATAACACTGTACTATTTTTAGAACAAAAATTTGGTATGAAATAGTCATAAAGAGGTGTTAAAGAAGGGACGGTAAGGTTAAAAAAAAAAAA
The DNA here is from genome assembly GCA_963932465.1 of Maratus speciosus. NCBI lineage: Eukaryota > Metazoa > Arthropoda > Arachnida > Araneae > Salticidae > Maratus > Maratus speciosus. Next base: position 1,808,818 of record CAWVRF010000002.1, on the reverse strand, counting down.
AAAAAAAAAAAAAAAGAAAAAAGGACACGGTATAGGAAAAAAGGGACGAAATGAGAAAAAAAGGGGACGGTAATGATGGAACGGTAAGGAAAATGACCATCTATTTTAAACAAATCAAGTTAAGTGGTCTAAGTTTTAGCCACAATGTTCATTGATTTTTAGAAACGGTTATTTAAATATTATTAGTAATTTAAATAAATATATTATTAGTAAATTTATAAAAAATTAATTTACCTCGAAAAGTGCAGGAATAAACCTTGGGGACGGTAAGACTACCCATAAAGCCGCGATGCTTGAAATTGATATTTAAAGGCTGATTTAAATTCCGCAGTACATTTCCTGTCAAAGAATTTTAGACATTCTTTCTCTAGCGTACTTCTGCGTGAGAAAAAACTTGAAAAAAATTCTGTGGCTGCATCTGAAGTGATTTTCTGTATTATTTTAGAAGAGGGACGTTAAGGAATTTAAAACCCAGGGACAGAGTTTAAAAAATAATAACAACCGTAAAAATGTGTGCAGGTTAATTTTTTGCTACCTATTTAAATAAAACAATAGTTCCAGTTTCAGAAATGACATGGAATAATTTTTATTGAAATAATTTTATACAGACAGCTCCCAATTTAAAAATCGGCATCAGGGACACGGGACGGTATAGGAATTTTCCTGGTATTTGGACCCTCAACATCGTCCAAAACTTATTTATCTCGTTAATATTGTTATGTAATCATTCAGTGGGATGTTCCCCAGTATACGAAATAATAATAAAAAAAAAACACAAGAACATGCACTAAAATAAAAATTATTATTTAGGGACATAAAAGTCAAAAGATTATGAGAGACCTATTTTATTTGCGCCGCGTTGACCCTCCCATTCATTCCTAAAATGACATTATTGACAGCATTACTACCTAGCTGACTAATTGTAAAGTTGTAACTATTAATTTTTGGTTTATCTTTCAATCTAATGACACGATATTTAAACCCAACGGGATATTTGCCAAATAAAGAAATTTTCAGATATTTTTTTTTTCCTTTTTTGAGAGAAGTGTCGTTTTTATTGTTTCATCACTGCGCATTTTCTATAATGGAAAAGTGTAATATCTTTTCCATTAAGATCCAATCTATTCTCATCCAATCCTTTAAGGGGTTCTCAAATCCAAAAGGACAACTTTCTGACATAAGTTTTAATTTATTTTTGTTCGAAAATGCATGAAACGAGCTGATGTTGTTGTTCAGAAACTATGTCATCGAGCTGTTTTTTTTTTTATGTTGTTTTTGCAAACGCATCAGATTCTTCAGAAAATAGCGTCAAAGTGGACGTTTCGAACCGAATTCCCGCGCGAAAGGAGAAAAAACACTCAAGAGCGAGCAAAAAACGTGTTTTTCACGTGATCAAAATCACTTCTAACTGAATAGGTAATGAATGGATCCAAAAATGGAAAACAGAGTTCGATTCCAACTAGCTTCCATGGCCAGGCTTTCCAATTTTACATCTTTACGTTAAAAAATGAATTTGTCAATGTGTCAAAACGTTTTGCGCTTGTTGAGCAGAGCAATTAAGAGCAGCCTTAATAATAAAAGTGTTTTCTATATAATAACGAATAAGACTTTGCCTGCAGCAAGACGAACTTATGACCCACCTACCACCTATTTATGAAATAAAACACAAAATAAATTTTTGCAAGGTGTGCAAATTTTCTTGCGGGTGAGCGATAGGATGGTTTTATAGGAAAAGAGGACACACTGTTCTATCTGGATACATGCCAATTATATCGACTTACGGAAGAAAGTGACTTCATGAATGTGCAGAGCAGAGTGAGTGGATGGTGGAAAAGATATAAGACCCACTAACGTTATTATCATAGGAAGAGCCATTATGACTCGTACACAATAGAAGACAAACTCGCAAGCCTCAAACTAATGTTATTTGACTAAAAACAGAAGAAAATATTCTTTCCGCGTTAGATCTGTAATAAAAAAGTTTCGCTCTGTCTGTCTATGTGTGTGTCTGCAACGGCTAGCGAAATCTAGATAAATTTCTAAATCAGAAATTCGAATTTTCGAGAAAATCGGTTTATAATTTGCAGCGATATTAATTAAAAACACATTAATGGAAAGATTACTTTTCTTTTCATCAGAACACCTGCAAATATTTGAGGGTATCGTATTGAATTTACTTTTGCCGTCGGAGTCCGTCTATCTATCTACTTTCCGATATGAAAAAAAAAAAAATCAGCAACGAACTGGAATAATTAAAAACAACAATCAGAAATTATAAGGTATATGGACATTTTTAAAACTATTTCAGGTAGGGATTTGAAAATAGGCATTGATACGCAAAATAATATTCTATTTGAGAACTTTGAAAAATCGAAAAATCCATCAGTAACTTTTTATTTTTTCAAAAAACTGATTTTTATATGGAAAAAGAAATTTATTCTGTACTTAATCCTATCTTCAATCCACAGACATTAGAAGGGGAGGATGGGAAGCAAATTGACATCTTAATGATCACCTCTCGCAGTCTTAAACTAAATTTCTGAGTTGGCGTTACCACTATTTCCGAATAATAATTTCTGAAAATCTTTAAATTATGTTCCTGGCTCAGCTGCCAGTCCCTGTTTTTAACAAAGTACTGTAGTACTCTCTATTAGTCATTTGTCGAAGAGAACTTGCATGTCTCCTCTCCCTTCTTAACTCCCTTCTTCCCCACCCCCCTTTCCCTTCGTCGATTTTTGCTTAACTGAACACTATCTTAATAAATCAACTTCTATTACTCATATATCTTCGAAACTAATTCCAAACTACGTTCATAATTACAGTCTTTTATATATCTTTAACTATCACATTCCTTGGGTGCAAAATCCATTTTGAAAGCTTTTTTTTTTTTTTTAACTATTATATTCCTTGAGTGCAAGCGGTCGTTTCTGAAGTACATAGAAGTATATCTGAAGTACAAGTATCTGATATCTGAAGTACTGAATATCTGAAGTATTCAATTTCTGAAGTACTGAATATCTGAAGTATTCAATATCTGATGTACAAGTACATATAAATATTTTCGGATATACATATAAAAGGATTCTTAGAGTTCCTTTGAATTTAACCTGAGCTACGGAATGGAACGAAGAAAACGAACCAATTAGCAATTCTGAAAGCTTTTAAAAGTTTTGCAAAAGGTTTGGCATGGCTGGAGCAGCTGAAAGCCTATGATACTGGTAAACTAATAATATTAAAAAACCCCGTGATAGAGCTTCAAAGTAAAGGTAGTCGAAACTGCGACAAACAAAACATTTTTTCAAACCCTTTTGATCTATGTAAAAGGTACTTAATTTAAAATTTAAAATTCAGGTCATGTATTCTCGTTTCTATTTTGCTATTACTTTATTTTTATTAAGCATTTGTTACCCTAATAAGAAATATTGCACCTGTTTCTCGTTAATCTTAAAATGGAAGCATTCTCGATGATCCGAAAATTTCGATTTTCAGAAAGAGGGTCAGTTTCAATTAGGTTAATCGAGGTTCTTACTGTACTAAAATTCTCTAAATTCTTGACCATTAGGCTCCTCCTTCTGGACAAGCTTTGTGCCCGCTGGGCCCCTCTTTATATCTCAAGCCCTAATCATACAATTAACAAGGTTCTTTTGCCATTCTCTTCATTAACCCCTAAACTTCTAATTCATCTAGCCAACTTTAACCCTTGGTATGCCTTACCGTCCATTTGGGACTTATTTGAATCGCTTGGGGGGGGGGGGGAGGGCACATCTCCAAACACATCATGTTATACCTTATTGAAAAGGCCTAGATCATGTCTACCATTGGGTTGTCCCATTTTCAAAACCTTGACCAAAGGTATATTGGACGTCGCCAAGCGCTTTATGTCCTCGGTTAGCGCCTCTGATCCTGAAGGGCTTACTCCCCCTCCCCCCCGGGGAGGCACGTTCCCATTATATTTCTGACCCCATCCTGTCCTATATCGTTGGAAAGTGTATTGTCCCCCCTCTTTTGCTCTGAAATTCATGTATTGCTTTGAAATGAGCGCCACAAGTATCGATCTATTTCCGTTATCACTCTTTACGACCCAATTTTCTACCAAATGATCGCTGAGCTTTGGAATTTAAGCTTATTTGTGTGAGTATCAAAGACTCGATTCTAGAACATTCGATAAAAGAATTTGGAAATCGATTAGTATCGTGATCGATGCTGTTTCATGCGATATTGATATTGATCGATACCCCGTGTTTAGGATAGACGGGACTCTTGAATTGGAACACCCTCATTTAAAAAAAGGAAATTTCTGCCTTATTGAAACTCAGATTTCTAGCGATTCATTAACGGGTGCCGGAGAATGAACTGTCGGATAGACGATGTTGACTCTGAAAACGGAAACTGTTCTTAACGAAATCCTGTCTTTAACGAAAAATGTCCATGGCACCGACTGAAGGAATATCATACAACACCTGTCTAAAACGGAATGTTTCCATGTGCCTTACACAACAGCTTTTACGGTAAAAAAAAAAAAAAAAAAAAAAAATCTAAACAAGACTGGATGTATTTTCGATTGAAACTTGCATAAAATTATAATTTAATTTTAGGAAATTTTAATGATCAATGCTAAATTTGTATTATTCAATTATCTACTTTCTGTCCCTCAATTCAAAAGATTGGGGAACGATGTAAAGCTACATAAAATATATTAGAAGCTTTTTAAAAACTAGGGGTCTCTGCCCCCTACGAGCTACGCTCACCGACCCCCATTCAGACAACCCAGATTCTAAAAGAAGGCTCATTGGATCGGCTTTTAAAATATTGAATTATAATTTAAGAAAACAGTGGAGATCTCTCTGTAAATGGGTTTCCATCCGTTTTCCTTCGATTGGGGATTTTTAAGACTCAATCAGCTGCTGTTAAGCGATACAATGGCTGTTTTCATCTTTGATTAAAAAAAATTAATTAAAAATTAGAAAACAAGCTTAAAATGAATTAAGTAAACAGAGTCTGTGTCTCCCGGGATTTTTTAACAACGCTATCAGAAAGTTCTTTTAATAAAGTCATTTTAAATCTATCGTTTTAAATCGGACGTCATTTTCACCAAAGTTTTCTTTCTCTTATTAATAGTCACGTAAAAATACTTTTGTTGTTAGAAAGGAAATGTTATGTGTGCTGTCTTAGAATTCACAATAATAGTTGAAAAGATGATCTCAAAACAAATGTCTCGCGCAAATGTATTTTTAAATTTAAACAGTTTTGCATTATTATTTGGGCATTTTAAATAGGATGTAATTTCTTCCATTGACGACTTTTAACGCATAATAATGAACTCTTTATTTTAAAATTTTCTTTCTCTTTTAAAATTCAAGTGTAAATATAGTTCTTACGACATCATTTTCAATATTTTCCTGCTTGTAACACGTAATCATTTAATTCTAATTTGAAAGTTTTTTTTCTGTTTATAATAGCCACGCGTAAATACATTTTTAATTTGAAGAAAACATTATTCTTTGCCCTGTTTTTAAAATGTTCAACAATTTAAAATAATATCCTTTTCTAAAATATGTAAAATATATCTCTCGAAAGGCTGAAAATTTGAATTTAAAATGGAAATGAAACCTCGAAAAATGAATTTAAAAAAAAAAAATAAATAAATAAATGCACTGCACACCGTCAACTTCTAACGTGTAAAACGATCTAAAAATAAATAAATTCCTATATATAGTTTTTGCTCCTATGAAACTTTTTTAATGGAACAATTTTGACCCACTTTAGCATTAAATATCTCTTAAAATAATTCTTCGATTTGAAAACAGTCTGCATCAGCGTGTTTATCAAACATTTCTCTATAATACCACCCATTTTCATATTTTTGTATGCAGTATTTTTCTTAATATGAGCGAAGAAAAACCTCAGGTCACAAAAAATCCATTGTCAGCGACGGTGGCAGCGTTAGTTACTTTTTTTTTTTTTTTAGAATACAGAGATCATGGAAGACGGTAGTATTTCGAGTGACGCAGCCTTAAGCCTAAAATCGTATCGTATCGTATCATAGAATTCATAGATGGCGGAACTCATATATACAGCTAACTCGACATCAAAGAAAATGCGAAAAGCCGCCTTTTAATAACTCAGCAGATATACGTCTTATTGTTCTGAATTTTCTAGAACAGTCTTATATCTGCAGTCTAATCGTATACTGAAATTTTTACATTTCTACGTGCAGTATATTTTGAGATCTAAATAGTCATTTTTAAAGTGAAAACGTTGGTATAATATTGAGGAAGTTCCTAATTTGAAAATCTCGAAAACGGTTCTAACGATTATTTTTAAATTGATACATAATATAAATGTGATTAAGGCGAGGTGAATAACACTTTTCTTTTTTCTGGGAAAACTCTCGTTCGTTAAATAATTCGATTTTTTTTTTCTCTCGAAAATGACACAGGCGATTTTTTAAAAATCAAATAAATATGTTTCAGATGAACCAAATAACAATTTACTTCTTTCCAGCAAGACTCTTGTTCGTTTTATAATGCGCATGAAAAATCGGACTATATTTCTTCGCCATTCTATGGAAATTTCACCGAAAATGCATGACACTGTATTCATACGCATGCTTTCTTTTTAACCACTTTTGGGGAGAAAAATTTTGTCTTCCCACGGCTGAGTGGTTGAGGGCCATCGTCTACTGATCTTAACATAGGCAGTTCGATACTCGCTGGTGCGTGTGAAGTTTTTTTTTTTTTTTTTTTTTTTTTTAAGTCTGTTAGTTGACCATTATTCTCAGTTCCTTTGTAATTTTTTAATTGCTATTAAGTTAAATAAAACTACAATTATAATGACGCCAATTTGATGATGATTATTTCTTGGCAATTTTTCAACAATAAAAATATTACCATAAATTTTATAAATATATTTAATTTCAATCACTTTACAAAAAATATACATTAATAATTATTATTTGAATATAAATCACACGATCAGAAACGTAAAAAAATAATTCATTTCAGCTCTTCTTTTTATAATATCATTTTTTATTATTATGACGGTCAATCAATATATAATCACTGACATCCATGATATTATTATTATTATAATTATTATTTTCCTTGCATAAAAACTATTGTGATGTAATAATTATTTTATAATAAATAATTTAGTTGAAATGTTTTATTTATAAATAACAATGAAGTTTTACATAATAAGCATATCAGAATTCTGGTGTCGCCATCTTTTGACGCAATTGCGTACTACATTTTGTCTCTTATTCGGAAAAAAAAGAAAAAAACTAACGCTTTTCACCGCTTTGAAAGAATCTCTTGTGACTAGAGGTCTATTTCGCAAATATTAAGAAAATTACTGCATACAAAAATATTAAAATGGGTAGTATTATAGAGAAATGTTTGATAAAAACGTTGAAGTAGACAGTTTTTAAATCGAAGAATTATTTTAAGAGATATTTAATGTTAAATCTGGATAAAACTGTCTCATTAAAAAAGTCTCATAGGAAAAAAAATATATACTTGGGAATTTAATCATTTTCATTCAATTTAATCATTCAATAGAAACTCGAAGTTTGCAGAGTGCATTTATTATTTTTAACTTGCCTAATTTTTTGACGGTTTATTTCAATTGTAAATTAAAATTTTCAGAATTTCCAGAGATATTTTTTATATATTTTAGAATATTTTAAATTGTTGCCAATTGTTAAAACAGCGCAAAGAATAATATATCCTTTAAATTAAAAATTTATTCACACGTGACTATTATAAACAGAAAAAAATCCTTTTAAATAAGTGGCGTAGCTAGAGCATTTCGTTTGGGGGGGTGTGAAGATCGAATTTACCGAATGTTCATAGTAATTTTTTTTTTTTTGTATTTACAGTACAGGACCTATTACCCAGAATCCTCGGAACCGAAGGCTTTCTGGATTTTGGAATTTTCCAGATTTCGGGTCCTCTCAAATTTCACGTTTTTTTTCGCGATCCTTTGACGAAATTTGCGTTTTTTTTTCACGATCCTTTGACGAAATTTGTGGGGGTTTTTTCGCGATCATTTGACAAAATTTGAGTTTTTTCGCGATTCTTTTACAGCATTTGCGTATTTTTTCTACGATCCTTTGACGAAATTAGCGTTTTTTCGCGATCATTTGACGAAATCAGCTTTTTTTTTTCCGCGATTCTTTGACAAACTTTCAGATTTTTTTACGATCATTTGACAAAATTAGCATTTTTTCGCGATCATGTGACGAAATTAGCGTTTTTTCCGCGATTCCTTGACAAAATTTGCATATTTTATATGATCATTTGACGAAATTAGCGTTTTTTCCGCAATTCTTTGACAAAATTAGCATATTTTTTCTACGATGATTTGACGAATTTACCTTTTTTTCACGATCATTTGACGAAATTAGCGTTTTTTCGCGATCCTTTGACAAAATTAGCGATTTTTCCGCGATTCTTTGACAAAATTTGCGTTTTATTTCAGGATCCTTTGACAAAATTCGCGTTCTTTCCGCGATTCTTTGACAAAATTTGCGTATTTTTTCTACGATCATTTGACGAAGTTAGCGTTTTTTCGCGATCATTTGACGAAATTCTTGTTTTTTCGCGATTCTTTGACAAAGTTTGTGTTTTATGGCGATCTTTTGACGATATTCGCGATTCTTTGAAAGACGTTCACATTCTTTTACGAAATTCGCGTTTTTTCTGTGATTCTTTGACGAAATTCACGTTTCTATGCAATTTTTTGACGAAATTAGCATTTTTTAACGATCCTTTGATGAAATTATCGTTTTTTTTTCGCGATCCTTTGTCAAAATTCGCATTTTTTCGCGACTCTTTGACGAAATTTGCATTTTTTTTCAGAATCCTGTGATGAAATTTGCGGGTTTTTTGCGATTCTTTGACGGAATTTGTGTTTTTTTCGCGATTCCTTGACAAAATTCGCGTTTTTTCTGCAATTCTTTGGAGAAATTGGCGATTTCTTCTGCGAACGATTGACGTAATTGATTTTTTTTCGGCGCCCATTTGTCGAAAATCGCGATTTTTTTTTATGTCCGAATTTTCGGACTGAAGACCAATTTTTTTTTTAATTTTCGGAAAATTCAGAACAGAATCAATCACCCCCGGTGAAATATCTGACGATTTTCTTTTTTTAACGAATCTTAATATAAATTAATTTTATACTAAAATTGGAGAGAAAAAAATGATTTTTTCCTAATGTCGGGGGGAGGGGAGGACGGCTTCGTGTTATCTGGCGGCTGAAATAACATATTTTAGTGGTTACACGTCGTAACACAATGGATTGAAAAAAAATTAGGAATGGGTAAAATTTTCAAAAAATTTCAAAAGTTTAGTACAAATTTACAAATTTAGAAAATTTTCAAATAATTATTTTTTTCGGATTTCGGGTCTTTCCGGATTTTGGAATTCCGGATAATGGGTCCTATACTGTATTTGTATTTATTTGTATTTTGTATTTTTTCACATTGTTTTCTTTTGGGCGAGGGGGGGGGGATTATACATTTATTTATTATTTCAGTAATATATAAATAAGCAGACCAAAAAAATTTAACAAAAAACTAAATAATTTCAACCATTTAAAATTTTACAAACTGGAGGAGCGAGGGTAGTAGAAATTATGAATGGAGGGAGTGAAATAGATAACTGCTGATTTATTTATCGTATTGCACAATTACAAATAAAGCAGAGGAAAAAAGTAATTTTAAAGACTTTAACCCTTAACTGATCAGGTAAGGTGTTTTCCACCCCAGAGAAATTTCATTTATGAAGAATTTTTTTTTGTGGTATTTAGATACGTGTATTTATATGTATATGTATGTACACTTACAGTACTTTTTCAGTTGTTTTTATTCAAGTAAATAATGCAAAATTCACATGAGATTTTCTTACTTTAATTCGTAAATTTTGTTGAGTGCACATGACAAGAAATCAAAGTTTGGGGTTGTATACACAGCACCTCACCACGTTATATATATATATATAAATCACCTCATCACTTAAGGTTTAAGCTTTTCGTGCTCGATACTTCAGTGAGGGGGGAGGGGGCAAAGGTAAAAGGAGTAATTTGGGGTGAGGTGTAAAAAGACAGATTTAGATTGATTATTTATTATTAAAATAAAAATAAGTTTAACAGAAAATATTTTAAAAATAATTATTTTTTTCTTTTATTTATAACTCAAAGTTTGAAATTTGCAATACTTTTTAAATTTTAAGTTAGAAGTCTGTACGGGTAGAAATTTTCAGGCCCGGGCGAGGCCGACCCATAGAAAAAAAGTCAACCCGGCCCATTATAAAAGATAGGCCTGAACTCGGCCAGACCTGTAAAAAAAAATTATTGGCCTGGCCCGGCGTTATAGCAGCTAAAAGTTCAGCCTGAGACCATTCTGGCCCGAAAAAAAAAAATGAAAATCTCGACCCGAGCCTGGCACGGCCCGAGTGAATTTTTACAAAACATTGATTTTTACGTCGATTTGGTTAAAAATTAGTCTGTACGAGGAATCTTGATCAAAAATACTTAATCTTAGCTTTTTTTTTTTTTTTTTTTTTTTTTTTTTTTATAGAAATGCCGTAGGTTGCGATATTTTTTTTTTTAAATAAATCTCTATTTTTTATATGCAAATGCTTCGATTATCATTATTTTTGTTAATCCATATTGGAGACTTAAAAATCTAGAAAATGCTATACAGTGAAATCTTCTAAGACGGAATCGCACTGTAAAGTAAAAAAATGCATTACAGACAAGTTCCCTTCTTAATAGGTGTAAATGTATTATATATCCTTTTCTCACATATTATTATATTAATTTTGCATGGATCAACACCTTTTTCAGTTTAAAACAGGATTACGCATAGGCAGGTTTTTTTTCACGCGCGTTGCTATATTTTAATTTAGCTTTATTTTGCTACCAGGCCACGCTCAGACAATGATTTTCATACGGGTTGGGTGAAAACCGGAACTGAAAATTTTGGCCCATGAAGACTCGGAAGAATGAAACCAGTCCCGGCTCTGTACAGAAAACATTAATTAGGCCTAGTCAGGCGTTATTTATGTTTTGCCAAATCTGACGTTTGTAACAGATTTTTTTAAAACGTGGCAAAAGATCATTATGAGGTAGCAATTGATTATAATTTTATATGTGATACATTTATCAGAAAATTAAAAAAGTCTATTGGATTTCAAAGCACTTCATGCCTTATGCCTGCTGATTTCATGCTTCTGGATTAAAAAAATGTCTACTTAAATGTGTCAGAAAATTTACCATTCGTAAGAGGAGTAAAAATATTTTTTAAGAACAAGTATTTTTTTTTTTTTTTCATAAACGTGGCATTTAATTCGAAGTTAGAAAATTATTTAGTTATTTCAAACTTTAATCCGTGTATGGTATATTTGATAATTTTGATGATATGTGACAGAAAAATGCACAATATAAGAATAGGAGGATTTTTGGATTTTATTTTTTCTTTTCTTTTTTTTTATTTCTCTTTTTCCATAAATATTTATCCAAGTAAAAACGTAAGATAAAATAAGAAAATTAATAAAAATTAAATAAAAATATATGAGAGAATTGGTTGATTAGTAGTTTTTATTTTCTCTCGTAATTAGAATAAGGATAATTGTTGCAGATTACTTCAATGAGAAAATTTCAACTGTCTGCCCCCCAAAGCAGATCAAAGGACCAAAACAAACTACAGAGAACGACGGAAACATTTAGTAGACAATGTTGCATAAAACCGGACAGAAGAATTTTTTTACTTGGAACTTTTTTACAGAACGTTTTTACTTGGATTTATAGAAAAAAGAGAAAGAAATAAAAGAAAAAAAATTCAAACCCTCCTATTCTTATATTGTGCATTTTTTTTTCACATATGATCAAAATTATCAAATACACACCATACACGGATTCAGATTTGAAATAACTAAACAGTTTTCTAACTTCGTATTAAAAGCCACGTTTATGAAAAAAAAAAGCACTTGTTCTTAAAAAATAGTTTTACTTCTCTCAAGAATGTTAAATTTTCTGACACATTTAAGTTGACATTTTTTTATCCAGAAGTATGTAATCAGCAGGCATGACCGCATGAGGTATGAAGTGCTTTGAAATCAAATAGCACTTTTAAATTTTCTAATAAATGTATTACATATTAAGTTATAATCAATCGCTATTTCATAATGATCTTTTGCCTATTGTCATGTTTAAAAAAAATCTGTTCCAAACGTCAACTGGCACCATTTTCTGAAAGACCAGTTACCTTTATAGGAAAAAAGAGAAACGCTATTCGTTTACGAATAAGAAAGAATATCTGCAAATTTCGTGCATTTAAAAATGAAAATTTCTTCACGAAAGTGTAAAAAAAGATACAAGTTACGATTTCAGATCAGCTTTAAATAGTTTTTAAAAACCACAAAATGTGGCTAATCAAACCTGCACTTTATTTGTAGGATATTTTTTCTGTTGAATTTTTAAGCTGGAACTCGTAATATAGAAAGTTATCAGAATTGAAATAGTCAAATATCATGTTGAGCAATTGAGCATAAGTATACAAAAATTAAATATTATTTTAATTTGCAATAATAGAAAAAGAGTCGTGAACACAAAAAGATTTTTTTTAGATGGAGAAGGGCAAGGGGAGAGAGAGTAGACAGTGTGAAAAATTATTTTGTGTTCTGCAAAATTACTTTGCTTGCATTTTTTTGTGAGCTGTAGCGTTGATTCTATTACACGAATTAGCCTGATTGAAGTCAAAGGATTTTTTTAAATCAATTTAAATTAACTTTGAGATCCCTTCATTTCAGAAAACAAAGAAAAAAATGGCTTTCAGTTTTTGCAGCAGAATGCAAATGTATGTCTCAATACGCCAATTAGAAGAAAATTAATGTTTTATCATCAATGCACTTGCTTTATATATCAATACAACTGATGATTTTAAAACAAGTTCAAAAACATAAATAAAAAATATCTTTTCGAACTGAATGACAAGAACCAGTGTTGCAGTCGTAAAAAAACAAAGGATATACGCTAAAGTCATGAACATTCATGGATACAGTATACGCCAATGCTTTATTTGAGAAGCAGAGGGTATGCGGAGCTTCTTAAAAAAATCCAGAGTGAGGGTATACGGCGTATATCTCCGTATACCCTCCACTACTACGTGACAAAAACATATCCAGATCTTAAAATATATCGTCGGTTTATATTAAGTTACAAAGGAAAAAATCCAATATTTTATAGTTCTCTGTCTTATATTATTTTTCTTTAAAGCGGTTCTCGAGCTTCCTACTGAACAACGCAAAAATTTTTCTGACACATTTTCTGTCTCATTTTAAGCATATTGGCAGGCTTGACTGTTGAAGCGGAATACAATGGAAACTAGTTTTACATTTTTTTGATAAAATTACTTATCACGTTATAAGCAAATGTTGTCACATGACGACAAGTTTTTTGCCTTTCTCGAGCTGCCGTGTCTGAATTTAGGTTCAAAACGTTAACCTTGAAAATATTTTCTGAAAAATCTTTTGCGTTTACCAAAAAATGGAAAGCGTCTTTCGACTACATAGTTTCTGAATAACAACACCTGCCAATTTCCGAACAAAAATGAATTCAGAAATGTCTCAGAAAGTAGCCCTTCTGATTTGAGAATACCCTTAAGGATTTTTTTCCCGCATTTTTTTTTAAATAAGTTTTTCAAGAAACTTTTCGTTTTTCGAAGATACAATATACCATTATATATAGTAGCTAATAGGGATGTAACGAATATTCGGTATCTATTCTGTATTCGGCCTTTTCGTCCATATTACCGAATATTCCGTTAGGCCGAATATCAAGATATTCAGCCAAACCGAATACTTAAAAAAAACTTTTAAAACATTTTTAAAAATCTTACACAATTTCTACTTTTAGCTGTCAAATTATAAAGATGTTCATAAAAATTAGAAACAGAATCATATTTAAGTAAAAGAGAATATGTTTACATTATTTGCTTTTTGTAAAGTATTACTTAAGAAAATTAACCATAATGGAGATTTTCATAGGAATTAACAATGTAAAAATGCAACTTCCTAAACCTTTTCTAGTAAATAATCGGTTTCTTGCTTTTTCACACAAAAGTGCGCTTCTAATCGAAACAGAAAAACTTTCAGGGTTGATAATACACATCAAGAAAGACAATTTTTGCTCAGAAAACCACAATCGAAATCCACTTATTCAGTTATAAATAAAGTGTATCTCATCTCATTCGAGGTCAAACTTGGATTTTCATTTGTTAACCCTAACGAAGATATCATAGCTATATTTTTTAACAAACTTGTTTTGATTTCTGTGAAATATAATATCATGATGAGGAGTGCTGGAAATTGCCATTTTTCATATTTAAACAACTATGAGGTAGACATTCCTTTATTCAGAATGCAATTTATAGTATTTATACTGTGTCACTGGCCAAAATTCAATCATTTTCAATGATATCATCACATTTAATACAAACTAAATTAATATGAAACAAATCTTGCTAAAATATCTTCATTTACTGATAAAGTTGTGAACGAAAATTCAGTTTCGGCTTGTAGTTGCACACCCAGAATTTTTGACTAAATATATTGTAATTTTAATGAAATAAATGGAGTGAGGTGTTGTTTTTTGTTCAAAATTTTTTTGTCTTGACCATATTATCTCTGTTTTTTATAATTTTCTAGGAACAATGTGTATGTTTACAATCTCTGAAAATAATCGCCCATTCGAAACACAACTTTTTTAATTAATAAAATTTTAAAATTCTCTTCTTAAATAACACAAAGATTTTTTTCATGTATAAAGTTTACTTGTAAAAAGTTCTTGTTTATCAATATGTAAATTTCTGCATTAAATATTGTGTAAAATTATTTTAAAATTTAACATTTTAATGCCTTTAATCTTTGAAATATAAAAGTATTCGACAAGCCGAGTACTTGGTATTTGGCCGAATAGTTACTACTCAGCTGGCCGAATATTCGGTACTCGGCCTAACAGTTAATTCGGCTAACCGAATATTCGGTATACGGTTCGCTTGTAGGCCGAATATTCGGTAGAAAAGCTATTTTTGCTGAGTTGTTTGTTTTAGAATTAAAAAATATATATTCCCTTGGTGGTTTAATTCACCATAAGAAGCCATGAAATATGAAACTTTTTTAATTAATAAAATTTTTAAATATTCGACCAGCCGAATATTTGGTATTTGGCCGAATAGTTACTACTCGGCTAGCTGAATATTCGGTATCCGGTTCGCCTGTAGGCCGAATATTCGGTATTCGGTCAAAATCACTATTCGGTACATCCTTAGTAGCTGATGTAATTTTATTACACCGTTTTAATTTTCTTTGATAAGAAAAGATTCCCTGTTCTCTCTTATTTTTTGCTTTGAAAAACAGACAATACAACAGAAAAAAATCTGGCGACATCCTGTCCACCGAAAAAACCGCGAAATATCAACCCCCGATAGCTTTCGGAGTCAAGCAAAACGAATTTTAACGAATAAGAAGTCTGGCCTTCTAATTTCATTTGCATTGGTCAAGGAGTTTACGCATTTACCCTCAAGGCACTCTTCTCCAGATTCCTTTCTTGAATGAAGCGAATATATTTTCTACCCTTATCGTCTAGCTTACAGGGACACTGCATAGAAATAGGAAGAAGCTATACTTAATCTTCTAAGGGATACTGTAACCTGGACCCCTCTCCCTCCCCTTCTTACACCCATGGAATAGTTAAAAGGTGAAATTGCAATCGACTCCCAGCGAAAAAAAAAAAAAAAAAAAAAAAAATACATAGTGCAAAGAGAAAGGAAGTTTCTAATTAGAAAATCTATAGATTTAAAATATTTAATAATTTCAAATATGGTTTGACATTGTTTTCAGTTTTGCAATACATTTTGTAATATGTTTTTAAAATTTCTTAAAAAAAAAAGAAAAAAAATCAGAGCCAAATGATGCAATTTTTGAACGAAAGTGAAATTACCGAATGTATATGAGTTTACCGAAGTGGGGGGGGGGGGGGTGTCGCACCCCCCCCCCCACACCCCCCCTGTAGATACGTCCCTGCACGTGACTATTATAAGCAGAAAAAAATCCTTTTAAATTAGAATTAAATGATAACGTGTTAAAAGCAGGAAAATATTAAACATTACGTCATAAAAATTGTTTTTACACATGCTTACTTAAAATGAAAGAAAATTATAAAATAATCAATTATTTTCAAATTAGAATTAAATGATTACGCATTAAAAGCAGGAAAACATTGAAAATTACGTCATAAAAATTATATTTACACGTGAATATTAAAAGAAAAAGAAAATTTTTAAATAATAAATTCATTGATATGTGTTAAAAGTCGTAAATGGAGGAAATTACGTCATATTGGCCAAAGTGGCCAAATAATAATATTGCAAAACAGTTTAAATTAAAAAATATATTTATATGAGAGATTTATTTCAAATTTCGAGATGATATTTTTAACTATAGTTGCCAATTTTAAGGTAGCGCAAATAATAATATTATCTTTCTAATAATAAAAATATTTTCAGTTGAATGTTACAAAGAGAAAGGAAAGTTTGGTGAAAATTATGTCAGATTTAAAACGTTACATTTAAAATCTCTTATTTAAAATCATTTTCTTATAGCGTTGTTAAAAAATACCATAAAGCAAACACTCTGTTGACTTAGTTCCTTTTATATTTGGTAATTTTCAAATGTTTAACTAATCTTATTTAATCAAGCACGGAAACAGCAACTAACATCAGCTGATTCGGTCTTGAAATCCCTCAGTAAAAGGGAAACCCGTTTACAGTAAGATCGCCATTGATTTTTTAATTATACAGAGCAGCCTCGATTATCCGAGCTAATTGGGACTGTTAGTAAATCGGAATCGGAAATCTCGGTTAATAGAAACTGTGTGTAAAAACTCGCCGTGCTTGCGAATTTAACATCTCTTTTAAAAAAATATATAGAACGTTTTTTAAATAATAAAAATAAATATATGTAAAGTTCTGTTTCACAGCTTAACAAATTTAAAAAGAAAATCAACTACGAGTAGTAAATTTTAAAATGCAAATTGAAAACTTTACGAAAGTTCACACAGCCACTGGAAACAAAGCATTGTTCGCTATTGACTTCTCAGGGTCCAGTGTTTCTTTGGAGTTGAGTGCTTTTGGGGGCAGAAGGGCCTGTATAGCACGGACAGTGAGCTAAAGAGTGTGGTTATTTTTAAGGCTCATTCAAAAGGAAAAAAAAAATCAGACTTTGTTATCGGCTCGGTTAACAGAAACCTCGATTAATCGAAGCTCGGTTAATCCAGGTTCTACTATAATTCAATCTTCCGTAATCTTTTTAAAGCAGATCAAATTAATGGACTTTAGCACAAAGTCACATAGCTGATAACTGCCATGCTTGTTGGCCACCTTTTTTTCAAAAAGTTTGCTTCACCTTATTCAATTAATGAGATATCTCCGATAAAATAAGTCACATTTTCCCGTTTTAAAATACTGGTATCCAAAAATCGTAGCATGTAACTGACACTACAAGTACTCATGGAACTAGACTATTTTAAGTCTGATTTTTATTATAGACTATATAAAATTATTAAAAATATATATTATGATAGGAACTAGCGGGCTTCGTCCGCTATTTACGTTACGGATATAAAAATCATGTTTTTTTTTTTTTTTTTTTTTTTTTTTTTTTTTTTTTTTTAGGGAAAAAGAAATAAAAACCTATTTGACGATAGTTTTATAAAGACACATTTTGTATTTGTTATATTTCCGGGGATGAGGAGGGGGGGGACTATTTTGATTAAATATCGCAATTAGTCCACATGGCAGATATAATTATGATAGACACTAGTGGGCTTCGCCCCTCTATGGCGCCTTATGGGTCCAGCTTCCATAACTCAGAAACCACCTTTCGGACATCAATGCAACAGATTCCAAACGTTATAATTAACTTAATAATCACCCTATATAGCATTAAAGTAAATTTATGAGTACTGCATACTATTTTTTTATCGTAATTTCTGAAGAGAAAAAATTATTTCGGTTCCATTCTTAGGTACTGGTCTGAAAAATTTTGAAAAAGGGGCGAAGGAGGGGACATGAGACCATTACCATAAACCATTTACATAAATCTTACTCACAATTTTGAATAGCGTGACACAAAAGATAAATCAATTTATTGAAATAAACACATTTCAATGCATAGTATAGATTCAATGAAAGTGATATATTTAACAGTGAATTGGAAAATTAAAAGTATTGTGTAGATGTAAAAAAATATTTTAACCAAGTCAAAAATAATTTAAATTGAATTTTAAAACAAACCTTTTAAAGTCACATCAAGGCGTCACTTAAATTTTATATCATATCTTTTAAAACTCATATTTTGAATTTATGAGAGATGTAAATGATAAAGCAACAGCGAATAAAATTTTATGCAGCTTTTCATGTTGAACATAACTTTTGCACATGCGATTATAAATAAAACAAAAATAAAATGATGAAATAAATACAAATATATTTTTTAAGAAATAGCATAACGTCACTCAAAATTTGATATCAGTATTTTTAAGTTCCATATTTAAAATTCTTAGAGCATAAGATAAAGTGCTGCGTCAGAAACTTTTAACCCGTCAAGGGTTTTTGCATTGATTATACTTTAATGCGCGTTACCGGCTGTACCGGAATTTGATCGACACCTGTTTCACGTTCCGTCAATAATGTATTGAATCGTAAGAAAATTGAGATCAATTTCAAGGCAAAAACTGTCGAACCCAAAAGAAACTTTGATCAATATTTGAGTAATAACTACTGGTAACACACGATAAGATTATATCCAAAATTAAGCCAGGATTTTCTCAATTACGTTAATCCGTTTTCTTTAATATTTGAATAACAACTACTGGTAATACTCGATAAGATTGTATTTGAAATTGTGTAAGAACTTTCTCTACGTTACGGCGGTTCTAAAAAAGAAATGTATACATTCTATCTGGCCCGCCCGTCGTTGCTCGGGCCCGTTTCACTAGCCTTAAGGGGACAGTTCGCCTTCAACCGGTCAAAAATGCGAGAAAACCGATTCAATTTCCATACCTTTTCCCAAATTAACTAATAAAGCAAATTCAATGAAATATTTTGGATTGTTAACTATAGCATTGCTTGTTACAATAAACAAAACAGATTGGTGAAAAATATTTAAATTAATTAGGAAAGCTTAATTAAGTAAGCTATAGTTTTTTTTTTTTTTTTTTGTATTCATATTTACTATATATCACTGCGCGCATGATTTCTCGTGTTCATTTTAATTTATAAACTTTAAATAGATTTAATTTTAAGATAATACTTCGCTTAACTTACTGAACTAAAATATTTTAATCATCTTCATATATAATATTTATAATTAATGATAAAAATTTTAAAAGGAAAATCTGTAAAATTTCTCGCGTATTTTTTTAAATAAAATTTTTATTATTTAAGATAATTCTAAAATTTTAGTTCATTTTATGAAGAAGTATAATATTAATTTACTCGGAAAATTTCAACCCATTATCTTTAACAGTTTTTGAGAAATCATGTGCGCAGTGATATATGTAGTTACGAAAAAAAAAAAAAAAAAAAAGGTAGGTTACTTAATTAAGTTTTCCTAATTAATTGAAATATTTTTCATCAATCTGTTTTGTTTATTGTAACAAGTAATAAATAGTGACCAACCCAAAATATTTCGTTGAATTTGCTTTATTAGTTAGTTTGTGAAAAGTATGCAAATTGAGCCAGTTTTCTAGCATTTTTGACCGACTGAAGGCGAACTACCCCCTTAAATGTACTAAAATTAGGCCAAAATAGCGGGCTAAAAGATTGAAACCGGATTAATTTCACTAATAAAGAAAATCGGGACAAAACACTAAAAACTTTAAAAATTGGATAAGGTGTCACTATACGAATTTCTAATAAACTTGATTGAAAATAAGACAAAAATTGCTATGTAAAGATTGAAACCGGATTCCTTTTACTAATGCGAAGAAATCGCCACGAGACGTGTAAAAACGTTAAAAATTGCATAAAAATCACTAAAAGTTTAAAAATCGCAGAGAACAAAATTCTCTACAGTAGGCTAAAAAAGGTTGCAACCGAAAGTCTTTCACAAATGTAAAAAAATTGCCGCTAAACGCGAAAACCGCATTAAAAATAGCAAAAAATTCAAAAATCGTAAAGGACAAAGATTGAAGATTCCCTAAAAAAGTGTCGAAAACTTCAAAAATAGCTGTACGAATTTCGAATAAATTTTATTGGACAGGTTCTTCCTCACATAACAACACAAACTCATTTTCTGACACATTTACAGATTCACTAGCAGGAATGACCGAGCTAAGCTCGGTCAAAATTAGCCTTGTGTTCAATTCGATATTTTATTTTCACTGTATCATTCTTGCTGTTTAGCTACAATTGACATGATCCTGAGCCATAGTGACCCAAAATGACCCACTAACCGAATTTTTTCAAACATGCAACCTAACCAATACTCTTCTCGAACCCGAAAACGATAGAATACAGAATTTTGTCAAAAAGTAAAGTAGTTTTATAGATAGAATTAACTTGACCCACGGTAACCCAAAAGTGACCCACTAATATAAATTTATCGGACATGTAACCTATCCCAATAGTGTTCTCGTGCTGAGAAACGATGCAATAAAAAAATTTGTCAAAATCGTTTGAGCCGTCTTTAGATACAATTAGCTTGACCCACAGTGACCCAAAAATGACCCACTAATCGAATTTTCTCGAACATGTGACTTAGCTCAATGGTCTTCCCTTCAGAAACGGTATAATACAAAATTTTGTCAAAATATTTTGAGCCGTTTTTCAGATACAATTAGCTTGAGTCACAGTGACCCAGAAATGACCTACTAATCGAATTTTCTCGAACATGGGACGTAACCCAATGGTCTTCTCATGCCCAGAAACGGTATAATACAAAATTTGTCAAAATCGTTTGAGTCATTTTTTAGATGCCATTAGCCTGACCCTCAATGACCCCAAAATGACCCACTAATCGAATTTTCTCGAACATGTGACTTAGCTCAATGGTCTTCTCTTCAGAAACGGTATAATACAAAATTTTGTCAAAATATTTTGAGCTGTTTTTTAGATATAATTAGCTTGACTCACAGTGACCCAGAAATGACCTACTAATCGAATTTTCTCGAACATGGGACCTAACCCAATGGTCTTCTCATGCCCAGAAACGGTATAATATAAAATTTGTCAAAGTCGTTTGAGTCGTTTTTTAGATACAATTATCTTGACTCACAGTGACCCAAAAATGACCCACTAATCGAATTTTCTCAAACATGTGATTTAGCCCAATGGTCTTCTCATGCTCAGAAACGATATAATATAAAATTTTGTCAAAATGTTTTGAGCCGTTTTTTAGATGCCATTAGCCTGACACTCAGTGACCCAAAAATGACGCACAAATCGAATTTTCTCGAACATGTGACTTAGCGCAATAGTCTCACGACCAGAAATGGTATAGTACGAAATTTTGTCAAAAACGTTTGATTCATTTTTGAGATACAATTAGCTTGACCCACAGTGACCCAAAGTGACCCTCTAATTGAATTTTTTCAAACATGCGACCTAACCAATACTCTTCTCGAACCCAAAAACGATAGAATACAAAATTTTTTCAAAATCGTTAAAGCTGTTTTATAGATAGAATTAATTTGACCCACGGTAACATAAAAGTGACCCACTAATCTAAATTTGTTGAACATGTGACCTGTCTCAATAGTCTTCTCGTGCTGGAAAACGATGTAATAAACAATTTTGTCAAAATCGTTTGAACCGTTTTTAAATACAATTAGCTTGACCCACAGTGACCCAAAAATGACCCACTAATCGAATTTTGTCGAGCATGTGACTTAACCCAATGGTCTTCTCATGCTCAGAAACGGAATAATGCAAAATTTTGTCAAAATGTTTTAAGCCGTTTTTTAGATACAATTAGCTTGACTCACAGTGACCCAGAAATGACCCACTAATCGAATTTTCTTGAATGTGCGACTTAACCCAATGGTCTTCTTATGCTCAGAAACGGTATAATACAAAATTTGTCAAAATGGTTTGAGTCGTTTTTTAGGTACAATTATCTTGACCCACAGTGGCCCAAAAATGACCCACTAATCGTATTTTCTCGAACTTTTGACTTAGCTCAATGGTCTTCTCATGCTCAGAAACGATATAATACAAAATTTTGTCAAAATATTTTGAGCCGTTTTTTAGATACCGTTAGCTTGACCCACAATGACCCGAAAATTACCCCCAAAATCGAATTTTCTCGAACATGTGACTTGGTCATCTCATGCTCAGAAGCGGTATATTACAAAATTTTGTCAAAATGTTTTGAGCCCTTTTTAGATTCGGTAAGCTTGATACCTGACCCATTGTGACCCAAAATGACCACTAATTCAATTTTCTTGAACATGGGACCTAGCCCAATGGTATTCTTGTGTCCGAAAACGATAGAAAGCAAAATTTCGTCAAAATCATTAGAGCTGTTTTCTAGATAAACTTAGCTTGACCCACAGTGACCCAAAAATGACCCACTAATCGAATTTTCTCTAACATGTGGCTTAGCCCATTGGTTTCCTCGTAATCCGAAACAGTATATTACAAAATTTAGTCAAAATCGTTAGAGCCGTTTTTTAGATAAAATTAGCTTGACCCGTAGTGACCCAAAAATGTCCCACTAATTGAAATTTCTCGAATATGTGACCTAGCCCAATAGTTTTCTCGTGCCTAAAAACGGTTGGATGCAAAATTTACTCGAAATCGATTGAACCGTTTTTTAGATATATATAGTAAAGCGAGGAGAGTTCGCGCGGTAGGAGAGATTGCGCACAAACAGATTCGACGGGAAGGAGTAGAGTGCGTGCGCAGCGACTTCAGGTAGTTGTACAGCAGCATTAGTGCAGTGTCTACATGAATGTGCATATTGATTGTTCCAAGCCTTTTGTTTTCCCAAAGTAAGTGCTTGAATTTTCATAACTGTTCGTTAGAATAGAACGTCAGTAATACAAAATATTTTGAACTTAAACGATTTCTTATAAACTAATAACCTGGACTAAGTATGCGAACACCAACAATTCATTAAGTGCTAGGAGAGATTACACAGCTTATTGATAAATTTGTATGAATTGCAAATCACGTGTAAAACGTATGAATGACTCAATTTTGAAATAATTTCGGAAAAACACATAATTATCAAAACTAAATTTGGCAACAAATTAATTTGCAAAAATATACATTTGCAGATAAAAATTTTATTAATAAATTAATAATACAGTTGTTATTAAATTAATTTTATGTCATTATTTTTGTTAATAAATTAATAATATATTTGTTAATATTTAATTAAATATTTGTATAGATTTATTAATTTATTGACAATTAATTTGCTAATAAATTAATTTTGTTAACTAAAATAAATTTTCTAATACAATGTTTTGGATAAGCTTTCACCCATCCCAAGTATTGTCGAAATCAAAAGGAAACAGAGTTCAACTAATGTTACTGACCCACAAAATATACATAAAGAAGAATGCCGCTAAAAAAAAAAAAAAAAAACTGTTGAAGATAAGGTTTTTCCACTAAACGTGGGATACGTGGGATAAAAAAACTAAAGGGAAAAAAAACGAAGGTCAGTGAGGATGAGTGCACTGAATGTCTGGAACTGTACCAGGACACAACTTCGACAACTGACTGGATTCAATGTATTGCTTGTTGCAGGTGATTGCACGAAAGATGCACTATTTGCCACAATAAGTGCGTGAACGACGACAACTTCGTTTAGCAAACAAAATACAATGAAACTGTGGATATGGAAATGAAGTAATTTTCAAGTTAAACATGTTATCAACTAGATTAATGTTATTCGGTAATCTTAGTAGGGCTTGTTTTTTCTCATATTTATATCATCTTAAATTAACATTTTTAACTGTTGTTAAAATTCTTTCTTTTATTTATTATTTAAACATTTGGTTCACACATATTCACTCCTAATACAATAATATTTACTCACAAAAACCTTTCAACAATGTCGATTAAGTGTAATTATTATTGTTAACAATTTAATTGTAGTTATTATTAATAACAATCTCTTCTACCTATGTGCGCAATCTCTCCTACCCATGTGCGCAATCTCTCCTACCCTGTAAGGAGAGATTGCGCAAAATAGTTTTCTTGGTTTTATTACTGCTGTTTTATTAAATTGCATTATAACAACAAAATAACAATGGAAATGCATAAAAAACAAATGAAGCCAAAATTATTCATGCATAGTTTAGCAAAATATTAATATTTAGATTTTTTATTATTATTCTTTTGAAATGTGCGTAGACTCTCCTCGCTTTACCTTAATTAGCTTGACCCTGACCCATTATGACCCAAAATGACCCACTAATCGAATTTTCTCGAACATATGACCTAGCCCAATGGTCTTCTCGGGCCCGAAAATGGTAAGTTACAAAATTTAGTGAAAATCGTTAGAGCCGTTTTTAAGATAAAATTTACACACACACACACGTACACACACAATTTTTGCTCGCATTATAGTATAAGATTTTAGACCTAAAAGCATGACACTTGCAAGCAAGGTTCTCGCTGCCGATCGCCATTGCGCCCAATTGCGATAAAATTTTTCATTTGACGAAAAAAAACGAAAGAACATGTTCTTGTTTTATCAAGTCGAGTCGTTTCAGATTTAAAATAAATAAATTAATTAATTACATAGTACTTGTAGTCTCTCTTTGAAATTTTTAACGGTTATAAATATAACGGATGTGAATCCCGTGTAAAAATTTCGTGAAAAAAAATATTGATATCTAGTTGTAAAAAAAATATTTTTTCTTCTCAGTTTTTTTTTCTGAAAATAATACTACTGTATCCAATCCCTCTTTAAAATTTCCTTTAAAAATATGCATATTTAGTAAAGAAACCGTGCTTAAACACTTTTAACGTAAAAAAAAGATCATCTCCGGGAGGCGCAAAGGGACCTGGGGTGGCGAATTGTTTGAAAGGGTTAAAATTCGTATTTTTGAAGGCCGATTGCACCGTCGAAAAGATTAAGGTCTCAGCTTTGAATACATATTTTTGTGAATCAGTATCTCCGAAATGGAGCCCTGGGGGAGCGTATATGTCTTTCTTTTTTTTCCGTATTCCGAACGGATCGGCCTTAGCGCGATAAGACTAACGGCCAAAAAAATACAGCATTGGACATCCCGAGCTCGCGCTCGGGAGAAAAAAGGACTGAACATGCCCGAGTCCACGTCGCTGATTTGCGAAAAAAGATTGCTTTTTACACGACTGCCAAGAAGGGTTATGTGTTTCACGTGTATCTGGGTATGTGGATTTCTTTATACCCTCGAAACATCCCAACGGCTGGATGGATTTTAATGAATGAGGTCTCTATCGATTCGACTTAACCGTCCGATGGTTATAGGCTAGGTTTTGTTTCATAAATTCAAAATGGCGGCCGTTAAATACAAAATGGCGGTAGAGACAAAAAAAATTTTTTACGCACCCTATTGAGTGTCCTATCATTGGATAGGTCGTTCAAAATGAAGACGATGTTTCATTGACTATTTTACAGACAGAAGCCCCGTTTAAATAGGACACAACCTGGAAGTTGTGTCGGTAGGATCTCTCGCTTGACTGCAACTCTAACCTTCATAGACATCTGTAGGCCTCATCCAAACAGTGTTTATAGATAGGAAATAACTGTTAAACACAACTTAAAAGTCATAAGTAAATAATAATAATAGAAAAAATAGGTAAGTAATATAAAATGTAGTTTCACATGGATGAAAAATAATGAATGAGTTCGCTTTTTCACGCTGTCGGGTTTTTTGATTTTTTAAATTTAATTTTTATTCGATGAATTTTTTTTTATTAATATCTCAGCTAATTATCAAAAAATTAAAAATCTGTGCATCGGGTGCTTCGGGACTATCCTCATAGACATTTTCAAACCTCTGGGCGAGGTAGATTCGGCAAGCTATCGCCCACAACACAGATAGGCAGAGCGATCTTTTATTTTACTAGTATCGATTTGTTTTCAGTTATATCTACTAACTCACGAGTGAGGAGTTAACGTAAGTTTTATTTTAGAAAAGTGTACAGAAACAAATCAGGCTAGAATTACTTTTCTTGACTTCTACACTACATTTATTTTATTAGTTTTTATAGCTGATAGTTCAATGACTGCTCTAAATACAATAATAAACAATTAAATTTAAAAAATCAAAAAACCCGACTGCGTAAAAAGCGAACTCTTTCATTATTTCTCATCCATGTGAAACTATATATATATATTTATTTCCTACTATTAGTTCACACTCTGGCTATATATATCTTGTTCAAGTTTTCAATCGTTAATGAAATACTTATTATTAATCCAATTAAGCTGAAATAAATTTTTGTAAACTTGTAGTGGATGACACTGGATGTTAATCCAGTTTATTTTTTTTTTCAAATATTAATTCATTCATTAAATTAAATTAATTAATTTTCAATAATCGAGAGAGCCCTCTTCTTGATCAAGGTATTTTAAGACCGAGAGAGCCCTCTTCTTGATCAAGGCATTTTAAGCGCCACTCAAGAGGTAAGAAGAATGGGAGAAAAAAATTCTCTTATTGACCTAAGTAGGAATGGACTTAAAATATTTTTTTATATTACTTGTTTATATTACTTACCTATTTTTTTATTTACTTGTATGGATGACTTTTAAGTTGTGTTTAATGGTTAGTTCCTATCTATAAACACTGTTTTGATGAGGTCTATAGATGTCTAGGATGGTTAGAGTTGCAGTAAAGTTAGAGATCCTACCTACACAACTTCCAGGTTGTATAATATTTTAACGGAGCTTCTGACTGTAAAGTAGTCCATGAAACATCGTCTTCATTTTGAAAGACCTATCCAATGATAAGCCACTCAATAGGGTGCGCAATTTTTTTTCCGTCTCTACCGCCATTTTGTATTTTACGGCCGCCCTTTTGAATTTATAAAAACAAAACCTAGCCTATCACTATCGAGCCGTTAAAACGAATCGATAGAGACCTCCTTCATTAAAATCCATCCAGCTGTTGGGATGTTTCGAGGGTATAAGGAAATTCACATACACAGATACGCATGAAACATATAACCCTTCTTTTCAGTCGGGTAAAAATAAAATAAAATCGAACACACATTGAAAAGGAATATTTGGGGAAGTTTAAAGGACGATTTTAGAATATATTGCTAAACATTCTTTACACTTGGCTATAGTTTGATGATTATAACCAGTGATGCGCCGGTGAGAAGCTTGCTTTCAGGGATGATTATTAGGGTGGTGCGAAAAAAGTCAAGTTGATATTTCCGAGTCGCTATAGTGCGGAAAAGTTGCGATTGGTAAATACAAGAAAAGCAAAAAAGAAAATTTTCAAATCGGACTTTATCTTCTGATCCCGCAAAGCGGCTAAAAATTCAAAAAAATTGAAAACTTTCCATTTTTTCAGATTTTTTTTTTTTTTTTTTTTTTTTTACTTAACTCCATAAAATTTACAGAAAAGTCAACTGAATTCAAATGAACTGTACATGGCATATATTTTGACGGAAGAAAGGATGTTATAAGGATGTCCCTAGTTATAGAAAGGATTGGATCAAAACAGGTTCGTCGAACTATTAAAGAGGAACACTATTCTCATAAAAGAACACGGCTCAGTTTATTTAGGCCATATGTCGCCAAACTCCGGATCTGCTAAGGAAATTGTATCTTTCATAGTATCATGTGTTACTGAACAAGGGCTTTCACTAGAATACTTAGATTTTGTAGACTGTGATGGTAGAAATACAAATAATGGATGGAAAGAGGGTGCTATCAGACAGCTTGAAGTGCATCTCGGAAGACCACTGCAGTGGGTTTTTTGTTTATTCCATTTTGTTGAATTATATTTTCGCCTTTTTTTTCAATATTTGGATGGTTAAACAATTGGCCCAAGATCATTTATTAGACCCATTGGGCAGAATCTCATTGTTGTGAAAAGCTCTCGATGATAAATTTTCAATTAACTGATTGTGAAATTACAGAAGTGGACAGACAACTGTTGAGCAAGGACCAAAGATATCTTCTTGACGTAAGTCAAGCAATTAAAAGTGGCAACTTTCCAAATGACTTATAAAAGTGTGACCCCGGCCCAATTTCACATGCCAGATGGCGCACTTACGCAAATAGAGTTATTCGTCTTTACGCGAGCATGAAAAACCCATCGAATGCCTTAAAAGCCATATTGACATTTATTTTAAAATCTTACATGCCAGTTTGGTTTGAAATAAAATGCAGCAAGTACACTACAGACAGGGCTATTCATCTGTACAGAGCAATAGAAGCATCTCGATAGTTGCGTGACTACCTGGAAAAGTCTAGTCACTGAAATTGAACGAAAATCGTTCTTTGCTCAGCCGGAAAACCTACTGATTGCAATTGTCTTTGATAAGTTGCGGCTCATAAGAGAGCAAGGGCTAAGAAGAGTGTTAAAAGCCAGGCAGACTGTTTCAAAAGTCATCAGAATCTTTATCATTCCTATTTTAAACTTCGATGCGGCAGACTATACAGAATTAATTGATTGGAATGTAGCAAAATTATCATCTCCACCTCTTTTTCGGAGAATAATCTGTGAAGAAATATATTTTTTCGTTCAATCAGGTGATATCTCAGACGATAAAATCGGACAATGGGATTGTAAAAAGTTTCTCTACCATACCCAAGCTGTCAAGCGGTGCGTCAAATTGGCAACGGAAGCATCGTTTAAAGTATGTGGGCGTGGACCCCAATCAAGAGATGGATTCATCAAGACCACACTGAAATCAATGTCTATGATACCAGACATTACCACCAAATCGCTGTACAAAGTTGCATCTAAAAGTCAGACTTAAACAGATGAAATAACAAATTGTATATCTTATACTGTCACGACACTAATTTTTTAATACAGTGTTTTGACTCCATTATAACAAATTGTGTATTTAAGTAATGTAAATAGCAAACACCATCATAGGTTGGATGAAGGGAATGGTATGGGTTGAACTCGAAGTTCAGCTATCTTCCCGTGGTGAATTTTGGGTTGTTTAAATATTATTAAATATCTAAACAAGCAAAGAGCTGTACAATTTATATGCAAATGTTAATATTGAAACGCAAACTGGATTCAGGTGAATACGTATTTTCTTTATCCATCAAAATCGCTGAAAATTGAATTTTTCCCGATTTTTATTGAGCTTGCGCGATCGGAAGATATTCTTTAAATGCAATTGTTTATTGTTATTATTATTAAACATTGCAATCTGCAAATATTTTTCACTATAGCGATAATATATATATATACGTATTTTTTTTTTTTTTTTAATCCTTAAAAAATCTGAAGTTTTCAATTTTTTTGATTTTTTAGGCGGTTTGCGGGATCGGAAGATAAAGTCCGATTTGAATAATTTTTTTTTGTTTTGTTTTTCTTGTATTGACCAATCGCAACTTTTCCGCCCTATAGCGACTCGGAAATATCAACTTGACTTTTTTCGCACCACCCTAATGATTATCGAAGTGATTTGTAATCGAACAGTTTTTTTTTTTTTCATTTTCCGATAAATGTATTAGATCTTGGGTTATAGCAACGCTCCCTAGATATTTGAGAAAGCCTTGACCAGGGATGTAGTGGAGGGTATACGGGGGTATACGCCGTATACCCTCTGGATTTTTTTAAGGAACGTCGCATACCCTCTGTTTCTCAAGAAAGCTATAGTATATATACACTAGGGTATACCCTCTGGCTTGAGCGTGTACACTCTGCTTAGAACGTATGTCCTTTTTTTTTTTTTACGACTACACCATTGGCCTTTTCACGCGTCACGAAAACGTCACACAAAGCAGGCGAAACAAAGATACAAAATCAGTCATTGGTTCGTGGATATCCACGAGCCAATGACTGATTTTGTTTGTTTGTTTCGCTTGCTTTGTGTGACGTTTTTGAGACGCGTGCCATGGCTTTCTCAAATATCTAGGGGGCGTTGGCGGTGACTGTCTCATGACCCGCACTGTAACGTCCGGCTGAAAACACAGATTTTGACAGGAAAAATGAAAAAAGGGCACGATTATTTAGTTTCTGAATAGGCGTCTGCCCGTTACATGTGTTTAAGAATCTTTTTTAAAGGACAAATGTGCGTAACGCTGACGTCATTTTGACGGTAGCAACAATTCAGTTTAACTTTTAGGGTAATTTTGTTTTTTCACTTCTAAACATTGCACATTTTTATACCGTCGAATTGGGAGAAAAAAGCACTTTCAAATGAAATTTGTTTGAAGACTGTATCGTCATTTATTTAGCTTTTATTTGTTTTAAAATAATTTTAAAGCATGACTGCTCTGTCACTTGGTTGGGAACATTTTAAGTATTGCTGATTACGACCTTCTTTACGCAAATCCATAATACATGCGGAGTTTACAAGCTCATTTTATGCTTTGTAAACTCCGTTATGTCGGACGAACGACCCACATTTCTCAAAAAATGAATACAACGAAGATGCTAAGCGTCTTTATAACTTAAGGTGAAGTCCCGCAAAAGCTCATTTTATGCTTCATTTATGCAACCTTCTGAATCCATCAGGAAAAGTCATAAATATTCTAATTTTTTTCCAACCACCTACTTTAGTATTCTAATATTTCGAATAATGAAAATAATTTTACAAAAATACAATAATCACTCAAAATTTAATCTTTTATACTTTTAATTTTCCAAAATAACATGCAAATTTATTAAAATATCAACTGTTGTTATTTTCAATTGTACTACACTGAAATAAAGCTAAATGCAATTCCAAATACAGATGGAATGAATGTATGTTCATTGAATTGAATTATACATTGAAATGTATAACTTAAAATATATATTTGCAACTTGCAAAGCATAGAGAATATTTTTACAGTGATAAAATTAAATAACTACAGCAACAAGAAACATGGACTATAAAAAGCAATTCAACAAATTAGACTCTTTGAAAAATGATTTTTTCAAAGACTAAAATTGAAGACATATAAAAAATCGCACGGAGTGGATCCTACATGACGTACGCCATGAATTAAACATGAATAGTGTTATAACACGTAAAAATGGCAAACGACAAAAATCGCCTGCGACTCGTACGTATTATCCACCTGAAACTGACGTATTATCCAAGCATTTCATTGGCTGTTCGGGACAAAGGCTTTTCCATCGTAGAAATCTGACGACTCATTTTAAATGAAATTTCATTCTTAAACTTCTAAACACCCCATACTATTACATTTAACACCGTCGTATAGAGAAAAAAATTTACTTTTAAATGCAATTTGTTTGAAAGCTGTATCTCAATTTGTTTCTGAGTTATTAATTTTTTTTTTGTAGTTTTTATTACTTTTTTGCCATAGTGGCAACAGAAGGATCTATCTCTGTTGAAAGTAAAGGTTATTGTATAGACCCATCAGAAAACGAATAAAATGCGGATTCATCCAATGAAACGCCTCAGATATGTTTTTGATTTCCTACCCTGACAGAGAACAATAACCATTTTCCAAATGGTTAATAAAAAATACCTATAAAAATATACATATTTAAAATACATATTAAAAAAAAAAAACACTTTCATTGATTAAGTTTAGATTCATTAAATACCGTGCATACTAAAAAACAATTAACAAGCAATTTTCAGATGCATTAAAATTGTTTGCTTTTGGTGAGGAAAAATCTTGCTCGCCAAATCGCGTATCGCTTTCGTATTTTCGCGCCAAATATTCGAAAGTATTATATTTTTTTACAAACTTTCTACTGGGATTCCGCCGCTAAATTTAACTGATCCCTTATATACATGAGCAGTTTCACTAGCATTTTTTTCAACACTAGGGGGCTCGGCCCCCTACGAGCTACGCTCACCAAACCCCCGTTCAGACACCGCAGTCTCTAAAAGCACGCTAATTGGACCGGCTTTAAAAACATTTTGGAAGATTGAATTATAATTTAAAAAACAGAGGCTATCTCCCTATAAACGGGTTTCTATTCATTTCTCTTTGATTGGGGAATTTTAAGGAAAAATCTGCTGCTGTTAAAAGATACAATGGCTGTTTACCTCTTTGATTAAATAAAATCAGTTAAACATTTCAAAATAAGCTAATATAAAATAAATTAAGTAAATAGAGTCTTTGTCTCCCGGTATTTTTTTACAAAGCGAAAAGAAAGTTCTTTTAAATAACATTTTAAATGTATCGTTTTTAAACTGACGTAATTTTCATCAAACTTTTCTTTCTCTTTTTAATATTCACGTGAAAATACTTTTGTTAGAAATGAAATATTATTTGCGCTGTTCTAAGAAAAATAGTTTGAAAGATCATCTCAAAATATCAAATAAATGTCTCGTGAAATTTTTTAATTTAAACTGTTTTGCAATATTATTTTTTGTTCATTTTACGTAATAAGTGTAATGTGACGTAATTTCTCCTATTTAAGACTTCTAACGCATGTTGATGAATTTATTATTTTACAAATACTTTCTCTTTTAAAATTCACGTGTAAATATATTTTTATGAAGGAATTTTGAATAAGTTCCTGCTTTTAAACGTAATTATTTAATTCTAATTTGAAAGTTTTTTTTCTGTTTATAATAATCACGTATTAATAAATTTTTAATTTGAAGCAAACATTATTGTTTGCGCTGTTTATGCAGTTGGCAACAGTTTAAATTATTACCATTTTCTAAAATAAGTAAAAAATATCGCTCGAAATGCTAAAAATTTAAATTTAAAATAGAAATAAAACCTCAAAAAATGAGTCAAATTAAAAAAATAAATGAAGTCTGCACACCGGGAAATTCTAACGTATAAAATGATATAAAAATAAATTAATTCCTATGTATAGTTTTTGCTCCTATAAAACTTTTTTAATGGAACGATTTTGTCCAACTTTAGCATTAAATATCTCTTAAAATAATTCTTCGATTTGAAAACTGTCTGCATCAGCGTGTTTATCAAACATTTCTCTATAATACCGCCGATTTTCATATTTTTGTATGCAATATTTTTCTTAATATTAACGGAGAAAGACCTCCGGTCAAAAAAATTCAAAACCGGCGGCGGCGGCAGTGACAGCGGTGACAGCGTAAGTTACTTTTTTTTAGAATAGAGAGTTATTCTGAGTATGTCATGTATGGAGACCTTCATTGTGAGAAAGAAATTATAATTAGTAAATAAATAAATAAAAATGCTTAATTGATCTTTAAAAGTTAAACTTAAATTTACACTATGTGCAAAACTACTTAAAAGATGACAATATTAAAAAAGATACTAAATTACTTTAATACCTTAGTACTTTCAACCATAAAAACATGGTCTTCGTCAGAGGAATATAAGAAATACTATCTATATTATAAAATACAAACATATCTGTGCGTAACACATACGTCATTTTGCGAATGGCAATATTTTAAAATTAAAATTAAAATTTATGTTTTGTAATTTTCACTAATGCAAATTTTTAAACTTCTAAACATCGCACATTTTCAATTTTTACATCGTTGGATAGGAGAAAAAATTTACTTTAATGCAATTTATTTGAAAGCTGTATCTCAATTAATTTCTGAGATATTATTTTTTTTTTTTTTTTTTTTTTTTTTTTTTTTGTAGATTTTAATATCTTTTTTGTAATCGTGGCAACTGAAGTACTTCATTTCTATTAAAAGTAAAGGAACAATAGTCAAGTAGATTACTGTATCTTTTTGTTGCCATTTTCTCATAAAAACTGAAAAAAAAAATTGAAATTAAAATACGTGCTATCTCAGGGATATCGTCTGTTATAAACCCGTGAATTTTGGTTTTATTTCGTTTTAGTTTATCAATTAAATGATTTTTAGTTCATTGCAAACTTACTTTACACATGATACAACACTTTCTTTTTATTTGTGTCATTTATTTCCTCCGGTTTTACATAATTCGTATCAAATAGCTGAAAGAATGCAATTTTATTAATCCGTGTGTAATAACAATAACATTTTCCGAATTTCGAAAAAATATAAATGAATGATTTCCGATAAAACATGGAGTCATTATAAACAAACAAATGAAGGCATATGAATCATTAGATGCCCGATTTGCTCCTTGAATGACGACATTATGCTTTATGCTGGGTTTGTGTATATATGTGTATATATGTACGATAATGACTTCATATGCATACTTTTCTATAGATGTCGTTTACGAATCGATCTTAAAACTGAAATGCTTTAGCGGGTGCAAATGACATCATTTTATGTATTAAAAAGCGTGTATTTTAATAGGCGCTTTCAGTGTGACGTCAGTCATGACGTTTTGGTTGGAAACTGACTCCAAACAAACGGTTGCTATGCGTCATTCCTTTTTAAATATAAATCTTAGAAAATGTTACTACTACATATCAAGTATTAAAACACTTAGATATGAGACATAGATATAACTGTAATATAGAATCAAAATAGAAAATACAACATAGCAACCGTTTGTTCGGAGTCAGTTTTCAATCAAAACGTCATGATTGACGTCACGACTGAAATCGTCTATTTCTTAAAACTGAAATATGTTTTGTAGAAGTGCGTCATTTTCACACATTTTTTTTTTAAATTGTACGGTTTAAATTTTTTTGTATAGGGTTTAGTGGCGCAAAATCCCATTATGACATTCTGCGCCAAAATACAGGGTGTTTATAAAGTCCCAGACCCATTTTGATGTTTAATAATTCATAAAATAATAAAGATAGATTAAAATTAATAACATAAATGGTTAGATAGACTCAAAAAGTTTCATGACCCTTGTCAATGAACTTCCACGTGTGCCCCCTTCGTCGCACGGAGAATATCAAGTCGATAGTCAATTTCACGCCAGGTAGCAGCAAGCATGGCGGCATCCACAGAGGCTATTGCGGTTGTAATTCTGGCTTTCAAATCATCAATGTTCGACACTCTCCTCCTGTAAACATTGTCCTTTACAAATCCCCAAAGGAAAAAGTCCAGCGGCGTTATATCAGGTGATCTGGGTGGCCAAGGAATTGGACCTCCTCGCCCAATCCATCTTCCTGGAAAATGGTCATTCAAAGAAGTACGAACGATGGTACCCCAATGAGATGGTGCACCATCTTGTTGCAAAATGACATGTGGCTGAAGCTCTTCTAGTTGTGGAACAAAAGAGACAAACAAAAGAGAGAAAAATGCAATTAATAAGCAGACGATATTTAGAAAAGTACAGATATTTAGACTGGAAAATGAAATTATCTGAAATTAACCACACGTGCAGACGATATTTACAAAAGTAAAGATATTCAAATCTTAAAAGGAAAATATATGAGTTATTCCATCAATAAATGCCATAAGTTTGTTTATATCTTCATTATTTTATGAGTTATTAAACATCAAAATGGGTCCGGGACTTTATAAACACTCTGTATTTAGATCGGAAAATGACGTACTGCTTTTGAAAACACCCATTTTTCCTCATAAGTTTCCATATTTTTTACTTTCTTCTATCTTTACAAGAAGAAAGTATTGGATTCATGAAAATTTTCGACTTTCGGTTTTCGACGGATTTACACGTTTTAGGGGTCAGAGATTCCAAAAAACATGTTTTTACAAAATGTCTGTCTGTGACTCTGTGAGTCTGTCTGTCTGTGTGTATGTGACACAAATTTTGTGGGCGCTCTATCTCAAGAACTAATGCACGGAATTTAATAAAAATTTATATTAAGTTAGTCCCTAATACAAATTGATGCTGATTAGTTTCTGGTGTAAATCGCTCAACAGGTGGCGCTGCTATGCTGCATTTTCCGCGATTTCTGCACTAGCTCTATCTCAAGAACTAATGAACGGATTTTCATCAAACTTCAGATTTTGTTAATTCTTGATATGAATTAGTTCTGGTAACGTTTTGGTGCAAATCGCCCAACAGATGGCGCTGCTATGCTGCATTTTGCAGCATTTACACGATTTTTGTAATAGCTCTATCTCAAGAAATAATGCACGGATTTTCATCAAACTTCAGATTCTGTTAGTGCTTGTCATGAGTTGACGTTTTGCACCTTGTGGTGTAAATCGCTCAACAGGTGGCGCTGCTATGCTGCATTTTTTGTGATTTCCGCGATAGCTCTATCTCAAGAACTTATGCTCGGGTTTTCAACAAACCTCAGATTCAGATATACCTGGATATAAATTAGTGCTGTTTATGTTTTGCTGTAAATCGCTCAACAGGTGGCGCTGCTATGCAGCGTTTTTCTCGACTTCCACAATAGCTCAATGTCCAGAACTAATGCACGGATTTTCATCAAATTTTAGATTCAGTTAGTTCTTGGCATGAATTGATGTTTTGTACCTTTTGGTGTAAATCGCTCAACAAGTGGCGTTGCTGTGCTGCATTTTTTGTTATTTCCACAGTAGCTTTAGCTCCAGAACTAATACACGGATTTTCATCCAACTTCAGATTCCGGTATACGAATTAGTACTGTTTGTGTTTTGGCGATTCCGGTTTACGATTCCAGTATATGAATTAGTACTGTTTGTGTTTTGGTGCAAATCGCTCAACAGGTGGCACTGCTATGCTACATTTTTCAAAATTTCTCCTACAGCTCTATTTCAATAAGTAATGCACGAATTTTCATCAAATTTCAAATTCAGGTATACTTTTATATGAATAAATTGATGTAATTTATTTTACTATTTAAATGATTTAATTGACGTGATTTACATAGAAGAAAGTTTTGTAATGGCCACAACATACTAGTTTTTCTTCTGCATGTGTACTGATACTAAGTTTGAGACAATAGGAGAAATGCTTAAGTAAGTTAATATGACGTCCTATTTAAAAGAAAATGATCATTTTCTTAGATAAAACTAAACATTTTAACACAAATGCGTCTGAAAAGCATAAACTACGGTAATTTTTACTCTCCGGTTTTGAGGTCAGAATCTGTTAAGAGTGCGACTATTCACATGCAAAGATTTTTCTGACAATCATCACTTCAAGTTTTTTGTTAAAACTAATTTGAAATTATCAAATTAAAATACGAGTTTTTTTTTAAATGGTGAATACAGGTATGAGAGGTAAGTATGTAAATTTTGAGAAGGTGAAAACGATGTCGGGTGTAGATTTCATGGGGGAAAAATTCTATGATCGCGTCATAGTGGAATACATTTTGCTGTTTTTCATTCCGGAATACCAAGCATAAGAGCCTCAATGGATAACTTCATCATAATAACTTATCTTTATTATATTTTACTGATTACATATACAATTAAAGTTTTATTTTAATAATGTGGACAACGGAGTTTTATAGAAAGAGTAATTTGTTGACTTTAGGTTAAAATAATATTTATTTGAGAGTTAGACTAGCCAGTATAAGATGCATTTTTTATTTTAACGAATTTTGTATGTTTATTGCAACATAATTAAACAGTTCCCTCTTAATCATTTTCTTTCGTCGGAATTCGGCGGGTTCCACCTTGTTGTTATTAACGTCTAATTTTCAAAATCCACTTAGATGGGGACGAAAGGAGTGAAAGTGGGAGTCAATTTTTTTTTTAGATCCGGGAAACAATGGGAAAATAAAACTATAATTGAATTGGGAAATTATAATTGACGTTACGAACCGCAAAAACCATAGCGGCGGCAGGATCCATGCTAGGCTAATAGAAGCTGTCCACGAGACTGGAATACATATATACATTTTTAGAGAGCATCCCAGGAGCCGTCAACATCTTTCTTATTAGATTAGATTTTTATCACTGACGAGATATCGTTGATATCACTTAGAACGTGCGTGATCAGCAAATTAACTCTGTGTCTTCATGGAGTGCTTATCATTTTGGAGATACCAAACAAAAATTCACGGATCTTGAGTCACTAGACTTTGGAAATTAGAAAAGAGCAATGCCTTTTTTTTTTTTAATCACTCATGAAGCGTGGGCCCGGAAGCGGCCCATAAAGCAATGGTGCGCACTAGGCCTCGTTGGAATGTTCTGCGGATGCTGTTTAACACTTTCCACACAAAGTTGAAAGTGTTTATGACTTCGGTTTGTCTGGCCGCGTTCTAACTCCCGTAAACAGACTCGGATTGGCCTGAAATTTTTAAAGGCGATTGACGTTTACCCTAGCACGCTCCCTATTTCAAATAAAGTTTGTAGCCTGTTGAGTTCATTGACAGGGACAGTCAAAAGTTTTCAGTTACGTGACGGCCTATGGGAAAAAATCATTTCTAAGGATTTTTAATGATGTTACACGCATCCAAACATAACAAAATTGATATGCATTTATGAAGAGCACTAAAACAGGCATTCTGTGCGGTGCAAAGGATAGTTATTATTCTTTTACAGGGCCACACAAAAGAATTCCTTTACATAATGATATAGGGAGGAATTGTTCGTAAGAATTACTGGGTATGAGAGCAAACTGGTTAAAGGTGGTTTTTAAATGAGTTATGCATTTTTACGCTGACTGCATTTAGTTTATTTTAAAAAGTTTGTAGAATATAGATAAAATGATATACAGGGTCACGCAAAGAATTGGATACATATCGTCTATGGATGATAATTTCTGGAAATGTGGTTTCAGTAGTTTTAAGAGTGTTTTAGTTTGAATTAAATTTTAGCTAAAGAGTGGCGTATAATAAAGGTATTAGGTAAACTACAGGGCTGTACAAAATTATTCAAGTATTTTCTTCAATTAATTGTATAAATTACTGGAAGAGAAATTTCAACCTGTTATACGTTTTCTTGCTAAACTAAATTTTCCCATTGTGGATATCAACATGCAGATCCAATACAGGGCTGTTCAAAAGAATTGGAGTACGTATTTGGCTATGTGCGGCAACTACTGAAATCATATTTTTAAATGTTTACTTAGTTATCTTATTTACCTTATTTCCCTAAGTAACGAAGTTTCGTTGAAGCTTTCAGGGAGTGTTGGAAAGTGTTTCTGAATCTATGCTGTACGCATGATTTTTCTTACTTGCTTTAAGTGTTCATCCTGGTGTATTTGAAAAAGCTTATAACTAGCTTTTTAAAATGAAGGGCCTTCAAAGGATTCAATTCAAGTTCGTAAATTCACTGTAAAAAAAGTCTGTGAAGTTACTAAAATATTTCTTAGACC
Source organism: Maratus speciosus (assembly GCA_963932465.1). Taxonomy (NCBI): domain Eukaryota; kingdom Metazoa; phylum Arthropoda; class Arachnida; order Araneae; family Salticidae; genus Maratus; species Maratus speciosus. Next base: position 1,769,576 of record CAWVRF010000002.1, on the reverse strand, counting down.
TATTTATGTAACGGCAACAACAAAAATTCATGTAACAGATACACGTTTTGCACTGAAAATCGAAAAATCTGTAAAGTTATTAGCCCCACCAGTGGCCGAGAGGTTCTGCTCTCGAAGCTGGTCGACGGGAAGTGCTGGGTTCGAACCCAATCGCGCCTGTCGGCCTAATCGTTCGGAGTTTTCGTGGTTTTCTTCGAACCTTGGATTTCCAAGCGTTAATACGGGTTAGGTTCCCTTAGAAAGACCCCCACAAAGGGCACCCCCCCCCCTTTAGGGCCTATATCCCTCGTGTTGATAATTGGCCGTCATAAACACAACCAATCTGTAAAGTTATTAAGAATTTTTTAGGAAACTTGGATTCCTAGGACTTTTTATGTCACTGCCATTCGGGTTACAGATAAAATTTTAGTAAGATTACTGTCATTTTAGTAGATTCTTTTGTAAAGCTACAAAAAAAGAAAAAAAAGCTCTAGTTTGTAGATTTGCATCTTTTTAGGGTTTCGTTCATCTGACGAAACCCTATTCGTCTCGCTCCTCTGTCTGTCTGTCCGTCACAGAGCCCGTTCTCAGAAACTATACATGTTGGAGACTTGAAATTTTGCATACTTATAGATGAACACCACACATCAAACAACAAATCATAAAATTTTGAAAAAGTTGGTAATTAACCTAATTACGGGCTAATTAAATTCTAAAATTAACCAATCAACCTTTTGAATGCAGGTGCGAACACACGTTATCGAAGTTTCTCCTAAGGGTTGCCAGTAAATTCGGCGGATGCTCCGTCAAATCAGCCGGTGCAGGGTTACCACGGAGTAATTTAAGCAATAACTGAAGTGGACCTTTAAAAAGCAAAATCGGATCTACCGAAGTATCGGTCGAACAAATTCATAACAGGTGTAGAAATACGCGGAAAAAATTCTACTTTATTTTAGTATAAATTTCAAATTTCTGCGTAGGATAGAACGCAAAAAATCCACTAAAAATCGATCGATAAAAATTTAATTTCTGTGTTTGGAAAGACAATGAAAACAGATTTCCATTCACCGGAAGGCAGCTGTCGTCATCTCTCAGACATATCGGCGCGGGAGAAATTTAAGGGGAGGAAAGTACAATCTGAAATTTAAACTTTTTAAATATTAAATTTTTCGATTAAATTTTTTGACATCTGGGCTGGAAATTTCTCGCAGATTTCATACATACCCGGTTCGAAGAGATAGCTTCATTACGAGCTGAGATATTAATTATTATTTTATTAATCCCTTTTATTTCCATCAAATGCCTAATTAAGATGGAGGCACGTGCTTTTTTAACGGAGATTCCATTTAAATTAGGAAATCTAACAATTTGCGTGGGGTGTTTCGACGGCGCTCTGTGAGATAAGTATTAATTATTCAATATGAAAAAGTTTATAGGTTTATAAGTGTTCATCCCACTATTTCCGAATAGCAATTTCAGTAAATATCTTAAATTATTGGTTAAGACCGCCACTCGATGTGTTCGAAACTTTAAGATACTTTATAACACATAAGAAAAAGTGTAAAAAAGAATGGAGTGTGATATTTCGAGAAGTGGAGGGGGGGGGGGGCTAGATTTATTTATTAAATCTTAGCGTTTGTTATCGTAGAAAATGTTTTAAATTCTTGGTTAAGACCGCACCGCCATCCTCCCGACCATGTATCTACGGAGAGATTGCGCAAAGGAGTTTCGTTCAGATATGCTTTTGTTAAGAATAGAGTGCGCTCCCTGGTGGTGGAATGCGGAACTAACGTAACGCGATTTTGTTAGATTTAGGAAATATAACTAGGCGACCCGTTTGTAACTTTAAGATACTTCATGACACATAATAAAAAGCTTATAAAATAATGGTGCATGCAATTTCCTGTGAAGGGAGGGCGGGGGAGGGGCGCTGGATTTCTTTTTTAAAAATTAGCGTTTACGACCTTTTTAGATGTCGTTTTTTGAGAACTATGATATATTCAGACACGTGCTGCTTATGAAATTTAAAAATGTCATAATTTTAGTTACCACTATTTCCGAATAGTACTTTCAGCAAATTTCTTAATTTCTCGCTTAAGGCCGCCACCAACTCGAGTAACACATCCACTGATAGGTTGTTTAACAGAGTTTCGATCTGATACACTTTTGTTATGAATAGTGTGCGCTCCCTGGTGGTGGAATTTGCAGCTAACATAACGCAATTTTGTTAAAATTATGAAATCTAACAAGTCGATCTGCTGGAAACTTTGACATAGTTCATAACACATAATAAAAAGCTTATAAAAAAATGCAATTTCCTGGGGCGCCTACCTATCTCGGGTGCTATAGACCCGATCCCTACGGATAGGTTGTAAAACGGAGTTTCCTTTGGACAGAGGTTTGTGTAGAATAGAATGCGCCCCCTGGTTGCGAAATGTGGAACTAACAGATTTCACAAAAGGATAAAGTGTTTTAAAGGAATATTAAACGAAACCCTCTGTGCGATCTGTGATCACACTTACCCATTTGTTCGCACAGTGTACAGATAAAATTTCAGTAAGCATACATACTTCTGTATGATTAATATTTCTGTAGGCCTTTTTTTTACAGTGTATTATTTCAGCATTTGAATATATTTATATAATTATTTGAATATACCTGCTAAATGTCGAATGGAGCGAATATTTTTAAATACTCATGGTCGCTGGTTCAATGACTGCAACTTATTGGTTTAATTGTAATTATTTCATATACAAAATTATTATTGACAGGTCTATGTACATTATTCGAAGAAATGTGGATCCAGCGAACGCACCCTAGGTCCACGTAGATCATCGATAAACAAACAACGGACCCTACTTAGACGTTACAAAACAGCAAAACCTAAATTACAGTAGGATGCGCCGTGGAGGCGCGCGCGACAGTCAAGGTCAAGGGAAGCCGTAACAATATCAATAAATTAACGTTTCGCACATCACCCTATTAGATATATATATATACATATAAAGTCAGTCAATATACCTACCCTATAAAATCCTAATGAAACGAATTTATAAAACGACTGATTAAACGACTCACACCTATTTCTCCTAAAACATGGAATGCTATGCGGTGAAATTAGCACCAAAAATTCGTATGGGTCCAGAGGAGTCAAAACTGATATTAGAATTTTAAAATTTTAAATAGTTTCAAGATATTATTATTTTTTTCTAATTTTAACGACATTTCTTTAATGATGGCAACAAAATGACTCCATCTTTCTGAAAAAACGGAGAGAAGGATAGGGATTACTAGATTTTTTCTTTTTCGTTATTTTCAAATTGAAATTGAAATTATTTTATTTCAATCGGTAAGTGAAGATAATATTGTGATTAATTTATGTTTCTCGGAAAAAAAAAAAAAAAACTTTTTTTCACTTTTCGATCGACAGGAATCAGTTCATTTAAAAAACCAAAAATCGTCTGTCATCTTCCACTTTAGCATAAATTCCATAGACTAAGAAATAAAAAAGAAAAGTGCCCAGCTAAACTGATGGCATTGAGCTCACAGGCTATTTACTCTAATTGTATATCATACTCTTATGTTAAAGAATAACACCCCTCAAAAAAATAAGTGAAGGAGAATTAGCCCCCGTTTCTCCCTTTATACTTAACCAGTGAACCTCCAAATCTAATCAGGGAAGCTCCTTATCATTATAAACCGGTATACCAAATTTGGAGCAAATCGAATAATCCTGCAAAAAAAAACGTTTATCTAAATTAAGTGGGTGGACTAGCCACCTCCCCCTTTATCCTTAACCAATGAATCCCCAAAACGAATCAGGGAAGCTCCTTAACATGGTATACCAAACCGGTATACCAAATTTGGAGCAAAGAGAATAATTCAGCATGAAAAACCCGTTTATATAAATTAAGGGGGGTGGACTAGCCCCCCTTTCCCCTTTATCCTTAACCAATGAACCCCCAAAACTAATCAGGGAAGTTCCTTAACATAATAAACCGGTATACCAACTTCGGAGCAAATCGAATCATTCTGCATGAAAAACCCATTTATCTAATTTAAGAGGGGAGGGCTAACCTCTCTTTTCCCCCTTTATCCTTAACCAATGAACCCCCAAAACTAATCAGGGAAGTTCCTTAACATAATAAACCGGTATACCAAATTCGGAGCAAATCGAATCATTCTGCATGAAAAACCCATTTATCTGAATTAAGGGGGTGGACTAGCCCCCCTTTTCCCCTTTATTCTTAACCAATGAACCCCCGAAACTAATCAGGGAAGTTCCTTAACATAATAAACCGGTTACCAAATTCGGAGCAAATCGAATCATTCTGCATGAAAAACCCATTTATCTGAATTAAGGGGGTGGACTAACCCCCCTTTTTCCCCCTTTTTCCCCCTTTATCCTTAACCAATCAACCCCCAAAACGAATCAGGGAAGTTCCTTAACATAATAAACCGGTATACCAAATTCGGAGCAAATCGAATGATTCTGCATGAAAAACCCATTTATCTGAATTAAGGGGAGTGGACTAACCCCCCTTTTTCCCCCTTTATCCTTAACCAATGAACTCCCAAAACTAATCAGGGAAGTTCCTTAACATAATAAAACGGTATATCAAATTCGGAGCAAATCGAATGATTCTGCATGAAAAACCTATTTATCTGAATTAAGGGGTTGGACTAACCTCCCTTTTCCCCCTTTATCCTTAACCAATGAACTCCCAAAACTAATCAGGGAAGCGCCTTATCGCAATGAACCTAGAAAAAAAATTTGAAGCAAATCGGATGTTTCTATCAAGAGTTATCGCATTACGTACATACATACATACATACGTACATAACGGGCGGGCACATTAGCTCTCAGGCTTTGATAGCCTGTGAGCTAAAAAGTATGAAAACTTTAAAATAATTAAGTTATTGAACATGAAACGCGGTGATAATTAAGGTGATAATTAAGTCACGTGTAAAATGCCCAAACATTGAATATCGTCATAATCAAAGTGTCTAAAATAATGAAATTATTACGAGTGAAATCTTTTAATGTTAAATATTAGGTCATATTTAAAATGTTCAAATAGTAATATTCCAAAACACTTTTAAATTAAATAATATATTTACCCGTGAATCTTAAAGGGGAAAAAAAACTTAAAAATAAATAACTTATTACATGAAAAATGCATTTAATATTGAAAATTACGTCATATCATATTAAAAAGAACATTTAAAATAGTTTTCCTTCCGGAGAATTTTAATGTGGCATCACATGGTACAAAAGTAGTGCAGCTAGCAAATTTGTTTATAGATTACATCACTTAAAATTGACATCACTTAAAATGGATGCAGCATAAATACAGGTAAATGTATACGCAAAATACTTTTGATTTATTTTGTACGAATTACAATTCGATAAATACATATTAGAAAATTCGGATATTCTTATTAATTAACTAGCTGTACCCGGCCACGCGTTGCTGTGGCTAATAAAAGAGAAAGTGCACGTTTCTAATATGTTTAACAATATGTTTCACAATACTTGTGGGATACAATATATTTTGTTGTTACATTGTCAGTGCAGCTATAGAGATTGTCTGATTTGCCGATTCTAGAACACGAAACATATAATTGCCCGTGTGAGAAACAATTCATGTCTAGATCTAAACCTTAGAATTTTAAAGCTTGGCCATACGCTTTGATGATGGAGATTACAAACGCCAATCAAATAGGTAATTGTAATCTCTTTAATTGAAATTGCGCATCCATTGGAATCAAAGGATTCTACGACGTTGCTCATTATTTTTTTTACTGCAAACCGCGTGTCGTTGCAAAGCTTTGACTGGTGGATATTTCGCAACTTCATAATTGGCACACCGATTGTCAATTGCAGTACGTGCGGTGGCATCCCTGGCACATCGAGTAAATTAAAAAGATATGTCTCGAGATAAACTTATGGCATTGAGCTCACAGGCTATTCACACTAATTCTATATTATACTCTTATTTCAAAGAATAATGACCATTGAAAAATAAATTAAGGGGATTTATTTATAAAATTATTTATAAATAAAATAAGGGGATTACTTAACCAATGAATCACCAAATCTAATCAGCGAAACGCCTTATCAGAATAAACCTGTATACCAAATTTGAAGCAAATCAGATAATCCTGCATGAAAAACCCATTTAACTAAATGAAAGGGGGATTAGCCCTCGTTCACCCCTTTATACTTCATCAATGAACCCCCCCAAAAAATCAGGGAAGCGCCTTATCAGATAGAACCTATTCACAAAATTTGAAGGAAATCGAATAATTCTACATGAAAAACCAAGTTATCTAAATTAAGGAGGGGGGGGGGGGTGTCAATTAGCTCCCCGCTCCCCTTTACACAACCAATAAAACAACAAAACTAATCAGGGAAGCACTTTATCAGAATGAATAACACAGTATTTAAATTTGGTTTATTTTATTTCCTTTCAGCTATTTTTTTGCATCGATGTCTATTTGAATTCAATCATTGCACCCCGATGTTGAAGTTTTTATCTCTCACCGTAAAGCAAGTGCATTTTTCGCCGCCGATATTCATATCTGCTTTGGGAGCGGATCTGCAGCTTGCGAATGCGCACTCCGCTATTTTAGGAGCACGTCTTGGAGCTCTCGTTTCGTCGGAGTCGATTTGCTTTATGATGACGTCATTGAAATGATGCGCCACCCTCTTTTGACGCCGTTCGCTGGCAGGAAGAAATTTCAGTTTCGTTTTCCAATCAGTGAAAACATTTTGATTTCTGCAGCTTGTAATTCGATTTTCATTAATTTCTCGTAAATGTTAATTTAGCTAATCAATTTAAAGTCTGCCTTTTAATTACTTTGTCAACCGTATACATCATTTAAATATTAAAACTCGTTAATTTTAAAATCAGAATTTGGTTTGATGTTGTGCAAAAGAGATGTAGTTTTGCAATGAGTGTTTTCCGTGGCGCGGTTTTTACCTGCCGTACCGCGAAGTTTGCCGTACTATGGGTCATATTTTAGTTATGTGGATATCTTCTTTCTCAAAATTTAATCTTTAAAGATGTGCTCATAAAAAAAAAAAAGTCCCATGGAAAAGTATTCTATGCTGGCTGTTATTTTTCTCTTCTTAAAAGATTAGTTCTTTTATTTTAAAATGGTGATCAGAAGCAAGTAATTTCCTAACCTACTATTCAACTAACGTCCTAAATAAAGAATATTATTTGTTTCATCACGTTGCCTCTTCACTGTCTCCTGTAAAGTAAGAACTCTACAGTTTTATTATTTCTTTAACGATCAATAGTTTTATCAAAAGAACTTCGCAATGTGTACTTAACCCTTTTACGATCACAACTTATCGTCACAACCTATTTACAAAATTTTAAGCAAATCAGATAATTCTGCATGAAAACCCATTTATCTAAATTAAGGGGAGATTAGACCCCATTGCCCCTTTTATGCTTAACCAATGAACTCCCAAAACTAATCAGGGAAGCGCCTTATCAGAATGAAACTAGTTACAAAATTTGAAGCAAATCGGATATTTCTATCAAGAGGTATCATGTTACATACAGAACCAGCGGGCACATTATTCTCACGGGCTTTAATAGTTAACAATAACATAGAAAAAACAAATATCATAAAACATACTGACGAAATAGCCGGAGGGCATAGTGAGGGGAGATGCATAATATGAAACAGTGGTCAAAGGGCTTTCTAATGATATACCACATAATGGGTGTCGAAAAATATTAAAAAAGTGCCCCGGAGTATCAAATTGGGGAGGGGGATGCGAGGTTCATGATAGTAATATAAAAACATGCGCGGTTTCAAATGCAACGGAGTCGGTGAAGAATTTTCGAATGTTTAAGATTTCGTACAAACGAGCATTTACATTTTTTTTATATAGAAATGTGCCTCCACGGGGGGGGAGGGAAGTGGGATGAGGGGATGGTAGGTGCATAATATGAAAGAGTAGTCAAAGGGCTTTCTAATGATATGTCACATGACGTGTGTCTGAAAAAATTTAAAAAGCGCCCCCCGGTGGTGTCGAGGAAATTGGAGGAGGGAGGAGCGAGGTTCGTGATAGGTATATAAAAACACGCACCTATTCGAATGCAACGCAATCCGTGAATTTCAAAGCAATCGGTGAAGACCTTTCGAAGGTTTGAGATTTTGTACAAACAAACATTTATATTTTTATTTATATAGAAATGTGCCCCCACGTGGGGAAAATGAGGGGAGCGAGATGTGAGGTGCATAATATGAAACAGTAGTACAAGGGCTTTCATATATCACATGATGGGTTTTGGAAAAAATTTAAAAAGCGCCCCCTGGTGGGGGGTGGGGGAGCGAGGTTCATAATAAGTATATAACAACACTTCCGTATTCGAATGCAACTCAAGCCGTGAATTTCAAAGCAATCGGTGAAGAACTTTCGGAAAATAGCGATTTTGAACAAACGGCCATTTACATTTTTATTTATATAGATATAAGCATTATACACTACATTGTAAATAATAACACGGAAATAGGCATGATGGTGTATTAAAATAGAGAAAACAATTCATGATACCTGTTCCTGAAAATATGAAAAACTCGATCAAAACATGAAATATAAGAGTAAAATTTCAAAACACATTGCTCTCCCATACCGGGGTTCTGAAAGCTATTTCCAAGTAGACGGAGTATTTTAACCTCGAACCTAAAGGAAGAATAGCGTCGTTATAAAAGTCAGTAACATTTTTAACCTAACCATTTTATACAAGCTGATTTTCAAATATGTAATTGATCATTCCCGGAAACTGCAGCCGACAGCAATAGATTGGTCATGTAACCGAAAAATGCCCCATTCAAAGTATGGCAACTCGATTACAGAAGATAACCACCGTCACAGTGATAATATCATTCAACCTTCCGTAACCTGCTAATATTTTTTTAACATGGCAAATTACTAAGTTTTCAGAGGCTGCGAAGCCTGAACGGGGATTGGCGGACGTAGCTCACAGGAGGCTGAGCCATCCAGAAGTGAAATTTGAAATGTTAATGTTAGGAAACTATGTCCAATACTAAGGTGCGGTTTTCACATATATGCTCAGAAACGTGTGGGATTTTTGTTTATAATGAATTTTTTTTAATGAATAGTTAAAGTTTTTAGCAACAGGTGGCGCTGTTGTTCAACATTGGAAGTATCTATACCATGCGTTATATAAGCAGATGATTTCATTGAGCAACCTCTTGCCTAAGATATTGCTTAGATTTCGCTTTAAGGGTCGTTTATGTTCAAAAGCTTTCTCGAAGGTTAAAGAAATTGCATTTAAAAAGAATTTTGATTCAAAATTTGATGTGTAACTGCTATGTTTAGACTGCTTTCTTTGCGTGACAAAGCTTTGTTAGTTTAGCTGTTTTACAAAGAGGATGAATCAGAACTTTGCGTTCTTATCGTACAGTGCTGGGAGTTAAAACTTGAAAAGGCTGAAGGCTATGATAAAAAGAACTATTATTTTAACGCAATCAAACTGATTGGTAAAGTTATCATACGAATTGAATATTTCCAACTGAGCGAAAAAATGCCCAGGCAGGGAATCGAACCCAGATCCTTGGCTTACAATGCCAATGCTTTACCGTTTAAACTGACTGGGCCGACAATCAGCCAGCCTATTTCGCTCAGATAATCTTAAAGGAACTCCATATAAACGATGGATACGTAGATGAACTTGTAAGCCAAGGATCTGGGTTCGATTCCCAGCTTGTGCATTTTCTCGCGCAGTTGGAAATATTCAATTCGTATGATAAAAGGTTTTGAGGAAACGGGCTCATGGGAAGATCGCCAATGAAGCGGGGAGACCTTAAGCGTCTGTCGCAGTCGTAAATAAAGTAGAACACGATGCCGATACTCAGTCGACATCGTCAGCACATGGTGTATGCAGTACACGTGCAATTTCACGACGAACTGGAATTTCTTATGGAAGTGTATTGCGATCTCTAAGGATCATTCTCAAAAGATATCCGTATAAAATTCAGCATGTGCACGAATTAAAGTCAACAGGTTTTGTAACAGTTGACTTTAATTGTTACTAAATGAGTTTTCGTGAAAATAGAGAATGATGTGGACTGGCTTTCAAATGTTTTGTGGACAGAGGAGGCACACTTTTCACTACGTGGAAGCGTGAACAGTGAACACGCAAAATTGTCGCGTAGGGTCAAAAGAAAACTCTCATGCATTGGTGCATGCATAACCACAAACAATACAAGTCACTTAAAACTGAAGAATATGGTGTTTTCAATGATGGTTTTATCATGCGGCTTCAATGCGAAACATCATCTTTTTCTTTGTTCAAAAACTGGGGGTGGAGGGGCGGAATATGATCTTCTAGAGTAGGGATGCGTAAGCTGTCACCCACGATGAATTACCGTGTGGCCCGAGAATTTTGTCAATTTATAACTGAAAAAATTTGAGATTTTTGTCTGTAGGTCGCAGGAGAAAATCTTGAATTTCTTCAATTTGCATGGGGAAAATTGAAAATTTTGTCAGTCAGTTAAGAATAAAGAATTTTGTTGATCGGGCATGGAAAATCCCGAATTTCATTGATCGGGTGTGAAAAAATAGTGAATTTTGGTGATCAAATGTGGAAAAATAGCGAAATTTGTTGCTCGGGCAAGGGAAAATCACGAATTTTGTCAATCAGGCGAGAAAAAATTGCAAACTTTGTTGACTAGGCACGGGAAAATCTCGAGTTTTGTCGATTGGGCTCAGAAAAATCTCGAGTTTTGTTGGTCGGGCATGCAAAAATCGCTAATTTCATTGATTGGGCACAAATGAAAACATCAAGTTTGTTGATGATGTGCGGAAAAATTGCAAGTTTTGTTGATCGGCTGCGGAAAAATCGTGAATTTCATTAGTTGTGATGAGAAAAATTCGCGAATTTTGCCACTTTGCAACGGGGAAAAAATGTGAATTCGTTGATTGGGTGTGAAAAAATCGCAATTTTTGTCGATTAGGAGTGGAAAAATCATGTATTTTGTCTGTTTATCGTGAGTTTCGCCAGTTTACATCGGGAAAAATTACAAATTTCGTCAGAGTTGACAAATTTCGTTGACAGTGACAAATTTCGTTGATCGAGCACGGAAAAATCACTAATTTCAATGATCACGCACGGAATAATCGTGTGAATAATCAGGCTCTGAAATATCGCTAATTTCGTTGGTCGGGCTCGAAAACAGCGCAGATTTCGTCGATCAGGCATGGAAAAATTGAAAATTTCATTGATCAGTTGCGGAAAAATGATGAGTTTATCGCGAAAAAATAATCATGAATTTTATCAATTTACCGCGGGCGTGTCAGTTAGGAATCGCAAATTTTGTTGTACGGGTGTTGGAAAATAGCGAGTTTCTTCGATCCAGTGCAGAAAAATAGTGAATATTGTTGACCGCTTCGGAAAAATTAAAAATTTTGTCAATCAGGAGCAAAAAGATCGCAAATTTCGCTGTTCGGGTTAGGAAAAATTGCAAATTTCGTTGATGAGGCATGGAAAAATCTCAAATTTCATTGATCGGCTCCTCCTCCCTACGTTCATAAAGTTCACATTGTTTTTTTCGGCACTAGCCACTTTTTTTTTAGTACTTTTAATAAAATTAAATTTACTCCTCCGAATAAAGTCAAGAAATTTATCACTGCTTCAAAATGATCCTTTCTAATATTTTGTATATATTTGTTATATATACAAACCTAAACTATTAATATATCTTTGCCAACTGAATTGGATATGTTGACAGGGTAGGGGAACCTAGAGGGGTAAAACTCTCTCCCCACCACCACCACCACCACCTCTGAAGCCATATTTTTTATCTGATTATAAGGCACAGATCACCTCTCCGAAATAGAATTTTCACCATCTTACTGATCTGTCCCTCAACAACCCTGACATTTTTGTAAGTGGCCCTTCTTCTTAAAATGTTGTGCACCCCTGTTCTAGAGATAAAGAAAGGGACATGAGTATGACTTGTAAAAACAATGAAGTTAAGATGTATATTACTGTAAATTCTTGTAAAGCATAAATCTAAACTTTAATGCATTTTTTGGAAATGTAATTTTCGGTAAAAACTAAACTAATGAGTGAAAATTCCATACGCAAAACATGATTTCTCAAAAAGTTATTGGAATATCACTATGAAATTGCTGTTTACGCTATTGTGAAAACATAGCATAGAAAGTGATCGCATGCCAAATCGGCACCGAACTGGCCTAGATACAGAAGACGAGTTCTAGTTTTTTTCATTATTTACCTGTAAAATTATATAATATTGGATTATACATGAAATTTAAAAGTATTGAATAAACCACAAACAATCCAAGTCACTTAAAACTGAAGAACATTGTGTTTTCGATAACGGTTACATCGATGAGAAACGTCATCTTTTGCTTTGTTGAAGAACCGGGAGGGAGGGGGGGGATATGACCTTCTAGAGAAAAAGAAAGGGTCAGTACATAAAAAAATGAGTATGATTTGTAGAAACAGTGAAGTTTGGATATATAGCACTGTAAATTCTTGTAGTAAAACATAAATCTAAACTTTAAATACATTTTTTGGAAAAGTTATTTTCGGTGAAAATTCCATACGCAAAACATGATTTCTGAAAAAGTTATTGGAATATCATTAGGAAATTTAAAATAGGTTTAAATTTAGAAGAAATATTTTTTGTCTTATGGGTGTTTTTGTAGAATGATATGAATGACATGGCGTAGAAAGTGATCGTGTACCAAATCTCCAAAGCAGAAACTGTGCAGCACGGCAGCAGCGCTGCAGATTATTTTAGATCTTGCAGATCAATCTACCAGCTTAAAAATAAATATTGAGCTTAAAAAAATCACTAAAAATTTACTTTGTTTTAGGAGTTATTGTGTTTGTTATTAATTTTCTTTGTAAAATGCAAAATTTGCTTATTTTATGGGTTACTGTGAGTATTTATTATAGTAGCTTGGTTCAGTAATGTTGGGTCGCAGATAAATTTTGGTTTGCTGCAGATTGATACTGAAAATTCTGCTTCTGGGTGCCAAATCATCATTGACTAGCCTAGATACAGAAGACGAACTCTGTTTTTTTTTTATTATTTACCTGTAAAATTGTATAATATTGAATTATACATGAAATTAAAAGGTATTTAATAAGCCACAAACAATCCAAGTCACTTAACACTGAAGAATATCGTGTTTGCGATAACGGTCGCATCTTCGATGCGAAATGTCATGTTTTGCTTTGTTAAAAAACTGGGGGGGGGGGGGAAATATGGCCTTCTAGAGATTAAAAAAGGGTCAGTACTTTTAAAGAAATGAGTGAATTATAAAAACAGTGAAGTTTAGATGTATGGTAAAACAAAAATCTAAACTTTAAATGCATTTTTTGGATAATGTAATTTTCGGTGAAAAGTCCATACGCAAAACATTATTTCTCAGAAAATTATCGGAATATCATTATGAAATTTAAAATATTATGTTGTTTACACTATTGTGAAGGCTATGAACTAAAGATTTAAATTTAAAATAAATATTTTTTTGTTTTATGGATGTTTTTGTGGAATGACATTGATGAATTTTATGAAAATTAACATGTAAACAAGTGCAATATGCTACAAGTTTTGAAACATTTAAAACATTTCTTAGATTTTAGTTCATTGCCTTCACCAGTGTCATAAATATGAAATGTACAAAGGAAACTAACATACGTAAAATTTTCTTTAGAGCATTTTGGGCCAAATTTCACTCAATTTTACTATAAATTCCTCCATTAACCAAAATTTTATCAATGAAGGAAATATTTTTTGCTTTTTTTCACATTTTCTAGTCATATTCTTAAAAATACGTTTAAAAAATAATTAAATAGCTCAACTGCTCTGTGCATAGTCAAACACCTTAAATGATTGAATAAAAAAGTGTCTGTTAGATAAGTTATTTCTATTATGTTTATGGTCAGGGATGGGGAATTTCTAGAAAATCTTACCAACCAAGGATTTATTTCACCAGCCAGTAAAATGCAGTGCACAGTTAAAAAATTTTATGACAAAATTACGCAACTCAAAATAGTTGGTTACTATTACTGTAACGCATTTTCATATATTTCTTTCCTATAAAATTGAGAAATATAAACAAGAGATGAAAGTTTAATATAAAATAGAATTTTGTACCATGTTTACATCGCAGTAATTAGGAAAGTTGAAAAATATAGCTAACTACTTATTAAAAAAACGTTTTCGGCATACCTGTATAGTTTGCAGTTTTCAAAAACTACCTAAAAATTCACTCATCCTGTCAGAAAATTCACTCGCCAGTGGCTAGTAAAATGATGCATTTTCCTACACCTGAGCATGATATTGTTATTTTATTTTGATGCCATAAACACACTTCTCAGACTTACGGCAAATTATTTCACAAGATAATTCACTGATGATCTAGCAATCAATTTTTTGATCATTTGTAAAACCACTACATGAATCGTGATTCTTGTTATTTCAGACATAATGCCTTAGAATAATCACATATATGGCATTCAAAAGTAGGTATAGGTACATAAGCAGAAATTTTACTAAAGGAAATATTCATGTGTATTTTAAAAGAAACTAGAACTTTGTTGAGATATAATCAGTTATTGTTAAAGTTTCATCGGAGCTTGAGCAAAGCATAGGTTTGCATTAAGCCTAACCAAAGAAACAAGGGTCAAGCTCAAATTGTTAATTTCGAGTGCTGGGAATATATGAATTCTCTTAAATCACAGTTTATTTCAAGGAAAAGTTGTTATTTGATGAAAATTAACTTATTTAAATTCATCTATGTTAAAATGAGTTTCATTACTTACATTCATGTAGTGCAGATAATAGATGTTTGCAGATTATGCATTTTGCGGAGTTCACAGAGTTTACTGTATTTCACTTTATTATAAGCATTCATTATGATTTCTAGTCCATTATTACATCGTTGCTCAAGAAAATTTAAACATTTATATCCCATTTATGTTTATTTCGGCATTTGAATCACTTTCAGCATGATATTGTGTTATTTTATTTTCATGTCATAAACACACTGCTCAGATTTATGTCAAATTATTTCACAAGAAAACTTACTGGCTGTCTATCATCCAATTTTTTGATCATTTTTACCAATTTGAACAGTTGAAAGCGCTACATGGATCATGATTTTTGTTATTCCAGACATAATTTCTTGGAATAATCACATATGGCATGCAAAAATAGGTATAAATACATTAGTAATAATTTTACTGAAGGAAATATTCCTGTGTATTGTAAAATAAACCAAAACTTTATTGAGATAAAATAAGTTATTGTTAAAGTTTCATTGGTGCTTGAGCAAAACATAGGTTTGCATTAAGCATAACCAAACAAACGTCAATGCTTAGCTCAAGTTATTGTTTTCAAATGCACGGTACAAAACTCATTAATTTCAATATATTTCATACAATGTTGAAAAATTTTAAGACTTTTGGTGCATTGCAATGCAAGAGTTCAAGCAATTAACAATATAAAGCAGAAATGAAATATCTTTATAATAACTGTGTGCTTTTTCATAGAAACATGTAAAAAGGAAACGTAAAATCTTAAAAACATGGAACGCTTAAATTTACAAATATCGCTTGTTTTACACTTACTGATTGAAATTTTGGCTAAAACGGTTTCAGTTAGATAAGTTATTTTTCTACAGGGTGGCTACTAAATACTGGAACACTCCAAAAATTACGAATTAATTTTAATCGTTTGGGAAAACAATTTATTTCTCTATTTTAGCGTTTGGCAATCTTCTATTAGTGCAGACGAATTTTGTTATAAAGCGAATATTTAAAATTATTTTAAAGAGGGAAGCCAAAAGAATGATGATTAAACAGCTCTTTGATCGCAGGTTTTCGTCAGGTAAAATCTTTAAGCAATTAAAATGCCTTGATTTTAATGGAACATTTATATATAGAACTATAAATCGATTATTGGATACTAATAGCTATGTAAAGATCGATCTAGGTCTGGTCGTCCACGCTCAGTTCGCACAATAGAGCGCATCAAAAGAATTCGAGAAAAGGTGTGAAGAAATCC
This sequence comes from Maratus speciosus, assembly GCA_963932465.1. Lineage (NCBI taxonomy): Eukaryota > Metazoa > Arthropoda > Arachnida > Araneae > Salticidae > Maratus > Maratus speciosus. The sequence continues at coordinate 1,753,499 of CAWVRF010000002.1, read as the reverse complement.
ACAACGTTCTGCAAATAAAATGGCTGCAGAAGAGAACGTGAATTGCAGAACTATGCAAGTTATTATAAATGAAGATGTGGGTTATTGCCCTAATCGCAAAAGAAAAATTCAAGGTTTGACTGCTACACAAAGTATAAAAAAATTACAAAGAAGGAAGAAATTGATGAAGCGGCATGGTAGAAAAAGTGTTGATATAATAATATTTTTTATGGGAAGCTATTTTGCACTGAATAGTGTTATATTGCTAAAATTGATGTCGTATATTCAGCAACTCTCGGGGATATACCTGAAACCTTTCAAACTGTTAAACGCTTTCAGAACAAGAATTCTGTTATGGTTTGGGCTGCAGTGTCAAACAATGGAAAATTGCATTTGAAGTTCATCGATAAAGGGATAAAAATCAATGCTAATATTACAAACAGGACATATTGGCTACACATTTATTGCCACATGCTGACAGGTTGTATCCCAAAAAGAATTGGATATTTCAGCAATATTTTACATCTTCGCACCGAGATAAATCAACAAAGGCTTGGCTCCCTGTCACCTGTCCGAATTTTATCATGCAAGAAGATTGGCCACCTTCGTCACCGGATCTAAATCCTTTAGATTATTGCGTCTGGGGATTTTAGAGGCTAAAGTAAATAGCAACAAACACAGAGGTTTGGACTCTCTCAAAGCTTCCATATTGCGTGAATGGTACCGATTACCTCTTAAAAGGATTCGTGCCGCAGTCGGACAATGGCATAAGAGATTATCTTTGGTAATCGATAAAGATGGCGGTCAATTCGAGTAAAATTATTTCCTGTTAAACTTTCATCTGTGATGTTCATCATATTAGTGTAGTTATCATTTTATATTTTATATTTGTAAAATAAAATGACTGAATATTTGTAACAGTATTTAGTAGCCACCCTGTATTTTCACGGTTTAAAAAGTTCAAATTTTAAAAAATTTCTTTAACTCGATTTTAGTTAATGAAATCTTGGAATATGCACACACATATTGTTTTCATAAATTCTTGTGACACTTTGATTTGTTTTATTTATTTATGGTTGTTTAATAAACCAAAGGTGGATATTGATGTGAAAAAGTTTTTACATGTATTTATAAAAAAATAAGAATTTTTCATGATATCAATTTCAACATATTTCATACAATGTTGAAAAATTTTAAGACTTTTGGTGTATTACAGCGCAAGCGGTCAAAACATTAAGAATATAAAGCAAAAATGAAATATCTTTATAAAAACTGTCTACTTTTTCATAGAAACATGTAAAAAGGAAATTTAAATTCTTAAAAATATGGAACGCTTAAATTTCCAAATATGATTGTTTTACACTTAATGATTGAAATGTTGGCTAAAACAGTTTCAGTTAGATAACTTATTTCTATTTGAATCATGTTTATGAGTAACCTATAGTGTTAAATAGTTCAAATTTTAAAAGATTTCTTTAACTTGATTTTAGTTAATGAAATCTTGGAATAATGCACACACATTGTTTTCGTAAATTCTTGGACACTTTGATTCGTTTTATTTATTTATAGCTGTATAATAAACCTAAGGTGGATCATAATGTGAAAAAGTTTTATTTTACATGTATATATATATATATATATATAGATAACCATTAATTAAACATTACCAACCATCATCGATAATTGTGATAGCATGAAGGAATTTACAACAATACAGTGTCCCCAAACACACTGAATGGATACCAAAAACATAGTAAACAAGCTGCGAAGTATAAAATAAAGTCCCTTGTAATATATAATAAGAATTATTAATGAAGAAAAAGAGAAGAATATGGATTTCGAGAAAGATAATTGAAAAGCTTATATATTGAATTACATTTTCAAGAGTACAGAATTCAATTATATAAGCAAAATTAGTCGTTTTCTGTGAGAAAAAAAGCTAAAAGCTGAATTTTTTTTCCCCTGTACTCTAACGATTAATATAACCAGTAGAATAGTTTCAAACTGAATACAGAATAAAATTAAATGCTATGAAATGGAAAAAGCAATACAACCTTTTAAATAATTAATTTATAGCAAGTAAAAATAGTAATATGACTTGCAAAATACCTAATAAAATCCCAGTTATTCTATCCAGATACACATCAGCACATGGTATCCATAGGCACGATAAATTTAAGGTTATTTTTACAGTTAAGTTAACACAGATTTTAAAACCTAATGTTACAGTTAATACAGTTAATCAATTTTGAAATACCGTGATATATATATATATATATATATAATTGAATTACGTTATCAAGGGCACAGAATTCAATGATATAAGCAAAATGGTTGTTTTCTGTGGGAAAAATAAGCTAAAGCTAATAATTATTTTCCCCTGTGCCCGAACAACCATTAAAATCAAGTGAATTGATTAAAAATGAAAGCAGAATAGAAACAAATAATATGAAATGGAAGGATCAATAAAACGTATTTAAATATTTATAGGATATAAAATATAAATAATAAACACCATACCGATTAATATTTCAGTATTTTACAAAAATTCATGCGCACATGTCTACCAGTATATCAAAAAGATTAAGGTGAATAAAACAGTTAAGAAATCACAGTAAATGATACCAAAGGATGCAGTTAATACATTTTGAAATAAAATTTGAAATACCTTGTTAAACACATTTAATCTAATATAAAATAAATAGATATTAATTACATTATTTAAAATGCACTATTAAATTAATTAATAACAGTTTAACAATATCGTGAAAATTTAGCTAAAAACACCCCCTGGTGTATAAATTATAACTGAAATGGAGCCAGAAAAATTAAAATTAGAGCTATCTTAAAGAGACAAATTTGGTGCTGCCATCTATTATTACTTATATTAAACATCTATCGCAAGATAAATATTTGTAAGCATTTGAATGTAAATAACTGTTTAAACAGCAAAACCAAACATATCCTTATATATAGAGAATTATAAACCTAATACAAACCACACAATGTATTTAAAAACTATTGTTAATAAAATTTAAAAGCATACAATATATTCTATTAGCTAACATATTTAAACTAAACTAAGAATTTAAATAATTCTAGAACATTGATAATATATAGCATATAGCTATATGCTATAAAACAAAATAAATTCAGTAATAATTAATATAAATAATTATTAAAAATAATATAAAAATTATTTTTAATGAATTATATATAAGATATTTATAAAATGAACAGGAAATAAAAAACATGTGGAAGTATATAGAAGGTTAAATGATACTTAAATTCCCATTACTTAAAAAGCACAAATATAGAGTGTGGATTATTTTCAGACATCCATAAAAATCCATAAAGTATGAATGTGGGACATTCAAAAACATTAAACCGATAATAAATATTAAAAAGAATAGAGGAATAATAATAAAAATAATTACCCAATTTTAATGCATACAGTATAACTATATTTATATTAAACATACTTATATGTATATTATTCACTATAAGAATGGCATACTATTAGTAATTAATATGATATTGTCCTTAGTAAATTAAAATTTAATAACAAATAATTGTAAATTAGATTAATCAATAATTAAGCTAATTATAATATTAATGAAATTCTCCAATTACATATAAAATATCAAATCAACATCCATATAAAATACGTAACAAAAATATAGTAATAATACAAGAGCCCCATTTTTTTTAAAATAATTAACCATTGCGTATTATCCAGACAACACCACCCTCCTCCGTACTCTAACATCTACCCACCCAACCAACCTATAATATTTTTTTTATATTATTTTACAATTTTTAATTATATATATATATATATATATATATATATATATATATATATATATATATATATATATATATTATAATTTTTTTGTAATTTTGTTTACGCATGTGTTAATTTGTTTTAATAGATCATGTAAGAAAAGTACTAATTGTATATTAATGAATATATGAATTTTTTTGGAAAACCATGATTTAATGCATCATAAATTAGTTTTTTAATATTATTGTTAATTAGAGGAGAAGAACATAAACATTTTATTCTATATAAATGATTAAGTATTATGTTACGAAATACAGAATGATGTAGACAAGATTTAAAATTTGTAAATGTATTAACTGTGAATTTAAATTCTTTACGTTTGTCATATAAATCTGTGATTGTTTTATTGTCTTTTATTGTAATTTTAAGATCTAAGAAGTTAATTGTATTGTTAGATAAAAGGTTTTCCGTTAATTCCAAATTAGTGGGATAATCAACTGGAAATCGAGTAATTGCAGATTGATCAGTATCAATTAAAATGATGTCATCAATATAACGATATAAATGTAGATTATTATTAGTAAAATTACGTTCATAATGAGATAAGTATAAGTCTGAGAGTAAACTGGAAGTACAACCGCCTTGTGGTATACCGACATGCTGTAAATATAAAGTATTATCTTGCAATATATAATTATTATAGATAATGAAGTTAGTTAAAGATTTAAAATATGCAATATCTATATTAGATGGTAATTCCAGTTTTTTATAATACTTTTTAAATAATGCATTTATAATTTTTTGTAAATCTAATAGGTCTATATTATTAAAAAGATCTTTGAAGTCATATGTCGTTATATTACTAACAGAATGAAGATTTTTTAAAATATTAACAAGTTGATAGCTATTTTTTATACAATGTGTATTATCATTGTTTGTAGTAAGTACATATAATTGATTAAGAATTTTTAAGAGAAGTGTATTGGCTTTATTATTATATGTATTGCAACCAATAGTAACAGTCCTAAATTTAATAGGAGTTTTATGAAATTTGGGAATAAGAACTAAATATGGATAATTAAAATTAGTAGATAAAATATTTAATAGTTTATAATAACTTCGAATTTTACGATTATTTACAATTATATTTTCATTAGTTTTTTGAAATGACTTATTAGAAGAAATAGAATTTGTAAGAAGTTGGTGATAATATGATTTACATATAATAGCATAATTGTTAGGAGATTTGTCTACATATGTAATAACGAAGTTTTTTTGTAATTTAGTAATTTGTTGGAAATAATGCTTTGTATTAATAGAAACCAAATCAGCAATATTATTTTTTAAAGCCATAGTTAATTTTTCAATTACTAATATCTTCCATTGATTAAAATATTCAATAGGCTTATTATAAGAGATAGAAATTTTATAAATAAAAATATCAATATCATATGTAAACTGTTTGATAATAGATTTAACATTAAATTTAGATGGAAGTCTATATTTAGTACCATAACCCATTAGTTGTTTCAAATTAAAATCATGAACAATATCAAGATTTCCAGTGATTATATGTTCATGATCATTGTTTATGTATTTTTTTAGAGTGGGGTCTTTGCAGTTACACGGAAAATTACTTGCAGCAGATGTATTTTTTGAAAATGTATTGTAGTTAAAAATCTTTCTCCCAATTGTATTCGGATATTTAAAGGTTTTTGATATATGAAGATTATTGATAGGAAAAAAACAATTTTTATCATTAATTATAGAATTGATATTAATTTTATTAAATATGTGATTTGAAAAAGTAATGATCATTTGAGTATTCATGTTCTGAATTTTGTGTTTTTTTTTTGTAAATTAATATTTAAAAGATTAACCCTACTCATAATAAGGTCAAAGTAAATGTCAGAGAAATGTTTAGAGAAAGATTTACTTAGAAAGACATTTAAATGTTGTACAAGCTGTTTCTTTTTAATAGCAAAGATGTTTTTACGAATTAACAACCAGTTATAATTCTCTAAGTAATTTCGTTGAAGATCATTAATTTGTTTTGTGATAGATTTTTTGGAAACTACAACTGATGATGAACCCTTTCCGCGTTTATTACGTGTTGTTTTAGCATTTAAATTATGATTAAGAGTAGGATAAATTGGAGAATAATCAATATTGTTATTTATAGATGTGAAGACTTTGACAGGTCTGTTAAATACTTCACTGTTAAGTCCATAAGGATAAATTGTGTTATAATATTTCATATATGATGATTCCATATAAAGACGTTCTGATTTATTTTTTAGAATTTGAAGGATTTCAATTGTCGTATTTTTAAATAGATGTTTATGAAAATGTTGAATTTCAGATATATATATATATATATGTCGTCAATTTTAGCATATTTCATACAATGTTGAAAAATTTTAAGACTTTTGGTGTATTACAGTGCAAGAGTTCAAAACATTAAAAATATAAAGTAAAAATGAAATTCTTTTATAATAACTGTCTGCGTTTTTATAGAAACATGTGAAAAGGAAACGTAAAATCGTAACAACATGGAACGCTTAAATTTCCAAATATCGCTTATTTTACACTTGATAATTGAAATGTTGGCTAAAACAGTTTCAGTTAGATAAATTATTTCTATTTGTGTCATATTTATGAGTAACCTAAAGTGTTAAAAGTTCAAATTTTAAAAGATTTCTTTAACTCGATTTTAGTTAATGAAATCTTGGAATATGCGCACACAAATTGTTTTCATAAATTCTTGTGACACTTTGATTCGTTTTAGATGGAGGATTGTAAAGGTCAATGGAAATCACGACTATGAATTTATTGCATTGGTCTTTATTTATTTATTTTTTTTTTCAAAGTTTGTGACGCAGCACTTTATCTTATTGCTATAAGAATTTTAAATATGGAACTTGAAAATAATAATATAAAATTTTAAGTGACGCTATGCTATTAATTAATGTATATATATATACATACATTTATATTATTTATTTCATCATTTTATTTTTGTTTTATTTATAATTGCATGTGTAAGAATTATGTTAAATTTAAAAGGATGCATAAAAATTTATTCATTGATGCTTTATTATTTTCATCTTTCATAAATTCAAAATATGAGTTTTAAAAGATATGATATCAAAGTTTAAGTGACGCCTTGATGTAGCTTTAAACAATGTTTTAAAATTCAATTTCAATTGTTTTCGGTTTGGCTGAATATATTTACACATGTAACCAAAACTTTTAATTTACCAATACACTGTTGCCCCACCAGTGGCCGAGAGGTTCTGCTCTCGAAGCTGGTAGACGGGAGGTGCTGGGTTCGATCCCAATCGCGCCCGTCGGCCTAATCGTTCGGAGTTTTCGTGGTTTTCTTCGAGCCGTGGATCTTCCATGCGTTAATACGGATTAGGCTCCCTTAGAAAGACCCCCACGGAGGGCACTCCCCCCGGGCCTATATCCCTCGTGTAGATAATTGGCCGTCAAAAATCATCCCAACCCAACCCAATACACTGTTAAAAATGTCACTCTCACTGAACCTATACAATGCACTGCAATGTATTTATATGAAAAAAAAAAATTGATTTATCTTTTGTGCCACGCTATCGAAAATCAAAAGTAAAATTTATGTAAATGATTTCTGTGCGTCATTGTATCCAAACTAAACGAAGTATATGCAAATGGATAATATGATGCACAAAAATCATTTACATAAATTTTACTTTTGATTTTCTTAGTTTTTACTTATTCCCGTACTAAATGTGGCAAAAAGGGTATACATATAACATATTAAATGAGTTAAAGGAAATATTTTAAAAAAAATTGCTAAAAAATTATTAAAATTAAATATTAAAACGCATTTAGTTTTTACTTATTCTCTTACTAAATGTGGAATAAAGGGTATTCATATAGCGTATTATAAAACATATTAAATGAGTTAAAAGAAAATTTTAAAAACGAAATTGCTAAAAAGTTATTAAAATGTACAAATTATTTGACATATTCAAATTTTATGTATAATTCTCTTAGAATTATGTACAAAATGTCTATATAACTATATGTTACAAAAACCAGACGTTGAAATTTCTTTCTCAAAAACAAAACTAATAAAAAGTTATGTTTTCTAAATAATTTAAGCATCTTTTTTTATTCTCTTGACAATTGTAAACACACACACACACACACTCACATGTATATATACATACATATTATAAATTTGAGATGTATCAAATTTTCAAAACAGAAAACTGTAATATTCATTTTAATAAAATCATAATCAAAATACTTGTATTTTACTTGTTGCATACAATTCTATATCATGTAACCCAAGTACATCTAAAGAATAATATTTTTTAATTGCAGATTATCTTAAATAAATCTTTTTTGGAACTTGTTCTTGCCCAGTATATTAATAAACATAAAATATTTATTAATAGAGAGAAGGTACAATTTTAAAAATAAATATTTATTTCGTACGTGATTTTCTTTTCTAATTCGTTTTCTGGCGGGACCAATCCTATATGTTGAGTATTTTCTATATAATAAATAATATTCAGTAGGCCCAAACGAGGGATAAACTGCTTAATACAGTAACCCTACTCGTGCGCCTAGCTTAGGGGGGCATTTAAAGCTGGGGAGAATTCTATTGTCCGTGTGACCCGTGCCCCAGCCGTCCTGAGCCGCTCTTTTCAGCACGAAGCCACGGAGCTTTTCAGCAGCTGCCCTCCAAGGTCTCCAGATCTTACCCATTGTGACTTTTCGTTATGGGACTATTTGAAGTCACATTTGTACAGAGTCGGCCTATGTCATTGACCTAGTTGAACAATCACGTACATTTAAAGTAATAATTACACCACGTTTCAGAGGGGGAATCTCTGAAACGTGTCACAATCACGTTTCAGAGATTCTCCCTGAACTGCTCTTTAACGCTATGCAGGCTGTTTTACATTGTCTCACGGAGGTACTTATAAGTGGCCGCCCCTTTTGGCCTCCAAAATGGGCGATCTATCGCTAAGTTGGCGACAAACTTGGCGGTATTGAACAACAGAACAGGGTCCCCTTATGGTAACCCCCTTATAGATAGGAAGATGCAGTAAGTAGGGGAAAAAGGACAGTTCAGCGTCAGCAGGCGGTGGCGGTGGGTGGATGTGGGTGGAATCCACCTTGTGGGTGGAATCCACCTTGTGGATGGAGGAGGAGGGTGGAATCCACCTGTTGGGAGACTTATCCTATAGTAGGAGGGGTTGGAGGGGGCTTAATTTTTGAGGGGGCTTAATTTTTGAGAGGGGCTTATTTTTTTTTCGAATTGATTTAGTATTAGAATGGAAATATCATACTATAACATAGGTCTTTTAGAGAGGAAGTATGAAGACACTAAATTTTTCGATGGGCTTAATTTTTGAGGGGGCTTAATTTTTTTTTTTTTCGAATCGACTTAGAGTAGAGATGGAAATATCATACTATAACATAGGTCTTTTCGAGAGGAAGTATGAAGACACTAAATTTTTCGATGGGCTTAATTTTTGAGGGGGCTTAATATTTTTTTTTCGAATTGATTTAGTATTAGAATGGAAATATCATACTATAACATAGTGAGTTAGGTGTTTTCGAAAGGGACTTTGAGGAGCCTAAATTTTTTAGAGGGGCTTATTTTTTAGGGGGGCTTAATTTTTAAGGGTGATTTTTTTTTTTTTCTGAATTGTCTTAGAATTTGAATGAAGATAAAAATGTCTTATGTTTTCTGAAAAAAATTTTTGATGCTGCCATCTGTATGCGGTAGTGCGAATTTATTATTGAAAATAGTATTTTATTTTTGAAAAGTTTTGAGGAAGGTTTGAACCTGCAAAATAGTCTCTTGGCTCGATGATATGTTGAAGACTTAACTAATCGAGCCAAGAAACTATGTCTATATGTTTAGAATTTAGATATTTCAAAATAAAAAATTGTATTCCCCCTTCTGTATGCGCAAAGAGAGGTTGGTTTCTTAAGATAACTCATTAATACCTATTTTAACTGCTCACTCTGCGAATTCTTTTAATGTGTATGATTTTTATTTTTAGTTTAACTGATTTTATCGATTTTGCGTATGAGAGTTTGATTATTTTACGCACAAATGTATGATCATTTTAGAAAGCCGTGGTTTCGAACCTGCGAACTCCCATTCAAATTTATTTTTTGTAACCGATAAGCTATCCACTATCCAGACCGCGTCCCGACAATTACTTTTGAACACTAGATATTTTTAAAAATACCTACCTCTTCCTCTTTCTTATACTAGGGAAGTTAATACAATTTATGTTTAAATTGAAGAAATAATTAATTTTTTATATTTCTTTAATAAGGCAAGTCATTTTTTTAGATCAATTAGAAGGCTACCAAACGATTTGAATTAAACATTGTTTTTACCAGTATTAATCCTCTTACCTAATTTTAAAATTATACTTTTTCTTGTGAACCATATCCTATTCATTGAATCGTCTGAAATACACTTCCTAAACCCTGTTATCAGCGTTACTCACTATCTATCACAAACATCCGATAAGTCTAATCAGCTTTTTTCAACAGAAAATAGCTAATATGTAAATATTGATAACTATTGAAGAGATTACTTCACTTGTTTCCAGATTTTAAATGAAAGTTTGAAATATTTGTCAGATTTTCTATTTATCAATTATTATAAATTGAATCAACTCATAGTTTGTTATTGCAATAGATAATTATTTGATGATTCTACACTAGTTCTAATGAATTTTAAAACTACTACTTCACTTCAACTCATTATTTTATACAGTTTAATAAATTTAGTTTGAATTAATCCATTGGTTTGTCATATATTTCACTGAAATAATAAAATTAATGTGTAAAACCATAGAATGACGAATTCAAAAACGTAACGTGATGAATCATATACTTTTTAAACATTATATAAAAACCTTTGGATTGAATCACTTCCTGTGAACTTCCTACACATACTTTTTTATGCCACGTGTTTTTCTGAAATTTTTGCACCAATCATATTACATGATTTGCACTATCGTAATAATTTTTTAACATGCGCCCCCCTATGATTATATATAAAATTGAATGAAACGAGACTTTTTCATTAGTGTTTGCTATTTTTTGAGTGTGTGAAGACGCTTTTTTCACTTAGGATAATATGGCTAGTTTTCAAGATGGACATTCTACTATGTTAAGCGATAATGTATCAAGTTTGAATAATCAATATTTTTCATCAAGATTAAATGATCAAGACATGGGATTAATAGTACAACCTAAAGTAGAACCCGTTTCAGATGATGAAGCGGAATCCTCCTCATCAGAACTAAAGAAACAGAAGTCACCTTTTTTGTGTACTGTTTGCAGCAAATCTTTTTCACGAAAAGGCAATTTAAAACAACATTTGATGATTCATTCAGAAGAAAGACCATTTATATGTGACATCTGCCAAAAAGCATTCTCTAGAAAGGCTATTTTGAATCGTCATAAACTATCCCATTTAAAGATTCCTTCCCAACATAAATGTGAATCGTGCGGTGAAACGTTCTCAAGAAAGTATGACTTATTAAAACACATGAAGATCCACAAGTCCTCCAAAAAGGATAAATGTATTCAGCGTAGCGAAATATTCAATCCCAACTCCGATTTTTTATATCATTTGAAAACTTCACAGAGAGTTAGATGCAAAATTGATAATTCATCCTCTTTAAAAGATATGTTTTTTGAGAAGGTTAAACATTTTAAAAGGCAAAATGCGTTAAACATATTTACTAAAACTGTAATCAACTCTAACGAGGAGAATGTTACAGACTTTAACACATTTTTTAATAGTATTCATTCGGACGTTTTAAACGAATTAAACTACCAGATTCAAGTTAAACGATCGATGAAATGGTATGCAAGTGTACAAGTTGTTGTATATCGTGTAACACAGGAGGGTGTATTAGAGATTGCCACACCCTATTTCCATTCAAAAACTATACTTGAATTAACGAAACAAAACTTATCTGAACATGTTGAGGATACCTTTGCAAAAATTATTAAGTCCTATGAGAAGTCCACCAGACGTGGTTTTAATTGGACATTAGATAAAATATTGAATTTAGAACTATCTACCTTTAAAATATAACATGATTTGAAATGTTTATACCTTTTTGAAATATGTGTACTCATGTTTTCACTATTGTAACTATTGAAAACGACGAATAAATAATGTGTAAATGAAAAAGCTGTTGTCTGTTTATTTTTGTTAGAACAACTTGTGATTTTTAATAACTCATGAAGTCGTAACGACTTTACTTACTTTTTTTTTTTTTCAATTTCTTATCAAATGAATAATGAGTTAACAATCTTTTATTAATTTCATATTGAAAGTCTGAAATTATCCATTGAAATAGTTATTTTGCAATATTTCTAATTTATCATAATTATTTTTAAAGTTTAATATATCACTCGTTGTTTGGATAAACAACTGTTATTGCTCAATAATAATAATAATAATTCTAATTTATCATAATTATTTTTAAAGTTTAATATATCACTCGTTGTTTGGATAAACAACTGTTATTGCTCAATAATAATAATAATATTATCATTTATTACCATACAATTCTTTAAAAAAGCATTGAACCATTAACATAATATATCATTAACCACTTTTTAAAAACTGTTACCTTGTGTTGCCATTGAATTCTTCAAAGCAAAAAAGAATAAAACTAAAATCATTATCATTAAATATCATACACCACTTATATAAAAATTGTTACTTTGTGTTGCCATACAATTCTTCAAAAAAAGAATAAAACTAAAACTATTAACATTAAATATCATATACTGTAAATATAAAAATTGTTACCTTGTGTTGCCATACTATTCTTCAAAAAAGGATAAAACCATTGACATAATATATTATTCACCACTTAAATAAACTGTTTATATATATATATATATATATTAGACTTAAACTAAAATTAATGACATTACTAATTCTTTTAAGTGTTTATCTGTAACCGACACTGATTTTTAACATATATTAAGGGATGTGCTGTTTCAAAACATTCAGTTTCCAACTGATTTTTGTTCTAACTTCATCTAATGTTACCTTTATTATTTGAAAATGGGTTCTGTAGTAAATATGTTAAAAAGATCTTCCGACAAAGTGGCTTCTTCTTCAAAGTATCAACGTTTAGAAGAACCTAATGATCCCACTTCTGCGAGTGAATTAAATATACCAAGATTGGAAATTCCTAATTTATTAAACACTGACTGTGGGACAATATCACGTGATTTATCCACTACTGATTACTCACCGAATGTGAAATCTGAAATCGATATGAATTTTTTTATCCCTAACTTTGGTGATGATACTACATCTTCCGAGAATTCATGCCAAGAGTCAATTTCTGTCGAGGACTATTTGAATATATTTTTCAAAGACATGAATTTTGAATCCGCTTTAACCCCGACCCCAGCTAGTAACATAATTTCCCAAGACGAATCCTTTCAAGAACGTACTATTGACCAAGAGGTTTCTGATTCCCAACCAAGCAACCTTTTTAAAGCAAGTGATGAATTACAAAGCACAACCCCACCTATGAATGTCATTCCACAGTCTAAAACTAGCAAATCCAATCATCCTATTGTATTTCGAGAAGAACTCAGTGACTGTATCTTTTTAATTTTAAAGTTGCATAACAGACAATTTCATATTCATATTCGAGAATTTAAACGCAGTGGGCTTACTAGTGAAGAAATTCTAACGAAAAATGGTATTATTATGGATGTTAACAGCTGGTTCGAATTTTGCAAGAAAATTTTTTCATTTAATTTGAGATATAAAAGTTCCTCATTTGTTTCTAATAACATGATATTAGTGTTAAATTTTAATAATTCTATCATGCGAATTAAAAATTTAAAGAATTATTCTCACATTGACTTAAACGAGTATCAGTTGCTGAAATTAAAAGAAAAAATACATGATTTGAATAAGGAACTTCTTCAGCATATATATGTAAACCATATACCAAGCTTAATTAGGCAGAAATGTATCATTGGTCATATATCTACAGAAAATGAACTCATGTTGCAGTCTAAACTTATAACATGTATTGAGAATAATGTATTAACTATACTAAACCGCATTTTTGAATGTGATGGATGTATTTTTAATCAGAAATCTCAAAGCCCTCATTCCTGTTGTATACTAAATAATCGACAAAAATTTGAAAAACTAGGAGAGATGTTATTAACACTTATAGATTTAGATTTTGTTATTTCCTCATTTTTAAACGGAGTGGATTGTGTTAGTGAAAACTTTTTATCAAATATTCATGTAGAAACAATTCAAAACGAATTGTTTAAAATAATAAAATAAAATGTATTGCTATCCTTTATAATACCTATGTGTTTATTTGTCTAAAGTGTATGTTTATTTTGTTATGTCTTTTAGGTAGCTTTCTTTACAAAAAAGCTACCTATTGCAGCCGTTCGGAGGAAAGCGATTTCAAAAAATTTTGGTATATTTTCATCGATCATGACCCCCAGACCCCGAAACCACCCTCCGTTCAAAATTGATATATATATATATATATATATATATATATATATATATATATATATATATATCTGACCTATGTCATACTGTAACTCCCGTAATTATGAACCGATTTCGATGTAATTCGGTGTGTACATAGTACATACAAATGTCTCGACCGAGTTCGTTGGCCAGCTTCATAGGTCGTTTTGTTTCAAAATGGCGGCCATTTAAAATTTTTAAAAAATTTTAAAACTTGAAATGTGGTACCAAAAAATTAAAAATGGCAAAATATTTTTTTCTTATGTATTTGACCTTTATACAAAGATTCCGGAGCAGTTTTTGTTTCGTCTATATCTTAAAAAATGGCTGAGTTATAGCATTTTGAATTTCTAGCGTGGCTGACATTTTGAAACGTCCTGAATTTTGTCACGCGATAAAAGGCGTATTTATGAACCGATTTGGATGTAATTCAGTGTGTACATAGTACATACCAATCTCTCGACCGAGTTCGTTGGCCAGCTTCATCCGCCATTTTGTTTCAAAATGGCGGCCATTTAAAAATTTTTTAAAATTTTTAAATTTGAAATGTGGTACCAAAAAATTGAAAATGGAAAAATATTTTTTCTTATGTGTTTGACCTTGATAAAAAGATTCGGGAGCAGTTTTTGTTTCGTCTATATCTTAAGAAATGGCTGAGTTATAGCATTTTGAATTTCTAGCGTGGCTGACATTTTGAAACGTCCTGATTTTTCTCACGTAATAACAGGCGTATTTATGAACCGACTTGGATGTACCTTGGTGTGTACATAGTACATACAAATTTCTCGACCGAGTTCGTTGGCCGGCTTCATCCGCCATCTTGTTTCAAAATGGCGGCCATTTAAAAAAATTAAAAAATAAAAACAATTTAAATGAGATACCAAAAAATTGGAAAGTGAAAAAGACTTTTTTTGTATGTGTTTGACCTTAATAAAAAGATTCCGGAACAGTTTTTCTTTCGTCTATATCTAAAAAAAATGGCTGAGTAATAGCATTTTGAATTTTTCTTCTGGCTGACATTTTAAAACGACCTGATTTTTGTCACGCGATAACAGGCGTAATTATGAACCTATTTGGATGTAACTTGGTCTGTACATAGTACATACCAATGTCTCGACCGAGTTCGTTGGCCAGCTTCATTCGCCATCTTGTTTCAAAAGGGTTGCCATTTAAAAAAAATTAAATTGAAAATTCAAAATGAGGTATTAAACAAATGGAAAATGAAATGATTTTTTTATGTGTTTGGCCTTGATACAAAGATTCCGGAGCAGTTTTTGTTTCTGAAAATTTGTTCTTTTGTTTTTATCTTAAAAAATGGTTGATTTATAGCACTTTGAATTTCTAGCATGAGTAACATTTTGAAACGATCTTGTATTTGTCACGCGATAACACACGTATTCGCCTATTTCGATGTAAGAAGGCATGTGGATAGTATACATCAACACCTCGACCAAGTTCGCTGGCCAGATTCATCAGCCATCTTGTTTCAAAATGGCGACCATTAAATTAAAAATATATATATATTTAAAGTGAGGTGCAAAAAAATTAGAAATTGGAAAAGGTTTCTTTCTTAAGTATTTGACCTTGATATAAGGATTCAGGAGCATTTTTTGTTATTGTCCTTACCTTAAAAAATGGCTCAGATATAGCAGTTTCAATTTCTATTGTGGGTGACATTTTGAAAAATCCGATTTTTTGCATGCGACAGCACTCGTATATATCAACCGATTCCGATGTGAGTGAGCATGTGCACAGCAATTACTAAGGTCTCGACCAAGTTCACTGGTTAGCCTCATCCACCATGTTGTCTTAAAATGACAGGCACTTTAAGAAATTGCCGAATTTGGCAGCCAAATATATGTTACTTTAAAGAAAAGCAGCTTGGATAAAGCTGACTAATTTCGCGAAATTCTCATTCATTATATTGATAAAAATTAGTATTGAATCTCCTATATTCGGTTTCCACTAAATTGAGCTTCGTGTGTTTGAATGATATAATTTGGCTTTTTTTAAATAAGGATTATGAAAGCTACCTCTTCCTCCCGGCACTGGCCGGAAGGACTTTTAGAACTTTTAATAGAGTGTTAGACTTAAATTTGCATATGTATATAACTAAAGAAATCAACAATTCTTTAGCAATTAAAAAATTAACACAAGTTTAAAATATTAAACTAATAATCTTAATACTATAATTTCTACTTTCTAATATATATTTATATATATATATATGAAACTTAATTATATAAAAAAGTTTTCAATAATAATAATAAGTTTAGAAAATTAAAAAGTTTAAAAAACAAAATTAAGAAACTCATTTTAAAAAATATTTGAAAAGTTAAAAAAATAAAGTTTTCAAAATAAAAAAATCTTTATAAAAAAATAATAATAATTAAAAAAAAAAAATTAAAAAGTTTACAACAGTTAAAAAAAAAAAATATTAAAAAAGTTTACAAAAGTTAAAAAAAAACTTGAAAAAAAAAACTAAAAAAAAATTAAGTTATCAAAATTTAAAAAAAAAAAAATTATAAAAACTTAATACATTAAGTTTTCAAAAGTGAGTTTACCTATTCGTATATGTATACATGCATGTGACTTTCATTATGTTGCAGTTCAATACTTCTTTTTATCCTATAAAAGTGTTAGATTAATATATACTTATAAAAATATTTGTAAGTTAAATTTAAAAAAATGTAACTTATAAAAAAAATGTTTACAAAATTAAAAAAACAAAATCTTTCTAAATAAAAAGTTTTCAAAATTAAAAAAAAAAAAAAAACTTTTTAAATAAAAAATGTTTTCAAAATTTAAAAAAAAAACTTTTTAAATAAAAAATGTTTTCAAAATTCCAAAAAAAAAAAATTGTAAATAAAAAAAAAGTTTTCAAAATAAAAAAAAATTCTTTGTAAATAAAAAAAAAAATATTAAAAAGTTTATAAAAAAAAAACTTTTTTTATAAAAAATATTTTCAAAATTAAAAAAAAAAAAAAAAAAAAAAAAAAAAAAAAAAAAAAAAGAGTTTTCAAAATTAAAAAAAAAATTTGTAAATAAAAAAAAAATATTAAAAAGTTTATAAAAATAAAAAGCTAAAAAAAAAAAAAAACTTTGTAAAACGTTTTCAAAATTAAGTTATCAAAATTAAAAAAAAAAAACTTAATAAATTATGTTATCAAAACTCAGTTCACATAACTCTATATGTATCTGACTTTCATAATTAAAAAAGTTATCAAAAAGTTGAATTAGATTGCAAATACAAGTATACAATCAATCATATATCAATCAGTCATAGCAATTAATCGTTCAATCAATTAACCAATCAATGATATCAATTAATCAATAAATCAAACCAATCAATCAATCATATTAATCAACCAAACAATAATATCAATCAGTCATATCGATCAATAAATCAAACCAATCAATCATATTAATCAACCAAACAATAATATAAATCAGTCATATCGATCAATAAATCAAACCAATCAATCCTATTAATCAACCAAACAATAATATCAATTAATCATATCAATCAATCAACCAATCATTCATATCAGTCAATCATATCAATCAACCAACATTCATATCAATCAATGATTCATATTAATCATATCAATCGATCAATCAAGATACCGAATACAAGTATTCATACAAATAAATCACATCAATTGCAGCTCAAGTATTACAAGTTAGTATAATAACATTATAAGAAAGTTTTGAATTAATACAATGATTAACTACCAACATTTTGTAACAGCACTTTTACAAAAGCAATGTATGAATAGATATTTTAGTCACAAAAATATTTAAAATGCTTTTGAAAGTTAACAAAATTATTTTCCAAAAATGTTAAAAACATTACAAGCTGCTAAAACCTACAATTTAACAAGAATGAGTTGTCCTATATTTCCTTTCTATTTGCATTTGAGCATATGTATACGGATTCCTCCTTTTAATTATGTTCTGTAGTATACACTTAAAATATATATATAGTATATATAAAACATTAAATTAAAATATTCTTTAGTTATTAAAAAGTTTTAAAAATTAGCAATTTTTTTAATATTATAAGATAACAAAAATTATTTTGTAATTTATTAAAAGTGAATTTACCTATCGCTATATATGCGTTTCATAAGATAAATCTTCTTTATGTTAACATCCTACCCACATTTTATTTTATAGTTATACACATCGAAACGAAAAAAAAAAAATAAATAAACAATCTATTATTAAATTCTTCAATTTAAAATTTTAATACATACATACTTAAACATTTATATAAAAATAATGAACTCACCATGTTTGAACTCAGAAAAGAGATGATGAGCTTATCACGTGATAGATTATGACGTAATCAATTAGATATCACGTGCCTTCCTCGTGCCTTTTGATTGTCTTATCTACAATCAGATTGTATTATCAATCACGTGATCTAACTGATATGAGTCTATACCAAGACACTAGCCATTTTCACTTCAGTCATCGAATATGTAGGTCGTATATTTTTTTGAAAGTCTTTTATTTTATGGAATCTTCAGCAACATGACATCAGATATTTGCAAATAAAATCCTATTAAAATCTTTCTCGAAATTGTGAACAAAGATTAATTTTCATATTGTTTAAGTATAATCATTGATTATTAAACTGGATAATAATATTTTTAGAAGTAACTTAAATTTCTTATAAAAACGGAAGTATTTATTGCATCATTCATAGAATTCAAGTTTGAATATTAACCAAGTTTTTTTAAACTTTTATAAACTCTTTATACTAGAATATATACTAGTTTTTACTAAGTACTAGTATATACTAAATACTAGTATAAATTATAAAAGTTTAAAAAACTTGGTTAATATTCAAACTTGAATTCTATGAATGATGCAATAAATACTTCCGTTTTTATAAGAAATTTAAGTTACTTCTAAAAATATTATTATCCAGTTTAATAATCAATGACTATACTTAAACAATATGAAAATTAATCTTTGTTCACAATTTCGAGAAAGATTTTAATAGGATTTTATTTGCAAATATCTGATGTCATGTTGCTGAAGATTCCATAAAATAAAAGACTTTCAAAAAAATATACGACCTACATATTCGATGACTGAAGTGAAAATGGCTAGTGTCTTGGTATAGACTCATATCAGTTAGATCACGTGATTGATAATACAATCTGATTGTAGATAAGACAATCAAAAGGCACGAGGAAGGCACGTGATATCTAATTGATTACGTCATAATCTATCACGTGATAAGCTCATCATCTCTTTTCTGAGTTCAAACATGGTGAGTTCATTATTTTTATATAAATGTTTAAGTATGTATGTATTAAAATTTTAAATTGAAGAATTTAATAATAGATTGTTTATTTTTTTTTTTTTTCGTTTCGATGTGTATAACTATAAAATAAAATGTGGGTAGGATGTTAACATAAAGAAGATTTATCTTATGAAACGCATATATAGCGATAGGTAAATTCACTTTTAATAAATTACAAAATAATTTTTGTTATCTTATAATATTAAAAAAATTGCTAATTTTTAAAACTTTTTAATAACTAAAGAATATTTTAATTTAATGTTTTATATATACTATATATATATTTTAAGTGTATACTACAGAACATAATTAAAAGGAGGAATCCGTATACATATGCTCAAATGCAAATAGAAAGGAAATATAGGACAACTCATTCTTGTTAAATTGTAGGTTTTAGCAGCTTGTAATGTTTTTAACATTTTTGGAAAATAATTTTGTTAACTTTCAAAAGCATTTTAAATATTTTTGTGACTAAAATATCTATTCATACATTGCTTTTGTAAAAGTGCTGTTACAAAATGTTGGTAGTTAATCATTGTATTAATTCAAAACTTTCTTATAATGTTATTATACTAACTTGTAATACTTGAGCTGCAATTGATGTGATTTATTTGTATGAATACTTGTATTCGGTATCTTGATTGATCGATTGATATGATTAATATGAATCATTGATTGATATGAATGTTGGTTGATTGATATGATTGACTGATATGAATGATTGGTTGATTGATTGATATGATTAATTGATATTATTGTTTGGTTGATTAATAGGATTGATTGGTTTGATTTATTGATCGATATGACTGATTTATATTATTGTTTGGTTGATTAATATGATTGATTGGTTTGATTTATTGATCGATATGACTGATTGATATTATTGTTTGGTTGATTAATATGATTGATTGATTGGTTTGATTTATTGATTAATTGATATCATTGATTGGTTAATTGATTGAACGATTAATTGCTATGACTGATTGATATATGATTGATTGTATACTTGTATTTGCAATCTAATTCAACTTTTTGATAACTTTTTTAATTATGAAAGTCAGATACATATACAGTTATGTGAACTGAGTTTTGATAACATAATTTATTAAGTTTTTTTTTTTTAATTTTGATAACTTAATTTTGAAAACGTTTTACAAAGTTTTTTTTTTTTTTTAGCTTTTTATTTTTATAAACTTTTTAATATTTTTTTTTTTTATTTACAAATTTTTTTTTTTAATTTTGAAAACTTTTTTTTTTTTTTTTTTTTTTTTTTTTAATTTTGAAAATATTTTTTATAAAAAAAGTTTTTTTTTTTATAAACTTTTTAATATTTTTTTTTTTTTATTTACAAAGAATTTTTTTTTATTTTGAAAACTTTTTTTTTATTTACAATTGTTTTTTTGGAATTTTGAAAACATTTTTTATTTAAAAAGTTTTTTTTTTTTTTTTAATTTTGAAAACTTTTTATTTAGAAAGATTTTGTTTTTTTAATTTTGTAAACATTTTTTTTATAAGTTACATTTTTTTAAATTTAACTTACAAATATTTTTATAAGTATATATTAATCTAACACTTTTATAGGATAAAAAGAAGTATTGAACTGCAACATAATGAAAGTCACATGCATGTATACATATACGAATAGGTAAACTCACTTTTGAAAACTTAATGTATTAAGTTTTTATAATTTTTTTTTTTTAATTTTGATAACTTAATTTTTTTTTAGTTTTTTTTTCCAAGTTTTTTTTTTTAACTTTTGTAAACTTTTTTAATATTTTTTTTTTTTAACTGTTGTAAACTTTTTAATTTTTTTTTTTTAATTATTATTATTTTTTTATAAAGATTTTTTTATTTTGAAAACTTTATTTTTTTAACTTTTCAAATATTTTTTTAAATGAGTTTCTTAATTTTGTTTTTTAAACTTTTTAATTTTCTAAACTTATTATTATTATTGAAAACTTTTTTATATAATTAAGTTTCATATATATATATATATAAATATATATTAGAAAGTAGAAATTATAGTATTAAGATTATTAGTTTAATATTTTAAACTTGTGTTAATTTTTTAATTGCTAAAGAATTGTTGATTTCTTTAGTTATATACATATGCAAATTTAAGTCTAACACTCTATTAAAAGTTCTAAAAGACATAACAAAATAAACATACACTTTAGACAAATAAACACATAGGTATTATAAAGGATAGCAATACATTTTATTTTATTATTTTAAACAATTCGTTTTGAATTGTTTCTACATGAATATTTGATAAAAAGTTTTCACTAACACAATCCACTCCGTTTAAAAATGAGGAAATAACAAAATCTAAATCTATAAGTGTTAATAACATCTCTCCTAGTTTTTCAAATTTTTGTCGATTATTTAGTATACAACAGGAATGAGGGCTTTGAGATTTCTGATTAAAAATACATCCATCACATTCAAAAATGCGGTTTAGTATAGTTAATACATTATTCTCAATACATGTTATAAGTTTAGACTGCAACATGAGTTCATTTTCTGTAGATATATGACCAATGATACATTTCTGCCTAATTAAGCTTGGTATATGGTTTACATATATATGCTGAAGAAGTTCCTTATTCAAATCATGTATTTTTTCTTTTAATTTCAGCAACTGATACTCGTTTAAGTCAATGTGAGAATAATTCTTTAAATTTTTAATTCGCATGATAGAATTATTAAAATTTAACACTAATATCATGTTATTAGAAACAAATGAGGAACTTTTATATCTCAAATTAAATGAAAAAATTTTCTTGCAAAATTCGAACCAGCTGTTAACATCCATAATAATACCATTTTTCGTTAGAATTTCTTCACTAGTAAGCCCACTGCGTTTAAATTCTCGAATATGAATATGAAATTGTCTGTTATGCAACTTTAAAATTAAAAAGATACAGTCACTGAGTTCTTCTCGAAATACAATAGGATGATTGGATTTGCTAGTTTTAGACTGTGGAATGACATTCATAGGTGGGGTTGTGCTTTGTAATTCATCACTTGCTTTAAAAAGGTTGCTTGGTTGGGAATCAGAAACCTCTTGGTCAATAGTACGTTCTTGAAAGGATTCGTCTTGGGAAATTATGTTACTAGCTGGGGTCGGGGTTAAAGCGGATTCAAAATTCATGTCTTTGAAAAATATATTCAAATAGTCCTCGACAGAAATTGACTCTTGGCATGAATTCTCGGAAGATGTAGTATCATCACCAAAGTTAGGGATAAAAAAATTCATATCGATTTCAGATTTCACATTCGGTGAGTAATCAGTAGTGGATAAATCACGTGATATTGTCCCACAGTCAGTGTTTAATAAATTAGGAATTTCCAATCTTGGTATATTTAATTCACTCGCAGAAGTGGGATCATTAGGTTCTTCTAAACGTTGATACTTTGAAGAAGAAGCCACTTTGTCGGAAGATCTTTTTAACATATTTACTACAGAACCCATTTTCAAATAATAAAGGTAACATTAGATGAAGTTAGAACAAAAATCAGTTGGAAACTGAATGTTTTGAAACAGCACATCCCTTAATATATGTTAAAAATCAGTGTCGGTTACAGATAAACACTTAAAAGAATTAGTAATGTCATTAATTTTAGTTTAAGTCTAATATATATATATATATATATAAACAGTTTATTTAAGTGGTGAATAATATATTATGTCAATGGTTTTATCCTTTTTTGAAGAATAGTATGGCAACAAAAGGTAACAATTTTTATATTTACAGTATATGATATTTAATGTTAATAGTTTTAGTTTTATTCTTTTTTTGAAGAATTGTATGGCAACACAAAGTAACAATTTTTATATAAGTGGTGTATGATATTTAATGATAATGATTTTAGTTTTATTCTTTTTTGCTTTGAAGAATTCAATGGCAACACAAGGTAACAGTTTTTAAAAAGTGGTTAATGATATATTATGTTAATGGTTCAATGCTTTTTTAAAGAATTGTATGGTAATAAATGATAATATTATTATTATTATTGAGCAATAACAGTTGTTTATCCAAACAACGAGTGATATATTAAACTTTAAAAATAATTATGATAAATTAGAATTATTATTATTATTATTGAGCAATAACAGTTGTTTATCCAAACAACGAGTGATATATTAAACTTTAAAAATAATTATGATAAATTAGAAATATTGCAAAATAACTATTTCAATGGATAATTTCAGACTTTCAATATGAAATTAATAAAAGATTGTTAACTCATTATTCATTTGATAAGAAATTGAAAAAAAAAAAAAAGTAAGTAAAGTCGTTACGACTTCATGAGTTATTAAAAATCACAAGTTGTTCTAACAAAAATAAACAGACAACAGCTTTTTCATTAACACATTATTTATTCGTCGTTTTCAATAGTTACAATAGTGAAAACATGTGTACACATATTTCAAAAAGGTATAAACATTTCAAATCATGTTATATTTTAAAGGTAGATAGTTCTAAATTCAATATTTTATCTAATGTCCAATTAAAACCACGTCTGGTGGACTTCTCATAGGACTTAATAATTTTTGCAAAGGTATCCTCAACATGTTCAGATAAGTTTTGTTTCGTTAATTCAAGTATAGTTTTTGAATGGAAATAGGGTGTGGCAATCTCTAATACACCCTCCTGTGTTACACGATATACAACAACTTGTACACTTGCATACCATTTCATCGATCGTTTAACTTGAATCTGGTAGTTTAATTCGTTTAAAACGTCCGAATGAATACTATTAAAAAATGTGTTAAAGTCTGTAACATTCTCCTCGTTAGAGTTGATTACAGTTTTAGTAAATATGTTTAACGCATTTTGCCTTTTAAAATGTTTAACCTTCTCAAAAAACATATCTTTTAAAGAGGATGAATTATCAATTTTGCATCTAACTCTCTGTGAAGTTTTCAAATGATATAAAAAATCGGAGTTGGGATTGAATATTTCGCTACGCTGAATACATTTATCCTTTTTGGAGGACTTGTGGATCTTCATGTGTTTTAATAAGTCATACTTTCTTGAGAACGTTTCACCGCACGATTCACATTTATGTTGGGAAGGAATCTTTAAATGGGATAGTTTATGACGATTCAAAATAGCCTTTCTAGAGAATGCTTTTTGGCAGATGTCACATATAAATGGTCTTTCTTCTGAATGAATCATCAAATGTTGTTTTAAATTGCCTTTTCGTGAAAAAGATTTGCTGCAAACAGTACACAAAAAAGGTGACTTCTGTTTCTTTAGTTCTGATGAGGAGGATTCCGCTTCATCATCTGAAACGGGTTCTACTTTAGGTTGTACTATTAATCCCATGTCTTGATCATTTAATCTTGATGAAAAATATTGATTATTCAAACTTGATACATTATCGCTTAACATAGTAGAATGTCCATCTTGAAAACTAGCCATATTATCCTAAGTGAAAAAAGCGTCTTCACACACTCAAAAAATAGCAAACACTAATGAAAAAGTCTCGTTTCATTCAATTTTATATATAATCATAGGGGGGCGCATGTTAAAAAATTATTACGATAGTGCAAATCATGTAATATGATTGGTGCAAAAATTTCAGAAAAACACGTGGCATAAAAAAGTATGTGTAGGAAGTTCACAGGAAGTGATTCAATCCAAAGGTTTTTATATAATGTTTAAAAAGTATATGATTCATCACGTTACGTTTTTGAATTCGTCATTCTATGGTTTTACACATTAATTTTATTATTTCAGTGAAATATATGACAAACCAATGGATTAATTCAAACTAAATTTATTAAACTGTATAAAATAATGAGTTGAAGTGAAGTAGTAGTTTTAAAATTCATTAGAACTAGTGTAGAATCATCAAATAATTATCTATTGCAATAACAAACTATGAGTTGATTCAATTTATAATAATTGATAAATAGAAAATCTGACAAATATTTCAAACTTTCATTTAAAATCTGGAAACAAGTGAAGTAATCTCTTCAATAGTTATCAATATTTACATATTAGCTATTTTCTGTTGAAAAAAGCTGATTAGACTTATCGGATGTTTGTGATAGATAGTGAGTAACGCTGATAACAGGGTTTAGGAAGTGTATTTCAGACGATTCAATGAATAGGATATGGTTCACAAGAAAAAGTATAATTTTAAAATTAGGTAAGAGGATTAATACTGGTAAAAACAATGTTTAATTCAAATCGTTTGGTAGCCTTCTAATTGATCTAAAAAAATGACTTGCCTTATTAAAGAAATATAAAAAATTAATTATTTCTTCAATTTAAACATAAATTGTATTAACTTCCCTAGTATAAGAAAGAGGAAGAGGTAGGTATTTTTAAAAATATCTAGTGTTCAAAAGTAATTGTCGGGACGCGGTCTGGATAGTGGATAGCTTATCGGTTACAAAAAATAAATTTGAATGGGAGTTCGCAGGTTCGAAACCACGGATTTCTAAAATGATCATACATTTGTGCGTAAAATAATCAAACTCTCATACGCAAAATCGATAAAATCAGTTAAACTAAAAATAAAAATCATACACATTAAAAGAATTCGCAGAGTGAGCAGTTAAAATAGGTATTAATGAGTTATCTTAAGAAACCAACCTCTCTTTGCGCATACAGAAGGGGGAATACAATTTTTTATTTTGAAATATCTAAATTCTAAACATATAGACATAGTTTCTTGGCTCGATTAGTTAAGTCTTCAACATATCATCGAGCCAAGAGACTATTTTGCAGGTTCAAACCTTCCTCAAAACTTTTCAAAAATAAAATACTATTTTCAATAATAAATTCGCACTACCGCATACAGATGGCAGCATCAAAAATTTTTTTCAGAAAACATAAGACATTTTTATCTTCATTCAAATTCTAAGACAATTCAGAAAAAAAAAAAATCACCCTTAAAAATTAAGCCCCCCTAAAAAATAAGCCCCTCTAAAAAATTTAGGCTCCTCAAAGTCCCTTTCGAAAACACCTAACTCACTATGTTATAGTATGATATTTCCATTCTAATACTAAATCAATTCGAAAAAAAAAATATTAAGCCCCCTCAAAAATTAAGCCCATCGAAAAATTTAGTGTCTTCATACTTCCTCTCGAAAAGACCTATGTTATAGTATGATATTTCCATCTCTACTCTAAGTCGATTCGAAAAAAAAAAAAATTAAGCCCCCTCAAAAATTAATCCCATCGAAAAATTTAGTGTCTCCATACTTCCTCTCTAAAAGACCTATGTTATAGTATGATATTTCCATTCTAATACTAAATCAATTCGAAAAAAAAATAAGCCCCTCTCAAAAATTAAGCCCCCTCAAAAATTAAGCCCCCTCCAACCCCTCCTACTATAGGATAAGTCTCCCAACAGGTGGATTCCACCCTCCTCCTCCATCCACAAGGTGGATTCCACCCACAAGGTGGATTCCACCCACATCCACCCACCGCCACCGCCTGCTGACGCTGAACTGTCCTTTTTCCCCTACTGCAGTAAATGGTTCAATAACCAATGGCCGCCATTTTGTTTCCCATGCAAAACTAAAATGAATTAATTAAAATTGAATGAATTAATTAATATTTGATAAAACTGTATGAACATCCATTGTCATCCAGTACAAGTTTAAAAAAATTTATGTCAACTGGATAGGATGGATAATAAGTGTTGTATGAACGATTGAAAATTTGAACAAGATATATATATATATATAAATAAATAAATAAATACAGGGAGAGTGTGAACTAATAGTAGGAATTGAAAAAATAGCGGTACAAATCGAATTAAAAAAAAATAGTCGTGAGTGAATACGTCTAGGTTCCATTCCGTAGTCAGAGGATTCGGAATGGGTGACTTACACCACTCTGTCTTGAAACGTCTCAGTTTCATGTTCCCGCGGTTGTTTGTTGGACCGAAAAGCGAGAATAAATGCAACTATTATTAACATAAAACGATGATAGGCTACCGCATTAATACATTCTGAAAAGTGTGCTTTTCCCACGGCGTATCACTTTCAAACATCTCCATGACTGTTTTACTCATTTTTGTCGTTTCGTTTAATCTACACATCAGATTCATGCATTATATACCCACTGGCGCGCTTCAGAATCAACCTTTTCAATCTATCATCGATTCATAAATGAGCAGTTAGTTCTGTGAAGCAAACCATGTTTTCCATTGTGTTGTGGGATGCTTCTGCTGTGAAGCATCTCAACACTCATAGCTAAATCCATTTATTAGCCTCCGACAGGCTATTTCTTTCAGGCAAAAAATAACGTTGCGTTACATAGACTATCCGTAAAACAAAGTATCCTATCCAAGTAGCCGCAATATCCTGGTACGGATCCTCTCTACTGCCATTTTTAAAGCTTCTGAGCATCGCGCTTTTTCAGTTTTTACAGTTTCCTATAGGTGGAAAAAAAGTACTTTTAAAAAAACTGTCATTAAAATACCTGCTATTTTGAAAAAAATATAAACAAATGATTTCTGATAAAGCAGGGAGTTATTATAAACTAGATTTAATTTTAAGTATCTATATGAATAGGACAAACAAATGAAGGCCTATGAATCATGAAATATCCGATTTCTTTTGGGTCGCGTGAACGACATCGCTTTTGACTGGGTTAGTCTATTATAGTCAAGTCCTATGCCTCCATTTCTCTAGATGCTGTTTAAGACTGGATCGTCCCTGTAGAATGCTTCAGCGGTTGAAGGTAACGTCCTTTTACATAAAATAAAAGCGTATGTTTTTAAGTTTAAAACTCAAATATGTTTTTATGTATTTATGTATCTATATATATACTAGAAAGGTAGCCCGTCAAAAATGACGGAAATTTAGATATAAAGATATATACAACTCATGTGCAAGAATATGAGTTTTATCGCTTGTTTCGCAGCGATAGATGAAAATAACACATTTTAAGAACGAAACACATTTATGAAAAACTGTGTACAGTAGAAGACCACTAATCTGCACAGTTTGGTTCCAAGTGTTATGCAGATTTGAGGCTTTTTGCAGTCATGTTTATTCAATCTTTGTTTACATTTTTTTAAAATTCATATGTTGGACAGTTTAGATTGTTAAGCCTTAAAAATAAATAAATTACACACTTGAAGTAAGGTAAAAACTATTAAATTATCGTATACGATTTCATGAAATGGTATTATATGTGTGTGCTTCACGATCTTGGTTACGACGTTGGCGAAATTGGCTGCAACTTGTCATAATCCTAATAGTGTGGGCCGCTATAAGAAAAAAGGTAACCAGTTTTTAGTAAAATTTCTGATATAAAGTAGTTTTCAAAAACTTGTGTAAAATTGCAGGCCGTTCTCATGTTATGTCTGTCCTAAGAATAATATTTCTAACACTGAAGAGTTTCCATGTATATGTGGAATTTAGAAAAGCTTCTCCAAAAGAAGGGTCCTAAAATGACATTGTAATTTCTCTAACTTCAAAGTTTAATCGGGCCCTGATGTTGTTTACTGTAATCTAATAAATACAGTTATTTTGAATATTACAACAGAATTAAACAGTTAAACTTATTTAACTTAAACTCGCTGTTACTTCCCGATGTTATTTTTTACTATTAACAAAGAAAATTATTTAAATATTTCAAATCATGCATTTATAATTCTTTTTCGTCTTTTATAACTAAATAATGAAAAAATATGCTTTTGTTCTGAGCTCATAAATATGACAATAAAATAATGTAACTAAGAGACATTGCAAAATTAAATCTTTGTGATTTCAAACCATAAACAAACGATACCGCCACAATTTTACCTACTATGACGTAATTAGAATATTGTCCATTGATTATTGGAGAACTTACTTTGGGAATGATTACCTCAATTATTTAATATTTTTTTACGGTTCACGATGTGTTTGTTTAGGTTTATAGAATGAGATATTAAGCTGTGAACGTAATTTCAATTGAAGTTATACAAGGATTTGTGTATTTTTAATCGAAATTAAAAACAATGCTTTGATCTCGAAATAAAAAGTTTTAGTTTGTATAATTGGTTATTTCTGTTAATTATTTATTTAGATACTTTTCCATTATAGCGCATTTTTTAAAAAAGCTTGGCGCAATTCGGTCATCAGAAAGTGAGATATGTTGCCAAAATATATAAACATCTATGAAAACAAATCTAATGAACTTTTATTTTTGTTTATATATGCAATTATATACATAAAAAATCGTTTCTAAATACATATAATATTTTTTATGTACAAATTACGGCACAGATTTCAGATATGAACCGGGATACCTAACTGGCGCCAAAATGGTGTTATTTTGCCTGCTATGGCAACCCGGGTATTGTTTTTTATTTATTAATAAATTGTTTATTTACTTTTGTTTTCTGTTTTTAATTATATAAACTGTTTGGGGCACAGATGTCATATACGCCCCATATTGGCGCGATTTTTTTTCCGATGCCAATTTGGCGAAAACATCAACAGCATAAACAACATCATCCGGGTTACCATATCAAGCAAAATAACGACACTTTGGCGCCAGTTAAGTACCCGTTTCATATAAGACATTGGCGTCAGAAACAAATCGCGCCAATGTGGGGCGTATATGACATCTGTGCCATGTTTTGTTCTATAGTTATTATTCAAACTTTTATTTATTTATAGTTATTTCCTTTTCAAAATGATAGCAAATAATTTAAAAATATATAAGTAACTGGTATTCGAAAGCGAGATTTCTGCCAAGTTGGTGCCAGAGAAAAATCACGCCAACCCCGATGCGCATTTGACATCTGTGTAAAAATTACATCTGTTTCTTTATAAAAATGGGTAAATAGCTTGGTACAGATGTCATATTCGCCCCATATTGGCGCGATTTTTTTTCTGTCGCCAATATTATATAGGCAACAGGTATTTAACTCGCTCCAAAGTGTCATTATTTTGCTTGATGGGGTAACCCGGATTATGTTGTTTATGCTGTTGATGTTTTCGCCAAATTGGCAACTGAAAAAAAATCGCGCCAAACGGGGCGAATATGACATCTGTACCAATAGCTTTTTTTACATAAAATAAATTGCATACATATGAAAAAAATTGCTTGCGAGTATGAAGCAGTTAAATAGGTTGTCAGAAAATACGTTGGCAAACTTCTTTCTCGCCAAGAAACTTTTCTCCGAAGTATTGTACATAGGCAATGATTGCTAGAAATGCATTTTTAATTATGATATGCGCTTTTATGTTTCACCACATTTATGCATACTATACTGTATGTATAAATGCTACAGTTCATATGCAGGGCTACACAAAAGAATTCGTAAGGGTTGCTGAGTGTGAGAGTAAATTGCTTAAAGTTGGTTTTTAAAGGAATTATGCATTTTTACGCTGAACTGCAGTTAGTTTACTAAGAAATGTTTGAAGAATATAGATAAAATGATATACAGGGTCACGCAAAGAATTGGATACATAACCGTCTATCGATGATACTATCTGGAAATGTTATTTCAGTAGTTTTAAGAGTAGTTTAAATTAAATTTTAGCTAAATAGTAGCATGTAATAACGATACTATTGGCTATAGACGGTAACTGCTGAAATCAATTTTTAAAATTTTTTATGCGTCTTTTAAAATGTTTACTTAGTTATCTTATATCCTTATTTTTCCCAAATAACGAAGTTTTGTTAAAGCATTCAGGATGTGTTGGAAAGTGTTTCATATTCTATGCTTAGCGCATGATTTTTCTTTCTTCTTTAGTCTTATTTTGCATTTATTTTATTCTTAATTTTTTAGTCTTATACTGCTTTATAGAAACTTTGGCACAGTTGTCATATACACACAGTTGTCATATATTGGCGCGATTTTTTTCCGACGCCAATTTGGCGAAAACATCAACATCTTAAACAACAACATCCGGGTTACCATATAAAGCAAAATAACGACACTTTGGCGCCAGTTAAGTACCCGGATGACATCTGTGCCGAAACTTTAATATTTAATGTTTAAACTCGCTCCACCCCTCTTGCATATAGTACAAACTATAACACAGATAGCGCAAAATAATAGACCGTTTGGTACTTTCCACTGTAGGGGTTTGGCGTTTTTTTAAAAAAAAGCTTGGGCATCAGAAAGTGAGATTTGGGTAATTTTCCGTTATACGGATACCATTGTCGCCAAGCGTAATAGGTGGCGCAAAATGAAAATCACGTGAATTGAAGCATTTGAAAAATAAAAGAAAAAACATTGTCGATACTAAAGTGAGCCTTTAAAAAATATAACATTTGAAAATTCCGGACTTTACGAACTATTTCATCAAATCACAAATATATACTTAAAATAAGTGAACAAATAACTGTTATAAAATAAAGCAATAAAAAAAAACTCATATGAAACTGCTGGCATAAAATTAAAAATATCTTTTAGCATTTTGAAATAATTGGCGCATTAGCATATACTTTTGCATGTTGTCCGTATAACGGAAAAATATCGAGATTTGTTGTCAAATCATATAAACAGCTATGAAAACAAACTTGATGAGCGTTTTTGATGTTTTATATGTTTATTTTATATGTGCATTATTGATGTTTTTATGTACAAATTACATCTGTTTCTGTATAAAATTAGAGAAACGACTTTTTTATGTTAAATAAATCGTATAGACATCGAAAAAAAATGCGTGTGTATAAAATGAAACAGTGGATAGGTTCACGGAAAATATGTTGCCAAATTTCCTTTTTCGACAATGCACCTCTACTGGAAAAGTACCTAAAACACATTAAAATTGCACAGTTAGGAGCTCACACAGTACAGCGTCGTCTATTGGCGGTGTAAAGAATTGAACTTCTATGTTTTCAGATGATGGGGGAAGAAGTCTTCCTAAAGAAAAACTGAATACACCCAGGTGCATAGAAAGACTAGTAGACATTTTTCTCACGCTCTAGGACATTGTAAGTGATGATGGATTAGCACTTAGGACGTAGCACGCCCTGATAAAGGATATGAGATACATCTAAGGGTTCGGAGTATAGACCACCCTGTTTAGGTCTCGCAAAGGAATTCGCTAATGCCTAAAGGCATTGACAGAGATGGATGTTGAGAGTTTTCTCACGGTGTCCGAGAGAGTGACCATTTTTGTTCGGAGGAAAAGAGAGGAGGGGAGCAGTTTGGATTCGGAAACTGGGGTGTGCGTTTGGCTCGCACGAACGAGGGAAAAAGAGATTTTTTCCCGGGCTGAAAGCACGAGAGGTGTCGAGTAAAATTGAGCGAAGCGCTCGGAACTTGTATAGGACGGCGGGAGACCTTCCTGTAAAAGCCATCCGACCAACGAACTTGCTGCTGAATGAGAAGTTCTAGAGTGAACTAATTTCCAAATTTGAAGCTACAAGGACTCAGTGTTTTATATAATCATATAAGTCAACAACCTACGCATTTAATTTATTATTTTTGTTGTGTTCTATATATTCAAGATTTCAAAATAAAACTTTTGATTATTTTGCATGGTAGAGAGAATTATTCCTCACAGCTACCGTTCAATTAGATTGATCGAGGAGTAAGTTCTTAACAGCGGTTATTTTATTAGTAGCATCGGGAGGAAGATGTAAAGATGTACTTTAAATTCTCACTCATAGATTTTGAAAAAATATCTTAAAAGGGCGGAGTTTAAATTAAATTTCGGTGACCTCCTTTATGAAAGATTAATGGTTTTAAATGGGAATTTCGCCAAATTAGCCAGCTATCACCAAGTTGGATAACATTTGGCGCTACTCTGGTAACCCTACATTAGTATTTTTCAACTATTACTCATTTCAATGACGCGGTCCTACCGGAATTGTGAGGGACACACAGAGACTTGGATTTTATATAAATAGATTGTTTTTAATCGAGAGCGACACTCTATTCGGAATTCCTGCTTGTTTATTTTATTTTTTCATTTTTTTAAAGTCTGGGAAATAACAACATGGGTCCAATGAAAGAAACGAGCACTTCAAAAATAAATTAAAGTGAGTCATTGTAATTTATTTTTAAAGTGACTTGGAAGCAATTCTATCTTCTTTTAGCTCAGGAATGGAAAACTAGCATGCTGTGGCCATCCCAAAACTCTCTTCTCTCTCAATCACGTCCATTCAATCATTTAAATAGTACAAGAAATCACATCCACTGAGCACCTAGTCACAGGAAAGTAGATCTGAACTTGAAGTTGGATCAAAATTCGTGCATTACTTCTGGAGAGGGAGCTAGAGCGGAAATTCTGAAAAATGCAGCCTAGCAGCGCCCCCTGCTGAGCGATGGACACCCAAAACGAATCAGCACCCCATTTCTATCCGGGACTCACTGAATATCCAATTTTATCCCATTCCGTTCTGGAGAGCCCACACAATGGGTGTCACAGACAGACATTTTGTAAAAACCAGTTTTGGGGGATCTCTGACCCTTAAAACGTGTCCATCCACGGAATTCGAAAATGTTCACGAATCCAGTACTTTCTTCTTGTTAAGATAGAAGAAATGTAATTTGATTAATGTTTAAAAATTTATTTATTCTTTTGTTGTTTGAAATAAAAATTTTGCCAATTTGTATAATTTGACGAGTACTTTGGCAATTTATATAATTTGGCGAATAGTTTGGCAATTTATATAATTTGGCTAAATGGGTTGAATGAATAATCAAATAGTACCCTTAAAACATTTCCAGCCGGTGAAGCCATGTAAAATTAAATAACTACTGCAACACGCAATTTGTATATATTATATACGCTTAAAGATAAAAAATAATACGCTAATCCTTCGTTTAAGTTTAAATTCATTGAGTTTTAGGCATTTAAACATTTAACAAGCAATTTTCGGTACTTGTTAGTTATCCCGTCGACCCAATTACTGTTGCCGAATTGTAAGATTAAATGCCAATAATAGTGGATCGTAAATGTCACATTCACTTGACAACACGGATTTACGTCATCAAATTATTTTTATTTCGACGTTTTATTTGTATTTTTATTAGTGTTATACTAATTTATTTGTTTTTTCGTTACTTAAAATAAAAATTATGTGAATTTGTATAATTTGGCGAGTGGTTTGGCGATTTATATAATTTGGCGAAATGGGTCGACGGGATAACTAACAAGTACCTAATTTTCAAATGCATTTAAATATCTTGCATTTGGGATGGAAATGTGTTGGCTAGCCAAATAGCGTGGAACGTTCGTCTTTTTTGCGCCAAATACTCGAATATATATAGATTTTTTTCAGATTTTTACTGGGATTGCGCCGCCCAATTTGACCGATGTTTTACTACATACATGAGTAGTTTTAAAAGTATTTTTCTTTTCAAAATAATTTGAGTATGGTCTTTAAAGAGACCTTCCTTGTGGTAACAATTTTGTTTTTGTTTTGTTCTTTTTTATTTCTAACTCTTCCATCATGTGACTTACAGACGAAACTAGCAGATGTAATTGTAAAAATGATGGTACTTATGATTTACATGTTATATGTTTATTTGTGATTTTTGAGTTCACTTTTGTCGCCAAACAATTTGATTTTAAGCCAAAAAGATGTAAGCGTGAATTGAGTTCAAGCGATGTTTACAAGAAAGGTGATTTTGCAAGTGTACGAAAGCATTTTTTGAGTATTTTTTTAAAATTCAAATGTACAATATATAAATAGCAATTAATGTTTTAAAAATGGAGTCAGATATTTTAATTTTAGTATAAATGTCTCCCACACATGCACATACATACTGTAAAATAATTTAATTTTAGACATTTATAAAAAATTTCTCATACTTTACTGCGAAAGCATGTCGGTTTGTTTTTCCCAAATTTGTGACTTTTATAACCTCGAAGCCAGATTAGCTAATATTGTCCATTCTTTTTTAAATAAAAAAACATATCGCCAATTTCTCTTATACAAACGTTCAATGCTTGCAATGTTAGGTAGTAAAGATTATTCTTAAGAAAATGTAAGCAATTATGCGTTATTTCTATCACGAAAAAAGACATTTTGCAATAAAAATTGCTTTCTGAAATCACTTTTCGATATTCCATTCCATTCGTCATTTATTTATATTTTTTTTTCGTATCTTCCCTTCTTTTAGAAATGTTATAAAAAGATATTGGATGAATCTTCCATAATCAGCCACCTTACAATTGGCGAATTTACTATATAGTGTTAGAAGATTCGTTTATATTTGAAAGGAACCGTGGACGGTAAATCCGATTTCAGAAGATTACTCGAAATTTGTACTTTTAGTAATTAGCGATTGGTAAATTTATGATTTTTTAGTATGAAGCAAACGGACAAAAGAAGATTTACTAATAGATAGTTTTCATGTGCAGTTATTTTACTTTCATTAAAAAAGCATTAATTTGAATGTACAAAAAAAGTTTTTCAAATGCCAAAGGTGGTCAATGGAACAATATTTGTTCATTTAGCCTAGGTTTTTTAAAAAAAGTACCTCAAATTCAATTAAAATTCCAATCATTATAAAATTTTGGCTGATGCACAGCAGCTGATCGTAGTGACAAATT
This sequence comes from Maratus speciosus, assembly GCA_963932465.1. Taxonomy (NCBI): domain Eukaryota; kingdom Metazoa; phylum Arthropoda; class Arachnida; order Araneae; family Salticidae; genus Maratus; species Maratus speciosus. The sequence goes on along the minus strand of CAWVRF010000002.1, from coordinate 1,717,342 downwards.
TTAGGTTTATTTTACTATCATTAAAAAATCATTACTTTGAATGTACAAAAAAAAAAAAAAAAAAAAAAAAGCAATTTAACAAATTACAACGACCATTTGGAAAATGATTTTTTCAAAGACTAAAATTTAAGACATAAAAAATCGCACGAAGTTGATCATACATTACGTACGCCATGAATTAAACATTAATAGCGTTATGGTGTTATTACACAAGGAGTCAAAGTCGCTTGAAATTCCAGGCGTCTCCATGCTATTCCTATGGATCCAGGGGAGTCGCTTCGAAAGCAAGCAACTTTTTTCTGTCGGGGCGTCTTTGACGCCTGAAACGAAACGAGTCGCCAGTAACAGCCAGTCAAATGCTTGGAAATCTGACGATGGAAAAATCTTTTCCCGAACTGCCAATGAAATGTTTTTAAAACGAAAAAGATGGCTTTCAAAAGCGGGAAATCAGAAGAGTCGCAGGCGATTTTTCTCGTTTAGAATTTTTACGTGTAATAACACGTACAAATTCCAAGCGACAAAAATTGCCTGCGACTCGTACGTATTATCCACCTGAAACTTACGGATTATCCAAGCATTTCATTGGCTGTTCGGGAAAAGGCTTTTCCATCGTCAGATTTCCAAGAAATCTGACGATACATTTTAAATGAAATTTCATTCTTAAACTTCTAAACATCCGCCAATATTACTTTTTACACTGTCAGATAGAGAAAAAAATGTACTTTTAAATGCAATTTGTTTGAAAGCTGTATCTCAATTTGTTTCTGAGTTATTAATTTTTTTTTTCTAGTTTTTATTACTTTTTTGTCATAGTGGCAACAGAAGGTATCCATCGTTGTTGAAAGTAAAGGGGGATACAGGTTACTGTATAGACCCATCAGAAGACGAATAAAATGCGGATTAAACCAATAAAAACCTTCAGATATGCTTTTGATTTCCTACCCTGACAGAGAACAATAACCATTTTTTTAAATGGTTGAAAAAAAAAAAACTTTCAAATGCCAAAGGTGGCCAATGGAACAATATTTGTTCATTTACTCTAGGTTTAAAAAAAAAAGTACCTCAGTTTCAAATAAAATTTCAATCATTATAAGGAAATTTTGGCTGATGCACAGCCCGAGCAGCTGATCATAGTCACAAATTAACGTTTTTAGATTTATTTAGGCAACAAACTGATGAATAATGACGTCTTGAAAATAAAAGCATGCTTATTTCTCCGTCTTATTACGGCCCCACCTGTGGCCGAGAGGTTATTCTCTCGAAGCTGGTAGACGGGAGGTGCTGGGTTCGAACCCAATCGCGCCCGTCGGCCTAATCGTTCGGAGTTTTCGTGGTTTTCTTCGAACCATGGATTTCCATGCTTAAATACGGGTTGGGTTCCCTTAGAAAGACACCACGGAGGGCACTCCCCCTTGGGCCTATTTACTTCCCATGCGTAGATAATCGGCCGTCAAAAAACAACCAACCGTCTTATTACGCTCATTAGAGAAATGCGAAAAAAATCTTCGGTTTGCCAAAAAGATCACTACTAAAAATTTTGCATAACTAACTTTACTTATCATTTGCAAAGAGTTTTGATAGTGAAAGATCTAAAAATCAATCAACAGCAATTTGACATTATTTAATGGAATGGAGTTTGGAGCGTAATTAACCCTGTTTTGTAGCTAACTCTGGTACATTTTTAGCCATACCGTTACGAACATTTCTAACGTTGCACATCAAACTTGGTTGTGGATCCGATTACGGATGATTGGGAAGATTTTATTGAATGAAAACTTGAGGTTTAGTTTTCTATTTGAATGAGTTATCGAGGTTATTTTCCTAGGTTAATAGTTGCATGATTAAAACTGGTATGTAAAAAGAAACGGCAGTTACAATGACATTATTTTTATTTCATTCACACAATTCCGCTTTAAATATCCACTTTTACATGATTCACATATTTTAAAATATAAAAGTTAAATACTGTTTGGTTGTATTTACTACTGGAAATCGAAGATAAGAATTTGTAGAGAAAACCTGCCAAAAGAAGACGTATATTACCAAATATAATGTAACGTAGAGAGAGATTGTATTTATGTTATCAGATCAGCACACAGTACCAAGCGGAGACACCCGGAGTAAAAGACGTAACAAACGAAAGTGAATAATCCGAACATTCTTTAAATTAAATGGTCGATCTCTGCAGTCATTGTAATTCTCTCTTTTTTAGTAGTGTGGTGATAGGATCGTAATGGCCGCATTTCCCTCCCAAACTCTACATGATGTACTAAAGAGTTGCTTCTGAATTGTCCGTATTTTTTCTAACGCATCAGATAATATAATAGCGCAATGGCGTCCGATGCGTATTCAGAAAATGCGGAAGGATCTTCCAGGTGAAGGTACATATTAATTTAAAATACAGGGTCGAATTTTCCATTTCGTTTGATTGAAGGTTTATTTGAAAATTTGGTCCAGCGCAGCGGGCTCAGCCTGCTAGTATTTATAGTCAAAGTATCAATAGTCAAAGTTTCGGGAAAAATTACTTTGAATTACTTTTATTGAAACAATTTTATACAAGCAGCTCTACACTTAAAAATCAGCTTCAGGGACACGGGCGAAATGCATTTCGTGGTATATTTGGACCCCCAACATCGTCCAAAACTTATTTATCTCGTTAATATTGTTATACAGTCATGCAATGGGATGTTTTCCAACATAAGAAATAATAATAAAAAAAGAATATGTACCAGAATAAAAATTATTATTCAGGGACTTCAAAGTCAAAATTTTGTGAGAATGGCTCACATGTAAGGTGATCAGAATCCTTGATTATTACCATCAGGCATTTTTTTTACGAAATGTCCATATTAATTGAGGGATAAATTACGCAATTCTCGATTAAATTACACAAAAATTTTTGTTTTAAAAAACCGGTGATAAAAGAATAAAAATTGTGTAAAATACGCTCGTCGCGAATGTTTTAAGGGTGTCTATGCCTCTTATATGGCAGCATTGGCCCGCTAAGTGTTACATTTATTCAAATCAACTCCTTTAATCCCTTAACCCTTAAATGCGCGATTTTTTATTTTGTTTCCAAAAAATTAAATATGATTCTCTGAAAGGTGTATTACACAGGAAAAATAATGAAAAAAATTAGAGATACATTTTTCATATAATACACCAATCTTTTCTTCTGTTGCACATCTGAAATATAAGTAAAAACTATTGTCGTGTGGCTGTTTTACGCTAAAATAATGCAAATGAGTATCATAATTGCAGTACTTTAATAAGTATGTATCAAATACCCTATTTTGTATAATTATTTATTTTACAAAACTTAACCTTTAACCCTTTAATTCCCATGATAGGATACGTCCTAAAAATTACGTAGTTCAGAGAATCTGACTTTACACCAGAGAGTTTCAATGATTAATTTTGCTTTATTTAAATACGGAATGTCTGTTTTTAGGGTTTCGTTCATCTGACGAAACTCTATTCGTCTCACTCCTTTGTCTATCTGTCTATCTGTCTGCCTGCCTGTCTGTCTGTCCATCTGTCACAGAGCCCGTTCTCAGAAACTATACATGCTAGAGACTTGAAATTTTGGGTACTCATAGCTGAACACCTCACATCAAACGACAAATCATAAAATTTTGAAAAAGTCGGTAATTAACCGAATTATGGGCTAATTAACTTCTAAAATTAACCAATTAACCTTTTTAACGCAGGTACAAATGCACTTTCTCCAAATCGTCGGAGTTTCTCCTTAGGTTTGCCAGTAAAATCAGCGGATGCACGGTTACCACGGAGGAAATTGAGCCGAAGAATTAAGTGGACATTTTAATTCGAAATACCATCTCAGAAAGTATTGTTTCGAGAAATTTGTAAAAGATATAAACAGACGCGGAAAAAAATCTACTTTATTTTGGTATAAAGTTGATATTTCTGCGATGTGTGTAAGTGAAAATATCCACCAAAAATCCATCGATAAAAAATCAATTTATTTATTTGGGAAGACAAGGAAAAGAGATTTCATTTTCGCGCGAAGAAGGTATCAGACATGACAGAGCTTGCGGTTTTCTGTAATAGAATATTTTAATACAAAATTTTAACTTTTTCAATATTAAATTTTTTTATTTAATTTTCTGGCATCCGGATGCGAAATTGTTTGCCGATATCATACTCCAGTTCAAACTCCTAGCTTAATTACAAGCTGAAATATTAATAATTATTTAATTAATCGGTTTCATTTCTAACAAAAGCGTAGATTAAAATGAAGGCATGTATTTTTTTAACCACGAAATAATTTAAATTAGGAAATCTAGCAATTTGCGTGAGGTTTTTGAACAGCGCTATGAGACAAGTATAACTTATTCATTATCAGAAAGTTTACAAGTATTCATACCACTATTTTCGAATAGTAATTTCAGCAATTATCTTAAATTCTTGGTTAAGACCGCCACCCCCTCGACTAGCATATCTCCTAATAGGCTGTTTAACGGAGTTACGTTCAGATACAGTTTTGTTAAGAATAGAGTGCGTGGTGGAATGTGGAACTAACAGACCGCGATTTCATTTAAAATAGGAAATCTAACAAACCGATCTGTTTGAAACTTTAAGCTAGTTTATAACACATAAGAAAAAGATTATAAAAATGGCACGTGAAATTTCGGGCAGGTAGGAGAGGGGGAGGGGCAAAATATTTCTCCTTTTTTTACCTTTTTGTTTCATACCGTTTCAGGTACATTATTTTGACGGAGTCCTCAGATACATGCTACTTATTAAATATAAATATGTCAAAAGTTAAATTACCAGTATTTCCGAACAGTAATTTCAGCAAACATCTTAAATTCTTGCTGAAGACCGCCACCCCCTCGAGTAACATATCTACTGATAGATTGTGTAAAGGAGTTCCGTTCAGATACGCTTTTGTTAAGAATAGAGTGCGCTCCCTAGTGATGGAATGACGAACTAACAGACCGCGATTTCATTTAAAGTAGGAAATCTAACAATGCGATCTGTTTTAAACTTTAAGATACTTTATATACACATGATAAAAAAGTATAAAGAAGAATGGCGTGTCGTTTTTCGAGGGGGGGGGGGGGGTGAGGGAGTGGTGCGAGCAAAATTAGGAAATATAGCTGGACGATCTGTTTGAAACTTAAATATAGCTTATAAAACATAACAAAAATTTTAAACATCAGACCGCGTCAAAAATCATGGTGACTATTACCCCACTTCGCCCACCCAAGGGGGGCACTTTTCTAAGTTTGGCAGATTCCCGTCATGTGATACATCGTAGCATTTCGGGCGGGGGGCACGAACAAAATTAGAAAATATAACAAGGCGAATCTGTTTGAAGCTTTACGATAGTTTAGGAAGGGTTTGTCAAAATTTAGAAAGTGTTCCATGGCGATAAATGTACTTGACGTTTTGAAAGGAATATTAAACGAAACCCTTTGTGCGATCTATGATCACACTTACCCGCTTGTATCGGATAAAATACTCCAAAATTTCTATTAAGTGCAGTTTTGATACAAATCGAGGGGAGCTTGAGAGGACATTGGGTCAGAAAAATATCAGAATTTCGAATGGATAAGTTATAAACTGAGTCAAAAGACACCAGACAGTCCTAAATAAGATAGCCGTTTTATAGTACTCGTCAGGACCGGTCTTAGGAGGTGTGAGGCCTGATTGGGAAACCTTTTTTCAGGGTGCGTTCAGGTACTACTTATTTTTTGGCCACTTGCGAATAGTAATTTTCATCTCATTTAAGTCTTCATCAAATCTTACTATTTGGAAATAGTAGTATTCAAAGCGGAGCCCCTCTACGCATGTTGTGGTTCCCAGACAACCTAAACCCATGCTCGTCGAAAGCCTAAATCAAACCGGAAGACATACCGACAAACCAGAAACAGGTTCTTAAAGCTGAAACGTTCTTCTCATCGATGGTGCAATCGGTTTTTAAAAATATGAATTTTAACCCTTGCAAATACATCGGCGGACGCAGGTCGCTTCGCGCCTCACGGAGACGATATTTTTTCTACGCAAAAAGTAACTGAACATTCGTATTTTAACACAATCCTTAAGATAAGCATCTCAATAGACCCGATTGACATCGCCTACAAAATTTTTGAAACGTTCGGGCGAGTAAGAAATGTCTTTTACAAAATAAGATGTGTGAAAATGTCGACGAAATCAGTAAAAGTGTTTCGTCGCGGTTTCGCTCGCTTTCGGTACGCATCGACCCCAACAATCAAATGGCGCAGAAAACAAGACTCGTCGGTTGACCATTGTGTTCTCCTGCACCCAAATGGATAAAAACAGGGAGCAGGAAAACAACGAGGTAAACCGACGAGTCCACCGCTCAAATCGGGTTTTCAGGTGTTTTCCACCCCGATAGGATTTGGCTGCGTCTTAATGTGCGAATCGAGTTTTAACTCATTCTGAAATTGTGCCGCCTCCCTGTCTATAAGAGTGATTTACACTTACTGCCGCCTCCCATTCTGAAAGATTAAAAGGAGACGTGACTCCGTTGAGAACACGTAAAGGAATTCTGGTATAAAACTATAGAGGAAAAACAAAAAATTTTATTTATTTGCTTCCTAAAAAATGGATCCTTTTGAACGAAAATGATTCTTTACGCCAGAAATGGCTCACTCAATTCTGCTGGATATAGTTTGACTTAATTTTACCATAATGGATTCTAATCTAAACCGACTCAAGATTGTTTATGCGTCTTCCTTAGGTTTGCTTGACCAGAGCTGGCTGACGGCTCGTCTCCCCAGCACCGAGTGCGACTATGACTGTTATTACGAACATAACGTGATGATAGGCTACTGAGTCCATGCGTTCTGAAAGAGCTATTTTCCCACGCCGTATACTTTCAAATATTTCTATGACATTTTCTTTTTTCTTTAAATGACTGTTATTTGTTTATTTCCACTTATTGAGGTTCCTAAAGCCGGTTTTCGACTGCCACGTTTCTTTCTTTCTTTCTTTAACGAAACTTTTCAATTTTCAAGAAATGTTGTTCTTTTATTTTTGCGTCCACTAGAAAACGAGATACCGGTTCATTTTTAATTTAGGAAAAAACAATCCTTTTCAGTTAAGAGAAATAAACAAATGAATTAAATTAAAAGTAACTCGATACCAGCGGGGAAGACCGCCCTTTAAATTAGCTTCGTGTTCAACTCCATTTAACAATAAATTGTCGCTGTTTTATTGCTATAAAGCATTTTATTTTAAAACAGTGTTCTTTACGGAAACAATCAATAACAAAACTACGTACAAATTTCTAAATTTAACATTATTTACATGTCTACAACAATCCTTCCAAAGTACATTTTTAGTGGGTCTTGGATGGATTGAATGAGACGTCTGCACGGACCGGAATTCCCAGGCCCAGGCCCGGCCCGAACAAAAGCTATGTTGTCCCGGCATGTTTACATTTTCACAGTTCTCGGCCCGGACCGTACAAAAACCAGTAAAAACAGTCCCGGCCCGAATCAATTTCTACAAAAAATTAAATTTTTTCTCGCCATACAATTAAGATTCTTTTAATGCACTAGGGGGCTTGGCCCCCTACGAGCTACGCTCTCCCTATAAACGGGTTTCTATTCATTTCTCTTTGATTGGGGAATTTTAAGGAAAAATCAGCTGCTGTTAAAAGATACTATGGCTGTTTTCCTCTTTGATTAAATAAAACCAATTAAACATTTCAAAATAAGCTAATATAAAATGAATTAAGTAAACAGAGTCTTTGTCTCCCGGTATTTTTTAACAAAGCGCAAAGAAAGTTCTTTTAAATAAGACATTTTAAGCGGGCTCTCATGTCAAGCACACAAGTCTATGTTTGTTGTTCAATAAATAAATAAATAAAGGGCATTTTAAATGGATCGTTTTTAATCTCACGCCATTTTCACCAAACTTTTATTTCTCTTTTTAATATTCACGTGACAATACTTTTGTTAGAAATGAAACATTATTTGCGCTGTCCCAACAAAAATAGTTGAAAAGATCATCTCGAAATATCATATAAATGTTATTTATTTTTAACATTTTAGTTAAAATAATGATAATTATTTTACTATAAACATAACATCTTTAAATACACAAAACATTTATTTAGACGATCACATCACAGCAACTACGAATACACATATCCAAACCATAATAACAACATAAAACTCATCGTCCAACATCTCACGTTTTTCGTCTGAATTAAAAAATTAAATTAAATACATGGAGTAAAGAAAAAAATGTCTATTGTCCAAGAGTTCATCTTCTGAAAAAAATAATTTAAATATTGTCATGCGACTTTACTTACAATAAATGTCTCGCGCAATTTTTAAATTTAAACTGTTTTGCAATATTATCTTTTGTTCATTTTACGTAATAAGTGTAATGTGACGTAAATGTGACGTAATTTCTCCTATTTAAGACTTCTAACGTATGTTAATGAATTTATTATTTTACAATATCTTTTCTCTGTTAAAATTCACGTGTAAATATAGTTTTTATGAAGTAATTTTCAATAAGCTCCTGCTTTTTATGCGTAATTATTTAATTCTAATTTGAAAGTTTTTTTTCTGTTTATAATAGTCACGTGTAAATAAATTTTTAATTTGAAGCAAACATTATTGTTTGCGCTGTTTATACAGTTGGCAACAGGTTAAATTAGTACAATTTTCTAAAATAAGTAAAAAATAACTCTCGAAATGCTGAAAATTTGAATTTAAAAAAGAAATAAAAGCTCAAAAAATGAGTCAAATTAAAAAAATAAATGCATTCTGCACACCGGGATATTATAACGTATAAAATGATTAAATTACGATGTATAGTTTTTGCTCCTATAAAACTTTTTTAATGGAACGACTTTGTCCAACTTTAGCATTAAATATCTCTTAAAGTAATTCTTCGATTTGAAAACTGTCTGCAACAGCGTGTTTATCAAACATTTCTCTATAATACCGCTGATTTTCATATTTTTGTATGCAATATTTTTCTTAATTAACGAGAAAGACCTCCGGTCACAAAAAATTCAAAACCGGCGGCTGCGGTGACAGCGTAAGTTACTTTTTTTTTAGAATAGAGAGATACTACATACATATTTATGGGTATATTTTAGATTACTATGTGTTCGCAAAACAGAAAACACACAATAGTAGCATTAATGATTACTTAAGGTCTTAGACGTTTCAAAATTCAAATAAGGATTCATTAAAAGATTAATGTAGTTTAGAATATGGGGTTAAAAACATGATAAGTTTTGAAGCTGTATAATAAAAGTAGATTTTTTGAAAATATTTCTCTTTCATTTTTTAAGGCTTTTCTCAAATCCAAAGGAGCTACATTCTGACACATTTCTGAATTAATTTTTTTTTTCGGAAACGCGTAAGATTGGCAGGTATTGTTATTCAGAAACTATGTAAATGGCGGTTTATATATATATATATATATGTGTGTGTGTGTGTGTAATAATAAAAATTTTCGCCTCTTTTTCTTAGTAAAACTATTTCAAATTCTTAATATTTTTCCTTTTTTACCTATCTTTAATAATATCTTAATATCTTTTGTCTTTTATTTCATGCATTTAAAGTTGCGTATTCTTTTATTATTCTAAAAAACCTTAAACCATTCGCCTAATCTTATAAAACCCATTAAATTACTTTTTCAATTTATTCTAAAACTAAATTCTCTTTCTTTCGAATGTTTTAATATCATTTATTCTTTCGTGTTCTATACCCACAATTCCATGCGTCCGCCAGCGCTATTTGCGCTTTTATTCTGACGCCGTATAAAGAGTTCTTTATCGACGTCATCCTTTCCCATCGAATCGTAATTTGTTCTATGTCCCATCCTCCCCCACCTCTCTTCTAGATTGGTCTTTTACTGTTCTGTAACCGTCCGCGCGTTGTTGTTCGGGGTACAAATATCGTTACATCGGCGATGGAGAGAAGATTTTTACGTCTTTCTGGTTGTCTAATTAAGCTGCGTCGCTTGGAGTGAACGCTCGAATGTGTAGATCCCATTCTTATAACATCTAAAGTCTTATGAAGTGATGATCGATTTTTGTGAGTGGATGGAATAACTACTGGAAGTGTTTTTGTCAATAAAACCAGTTTAAAAAGTGACGATGACTCTCTATATTCATTACGTAAGGGAAATTATCAATGTGTTTCGAGCCTGTCTTTCTCGCCAACCTGACTGCAATCCGGTATTTTCAATATAACGGATGGATGGTTTTGATTGCTCTACTACATTTATGTCGAGGTGTACTGGTGTCGCCTAAATATCTGAAAGTCGGTAGCAAAATGCTACATAAGTCGACAGGATGATCACTTGCTTTACTAAAGTAATGATTTGTAGAGAAACTCATCGAAACTTCAGAATGTCAGAAATGTTCTGACAATGCAATGAGAATTATTATCATCGACTATCAATAAGTATGATTATGATGAGAGATGTTTTCATGAACGAATGTCAGTAAAACTCTGACAGCGGAATATCACTAAGTTTCAACGACTTAATAGAATGATTAAAACTTCCTGATATCTCCAAGTGGCGGAAATAGGTCTCACATTAATTTGAATGCACGATTTTTCTTTTTAAATAAAATTCTAGCTCTCCGGCCAGAAGTCATGTTGAGAAAAAAACACCTTTCTGTGGGTGAGAATATATTATTTATTATAGTATTTTAGTAGATTTCTATTTATTTACAATATTGTTATTATTATTATCGTTGTTAGAAAATGAATTATACTTTAGTTGTTGTTATTATTTATTGAATATATATATATATATATACATATATATTTACATTGTTTATTTAGTTTAAAGTTATATATTTTTTAATTATGTTTATACTATTGCATTTTTTTATAAATGAGTTTTGAAAAAATGTCTGAGCTTCTCACTGAAAAATTTATTAGTGTTTATGTTCCAAGTTTTTCTGAATTTGCAGCTTTAAAGTTAAATGACTTAAATGAATTTGAGCAATATTTTCATAAAAAGGTAAATATGAAGCTAAATTAACAAATTATAGTTTTGTTTGATAGAACTTCTGGTTGCAGTTGATGTTAATTCCCGGTTTCTTATAATTTACATAATTCAGTAAGAAAAGATGGAATTAGCAAAACTTGTGCTAGAATTTTGTCAGATAAATTATAATTTAAATTTAATTAAATTTTGTAAATTAAAGTAAAAGATAGCATGCAATTAACATTTTTGAAAAATTTTATGAATTATAAAAGAATTAGTCTAACTTAAAAAAAATTATAACCATGATGTTTAAGTGTCTATGTTTTTATTGAATAAAATTTCTGGTTAAGGTTGGTTTATCCCCAATTTCTTATAATTCAAATAAATTCAGTGAGAAAAGATGGGATTGAGTGAACCTTTTACTGGGATTTTGATAATTAAAATATAATTAAAAAAATTGATTAAATATAGTAAAGTGACCTTGTTTCACCATGTTTTGATAAAATTTCTAATGCTAAGATCTATTGCACCTACTCAAGTTTAATAACTTTTCTTGATGATTGATGATATCTGATGATAAATATGCAAAAATGTTCTTGTCTTAAAAACAAGCTTGGGTTTCTTGAATGTTTTTGTTGAGGAATTGTTGTGTTGTGTTTAAAGTTTACTACTCCAAAGTTTAACCTGAAAAGAGAATTATTTAGCATTTTATTTTGTTCTTGAAAAATATTTTATTGTTTTTAAATTTAAGTTTTGCACTAGAAAGTATATAATTATAAATTATTCTTAAGGGCCACTAAAAACTTGTCCCATATCGAATCCTTAATAAATTATCTGATGTTAACTTTGAGATAGATAGGAAAATTCAAAACCGAAATACGGAGATTGTCCATGTAGCTAAATTACGAAAATATTATTCTCCAGATCAATTAAAGTTATCCCATGAAAAACCCCAGCAAACTAATGTTAAATCCATAGCCGCGTCTTAAAATTATAATAATAAGTAATTTAACTAAACTAAATAAATACATTTATAGGTTAGTAAGCAATTATTTTCTATATAACAGTGTGTTCTTGAATCGCGCGACAGGAATATTACGGCTGAGATTTTTTTACTTGAGTTAACTATTTATGCTGGCGTAAATTGGTTGATTTAGGTTGAGAATTTCTTGTAACGAAATTAATTGAATTAATAACTTAAACTAAATTAACTAAATAAATAAAATTAACTGGATTAGAATTAAATTTAAATTGAATTTGATTCTAGGATTAAAGTTAATTACTATAATTCAATAATCTGGATCTTTTATCAACCTTTCTTAAGTATGCTACAAAGTTTCATTTTCATTCAGCAACTATAGCTTCTTGTTTGATTGAAAACAAGATCATTGCACATGCTGAATTGATAGTTATTTCACAACATTTCTTATTTATTTTTGTTACTTTATGTTATGCCTAATATTTGATTATATTGTCATACCTCATTCGCTGTGATATGGATGAGATATCAATTAGATACTTTAAGGATTAGTTAAAGAAATTTATTTGATACTTGTGAATACTATTGACTGTGTTGTTGAATATAGTTGTTATTATTATTTATTATACTATTGCATTATTGATATTGAGAGAAAAAGATCATAATGAATATTGATTACTATAATAAGTGAGATGATAATACTTAGCATGGGAGACTTACTTGAGAAAGTATTTATGCTATGAGTTGTGATAATCCGATTAGTATGAATTTCAATTACTCATTGTAAGTTGGTCCTAGAAATTGATATTATAAGATATATTATTAGATAATTATTATGCTTATTATTAGATAATTGGAAGATAATTACCGTGTAACTAATTAATGGACAGAATATGAAAAAAAAAATCTTATGAAGTTTTAGATTTAAGAGTTTTTGTTAGTTTATGAGAATATCTGATTTAAATGGTATTAATTGTTATGAGTTAGAGAGTTTATTAATTATGCGTAATTAATTTATGAGTTAGAAATTTTAGATTATTAAAAATTGTTCAACTTAGAGGAATTCCAAAGAAGTTTCTGAAAAACCTATGATGACTGTAATAGGTAAATACCATGTGGTAAATAGTAAATAATAACAAATAGTAAAAGGGTACCCGCAAAGAGATGGATCATCAATACTATGGGGGTGAGACTCCATACATAACTCACAACTCACTTTTAGGACGAGCACTGACATTTATTGGGACGAACACACAAATAAAAAATACAGATATAAACACTCTTCTCGTTCTTTAATTAGCTAAAAGTCTATAATTCAGGACGTCGTCGAATATATTTCTGAGTTTTTCTTACGTCGTGTAAATATTCAATCTTATTTCATCGAAATATGTTCTGTTCTTTATTAAAAAAAGCCTTCCGTCGTCGAACTCATTTCGTTCTCTTTACCTCTTCTGCATTTTCACTTCACACAGCTTCGTTAAGGCTCGTTTCCTTTTTAATCTCGAAGCGGAAAATACGGGGACACACAGTCTAATGCAGGTGTTGCTTGCGAAATCTCCACAATACCATCTATGTATGTGTGTCAATACACTTCAAAGATACTGTAAATAGGTCTATTTAAAAAATTTTGTTATTATTATTGCTATTATGAATTTTATTATTATTTATTTATTGTAATATATTAATTTCATTTATTGAACAAAAAAATGAACTTAGATTGGAAAAACTGAGTTGCTAATGTAAGGATAAGTAGATTCAAATGAACATTATTACGAATCTAATTTTGAACTTATATTTTGAAGATATTTTTCAGAATTCCATTAGCACACTTATATTATAAAATGCCTCGTTCAAGTCTTTACAACTGAATTCATGAATGCTTTGCACATTAATATGAGCCATGAATGGCCGTAAATTTATTATGTAAATAACAAAACTATGTTAAAAAATTATTCTCAATATTTATAGTAACTTTTTATTTTACATCTTTGTAATTTGTAAACAAGATTAATATCTTGTTATTGTATTTAATTAACAATTCCAGTAGTTCGCGTTCTAAGTTTTAAATTAATGTAGCATTAAGATTTAAAAAAACGTTAAATCTTCAGGGTTTACTCCAAGTGGCGAAATTGTAACCCAAGCCTATGTAACATTTCCTTTCTATGAACTTGTGGGTCTTAGGACCTACCAGTTCATCCAGTCTTTTTGAGTGGGGGGATATGTAATAATAAAAATTTTCGCCTCTTTTTCTTAGTAAAACTATTTCAGATTCTTAATATTTTTCCTTTTTTACCTATCTTTAATAATATCTTAATATCTTTTGTCTTTTATTTTATGCATTTAAAGTTGCGTATTCTTTTATTATTCTAAAAAACCTTAATCCATTCGCCTAATCTTATAAAACCCATTAAATTACTTTTCATTTTATTCTAATGTTTTATTCTAATTTTATTCTTTCGAATGTTTTAATATCATTTATTCTTTCGTGTTCTATACCCACAATTCCATGCGTCCGCCAGAGCTATTTGCGCTTTTATTCTGACGCCGTATATAGAGTTCTTTATCGACGTCATCTTTTCCCATCGAATCGTAATTTGTTCTATGTCCCATCCTCCCCCACCTCTCTTCTAGATTGGTCTTTTACTGTTCTGTAACCGTCCGCGCGTTGTTGTTCGGGGTACAAATATCGTTACATCGGCGATGGAGAGAAGATTTTTACGTTTTTCTGGTTGTCTAATTAAGCTGCGTCGCTTGGAGTGAACGCTCGAATGTGTAGATCCTATTCTTATAACATCTAAAGTCTTATGAAGTGATGATCGATTTTTGTGAGTGGATGGAATAACTACTGGAAGTGTTTTTGTCAATAAAACCAGTTTAAAAAGTGACGATGACTCTCTATATTCATTACGTAAGGGAAATTATCAATGTGTTTCGAGCCTATCTTTCGCGCCACCCTGACTGCAATCCGGTATTTTCAATATAACGGATGGATGGTTTTGATTGCTCTACTACATTTTATGTCGAGGTGTACTGGTGTAGCCTAAATATCTGAAAGTCGGTAG
Organism: Maratus speciosus; assembly: GCA_963932465.1. Taxonomy (NCBI): domain Eukaryota; kingdom Metazoa; phylum Arthropoda; class Arachnida; order Araneae; family Salticidae; genus Maratus; species Maratus speciosus. Next base: position 1,702,336 of record CAWVRF010000002.1, on the reverse strand, counting down.
CAAAATGCTACATATATATAAAAGCAATATAGCTTTGAGAAAATACTGCCAAAGTTAGCGTTTAGAATAGAATTTCCGGTAGAAATAGCACGGGAAAAGAGAAAAACCTACAGTCACGTGACAAGAATCTGTTATATCTCTGCAAGTAATTTATCAAAAAGGGAAAACGCTATTCGATTCCAAATTCCTTCAATAGTCAGGTCTTTCAATTTTATGTCTTTACAGTTAAAGATGAGTCGGAAGGTTTCGCATTGTTGAGCAGTGAATTTGAACCACCTTAAGGTATATTTCCAAAGATACTATTAACAGAAGTCTATAATCGCTATTAATCTATAATCTATTATAAAGTCTATTATCGCTAATCCTACACATCCCGAGAACGATTAAGACCAGTTCCGTCCCAGCATGACTGTATAGAAAAAAAAATTGCAAACCTGATCTCGGCCCGGTACGAGTCTGCGGATAAAATTAAATCCAGAATCAGACACCATGTAACTGTCCGATGCCAATCTCTACGATGGGCATGTTACATTTTTGCATTGATGTTGTCAAACTCGCATCGGCTCGTGACGCATATTTATACTTCTTCTCTCAAAAGTCATATTCATTGAAAATGGCCCCTATTTTATCGGTTTCGCCTAAGTTTTTTTATCGGCCCGGTTGAAAAAATTGTCCTAATTCTGCCGGGCCGTTTGAAAATTCGCCTTCATTTCGCCGGCCCAGGCCCGTGCAGACCTCAAGGTTGAATCGCAGCTCCTATTGGGAATTTCTAGAAAATTCCTTCCGATCTGGAAAGCTAATTTCTAAGCCAAATATCGCTCAATTTGGTGCCAAACATGTGTTTTGCCTTTGGTCATCTTGAAAGTCGATTTTCCCAACAAATGTCGCCCATATTTGGGCAAATTTGGCGAAAAGTTGCCAATTTTGCGACTTTGTTTACTGCCAACTGTTCAATAACTTAATGACTGTTTCAACTTTCATTCCCATTGATCTGTAGTGACCTAAAAATGACCCACTCATCGAATTTTTCTCGACTATCTGACCGAGCTCAAGGGTCTTCTCGTACCCCAAAATGGCAGGATACAAAATTGAGTCAAAATCGTTAGAACCATTTTTTTTTTTTAATAAAATCTCTATGGCAAAAGCAAAGGTTTATTGAAATCAACAAATAAGCCAGTCGTTATTTTGCAATGAGGTCCTGAAGAATTTTCGATATTGTTTAGTAAATGCAGCAAGATTCGATACTCTTGACAGTATTCTTGTATTTTTATTCTTTTTCTTTTTATAAGGTAAGTGTTCGAAAATTTTAAATTATAATTTCTTGTGCACAGCATTTTGGGCCCCCCTTTCAAGTGGGCCCTGTAGCATCTGCCTACTTAGGCACTGTGTTATGTAGGCGCATTCTATCTGAATGGCGTTAATTTTCAGATCACCAGACTCCGTTTTAGAGGTCTGCACGGCCCCGGGCTAGGCCCGAGGCCCGTACCCGGCGGAATGAAGGCGAATTTTCAAACGAGCCGGGCGGGCCGGCAGAATTAGGATAATTTTTTCAACGGGCCGGGCCGACAGACAAAATAAACGGTCCAGGCCGGCGAAAAGATTGAACGGACCTGCAGGGCCGGGCCTATCGGCCCGATATAAGAATTCAAGCGGAGCAGATAAAATACGTGCCATTTTCAATGAATATGATTTTCACGAGATCTATAAACGTACGTCAAGAGCCGATGCGAGTTTAACAACATCAATATAGAAATGTAACATGTCCGTCTAAGAGACCGGCATCGTACAGTTACAAGATGTCTCATTCCGAGTTTAATTTTTTTCAGCAGACTCGTGCTGGGACGGAACTGGTCTTAATCGATCTCAGGATGTGTAGGACAGTCATTATGTTTTATAGTATTAGTAGTGATAATGAACTTCTCTTAACAGTATCTTTGGAAATATACCTTAAGGTGGTTCTCATATTCACTGCTCAACAATGCGAAACTTTCTGACACATTTTTTGACTCATTTTTAACTATAAAGGCATAAAATTGACAGGCCTGACGATTGAAGGCATTTGGAAACGAATAGCTTTTTCCATATTTGACAAATTACTTACAGAGATAACAGAGATTCTTGCCACGTGCCTGTACGTTCTTCTCCTTTCCTGTGCTATCGCTTCCGGATATTCGATTCAAAACGCTAACTTTGGCAGTATTTTCAGAAAGATATATTGATTTAACTATGAAAAAAAAAACCGACATTTGCATAGCTTCTGAATAAGAATACCTGCCAATCTTACGCGTTTCCGAAAAGAGATGAATTCATAAATGTGTCGAAATGCAGCTCCTTTGGATTTGAGAAAAGCCTTAAAAATGACAAAAATATTTTCACAAATCTACTTTTTATTATACAGCTTCAAAAGTTATGTTTTTAATCTTTTATTCTGAACTACATTAATCTTTTAATGAATCGTTATTAGAAATTTGAAATGTATGTAGACACGATGGCTAAAACACTGTAAGTAATCGTTAATGTTTACTATTGTGTGTTTTCTGTTTTGCGATCATCATAGAAATCTAAAATATACTGTAAAATGTTCCCATAAATATGTATGTAGAAAAAGAATTAAAAGAATCTTAATTGTATGTTGAGAAAAAACGGATTTTTTTTGTAGAAATTGTGTTGGGCCGGACCTGTTTTCAGTGATTTTTGTACGGGCCGGGCCGAGAACTATAAAAATGCAAACGGGCCGGGCCGGTCTCGAGCCGAACTTTCAATTTGTACACCGGGCCGGGCCTGGAAATTCCGGCCCGTGCAGACCTCTACCCCGTTTTCAGTGTTTTTACGATGATGTCGGTACGTGTGTGAGCGTGTCCGACAGCCCACCCACCCACTATCCTTTTGTTTGAGCTCTCATTGGGCCATGACGTTACAGGCCTATCTGTCACTCAACCCACAACCCAGACATCGAATTGTCGCTGAAGAGGACAGACATCTAAAATGAGAAAACAATTAGTTGCATAACAAAGTTCATGAAAAAAAAAAGTGAAAAAAGTGTATTTTTAGTCTGGTAAAAGCATTTTTTTCAGTTTTCTTCAATGACCACTTAGCTAGAAGTAAAAGAAGCACTTAGCGGTTTTACAGTACACTGATGTCGGTTGGTACCTTTTTTCTTCTTAAAATGTATTCATTTTAAAGAAAAACTAGTTGGATGTGCCAATCCCAAAACTTTCTTCTACCTCATACATCTTAATATTTCAAAAAGTAGTTACACATGTTAAAACTTCAATATTACTAGTTCAATACTATACCAACTTTCATTTTCTTCTTAAATTTCTGCTTCAGACAATTAAACGGACTAAAAAGAAGTTAATCTATATCATGATATTTGTTAAAATTAATAGTTTTTCCTTATTCTGTTGTTATCAGCTGTTTGCGAACAGCCGGCTAAGCAGGAAGCGAGTTCCCGCCGCTGTGCGAGCCGCCGATGGACAATAGAATTACGAAAAATCAAGAAAAGTATACAAAAATCGCTATCACAGAGCCCCTTTACCGCGCAATATTTCCAAATTCAAGGACAAAAACATGCACAAAAAATTTGGTTCAATTGTATGCATAATTTTATACACTCTTCGATTGTACAATAAAGAAAATGGTACAGACATCGTAATTATAGCGCCCCCTTCCAGCGGAATTTTTCCAAATTCAGGGAAGGCCTTCATGCCATAACCAAAAAGAACACAAAAAATTTGGCTCAATTCTATGCATAACTTCATACACTTTTCGAAGGTACACTATTCAAAATGGCACAAAAATCGCTATTACAGCCCCCCCCCTACCGGCGAATTTTTTCCGAATTAAGGAAGGACCTGCCTGCCATAGCCAAGAACTTAAAATAAAAATTTGGTTCAATTCTATGCATAACTTCATACACTTTTCGATGGTACAATATGCAAAATCGCTATTACAGCGCCCCCTAGCGGCGAATTTTTTCCAAATTCAGGGAGGACCTGCTTGTCATAGCCATAAGCTTAAAATAAAAATTTGGTTCAATTCTACGCATAACTTCATACACTTTTGGATGGTAGAATATTCAAAATCACACAAAAAACGCTGTTACAGCGCCCCCTACCGGCGAATTTTTTCCAAATTCAGGGAGGGTCGACTTGCCATAGCCAAAAACTTAAAATAAAAATTTGGTTCAATTCTATGCATAACTTCATACACTTTTGGATGGTAGAATATTCAAAATCACACAAAAAACGCTGTTACAGCGCCCCATACCGGTGAATGTTCTCCAAATTCAGGGCGGATCTGCTTGCCAAAGCCAAAAACTTAAAATAAAAATTTGGTTCAATTCTATGCATAACTTCATACACTTTTGGATGGTAGAATATTCAAAATCACACAAAAAACGCTGTTACAGCGCCCCCCACAGGCGAATTTTTTCCAAATTCAGGGAGGATCGACTTGCCATAACCAAAAACTTAAAATAAAAATTTGGTTCAATTCTATGCATAACTTCATACACTTTTTGATGGTACAATGGCGACAGACACACGGACACACGGACAGACAGACATTTCCTATAAACATGTTTTTGGGGTTCTTTGACCCTTAAAACATGTAAATCCGTCGAAAACCGGAAGTCGAAAAAAATTTCGATTACAATACTTTCTTCTATTGAAGATAGAAAAAAGTAAAAATGGCACAAAAATCGCTATTACAGCGCCCCCTACAGGCGAATTATTCCAAATTAAGGAAGGACCTGCCTGTCGTAACCAAGAACTTTAAAAAAAATTTTTGGTTCAGTTCTACGCATAACTTCATACACTTTTGGATGGTGCGATATTCAAAATCGCACAAAAATCGCTATTACAGCTCCCCTTACCGGCTATTTTTTTCCAAATTCAGGTAGGACCTACTTGCTATAGCCAAATACTTAAAAAACATTTTGGTTCAATTCTATGTATAACTTCATATACTTTTCGATGGTACACTATTCAAAATCGCACAAAAATCGGTATTACAGCGTCCCCTACTGGCGAATTTTTTCCAAATTCAGGGAGGACCTGCTTGCCATAGCTAAAAACTTAAAATAAAAATTTGGTTCAATTCTATGCATAACTTCATACACTTTTTGATGGTACAATGGCGACAGACAGACGGACACACGGACATTTTTTATTAACATGTTTTTTGGGATCACTGACCCCTAAAACGTGTAAATCCGTCGAAAACCTAAAGTCGAAAAAAATTTCGATTACAATACTTTCTTCTATTGAAGGTAGAAGAAAGTAATGAAAGTGGCAAAAAGAAAAGGGGGGGGGGGAGTAGGACGTCCCATCATTCGAGTGTGACATGAGAAGTCAAAAAACACGAAATGAGCGTGACGTATTTAATGGATTGGAACTATCAAAATGGTATCGCTTATTTAAATCAAAAAGTAAGGGAAAAATGCCTTCGAGATAGCAGAAAGAGAAATAATGAAATTCAAGGTACTGGCTTTTTTATCAGTCAACTTCGTCTTGTTTTAAAAACACTATTTAAACAAAAATTTACAAATGAAGAGACGATCTTACCTTGAATTTGAGACAGTCGTCAGACAGTTTTTGTTTTCCTTCCCGCTTAACGATGCTATCGCTTTCTGATAATGTCGACAGAAAATTCTTTAATTTCGGTGAAAGGGGGATGATAAAAGCAAGTCGAACGTTACTCACTCACACACGATAAAACAGGGGTCCACAACCCTTCCATCGCGTCGGCCGCGGAGCTCGTTTGGCCGTGCAGGTGTTAGAGTAACGCACAAAAATCGCTATTACAGCGCCCCCTATCGGCGAATTTTTTCCAAATTCAGGGAGGACCTACCAGCCATATCCAAATACTTAAAATAAAAAATTGGTTCAATTCTATGCATAACTTCATACACTTTTTGATGGTACAATGGCGACAGAAGTAAGAAGTAGCAAAGAAGTAGAACTCAACCCGACATGAACACGACCGGCAATGAAAAAATTGAACGCTGACCCGAACCGAACCGCGGTCGTGTCGGATAAGGGTAAAAGCGGGTAAACCGACCTGATGCAGGACTCTAGTACCGGTCAGCGAAAATTCCACGTATTGGTTCTTTTCGGTTTGAGGGTTGAATTCAAAAGGAAATTTCTGGTTAGGGCCCGGTAGAACCTGACCTGAGAAAATGTCTGTCTGTCCGTGTGCCCGTCCGCCCGTGTGTCCGTGTGTCTGTCGCCATTGTACCATCCAAAAGTGTATGAAGTTATGCATAGAATTGAACCAAATTTTTATTTTAAGTTTTTGGCTATGGCAAACAGGTCCTCCCTGAATTTGTAAAAATTCGCCGGTAGGGGGCGCTGTAATAGCGGTTTTTGTGCGATTTTGAAGATTGTACCATCGAAAAGTGTATGAAGTTATGCATAGAATTGTACCAAATTTTTTGTGTATGTTTCTGGCAAGTCCTCCCTGAACTTGAAAAAATTTCGCCAGAAGTGGGCGCTATAATTGCGATCTCTGTGCCATTTTCATCATTGTACCATCGAACAGTGTATAAAATTATGCATACAATGGAATCAAAATTTTTGTACATGTTTTTGGCTTTGGCCAACAGGTCCTCCTTGAATTTGGAAATATTGCGCGGTAAAGGGGCTCTGTGATAGCGATGTTTGCATACTTTTCTTGATTTTTCGTAGTTCTATTGTGCAGCGGCGGGAACTCGCTTCCTGCTAAGCCGGCTATTCGCAAACACTTGATAACAACAGAATAAGGAAAAATTAATAATTTAAACAAATATCATGATATAGATTAACTCGTTTTTAGTCCGTTTAATTGACTGGAGCAGAAATTTCAGATGAAAATCAAAGTTGGCATAGTATTAAACTAATAATATTGAAGTATTAACATGTGTAACTATGTTTTGAAATATTAAGATGTATAAGATAGAAAAAAGTTTTGGGATTGGCACATCCAACTAGTTTGGATGTTGAACTCCTATCTTTTCTGAACATTTTGATATAATTGTTTCCTTGAAATTCCCATTACAAAAGAAGTGATGACTTTTAGAATTATGCCCGCTCAATAGCTGAAGCGGCGATTACGAAACTTTGAAGTCATTTTTCTCCAAATGACATTTTTGGGCATAACGCGCAGGATACCTCAAAATCTTCTGAATATTGTTTCACGAAATTTTCAAAAGATATATTTCATGTTAGAACGGAACCTAAAATTTTCTTTTTATTCATTCCAAAGAAAAAAAAAAAAAAAAAAAATTTAAGGCTGTTGAAATTTTAAAAATTTTGCATTAGCTCAATACAACTTTGCATTAAAAATATAAAAATGCTTTCAATACAAATTTATTTAAATTTAAGGTAGTAATTATTACAATCTGAAGACACCAAAGAAGTATGCACCAAAATTGTAATTCTAGTTGCGAAATTTATTTTATAATCCTGCGCGTAAGTTATTATACCCATTTTCTGCTCGACAAATATCTAACAGTTTCGAGTCCCCTATAAACACTAATTCTGCATCTTGAAATTTTTAAAATACATGAAATGAAAGAACATACTTTCATCTCAATAAAAATTGTGTTTTAAAATCATATAAAATTTAAGACCTTAAATGTTGAAAATGGTCTTTTTTCTTTTTCATTTTTTTCAATTTTAAGAGTCCTGAGACCCCTTAACCCTTACCGGCGCGGAATAATTCTGTTTATAAACTGATGAAATAATGGACTGACACTGCAATTTATAAACGAATTTATTAGAAAATACGAACTTGCTTATTTTCATGTACATTATAATAGGAAAATTTTAGGTAAATATTCTTGGTGCCGTTTGTCAGTTTTGGAATTAAAATGAGGTGTCCTTTTTTAAGGACACCGCGCCGGTAAGGGTTAAATTAGTCTGGTAACAATCTGACATTTATTGCTTTTGTACTGCTACTGGACATATCATAAAAAGTTGTTAACTAGGCATAGAGAGTACGCCGCCCTGTCATTATGTATGTCTAAACTGTCCGTATCTTTAAGCGTTAGTATCTCGGCTAATTACTGGCAATTTTTTCGAAAATCATTATCAATAATGCTTTTATACTCCTGCTATGATATGTACCTCCAGCGCTCCTCAACACTTTTACTGAATGCCCGTAAATCTAAATTTGTGTGTAATGGAAAAATCCGATTTTCTCAAAAACTAGGTGACCTAGGGTCATCGCTATAATTTTTCTTCAAGGTTTAAATTAACGTCTACTACCTCGAATTTTTTCATAATTTTAATTTCAGTAGATTCGGAATTAGATTGGGGGGGGGGGGGGACATATTTTTGCACTACATTTTCGACGATATCTTTGAAAATATAATACCTAAAATTAAAAAGAATGTATTTTTGTGTTCAGCGTTACGAAAGCTTTCACACGATACCCCATACGATATACAAAGAAAAGAGTTTTTTTTTTTCAAGTATCTTAATTAGCCCCTCTACGTTTTTACTAAATATATTTATGAATGTATAATAATCTGAAAATATGTGGGTCAAAAGTCTTTATTACTTCCCTTCCCCCAATTTGAACTTTCCGCGTTTCATAGTTTACGAGTAAAAGGGCTGTGACAGACAGACAGACACAGGAGTGACCTTATAATGGTTCCGTTTTTACTTTTTAAGTATAGAACCATAAAAATAGCTTCATGTAAAACAATATGCCATAAACTTAATATATCCTTCTATATATAAAAAAAAGTTTTGATTTGGAAATGGACCAATAAAAAATCTGCGTAGATACCGTGAAATGCATCTGATTGGTCAGAGCTTTATGACGCTATAAGGGAGGTTACCAATGGGGGACCCGTCTCTCTGTCGCCAAAAGTGACGCCAACTTGGCACTATTTCCAGTATTTTGCCAAATTAAGGGTACTTTTCCGTTATACGGACAGCATGCCAAAATGTATGCTAATGCGCCGATTATTTCAGCCCTCGTCGTGAAAAGGATTTTTCTTGTAAACCATGCGAAACATTGTGATTTGTTATTTATGAAACGTGAATTACCAGAATGATTATTATTTAACCTTAACCTTGGAAAGCTTTTTAATTTGCTATTATTCGAAATAAAAATGCTTTTTTTTATAAAATTGTTGTGATATAAGAATTAATCAGAGTCCGATGAAAAACATCACATGCCTTTATTACTAAAGACTATACATAGAACACACATACGGCAACACAACATAGAAAAGAAACTTCGAGAAACTCAAACATAAAACCAACAACTACCATGCCGTTGCCACTTACAATGATATAAAGTACTATGAGGTTAAAACAACAGTTAAGGTGCGATTACATTCTCAACACCTCCCCTTAATCGCACATAATGCAACACCTATACCTTAAGTTACATAGCTTAGGCTTAGGCAAACTTTTGGTAAAAATATCACCCAACTGATTTTCACTAGATACATATTCAAGATGAATGTTATACAAATTCAAAATTTCTCGAATATACTTTAACTTTATGTCTAAATGCTTTAGCCTACCACAATTATTTTCGTTAAGTACTGCTTTAATAACTGACTGGTTATCCTCAAAAATATTTACATTTACCTTTGCACACATCAAAATTTCTTTAGTTGCATCATGCAAAGGAATCAGATCCTGTATCGCCTTTGCCAAGGCTAAAATCTCTGCCTCAGTTGAAGACAATGCAATAGAAGTTTGCTTCTTGACACTCCAAGCTATAGGACAGTTATTAAACATAATTATGTAACCTGAAACAGATTTTCTATCTCTTGCATCAGATCCCCAATCTGCATCTACAAAACAAGAAATATTAGGATCATCAATATTATATTTTTGAAACACTAGTTTAAATTCAGCAGTTCCTTTCAAATAACGCAGTATTCTCTTTAGGCCAGTCCATGCAGCAACAGTTGGCAGTTCTTGTAGTTGACTCAGACAGTTCACAGAATATAGTATGTCAGGACGAGTTGTCATGGATAAATACAGCAAAGCACCAACAAGTTCGCGATAAGGACCATGAAATTTCTCACCTTTATCAAAATCTGAAGATGTTGATTTTGGAGCAAGTGGTGTATCACAAGGTTTGCAGTCAGACATTCTGAACTTTTCTAGAAGTCTTTTCACATATGCTTCTTGACTTAAACAAAGACGATCAGGTAAATAATCTAAGCATATTCCAAGAAATTCAGTGGCAACTTCTGCTTTAGACATTTCAAACTCACTTTTGAGTAGATCAATTACGATATTCACTTCTGATTGATCATTGCCTGCAATTAAGAGATCATCAACATATAACACCAATATTATGTCACTATTGTTAGTATGTTTCACAAAAATACAATTTTCATTACCAAGTTGCTGAAAATTTGGTTGAAATAGAAACTGGCTAAATCTTCGAAACCATTGCCTAGGAGCTTGTTTCAGCCCATATAAACTTTTAAGAAGTTTACAAACCTTACCACTATTGTCGTTATATCCTATTGATTGCTCCATGAAAATAGTTTCATCCAAATCTCCATTTAAAAAGGCTATTTTCACATCGAATGCAAATATTTTTAACTCTTTCTGAAGAATAACAGCAAGTACTAATCGAAGTGATGACATGTTTATGACAGGTGCATAGGTTTCACTGTAGTCAACACCTTCTCTTTGAAGAAAACCTCTAGCCACCAACCGTGCTCTATAAGCACCATCTCTTTTCCTTCTTAGAATCCACTTGCAGGATTTGCCTTTTCATTTTTTGGCAAGTCTACCATTTCCCAAACTCTATTTTTGTTCATCGAGTCAATTTCATCATCCATTGCTTTTCTCCAAGATTTTTGCTCTTCCATGCTCAATTTTTCTAAATCTTCATAGGAAACTGAACGTAAGCTTGCTGTAAAGGCTTCGTAAACATAGTAATCATCCAGCTTAGCAGGTAATTTTACATTCCTCTTTGGTCTTATATTTTCTACTTCTGTTCCTGCCGAAGTATCAATTTCATGCATTTCTGATTCATCTTTCTCATCATCATCATCTATAATAGTTTCATCACGAACTGTATCTCTAATGTATACTTTCTTTTCTTCATTGAATTTCACATTACGAGAAATTACAATTCGTTTAGTAGTTGGATCAAAAAGGCGATAACCCATACTGGAATATCCAACAAAGCTCATTCTTTTAGATTTTGGATCAAGCTTTTTCCTCTGGTTATCGGGAATCCTCATGTAAGCATCGCATCCAAATACTTTGATGACATCAAGATCAGGTAACTTCCTATACTTTAATTCAAACGGGATACAATTCTGTGTACTCTGACAAGGTATTCGATTCTTCAAATAGACAGCTGTTTGAACAGCATAACCCCAAAAGGTTTTGGGAAGTTTTGCATCATATATCAGAGCACGAGCTTTTTCCAGCAAGTATCTATTAGCTCTTTCGGCAATTCCATTCAGAGAGGGAGTATAAGGTGGTGCTGGATCTATCAGAATACCAGCTTTCCTACAACAACGTGCAAGTTCACCAGAAAGGTATTCTTTAGCATTATCACATCTCACTTTGTGTATTCCAGGATTTTGTTTAAAGAAAAAGTTTAAGATCTCTACTATATCACTCTTGTTTCTCAATAGATGTACTTCACAAAATCTGGAATAGTCATCTATTATTGTCACAAAGTACTTTTCTCCTGTAATAGTTGGGGGATCTATAGGGCCACAGATATCTGTATGAATCATTCTCATTGGCGTATTTTCATGTTCTCTGGGACCTTTCCCTATGGGCTCATTTGATTGTTTAGCTGCAACACATTCCTCACAAAAGGCTTCAGATATTGGAAGGCCCATTTCCTGAAGAACCTTATTTGACGAATGTCCTAACCGACGATGCCACAAACCTGCATCTTCATTAACAGAAAGTGCTACAGCCTTAACAGGTAAAAATTCACTAACATACTGTCCTTTATCATTTAATGCAGCAATTTACAAAACAATCTTGACCTTTTTTAACAATAGCTTTGTTGTCTTTGAAAATAACACTGTAACCAGCAGATTGAATATTTGTGACAGATATCAGTTCTCCATTGAGATTTGGGACTAACAATACATCTTTTAGATTAATTTCTCTCCCTTTCAATGTTCCAGAAACAGTCCCTATACCAGTTATGGTTAGTTTATCACTTTTAGACGCACATGCCACCGTTCCAGAAAATGGTTTTAAGTCAGTAAACCACTCACGTTTAGACGTGGCTCCAGAATCTAACAGAAAATTATTACCTTCAATTTTTCCGGCTGCAAAAGTGACTGCAGCTGATTCGATTTTTGAATCCGCTTTCTGTTTAGCTCTACAATTTCTTTTAACATGACCGCTACGCCCACATTGATGACAGACAACTTTATTCTTACAATACTTGGCATAATGACCTTTCAACTTACATTTGTTACAAAAAATATCACATTTAGATGCTCTAAAAACAGTATTATCAGAAGTAACAGAAACATTCTTACCAGTGTTTCCCTTGAGACTATTCTTATCTTGCATCAAAGCTTCTGCATTTATAATTCTCTGAGTAACGAAATCCAAACTCAGAGTCTCATTCGGCTGATTTTCAATAGCAGCTTTAATTACATCAAATTCAGAGGGAAGAGACATTAATAAGTACACGACGACATCCATATCTTTAATATCTACTTCAGCAAGTCGCAAATCGTTCACAACACCCATCAATTCATCAATATGCTGCTGCATGGAACATTCTCGCCGTTTTTTCATCGTAGCAAGCCTTTTCCTTGCGAGAATTTGATTAACTGCACTTGTTTTCGCATAAGTTAATTTTAATTTCTTCCAAATCTGATGCGCAGTAACTTCACTACCCATAGCAACAAGAACTGTATCATCTAACAAGGTAAGTAGAAAAGCGTATGCTTTCTTTGCCTCCATTACTTCTCCTGGTGCGGTATCATCTGCTTCCCTTTCTAAATATATATGCAAGCTCTTTGCTTCAAATATTGCTTCAACTCGTCGACGCCACAAAGAAAAATTCTTTCCGTCGAAAAGCTCGACACCGTATTTAATACTGGCTTCAATGGCCGCCATGCTCACAAACACAGAACTCAAATAAATATCAACTCCCGTCAGCAACTACGTTACCGTGTGTTCTATAATTAAAATATTTTAACCACGCTCTGCTGTTGTGATTTAAGAATTAATCAGAGTCCGATGAAAAACATCACATGCCTTTATTACTAAAGACTACACATAGAACACACATACGGTAACACAACATAGAAAAGAAACTTCGAGAAACTCAAACATAAAACCAACAACTACCATGCCGTTGCCACTTACAAGGATATAAAGTACTATGAGGTTAAAACAACAGTTAAGGTGCGATTACATTCTCAACATTTTCTCAACATTATAATTTACTTTTACTGCTGACGCTGAGATGGATTTTACCATTTGTCAATTACCACATGATGAGAAAGTTGCAATAAAACTGTTTCAGGAATTTGGAATTCTGCATAATAAAAGGTTGTGTTCAAACAACCATGAAATGAAATTATGGATGAGTTCTGGAAATCCGAAATGGAGATGTAGCTTACGATCATGCGAAGAAAGAGTAGGAATACGACAAAAAACATGATTTGAAGGATCGCGGTTGTCTTTTCTTAATGCTTTGAGGTTTATATATTTATGGTGCCAAGAGTTGACATCGATTGAGCTTTGTGAGCTGCAACTTGATATGAACCACAACACAACAGTGGACTGGAATAATTATTTTAGAGAAGTTTGTGCAAATGCTTTATGTTCACGACCAAATAGAAAAATCGGTGGACCTAATAAAATTATAGAAGTAGATGAAAGTCTTTTTACCAAAAGAAAAAGCAACGTAAGGCGTGTTCGTCTTCCTCAATGGGTGTTAGATGGTTTATGAAAACACGATGAGTTAGATGGAAACACGAGGATGTTTCCTTACTCCTATTTCCGATCGCACAGCTGAAACTTTAATGGCGGCAATAGAAAACAATGTAGCTGATGGAAGTATTATTTATACAGATTACTGAAAAGGATATAAAACAGATGAACTGCGAAGTGCTGGTTATGATCATTTCACAGTAAATCACAAATACAATTTTGTCGACCCTAATACTGGATATCATACTCAAAATGTTGAGAGATTATGGGGCATCGCAAAATGGCGCAACAAAAGACATCGGGGAACAGTTCGTCATCATTTAGAGTCGTATCTCATAGAGTTTATGTGGCTACGTCTTCATTCAAAAAATGAAATGTTTGTTGCAATGCTAAAAGATATGGCACAGATGTCATATTCGCCCCATATTGGCGCGATTTTTTCCTGACGCCAATGTCATATACGCAACGGGTACTTAACTGGCGCCAAAGTGTCGTTATTTTGTTTGATGTGGTAACCTGGATTATGTTGTGGCACAGATGTCATATAGCCCCATATTGGCGCGATTTTTTTACGATGCCAATTTGGCGAAAATATCAACAGCACAAACAGCAACATCCGGGTTACCATATCAAGCAAAATAACGACACTTTGGCGCCAGTTAAATACCCGTTGCGTATATGACATTGGCGTCAGAAAAAAATCGCGCCAATATGGGGCGTATATGACATCTGTACCTATGTTGTTTATGCTGTTGATGTTTTCGCCAAATTGGCAACCAAAAAAAATCGCGCCAATATGGGGCGAATATGACATCTGTGCTAAAGAGATTTGTAATTTTATGGCAGCAGTTTAATATGATTTTTTTATTTTATTACTTTATTGTATAACAGTTATTTGTTCACTTATTTTAATTATATATTTGTGATTTAATAAAATAGTTCGTAAAATTCTGTAATTTTCAAATGTTATATTTTTAAAATGCTCACTTTACTATCGACAATGTTTTTCTTTTATTTTTCAAATGTTTCAATTCACGTGATTTTCATTTTGCGCCAACTATTGCGCTTGGCGACAATGCTGTCCGTATAACGGAAAAGTACCAAAAAGCATAGCCTACTATGATGTATACGGCCCACGCATTTCGCCGAAAACCGTCGAAAAAGTGAAGTCGGATTCAGCTTCAAACCCTGAATCAAAACATCACAACGTGCTCTTTTTTGTTTACATTTATACCCTGCCCAGATAGCGGCTTGTTTCTCATCGTTGAAGTTTCAGAATCATTGATCGTATTTTCAGAATAATAAATTAAATACTTATATTCTTCAATTTCCTTCGATTTAAAAGGATATTTTACACAGCTTGTAGCATTTTAGTGTTCACATACTTTTAAGATTAGCTAAATTACTTATTGTTTACTTGATCGTTTGGTTCATTCTGTTATTCTTTTTTGAATGTCCCGTATTTACATAAAAATAGCTTGTGTTTCATATACACGTTTTAAAATTAAAATTTGGTTTTTATCAAACTACAGTTCTCATAACTGGCTTGAAGCAGTTATTTTTGACGAATTTATTGCTACCCGTAAAATGTTTGTGTTTGATATCGTCCGAACTAAATAATAATAATAATAGTGTAAAAAAAAAAAAAAAAAAAAAAAAAAAAAAAAAAAAAAAAGACGATCTTTCTTAAACATTAAATATTCTTATTTTTAATCATAGAAAGAAATGGTGATCGCAGATTTAAATATCATTGCAATATTTTATGTTATCCAAGCAATTTTGATTAAATCATGTAAGTGTATTTGTTACTTAATAAATTATATTTACTAATTATTACAAGGAATTTTATCAGTACTTTAATATATTTAAAAGAAATTCCATTAGTTTTATTGTTTCAGCAGTGAAGATAGCAAATAAATTTGTGACATTGATGTTTTTAGACTATGCATGTTTTTATTTATTGGGGTGAATCGTAGAATACTCTATTTCTCCCCAACTTGGCGATAAATGCGCCAAAGTGGCAACCTTGGTATTTAGTATTAACTTGGTATTAAGTAGCAACCTTGGAAGTATTCTCCGGTCGCGCCATTTATTATTCCGATAATTGTTAAAATGATAATGTTTTATTTATTTTTTTTTTTTTTATGATTAGAGTTAATATGTTTATTAAACTCTTTTGAATCATATCTATACGGGGGGGGGGGGGGAATGTAAACACATTGGAATTCTCTGAACCCTGCCCAGAGCGGTTTGATTGGTTCTCGTCGTTGAAGTTACGCTCAGAGTCAAATTTCTGTTTTGGGCAGCGTATCAGAGTCCTCTGGCGATCAACTTCATACATTAAACGCAAATCGGTCTGCCGGTAGTAGTATCTAAGTATGCCTTGCAAAAAGTAATGCTTTGGAAATGGAACAATGAAAATCTGCGTAGATACCGTGAAATGCAACTGATTGGTCAGAGCTTTATGACGCTATAAGGGAGGTTACCAAGGGGAGACCCGTCTCTCTGTTACCAAAAGTGACGCCAACTTAGCGCTATTTCCAGTATTTCGCCAAATTTCCATAGACTCCCATTGAAATACAATAGGGTTTACTTGCATGCAGGAAATCAACAAATTGAGGTATTTCCATGCAACAAAAACTAATATTGGCTTATGAATAGAGCTTAATTGAACTATTTACAATATTTTTAAGCACAAACAATAATCTGGGGTTGGCTAGAAAATAGGAATTGCTTCGCTATAGCGCATGGAATAGCTAAGCGATTACGCGGGGGGGGGGGGGGGGGTGAGCGTAGCGAGCAGGGGGGGCGGTGCTCCCTTAGTATTGATAAAAATTAATTTTTCATGCCCATTCTAGCCATAGCACTTAATGGTAAATAATTCACAGCTGCCGTACAAATCTCGCGGTTGAGGTATTTCAATTTACTTCAAATCATTTCAGATGGCTGCCATGCTTTTGAATGGGAATGGCCGAGGAATTGCCAATCTAGTATCTTAAAAGTCTTTGCTTTTGGGGACTCTGTGGCTGAATGGTCAAAGCACCAGTCTGCTAATCGCTTGCGAGTGTAAGAGTTTGTGGGTTCGATTCCCGCTGGTTCCATTGCACACACACTTTGTAAGGAACTCCCAGGGTGTATTTCTCTTGTGTTGTAATATTTCCTCGTGCTATCGTCTCCGACTTATAAGCGGGCTCACGCACACAAGTCGTATGTTTGGTATTCAATAAATAAATAAGTTTTTGCTTTTTTATACGCAATCTAGTTTTTGCAGGATAGGGCGAGAAATTGAATGGTGGCATGGGATTTACGATTTGCGTTTTTAATTTTTTAATTTGTGAGTGACCGCGCGATATGATTTTCGTAACGGATGATATTAACAATTTGCAATATGCAATGCGACTTGCGATTTGCAATTTAAGAGGGGCGTTTGCGAATTGCGATTTGCAATTCACGAATCGCAAATTTCTGATTGCGATTCACATTTTGCGAATTACGGCTGTGATTTATAATTTGCGAATTGCGACTGGTGATTTGCCATTTGCGACTCGCGATTTGCTATTTGCGTTGATATGATCAGCGAACTACGATTTTTTTTATTTCGGCTTGGGATGTTTTTGCATTTTCGATTGATTTTCGTAACTTTTGGCTATTAACTATTGGGCTTTAACTATTGGTCTGATGGCTATTGTACTATTTATAATTTACAAATTGCGATTCGCGATTTTGATTTACGATTTACAATTTGCAAACAGAGACTTGCGATTTGCAATTTGCGAACTGATTTTTGCGACTTACTATTTGCGATTTGCGAACTGCGATTCGCAATTCGATGATTTACAATTTGCAAATTGTGATTTTTCTGATTTATGATTTGCAATTTATGTTTTGCGATTTGCAATGTTTTAGCCTTTTTCGATTGATTTTCGTAACTTTCGTTCTATTTACAGTTTGAGGCTTGCGATTTGTGATTTGCTATTTGTAATTTGCAAATTGCGAAGTACAAATTTTGACTTGCGATTTACAATTTGTGTATTGCGATTTGCAACTTGTAATTTACAATTTGAGAATTACAATTTGGAACTTATGACTTACTATTTGCGATTTCCAACCTGAGATTTACAAATTTTAAATTGCGATTTACAATTTTCGACTACGCTTTACAGTTTGCGAATTGCGATTTACAATTTGTGTTTATGTGCTGTACGATCTACGATTTTTTATTTGCAATTTGTCTTTTACGATTTCCGATGTTTTCACGCTTTCGATCGATTTTCAAAACTTTCGTTCTGTTTACAATTTGAGGCTTGCGATTCACGATTTGCGATTTGTGAATTAGGATTAGTAAATTGCGAATTAGGATTAACAAACTGCGAATTGCTACTGCGATTTACAATTTGAGAATTTCGACTTGCGATTTACGATTAGCTAATTTCGAGTTGCGATTTACATTTTCTCGAGTTTTGCTATTTACAATTTGCGACATATGATTTCTGATTTTTAAGTTTTCTGATTCGTCTTTTTTGAATGGGGGAGAGCCCCTCCTGCTGTTCCCTAACCGGCCGCTAGAGTGGGGAAGATGATGGGATGTCAGACTGTGGACGCTGTAATCCCGAATCGGCCCTTTAAGTGTGAAAGTTGACCGGGAGCAGACACCGCTGTCCACGACGTAGGTCCCTCTGGAGTCCATCCCAGTAGCCTGTTGGTGAGATATCTCCTCAGCCTTGTCTCCCCGCTTCCTGGTGTTCCGCCGCTGCGGGGGGGTCGAGGCTTGATCAGGGAGTGTCGTGATCTCGAGCCGGCTGACGGCAGTTGGCGCTTTGGGGTCCTTTCAGGCGGTCCCTACTCTACCCCTTCAGTGGGGAGGATGACGGGGAACCTGGCCGATGTACCGCCTTTGGGTGCTGGCTGCTGTGCTGAAGGGGACAAAAGTGCGGCCACTCACTATGCGGTCGGTGAACGGCGTCTCAACCTTAAGGTGAGAATGGATCATCCTTCTAACTGTTATCAGTGTCGGCCTCGTTTGTTGTGGCCACGCGGTGTTTTTGATCTTTAAAACGAAAGGGACTGATGTCCTGCAAAAGATGAACGTTTTCGTCAAGTAGAGTTGAGCCCCTTATTTCCTGACACATTGTTGATTCCCCTCATCCTTTTGTGAATAAACCGAGGGTGTGCTGTTGTATCGTGTCGGTAGCTACATGAGTAGTACAGTGCGTAGTAGCCTGATGCTGCCGTCGCGGTGTGCTAGGCGATGTAGATATTTTTTATCGGTCACTGGGCCACGTCGATATTTTTTATCGATTTAATCGATACTATGCCCAACTGGATTATATCGATGTCTCTAGGTATCAGAACCGATTTTATGAAGAATTGCCGTAAAAAAAAAAAAAAAAAAAAAAATTGTTTTGCTGTTAGATACTTTGCATTGCGGTTGATTAAGATAACATCGATTCGTGTAGAATTGCTCATTTTTATTTTCGTTCAAATTATAACTGCAGTAGAATCGATACGGGTAGTAGTAGAATCATTCATTTTACTTTTTCTTTGAAATCGTCATTGCAGATCGATCTATCTGGAGCTCATTCCGTAGCAATTACATACATATATATGTGGAATTGACCTTTGGTAATAAAGACTTCTCATTGATGACTCGATGGTGCAGAAATAACACGATTTAATAGCTGGAATAAGGTATGACTTTTAGTTACAGGACACATACAAATTATTTACAGGTTTTAAGGGGATAAAAGGGGCTTTTTGCTGCAATCTATCGGCCTTCAATACTTCGGCGCGCTATCGGAGTCTGATGGGACGTCTTCCCAGGTCAGCCCGCAAAAGAACTCTGAAGTTAATTTTACTCTTCCGTTCTCAGGCTGAAGATTCAACATCACTAAGTCATCAGGTTTATTGTCTTTTAGAAATTGCAAGCTTTGTCAGTTCTCATGAGAATTAGCTGCACCCTCTTACTGCGGTCAGGATGTTTTGGAAAGCGCAAGCCACTTCCACATATATTCTTTCGATTTTAGGATTTTACTAATTTAGAGGCAGAGTTGCGGTCAATTTTCGTATAAGGGATTTTGAAACTGCTTGCTATTAAATTTAGCGTCAGAATGCCGGGTTTTTTTTTTCTTATCTTAGCTTTTTCAAGAGTCAAAAGTCTTTTAATATTAGCACTTTAATGTTTAGTATATTTAATTATTAATTGCATTGCGTTTAATAATTAAAGGTTTTAACACTCTCCCCAGGGGAGAGAAATTTTCAAAATTATTTTATTCGCCTCATGTGATACCTTAAAGAAAATGGGTCCTCTCATAACCTTTCTAAATCCGCTTTTCTTTTGGAAATTCACCCAGGGTATATCGTACCTTCGCCACACGTACCTTGTGATATCGTACCTTCGCCACACATTTTCGACGGGGAAAGCAACAGGCATTTCCGAGGAGGACAATGGTCTTTTGTGTAAAGGCATGCAGGGGAAATTCCTGGCATACTTTTGCCCTTGGGATCTGCTCAACAGGGTATTTCAACTTTTCCAAGAAATAGGGGTGGCTGGACAATGTGTGGGAATTCTTCCCTAAAGTGAAAGTAAAAAGAGACTCATGCAGAAGCTAGTGTGGAGGCTGATAGTAGACTGGGTGACACTGATGAAGTGAGGTGCTTTTTAACAACGGAAGAGATGCGAGTAAAAATCGTTTTTACTCAGGTCGGCTATGAGAAGTATAGAACTGTTAATAAAAAGTGAGAGTGTCTACCTATGAATGGTAAAGTTTGTTATTACATTTTTCAAATCTATTTTAGTTGTTCTAATAAAGAACTTTGGTAAGAAACATGTATTATTTTTCAACGATCATCTCACAAGAGCTTAGTGAACCAAAAAGCTCTGGCCCACTACATCACAGCTATAGTATTATAAATGGTGGCAGCTTACGGATTAATTAGGTCTAGCATAAATTAGACTGGACCCACGTGAACTTGATGTACAGAAGGAAACTGTGTACAAACAAGGACAGTCGGTGATGAAATCTTGTGTTTGACGAGAAAGATTTTCAAGTGTATCCGGTGAGGAACTGTGAAATCTGGGGTGTCGAATATGTTAGCTGGTATGTAACAAGGACTAAGGATTCGACGATATAGAAAATTTCTTTAGTAAACATCCAGTGCAGTGGATAGTAGACTATTTCATCGATCGCCCTTAGGAATCCATGGAGACAGCTTGTGTGTAAATTTCCCGGCGGAAATCAAGTTAGATCCGGAGATACGGCAGTACCTGAAAAAAAAAAAGTGCAGGAAAGCCTTGGAGCAGTGTGGAGAAAGGTCTACATTTGAAGGTAAGCCCTTTTATGAAATTTTCCAGAGAGGTCTGTTAGGATTTAATATTGTATATGTCTGTTCTTGGTAATTTGTATATGTTTAATAGATAAAAAGTCTAGGGTAGCTATTAATTTGGGATCGAAATTTTTAGTTAGAATTTTTATATTAAACGGGTTTCTTATGGTCTGTACGGTAATTCATTTGGTTTTGAAAATTTAATATTTATGTATTTCATAATTAACTTGAGGATAGTAAATTACGGTTGATTAATAAAAGAATATTAATCATTAAAATTAATCATAGTTGTGGATGTAACTTTTAGTTATAAAGTTGGGGAATATACAGCTTTTGTTTATTACAACAATAAAGTTATTTGAAATTTTATGGGTATGCTGTGGGAAATAGCAGGATTAGTTGTTTTTATACAAATTGTATTTATATAGTGCTGTGGGTATCAAAATAATTTTGAGGATATAAAAAGTGCACGAAAATTTTCGGTAGGAAAATTGTATTATTGTTCTATGCATTGAAATATATCTAGAGGATAAAATTCTATTCCTTATTGTAATTTTTATTGTTTTTTACAAATTGTATATATTTGTGTATTGTTGTGATTAGTATATTTTGGGGGAAAACAATGGAAGAATTTCTAGGGAAATATACTAAAAACATCTTGCTTTTGCTGGCAGAGGAATTTGAGACCAACGTGTCGGCAACTGATAAGAAAAAAACTATAATTCAGGCTATTTTAACAGCATCGGATTATAATGAGAGTTTTGCTAAATCGAATTTAGAATGTATTCTTAAGGAGGATGCAGAACGAAAAGAAATGGAACGGGAAAAATTAGCTTTGGAACGGGAAGACGAAGAGCGCGAAAAAACAAGACAATTTGAGTTAGAAAAATTAAGAATTCAAAATTCTTCGGAAACTGTTAGTCTTTCGTCTAGTGATATGAATGTAGGTTCGCATAGGAATCCAAAAATTAATTTGAAAGAATTAGTTCCACGTTTTGATTGTAAATTAATTGACATCACTCTTTTCTTTATGATCTTTGAAAAACAGGCGGAAAAAGCTAAAATTTCGCAGGAGGATATGGTTAGCCAATTAATTCCCTTATTGCCATCAGATATCGCGGAAATTATAGTGAAGCAACCAGCAGAATTAGGAGATGATTTTCAACATGTAAAAAAAGTTTTATTAAATCGTTTTAGATTGGGAACAGGTGCTTTAAAACAGAAGTTTGAAAATCATCAAAGGAAACCTGGAGCGTTATGGGTAGACTTGGTATATGAATTAAGAGGTTATTTGGATAATTGGTTGGAATCATTAGAAATAAAGGATTTCGAGTCTTTAAAAGAGCTCATGCTCACAGAGCAAGTAAAAAAACGCGTTCCTTTTGAAGTAAAAGAAAAATTTATGGATGAATGGGATGAAATGAAAGAGGCTTCGAAACTTGCTGATAAATGTGACAAATATGAGAGTATTAGAAGTAGTTTCAGGAAATCAGAAAAAAAATCTTGGGAAAAAAAACCTTATTCAGAGATGCAAAGAAGCAATTTAAATCCGAAAATTAGGGGTGAAGTAAAAGCTAAATCGGAGTTAGAGAATAAAACGGAAAAATTTAAAAATGATAAACTTAAACAAGACCAGGCTTTTGAGAGGAAAAGGCAGATTAGGTGTTTTTTTGTAATCAACCAGGGCACATAAAACCAGATTGTGCGGAATGGTTAAAAAAGAAAAATGAGTTCAATACAGTTAATCATTTAGGTAATGATGTTGATTTAGGGGATTGTTTTAAACCTTATCTAAAAAAAGCTCTAATAAACGGGGTTAAAAGACACTATTTGAGGGACACGGGAGCAGGGATTGATCTATGCGATAGAAATTGGGTTAAAACAGGGGATTTTACTGGAGATATAACTTGGGTACGTCAACCTCTTGATAATGAATGTAAATGTTTACCATTAGCATGGGTGACTATAAAAGGGGATTTTGGTTGCATCACCACTAAGGCGGTGATTAAACCATCGGAGTCGGAGCAAGGTTACTATCTCTTAGGTAATAAAACTGCGGAGCTTATTGAGCAAAATAAAGGAAGTGGTGTTCCTATAAATATGGTGGTTACCCGTAGTAAGACGAATTCTTTAAAAAAAAGGAATGGAGCAACGGGATGTTGATAAGGAAATGTCGTTTGTTGATCAGGCAAAGTTAGAAGAGCAACCAGGTAGGGTAGATAAAATTGGGGATTGCTCACAGAACAAAGAAACGCAGGTAGTTCAAATGGATGAGAATAGACAGGATGAAAGTCAAATCGAAGATCTTATGTTATTACCGAAATGGGAGGTGAAAGATAATGTGGGATTGAATAAAATTACAGCAAAAGATTTCAGCTTAGCTCAGAAACAGTGCTTATCTTTAAAAACATTATGGGAAAAGGCTAATGTAGAAGAAAAGGAATTTAAAATAATGGGAAATAAATTAGTAAGAGTTTCACATTCAAATAGTGGGGATGAGAAATTACAATTATGTTTGCCATTAGAATTTAGAGAGAAAATAATGAAGATGTGTCGTGAGGAAGTTGCGGGACATTTAGGGGCAACTAAAACAAAAGATAGGGTAATTAAATGCTATTTTTGGCCAAATTGTTACAAGGAAATTGAGGCATTTGTAAGAACTTGCGATCTGTGTCAAAAGGTTGGTAAAAATAGAGATAAAAAGAAAGCTCCCTTGAAGCTCGTGCCGATAATTTCAGAAGTTTTCTCTAGGATAAATATTGATGGTGTAGGCCCTTTGAGTTTAAGCGAGAAAAATAATAGATACTTGATTACTTCAATTTGTGTTGCGTCAAAATATCCAGATGCGATTCCAGTAGAAGATTTAACTTCTCCGTCAGTGATTGAGGGGCTAATACAAATATTTTCTAGGACTGGTTATCCAAAAGAGGTACAATGTGATTTGGGTAGGTCATTTACAAGTGAGTTGGCATCGGAATTTTTTGATAGGTTTGGTATTAAGGTTGTACATAGTTCAGTTTGCCACCCAGAATCGAATAGCGTTGAACGGATGCATGGTAGTTTAAAAAAGGTTATAAAGACATTATGTTTGGAGGCAGGAAAAGATTGGGAAGCAGTCTTGCCAATGGCTTTATTTGCTTTGAGGACTGTAAGTCATGAAAGCACGGGATTTAGCCCTGCTGAGCTTGTACATGGTAAGAATTTACGAATGCCACATACTCTTGTATATGAAAATTGGATGAAAAAGGAGACGGTAAATCAGAATGTAGTGGACTATATTTTGAACTTAAGTAATAGATTGAAACATTGTCAAGAATTAGCGTGTAAAAGAATGAAAGAGTGTCAGGAGAAACGAAAACAATGGTATGATAAGAATGCGGTGTATAGAAAATTTAATGTTGGAGACAAAGTGTTAGTTCTGGCTACTTCGAAACCAAATAAAATGGCGGTTAATTGGATAGGACCGGGAACTATTACTAGCGTAATATCTCAAACTAATTATACGATCGATATCCCGGAAAAGAGAAATAAGTCTACTATTTATCATGTTAATTTAATTAAACCATATTATAGTAGACCTGAATTTGTAAATTTGTTGATTGATGAGGAGTGTGAGGAAATTGAGGATCAAGCGGAAATTCCTTATCCCATTGCGGATCCCACTCAATTAGACTTTTGGGAATTAGTAAAAGAAAGTAATTTGGAAAAACGTGTTTCTACAGAGCAAATAGGAGATTTCAGGACAATGATTGAGCGTCATATGAAAGTTTTTTCTACGGACCCTGGGAGTACCCCGTTAGTTAAAATGGACATTGTTTTAACGGATGATGTGCCGGTAAGATCAAAACCATATCGTATGTCGCCGAGGCAATTAGAGATTATGCGTGAAGAGATTCGGAGGCTTTTAGATTTGGGTGTGATTGAAGTCGGGCAATCAGATTATGCTTCGCATATGATTTTAGTTGAGAGTGCGGGTAAAGACGCTCGCCCTTGTGTGGACTATAGGAAATTAAACGCAAAGACAAGAACTGAATTTTTCCCTTTGCCAAACATTGAAGAGGTTGTTGAGAAAGTGAGTACAGCGCCTTTTATTACTGTTATGGATCTGACGAAAGGTTATTTTCAGATTCCTCTCACGGAAGAAGCTCAGAGATATGCGGCTTTTGTAACACCATTTGGGACCTTTTTACCTAAAGTCATGATGTTTGGACTTTTAAATTCAGCATATTATTTTTGTAAATTGATTGCCATAGTTTTATATGGGTTAGAGTCATTTGCGGTTCCGTATATCGATGATATAGCTATATTTTCTTTGACATGGGAACAGCATTTAAAAGATGTGGAAGCGGTTCTTAAGCGGTTAAAAGAAGCAAATCTAACGGTGAAACCATCCAAATGCCAATTCGCGCAAGATCACGTAAAATTTCTGGGACACGAAGTTGGGTCAGGAAAAAGGTCTCTTAGTGAAGCTAAATTGCAGGCTATTAAAGATTTTCCAATTCCGACGACGAAAACACAGCTAAGAGCATATCTGGGAATGGTAGGGTATTACGCGAGGTACATAAAGAATTATGCTACCATAGCAGTGCCGTTAACAGATGCTTTAAAAGGGAAAATAAAAAAAGAAAAAATCATATGGGACGAGAAGTGTAATAATGCATTTGAAGAATTAAAGTTAAAATTAATGAAAAGTCCTGTGTTATATGCGCCTGATTTTAAGCAGAAATTCATTGTGCAAACAGATGCGAGTTTGTATGGGGCAGGAATTGTTTTATCTCAAATTATTGCAGGTGAAGAGCATCCAATTTTGTATCTTAGCAAAAAATTTTCTCGTGCGGAGCAAAATTATAGCACGATAGAAAGAGAATTAGCGGCTCTAGTATATGGATTAAAAAAGTTAAATTATTATTTGGATGGGCAAAAATTTGAAATACAAACCGATCATAATCCATTAGTGTACTTAAAGAAAATGGTTGGTACAAACTCTCGTTTGACACGTTGGGCTCTATTTTTGCAGCCATTAAATTTTGAAATTACACATAAGCCAGGAAAATTACATGGAAATGCAGATGGTCTAAGTAGGAAGATTTAGAATCAGAGTTAGATTTTCTGTTTGGAGTTTAGTGTTCAAAATTTTAATACTTGTAATTAGGGCGTTTTATTAAGATATTGTGCTGTATGTAAAAATTTAGTTACCTAGATTGTGTTATAGTGTTTTATTTTCTTTTTTGAGTTAGTATTACATTCAAATATTTTAAATTTAAATTAATTGTTCTAGCATCAAAAATGTATATTATTTTTATTCTTTTGATTGATTATGTGTAAGGAAAATTCTAAAAATTTCATATTTTGGTATGTCCTTTGAAGCTGAGAGTGGGTATTCTTGAATTTAAGTAGAACTTTCATAATTGGGTCAAAAGTCTAAATAATATTTTATTGCTGATTTAATGGTGTGCTTGACCTCTCGGGAAATCTATTAAAAGGGCTTATTATGTGAATTCATGCCAAATATTTCCTGTGGAAATCTCTTTTGGGGGGAGGTGTTGTGATATCGTACCTTCGCCACACATTTTCGACGGGGAAAGCAACAGGCATTTCCGAGGAGGACAATGGTCTTTTGTGTAAAGGCATGCAGGGGAAATTCCTGGCATACTTTTGCCCTTGGGATCTGCTCAACAGGGTATTTCAACTTTTCCAAGAAATAGGGGTGGCTGGACAATGTGTGGGAATTCGTCCCTAAAGTGAAAGTAAAAAGAGACTCATGCAGAAGCTAGTGTGGAGGCTGGTAGTAGACTGGGTGACACTGATGAAGTGAGGTGTTTTTTTAACAACGGAAGAGATGCGAGTAAAAATCGTTTTTACTCAGGTTGGCTATGAGAAGTATAGAACTGTTAATAAAAAGTGAGAGTGTCTACCTATGAATGGTAAAGTTTGTTATTACATTTTTCAAATCTATTTTAGTTGTTCTAATAAAGAACTTTGGTAAGAAACATGTATTATTTTTCAACGATCATCTCACAAGAGCTTAGTGAACCAAAAAGCTCTGGCCCACTACATCACATATGACTTTTAGTTACAGGACACATACAAATTATTTACAGGTTTTAAGGGGATAAAAGGGGCTTTTTGCTGCAATCTATCGGCCTTCAATACTTCGGCGCGCTATCGGAGTCTGATGGGACGTCTTCCCAGGTCAGCCCGCAAAAGAACTCTGAAGTTAATTTTACTCTTCCGTTCTCAGGCTGAAGATTCAACATCACTAAGTCATCAGGTTTATTGTCTTTTAGAAATTGCAAGCTTTGTCAGTTCTCATGAGAATTAGCTGCACCCTCTTACTGCGGTCAGGATGTTTTGGAAAGCGCAAGCCACTTCCACATATATTCTTTCGATTTTAGGATTTTACTAATTTAGAGGCAGAGTTGCGATCAATTTTCGTATAAGGGATTTTGAAACTGCTTGCTATTAAATTTAGCGTCAGAATGCCGGGTTTTTTTTTCTTATCTTAGCTTTTTCAAGAGTCAAAAGTCTTTTAATATTAGCACTTTAATGTTTAGTATATTTAATTATTAATTGCATTGCGTTTAATAATTAAAGGTTTTAACACTCTCCCCAGGGGAGAGAAATTTTCAAAATTATTTTATTCGCCTCATGTGATACCTTAAAGAAAATGGGTCCTCTCATAGCCTTTCTAAATCCGCTTTTCTTTTGGAAATTCACCCAGGGCCTAAAATGCTTAAAAGGGAGGCACCTAGCGGCGTACTCTATCTTCCACTCATGGGAAATTATGAAACTTACATTCATAACATAAAACTCCTCACTTTCCCCTACCTCTTCATCCATGTTTCATCATTCTACCAACAGGGGGCGTCCCCTGTTGCCTGATAAACCTGGCTTGGACATTTTTTCGCTCAGTTAGAAAAGTTGAATTCGTGTGTTAAATTTCTTTAGTTTTGCGTGTGGGTGTGTGATCCCCTACTTCGGAACGCGGATTCCGTTTTTTGCAAATGATTTTTTAAGGTCAATTCCTGGAATCGATTACCTGTTCATGTATCTATGTCTTGTGGTGTGTTTTTGACATCTTTGGATTGCTCCTTGCTCTAATGTATTTTTTATGGATGCCTGCCATGTGACGTCACCACAATGTCAGTGTTGCCAATTTAGCATATTTTTTTACTCAGACATCTACTCTCTGACATCATTAATAGGTCCTTCAATAAGACGGAAAAGATTATTCAGAAATAATGGTAGATTTTTGATTAGAAAACTTCGCTAAGCTGGCAATGGTGCATAAAACTTTTCTCAAAATAAAGAGAAACAGATTCGAGTGTAACACACAAAGAAAATACACAGGAGAAATGGAAGTTCAATTGCTTTTTATTAGCTTGAGACGTTCACGATTTTTTTATATCATTTTTTTAAATACAGATAACAACACTCAGTTCGGCAAACATACAAAAATGGCTTTTTTTTCTTCTTTTTTTTTTAAATCAGTGGACATAGCACATTATACATATAAGAACAAACTGATTTTTTTTTCTTTTGATTACATTCGACTACAAAAAAAGGAAAAAGACAAGTTGAAATGACAATATGACTTTTCAGCGGGTGTAAGTTCCAGCGATGAAGCGGGTATTTTTTACAAAATGTATGAGCCCTCGATTTGTGAAATGTACATACAAAATGCATAGAATTCACGTGAAAACATGATTTTCTTTTTCTACACTCTACAGATACTGGCAAAAAGAAGCAGAAGCACTCGAATCTTTTAATACACTTCTCGACTTGAGGCATTTTTTTCTTTAACTTTTATTGAATATCCCCAAAAATATATTTCCACGCGTGTTTACGTTCACCAATGGTTGTTCAAACATTATTGAATACGGTTTCTATATTAGAAAATAAAAATATATAAGAGCTAAAAAATATTCAAAATTACATTATGAGAAAAGAAGTTAAATGAGAACCTTTACCTCCTGCTTATCACAGGGGCAAAGTCTGTTTTCGAATAGTAATTTTAGCCTTATTTATGACAGAAATTACGCGTTTAAATAAGACGGCGCTTACTATTCAGAAATAGTGGTGACTGCGTGCCCTTTTGAGCCATCAGGCACTGCCTCGAATAACGGTCTGCTTTAAGGTTATAAAAATACTTCTTTTTGATGACATCATAAAGGATCTATTTACTTCGGGAACAAAACTACCAGAATAACAAAACGATGTTTGATAAATGATAATTGTTTTCTTTTTCCGTTATTTAAAAGATTATTTTGAAAGAAAAATAAATATTCCAAATGGGAAATTTTAATGAGAAGGTTGGAGTGGTATGAAATAGTGCAGCTAATTTACTTATTTTTAAGCTAAAAACCTTTGACTTTCGCTTAGATGAGAAAGTGATTAACGTGAAAAAATAAGCAACAGATTATTTGAGTACTTCTAGTCCCTTTTTTTAATACACTCCAATGGAAAATAATGCCCATACAAACGTTTAAACTGTCAAGGAAACGCGATAAATTTCGATATGCGAACAGTTCGAAATATTCATGGAATTTTTAAATATTCTGAGTTCCTTTTTAAGGTCATTTTAAAATGAATTTCGGAAATTTCCATACAACATTTTTAAAAATACCAAATTCAAAATCTCTGTCTCAAATGAATAAACTCTGTCACAAAATTAATAAACTCGTTCTCCATAGTCATGAATGCACAATCTCTTGTAGAAGGGATCGTTTCCGCTTTGTCACATTTAGGTAGCTATCAATGCAAAAAGTAAGAATCTATCTTTTGCAGCAGTTCGGAGATTGCATAAAAATTTTGGTCTATTTTCATCGAGCATGTCCCTAGATCCCAAAACCCTCCTGCGTTTAAATGTTGATTTATATATATATATATGAATTCTGCCCTGCTGTAACACTCGTATTTATGAACCAATTGGAATGAAACTCAGCGTGTGTACAGGACCTATCGACGACTCGAACGAGTTCATTGGCCAGCTTCGACCGTCATCTTGTTTCAAAATGGCAGACTGAAGAAGAAAATAAATTAAAAAAGAGGCACAAAATAATTAGAAATTCAAAAAGTTGTTAACTTTAAGCATTCGGTCTTGATACGAGGATTCCGGAGCATTTTTCCTTTCGACTCTATCTACAAAAACGGCTGAGTTGTCATAGTTTGAAATTCTCAGGTGGCTGAAAAAACAATCCCTTTAAAACAATCTGATTCTTGTTATGCTCTTGTTATGCACTCCTATTGATGAACCGATTTGGATAGGACTGAGCATGCGCACAGGACTTACCAAGGTATCGACCGAGTTCGTTGGCCAAGTTTATCCGCCACTTGGTTTCAAAATGACGGCCACTTAAAAATTTTAAATTCAAAACTTGTTACGCATAATTAGAAATTAAAAATGTTTTTCATTTAAGTGTTTGAACTTTATATAAAGATTCCGGATCCAATTTTGTTTTACTGACTGAGCAACCTGCTAAAAAAAAAAAAAAAAAATAAGGTCAATGAAACAAACTGGGCGATACCCGACTGATTTTTTGAAATTTCCATGCAGTTTCGATGTGGACGAATCTTTTATAATCTGGCTCCGTGCATTTTAGCTTCATGTGTTTGAATAAAATGAGGTGAATTCTTAAAAAACAAGGATTAGGGAAGCTACCTTTTCCTTCCGACACAGGCCGAAAGGACTTTTTATGGTTTGAACGGGTATACTGAGCATTTTTTTTCCCGACTAGATCCCCAGTAAAAGGTAAACATCACATAAACGACAGGGTGGTCCAAATTAAACAACACCTTTCCGAGATGACCTTAACAAAAACTATTCACGGGAGCGTCATCACATCAAGAGAATGTCGTTACCCCATAAGATCGATCTTAAAGGGAGAACAAATGCCAGTTTTGCCTTTATTAGACGTCTCATGTGATAGTGCCTGTATATTCTCTATGGGTGGTTTTTGGAACTAACGTTTTTGGATCTAGAAAAAAAATTAACATCTCACCTCAAAAGGCTTCCCTTGGTGAATAATTTTTGCACGAGTTCTCTCGGGAAAAGTGCCCTTTACTAATTTGGGACACCTTATCAACATTACAAGCGAAGCAATCGCTATTAACCTTATCTGGAGCAAAAAGATTTATCACTTTAGCTGGAACCGTTCGCATAGATCCTATCACAGACAAAAGCACACCGGGAAGTGGATTTTTTTTTTAAAAAAAGAAAAATCATGTTTTCGTGCTTTCAAGGTACAATGTCAAAGAGCAGAAACGGCGAAAGGAGCCGAGTGTTTCATTTTGAAGATGTCAAAATATCCCTTTTCGGAACGTATGTGAGATTTCGAACGGAAAGGAATTCCGTTAAGATGAACCATCCTAGAGTTTGAGGTACCACTATTTTCGAATAGAATCTTGGTCTTATTCCAATGCAGGTTAGAGTCAATAACTTGCAGAGATTACAATAGGGGTGTCTTATCTTTATACGCCGAAGACGTATTGCGAAGTTTCTTTTTGATATGTGCTCCATTTCGTATTTTCATAATCCATTTTTTTTTTTTCATTCAGTCTTAGTGCGTGCGCCTATTCATTTATAATGTAAATATTGGTGTAGAAAATTAAGTAACACAATATGGGGGGAGCATTGTCTCCCATTCGCAGTTTAAACAGAAATTGTTTAAACAGAAAAAGTTTAAACATTCTTTCAGAAATAGATTTTATGTGTACAAATGAATGCCTATAATACGAACTAAAGTACACTCATTGTATAAATACAAACAGTGTCTACATTTTTCAGGAATAATGTAAAATACAAAAGTGAGACGATCCAAAATACGTCCTCGGTGTATTCAATGGCGGCGTAAAATGAGTTCATGTTGGCCTAGGGCCTCGTTAAGGGGTGGGGGCGCGCCTCCCCCCCCCCCCTCCAAAAAAAATGTTGGCGAATGCTGTTACACTTGGCAAATTTACAAACTTAGTTGATAAATTTGTTTAAAACTTTAATAAAAACTATATTACACTCTCTATTTCCGATAGACTTGGCAAAAGTTACAAATCTAATTGGGAATATTATTAAACTTTTTACAAATACGAAATATATAACATTTTTTAATTGTGGTAACTTGGCACAATTATAAAACTAGTTGGCCCTGGGATGACCCTGAGGGTGCGGAATGCCTTTCAAACTTTTGTCAATGCTTTGCCTCTTTCTGCTAACGACGCTCTTTACACTTCAATAAAAGAAATATCTTATTAGAGTCGCGTCATGATTAGAATGCAATACAGTTGAAAATACCAAAAAGTATAATAAGTGGTATAATTTTAAATGAGGGTCCACATTTGTTTTCGTGCCAATAGACCCTATGCACGTAACGTCAAAGCTGGCGGTATGCTGATGTGTTATTCTAGCCACTGCACCGCCAGAATGTCAGTATGCGCAGGCGCTAACACCACTAGCAGACGACTTTAGCCTCGATCCAGGTTGAGTGCGTACATTTTAACTTCAAATTTGCAAATTTAGGGAATTTTCCCGCATTCAGAACAACATTTTGAATTTGTCTTACAATATATTAAGTATATGCTGCTACAACAAAGAATCTTTTTGCGATATTTTTAACAAACAAGTATTACATAACTCACACTCCATAGACTGCTGTGCTACCGCCAACAGTTACCAAAATTACCGTTCAACAGTAAATACCGCCAACAGATAAATTTTAACCTCGACCTCAGGTCGCGTGCATAAAGTCCATTGAAAATATTTATTGCTTTATTTCTTCGCGCTCTCTTCTAGTACATCTTTCAAGGGACCTAAACGGATAGGAAAGCGTCTTAAGAAGATTCTTTAAGATGACACATCCTTAGGATCATTCGCGCATTCTTCAAAAAATGAAACACACAGTTCCTTTTCTGAATGACTGCAGCCAAAACAACTATCACAGCTTCAACATGAAGATTTCTGAATGCCATAAAACCTCGCTCATCCGAAATCATTTAGACCGTTACCTAATCCGAAATTCTAATCCGTACATTTTCCCATTTCTTTTGCTTTCTGCCTTTTAATAAGCAGAAAACAAAAGAAATTGGAAACTGTAAACGAACAATGTTTCTTTCTATTTTTTTATATTCCAATAATATAATGTTTAATGGAATAACATATTACTGGATGTTATTAAATTATTTTAAGTTGATAATGAAAGTTGATGATATCAAGATGGACTTGATTTATTTTTTCTAAAAATTTCAAATTAATTTCAGCGACCGAATCGGATCAGCGAGGTTTTACTCTTGTACAAAAAATTTTAATAAGGTAGTGTTTCAGCACGTTCAAGCAGGTGGGAACAAAAAACAATGAATATTAAACTAGGCTTAACACAATTCGGATTCAACACACATTTTGGAAAGAAATTCATTTAAAAGGATGTCATTGGATTCAGGATTGAAGTCAAAAGTCGTCAAAATGTGATAGTTTAATTTTTGTCTTACGCCCTTTGGGTTTACAGAGCGAGGATTAAAAGGGAAAAACCATAACAAAACCATTCACCGTAACCGATGGGCAACCCTATCTTTAAAAAATTTTCAATAAAAAATGCTATCGGAAACCTTTCTTTTCTTTTCATTTTTTATTAGGGCGCGTGGGTGAGATCAGCACTGGAAAAGATACAAAAAAGGCGTATGGTTTTTCCCTTTTATTTTAAAATTCTTTGTAGTGTAGAATTGCGTAAGACTTAAAAAACACAACAGTTTTAGGTGCATTCAGTCATTGGGAGAGAGAGGGTTTCTTTAAACAATACCACATTTGTCCATGTGCAGCAACAAAGTATCAGTCTGTTTTACTCGTCATAAATTCGGGTTTAAGAGAAGAGGTGACTGGGGGAGGGGTTAAAAACGAAAGAAGTGGACTCAGATCCTTTTCCTGCGATATTCATAACGCCACTTGCTCCTACCACAGTTCTTGCACCGCAGCAACACATGGGCCGAAAGGAACACAAGGCACAACCCTCCAAAAATAATATAGAATGAAATGTCGCTTTTAATGTCTCTCTGGAAAAATTTCCAAATATTAATATGTCGCTTTTATTTTAAGCATTTTTTTTTTTTTTTTTTTTTTTTTTTTTTTTGCCTTATAGTCACCGTCGGACCACAGTCACACTCGGAACCGGAAAATTTGCGAAATAATTTTTTATCTAACTTTAAATACATTTTATTATGAAGTTTCTTTAAAAAAATTAACAACAAAAAAAAAAGAGTACAAATGGATCAAGCAGTATAGGTAATATATCAATAAATTAAGAAGCTTCTTATAGATCTTTCTTTTTTTTTCTGTCGGATAAAACCTTTTGTTTGAGACCCCATTCATCAAAAATTAGATTAGAAAGAATAAATTTTATTCTTTTGGTGGGTATGCCTGTTTTTCGAGTGCCCTGCTCATCACCCTTCCAAGAAACACAAATGGGGACGAAACAGGAATTTTCAGTGAGGTCCATACACACAAAGTGAGCAGACTCGATCTTCATTCGGCTCGACGATTTCGAAATTGCATCCACGAAAGAAAGGGTTATACGTATGTAACCGAGAAAATACAAAAGCTAAAGGCCAATAAGCCCCTCACCAGGTTTTGCTTTCATAAGAGCCCCTCACCGGGTTTTGCTTTCATAGGAGCCCCTCACCGGGTTCTGCTTTCATAGGAGACCTCACCGGGTTTTGATTTCATAGGAGCCCCTCACCGAGTTTTGCTTTCATCCCTTCTGCCGTTATTTCCGGCCAATCCGTCGCGGCTCCAAACAATCTGCTTACGACCCGAAAATTTATTTAATAAGATGTAACTTATTTCTACTTTCATCTTGTTGACTTTTTCACCGATTGTAAACTATTCACTTGAAATCCTACCACAGTTCTTGCACCGAAATGCCGCAGCAGCATCCCATGGGCCGGTGTAAGTCCATGAAAGCCTGCTCCTATCGACAAAATTGAAATTTCATGTATTCTGCCTTAAAACTGTAAGCGGATCCATGATCAGCGATATGGAATGTATTTTTATGAGTAGTCTACACAGGGTAATTATTGCGCGATTCTAGACCTTGAATAGGCCCTCTGGAGAGCAAAAGTTTAAGCTCGTCGGTGTCGGAACACAGCTTTAGGATCCATAGCCTATCGAACGTGTTCATGACTATTTTTTTGCACCCTTTCATCGTTCCAAGACGCTCATTGCGTTCTATGACAAGATATTAAATTTCTGGAACTTTCAAACGCGTTTATAATAAATAATATCGCATTTTTCTATGAGTACAGGTATGATTTTCTGGCATCGCACACGGGTCATTTGAATCAAGAATACGGATCCTTTTTTTTTCGTGGATGCAACTTCAGTCGAACAGCGCAGAGGGGTGGGGGGTGGGAGGACGATCCACACGTTGAATCGATAATCAACACAAAAAAAAAAATATCACGTGGTCAATTCCTAAAAAGATGAAGGAGGAATTTTGTAATAGTTTGTTTGCATAGTTCTACTCGCAGAGAGTACGTATTTCGTCCACTCAGAGCCTCCTTTGCTCGCTCATTTCCACAATAGAACCGAGCTCTCACTCACCAGTCCAGTCTTCATCCCATTTT
This sequence comes from Maratus speciosus, assembly GCA_963932465.1. Classification (NCBI taxonomy): domain Eukaryota; kingdom Metazoa; phylum Arthropoda; class Arachnida; order Araneae; family Salticidae; genus Maratus; species Maratus speciosus. The sequence goes on along the minus strand of CAWVRF010000002.1, from coordinate 1,666,511 downwards.
GGATGAGATTTCTTTCCTATTATCGGCTTCTTCTTTTTTTAAACGTTTAATCCTTTTGCGTTATGACTACATTGTGTTACTAGCAGGTGGCTGTCATTAAAGGGCAGGTGTTTGAAGGGCTACAGCTGCACTAAACTCTGTCTAAGGTGGAATCGATCGGGTCCGAGAAAATTTTCCTCAGTAGACCCTATTCCGCCTTAGACAAATTTTACTCTATGCTATGGATTCGCAGGGACTTGAAAATCTTTCCGAGTTAGACAGATTTCCGTCTTACACAGAGTTTACTGTTTTTGAAATATTTAAAAAAACGAGTTATTGATTCAGTTTAGAGCATGCGGAAATAAGTTCTGCGATAATTATTATTATGTTTTTTTTTTTTTTTTTTTATTAAGACAGGTGGCGCTTTCTATAAAATAAAAATGGGGCATTTCTTACCCGCTCCATTTTGAGGGTGTTTTATGGAAAATTTCAAGTAATAAAGTGTTTTCATCCAAATGAGAGTCATGATAGGGCAGAAGAGCGTCGTCTCAAAATGAGTCTCTTTGGCTACTATGGGCTAGTAAAACATCTCTCACCTTGAAGCGCCCTCTATCGGTAAAATTTCAAACGGATCCTTTTTAGGGTATCACTCGTTTCTGCATATTCTAAAAAATATCAATACCAAAGCTTTTTAAAATGTTTCAAGTAGTTTCACTTCAAAAAGGTGCCCTTCAAGGTGCCTATCGAATTTTGCATGTTCCTTGTCCAACTCACACGAAGTTTCATTTTCCATGAAATTAAATAAAATCTCTTATTTTTTAGACAAAAAAAAAAAAAAAAAGGCATTTTAGTGAAAACAAAATCTTCTTTCTATTTTAAGAAGAAAATCGATTTTGAAAAATGTCCAGCCAAGGAGAGGAAAATCGATGTTTTGGCAGACCCCATTCCACGGCATTGTTAGCTTCATGAGCTGAATTCAGTGCAACAGACTAGGGAGTGAGGGCTCCGTTCGAACTATTGTGAGACTCGGTGATTTGAAGAGTTTATCACTAGAAGAAGTTCATGAATCACAGATTGTGCCAAACGGCCATCGAGGAAATAAAGTTCACAAAACGGCGTGACGATGTCCAGTAGGTTGTGGGAGTACACACACACACGCAGGCAGCCATCACAGGATCGTCGACTTGAGCTGGGAAAGTCCGCTTTTTTTTTTTCCGCTCGACGATTTGCCGTCTTCACACCGGGAGGATTCCGCCTCCTGAAAGGTTTAAGAAGAGAGGATTAAAATGCAACAACAACAACAAATCACATAAATAAACACCACCACAATTTAGGAGTGCTAAAAATCCAAGAATGCGAAAAAGGATTTTAAATAGAGAGAAAACAAAAGAAAATCACAAAGGATAGATTCCAATTATTGCAGTATTAATAAAAAATTAATTTTGAACTACTTATTAATTACTTATTAATTACTGCATTACTTATTAATTACTGCAGTAATGCAGTAATAATAAAAAAATGAGGAATGAAATAGAGAATCGTGTAGTTCTAAATATAGAACTACACGATTCTCTATTTCATTCCTCATTTTTTTTTCTTTCATTTGTTTATGAATTTAAGAATGAAGAGGAACATCCATGAACGTCGATGAATGATTTTAGATGTTTATCCCTGTGTAGATGTTTATTTAGATGTTTATCCCTCAATTATGATTTTCGTGAAAATTTTGTCTTTTACAGCAGTTTTCGCGAATTGTTTAAACGACATTAGAAGATTGACATAATCATTTAATACATTTTAAGAAGGGTTTAGAAGGATTCATTGAATTTGAATGGATAGGGATTTTGTGCACTCTTTATAACCCCCACTCCAATCTTTTATTTTAAATATTTTTCTTAGTAATCTGTAGAATTAGGAAATGATGATGTTCATATAATGATGTTCTTACAATGGAAATATTTCCAAACTGAAAAATACCCCCCCCCCCCCTTCCCAACGCTAAGAAAGCTGAAAAGACGCAAAGGCAAAAGAAATCATCCTTTTAAAAATATTTTTTTTGTTTTGCGTCACCCATCTTGCATTTGGAACACTATAAAGTAATGTATCTCTAACTCATTCTAAACTGTATGATAACGCGTCGATGTTTTGAATTAATTTTATAACAAGTTATTTTAAGGGTACTTATAAGTACCGTCAGTAGATAAAGGGTTAACCCCTCCGCCTACCGTGCGGGCCCAATGGACCTGACAAAGGATTAAAAATTATCATTCACATCATTCAAAAGAATTTTTCCTCATGAAAGAAAAAGACCATAAATTCCGTAAATAGGTGACTTTTTCAAATACTTGACTTTTGTAAATAGGTACATTTTTCTGTAAATAAGTGAAAAAGAATATTTACAGAATTCTCTGTCTTTTTTTTTTTTTTTTTTCCCATGAGAAAAATCCATTTGAAATGCACCTGTCGGGTCCATTGGAACCGTCTGGTAGGTGGAGTGTTAATAATCTAAAATTAAAAAAACAATAACTTTATCTCTGTTTTAGAGAAACTGGAATAACAAAATACAAGTCATCTAAATATTAGACAATCCGACGACATGACGATTTTCTTTTCTTTTGTTGTAAACTCAGTTGTTAAATAGGGTAAAACAGCTACTTTCCATTATTACTTTGGAACAACTTGCGAATTCGCCCGGAGTCCGCCATCTTGTTTCTTTGTTGGTCATTTATAACCACTTTACGCTTAATTCAACAACAAATATAAACAATATAACCACTTTATGCTTAATTTAACAACAAACATAAACAACAATAAAGAAATTTAAAATCGGCAATGACCAACAAAGAAACAATATGGCGGACTCCGGGAGAATCCGCAAGTAATACCGCCAACTTGAACCCCCGGGATCAACTTTCCTCATTCAGATAGAATGGAGGAAACTATATTAATCATTATTAAAAAAGTTATTGTAGAATCAAATTAACTTTTATTGAATCAATAGGTTTATGCTTTCATTCATTTAATTGATTTCATTCTGAAATCAAAGTAACATTTAGTATGAGCTTAGTCTAATAGCTTAATTAATAGCTATATAAATATAACTAGCAAAATCCATGCTTTGTTTGGATTCGCGAAGCATTATTTAATAATATAAATATTTGAAAGTAACACTATTTTTTATATTATTTTTGCATCTTTATTAAGCAAAACCGCTATTTTATGTTTTGGCGCATTTTAAATTTACAAATGTAAATTCAGCCAAATAGCTAAGAATTTCCTCGGAACTTTTTATTTATGATAGAACGAATTTAACAATTAGTGGTGCGATCGCAGTTTACTCTCCTTCTTGGCGCGATTTTCAAAAATCGCCAAATGGGCGCATTTTCGCGTACTAACTCCCGGAGCTGCAACATCCGGGAGAGAGTACGCAAAATTATTATTTGTTTTCTCTTCTCGTATATTTTGAAACAAGTACCTATCTAGACAAATGCTTAAAATGTGAGAATAGATATTCGATCAGTTATTTTTCTCTTATTTTAACCTGTATTTTTGAGTAAAAATAAAAAATACATAAAATTTCAAATTTTTTCGAAATACATTTTATATATTTTAAAATACATTTTATCAAATATACTAAAAAATAAAACTTTCACTTACCCAAATTATTAAAAAAGAACGTTTGTTAACAGTAAGGGGAGCAAAACAATGTTGTGGTTTTAGGTAGATTTCGTAAGAAATACTACCTATTGCAGTCGTTACCATGGTGCGACTTTTGAAAAATTCCTTCATAACTTTTCATTATAGGACCCCAGGAACCCAAAACCACCCCCACCTAAAAAGTTTATATATATATATATATATATATATGTATGTATGTACTAAATTTTGTCCGCACGATAAAAGTCGCAATTATGCACAAATCATCTTCAAACTCGCCAACAACTTTTAGATGGCTAATATCTCGGCGGGGATTGAAAATGGGCGAAATCGGCCCAAGAGGGTGGAAATGGGGAGGGTTCAAAATTTTGAATACTGTCTTAACATGATTCTGATAAAACCAGCTCTTACACAACAATGGCAGGAAAAAAATAAAAGTTTTTCGTTATAGCAGTTGCCAACAATTAAAAAAAAACAAATAATAAAATTCTCACCACAACAATTACTTTTCTTTTGCAAAATTTTCACGTGTAAAATTAAATAGTTTGACAGATTGAAAACAAATTGAATATTACGTCATAAGTTTCCTAGAGCAAGATTTCAGCATGAAAACTCAAAATAAATAGTTTGACGAATTAAAAAAAATATGTATATTGCGTCATATTGGAAATAGAATGGACCTCAGCAGGTGAATCTGTAACGCCATGTAAGTTTGAAGAAACGTATTAAAACATGATAAAAACCCGACTATGGAAATATTAACATATTTTAACACTTTAAAGTTCTCTGAATTTTTGTAGCCATTTTTTAAACCTATTCCATATATATGTGTGTGTGTATTCGTGTATATTACAATTTTCACAAAAAGTTTAGCTCACTACAGCTCGCTCTTTGTGAAGAAACTGGGTTTTATCTCTAAACTTGATTTAAGTTTTGTTGGAGAATTTAGTACTTAACATCGAAATCTACCTCCGCCTGTAGGCCCGAGCCGGCAGGGATTTTTTTTTAATCAGAGGGGTCCTTTTTTTTTAACCCCATCGTTTTTTTTATTCATAATTTTACCTTGTGCTCTAGGATGTCATTCAAAAGCATCACTCATTCTGTCACTTTTAGTCATTCATAGCTTGGAACAATCAGCCTCTCTTTCGTACATAATTCCATCAAAACTCAAAAATACAGGTAAAAATAACAGAAAAATAACTTATCGAATATTTATTCTCACCTGTCAAGCATTTGTCCAGATAGGTACTTGTTTCAAAATATACGAGATTGAGAAAACAAGTAATAAAAATAAGCGACTGCAAAACACAGAACTTGTCAACGCGAAATCCATTGTAGCAATATCAATAGACGGGTTGCACATGACGTCACATGTCTGGCATCGCTTCATATGACGCCCAAACATAAGGCGTATGTGGTGCTCTCCATTTGAGTTATTAGGCTTATTTGCACCATAATAATAAAAATAAGAAAGATCTAAATTAAACAGAAAGATAACACGTGCTTTTAACGCAAACGGGCAGTTCTGTGCTCCACGTCTGTGCTCCAGATGCAATAGTATCAGTCGTTGCTAATAGCAACGTGACGTCAATGCAAGAGGTCTATAACGTTTTTCCAAACAAATGGAGGATATTCCAAATATGGGTTCGAGGCTGAAAAAGTCACGTGATACCGGTAATTTACCCAAGGAACTTCTAACTGATAAGAAGGGAAGATACTACTACTTTGCCTCATGAACCATTTCATTGGCTAGCGGGGATTTACATTACACGTCTACGGAGCCTTCCCTTCTTTACGATAGAAGTTTTTACCTTGACCACGTGATCAAAATGTAGATGGAATATCCTCCATTCAAAATGTTCCCCGATTCTCCTCTTTGTCCAATAAGAAAGCCTTTTACAAAAAAAAAAAAAGCGTCCAATTCGGTCCAATTAGAAAGCAGCTTACAAAACAAGGAGTTTAAACCATCAACTCTCCCAAGAGAAATCTTAGGGTTGCCATATTTGGTGACGTCGGAGGAGCAGCCCGATAAACCGGGGTTGCCATATTGGCGCAGTTATCGAAGGAGATTGGCGAAGGAGAGTAAACTGCGATTTATCCCAATTAGTTTTATTTGTTTACATTTATTTTGTTGCCACTTTACAAAAAATATCATAATACAATTCTTTTAAAATGCGTAAGTATCGTCTGCGTAAATGATTTCACATAATCAGAATAAATGTGTATTGGAATTCTTAACACTGAAAAATACTTTTATAATTGAATGTAAATAATTGAATTTTCACACATTTTAATTCATTAAAAATAGGCTATAATTCTCATAAAAAAGGGTATTTTAAAAATTTCATAAAAGAAATCGTGAAACTATTTAATGAATCATGATTCTATTTCTAATGACTCACTCCATGATTTGTTTTTTTCTTCTGAAAATAGACGTGTTTCATTTTTTATTTGCAAAATGCGTCCGTAATGGAAAAACATGTAAAATAAATTAATTAAAATAATAATTTTTTTACGGTTATTTTGTAAAAAAAAAAAAAAATAATAATAATAATAATGTGCATATCTACAGATCCTAATTTATTTTCATTTTTAATTTCAAGTCAAAATACCGAATAGTTTTGTTTTTTTTTGTAAAGTGTGCGACAAAATGTACTTTGTGTAGCCTAGTACAGGCTTCGCTTCGCTCATTCTATTTAATAGTTAGCTTAATTATCTGCAAAATTCTATTTGGATAGTGCCTAATGCGCATGGAACTACTGTATGAAGTGTAGTTAAGCGCATGGCATTAAGCCCTTTTGCGCATCCACTAGGATTGCACAGGATGCCTTAGATTAATATTTTCATTTTTTTTACGTGGGCAGTGCTCTAACCATCAATCTATCTTGAAATAGACAGTTTTAAATCAGAATAAATTTTCAAATTTATAGTTTAAAACAGAGTGCGGTTTTTATTCCTATATTAAATAAAAATTTAATTTAACTTTGAAGACCCCCAATGGTTTTTTGTTTATTATACATTTTTTACATACATTACTAAAATTTAACAGTTGTGTAGCGATTTTACATCCAGGCGACCTGTAAGTGACTTTCGGAGACATTAGAGAGACACTAAGAAATTTAAAGTTTAAAAGTTAAAATATTAACAAAATTAAAATTAGATGAAATTTACAAAAATTAGCAAATTAAAAGTTTAACTGTAGTTAAAAAATACAGTTAATAGAATATAAAAAATATAATTTGAGAATACATTAAATAATATGCAATTATAAAAAAAAAAAAAAAAAAAAAAAAAAAAAATAGAAGCAAAACAAAGCTTATATCTTTCTAAACAGGTTATTAGTGTTCAGGCTCCTCTTCGATTCTGTAGCGCTGCCATCTGTTAACAGATACTTGTACTAACCACTGTAGATTGATTTTATTTTAAAATGAAAAATGTTCTACTTCTAAATCAAAGGCTTGCGGCTGCCATGTCTTCAGAGGCCCGTTTCAAATATTGAATATCATAAAAAGTCATGAAAACTCATTAGTTTGCCCTAAAAGATTACAAGAAATGCCCTAAAATGATAGTTAAGTTAAAGTTTAGTGAAGACAGGTGAGTCTCCAGGCTCCTCCTCGATTCTGCAGTGCTGCCATCTGTTAACAGACACTCCTACTAAGGACTGTAGCTGGATTTTATTTTAGGCGGTTCTCCAGTTCGCTGTTCAGCAAGCGCCTAATTTTCTGACCATTTTTGAGCGTAAAAGCACACAATAGGGCTGGAGAAGAGATTTAGAATCGATATGAATTTTTGATTCATAAATCGACTTATAATGCGATTGGGATCACCTTGCTCTGGCCGGTTTCACTCCTTTCGTCTGGAAAATCGGTTCAAAACGCCCACTTTGACAGTATTTCCTCAAAGACCGTTTGCTTTTATCTAAAAATGAAAAACGCCTTTCTACGGTCTCGTTTCTGAATAAAAACACCTGTCCCTTTCATGCGTTTCCGAACAAAAATGAAATAAAACGTGTGTCCTTCGGGGACCTTCCAGATTGCAGAACAGCCTTAAGGCTCCTGTACCTGCCGGCGAAGGCACTCACGATAATTTATTTATTTTAGGGATTTATTTAATATTTCGTTTGTATTTCGACATTTTTTTTTTTTTTTTTTTTTTTTTTTTTTTTTTTTTGCATTGGATAGCCGAGATCCTTCTCTACATCGCACCTTTTTTTACTTTTTCGATTCGGGTCGAATTTTGTATAAAGTTACTTTTACTTTCAAAACCGGTTCTGAAAATGAAAGAGTCGTTCTAAAAAACATCTGCAATCCAAATCTGCAAAAGGAAAAAAAAACATATTTCAAAAGATTCGAAATGCAAACGAGATCTTAGATAAATCCCCCCCCCCCATAGGATTAGCATTAGCTGGTGAGTGTCTTCGCCGGCAGGAAACAGGCGATGACTTCAGTGAATGAGTTGAACGCATCGAGGTGTTGTTCTCTCTCTCTAATGAGCAGTGATCCCGCTCTGAGAATTTTCAAGTTTGTTAAAGAAATGCAATTCGAGATGCGGCGCTATCTTTGTCGGTCCGACGTTCCGGCAAATGAATTTAAGGAAAGGGTGTAATAGGAACGGCTCATTACTTGTCTAGGATTGGATGAACTCTCGTTGTCTGAATTTTAAGCAGATCCTGTCTGTGTGAACACACACACCGACTCTGCCAAGAGAACAAGAGTCGGCGAAACCCATGGCAGGGCCGAAACGAAGGGGGCATGCGCCCCTGGCGCCAGAGGCAAGGGGCGCCAAGTGAAAGATTATACCTTTGGAATCGATCCTTTTCTTCGGATGGACTGATGGCTTTCATTATTATGAAACAGCCATTATAAATGAAGTGTTAGGTGAAGATGAAAGAGCAGTCGTAAGAAGTTTGAACTCTCATTTTCTGGTCAGAATGGGGGGAAAAAATGGCCATAATTTGTTTTTGCAAAAAAAAAATTATGGCCATTTTTTTTTTCCCATTTTGACCAGAAAATCAGAGTTCAAACTTTTTACGTCTGCTCTTTCACCTTCACCAAACACTTCATTTATGATGGCTGTTTCATAATAATGAAAGCCATCAGTCCACCAGAAGAAAATAACTCGGTTAAAGCGGAAACTCGGGTAATCGAAACTCTACTGTATAAGCAAACACTGTAAATAGCCGGTCATACATGCGAATTCTTTTATGTGAACGAACTATAATTGCAACAAGTGTCACATTCAATTTAAGTAGTTCAGTATTACATATTTTATGATTACATATTTTAAATTTTAAAATAATTCAGCCATTAGAAAATCAGTAAAATTCTCTTTGTAAATATACTTTGAGGAAGAAGGGGGGGGGGGGGGGGGGGGGCGCCAAAATTCTTGTTTGCCCCGGGCGCAAGAAAGGCTAGTTTCGACCCTAACCCACGGTCCTTTCTCTCGCTCTTATCGGAAGCACCTTGCCTGAATTTGAAATCGTGGACGGATTCGTATCAGCCAAGTTTATTCCCCCAATGCCAAAATTTCCCGAGACATTTTTGAATAAAATTTGGCTCTTGTCATTTACGTGAAGGACGCTTTTATTTACTTTCAAATCATTCCGGTAAGTTCATGGAGTTCCTGAAAGGATGAAAGCACGACCGAGATACAAAAGATAACGTAATGAAGAAATGAATTCCCTCAAAATAAATGGAGTATCCTTTAAGGCTCTTTTCCAATCCAAGAGAGATCCTTTCTGACACATTTTTGTTCAGAAACGCATGATGGGCAGGTGTTGTTATTCAGAAATAAGGTCATCGAAAAACGTTTTCCATTTTTGGGTAAACGCAAACGATCTTTCAGAAAGGCCTGTGGATAATACAATCCCCTTCACAAAATTCCTTTTAATGAAACAGATCCTTCACAAAATTCATTTTAATAATACAGTCCCCTTCACAAAATTCCTAACTTACCATGTGAGCGTTTTAAACCGCGTCACGTGACCACAGCCGCTCGCTAGTCCTTTATGGATCCAAAAATGGGAAACTCATTTTATTCCAAATTTTGTGCCTTTACTTTTAAAAATGAGTCGGCCAGTTTCGCGTGGTTGAGCAGAGAATTTAAGAAACCAAATAGGAAAAATGTTGCCATGATCGTCACCGAAAAAAGCGGCACGAATCGCTTCTCAAATGAGGGGTCGAACAGGGGCCCCTTCACCGAAATCCATTTAATAAAACAGGCCCTTCACAAAATTCCTTTTAATAATACAGTCCCCTTCACAAAATTCATTTTAATAAAACAGACCCCTTCCCAAAATTCATTTTAATAATACAATCCCCTTCACAAAATTCCTTTTAATAAAACAGACCCTTCACAAAATTCATTTTAATAATACAGTCCCCTTCACAAAATTCCTAACTTACTTTGAGTGTGATAAACGAGGGTTTTTTTTTTTTTTTTTTTTTTTTTTTTTTTCCCCATTCAAATTTGCAGTATCTCTTTGTACAGCCAAATGAAGGTCACTGATCACTTTAAAAGCGTTGGGATTGCGTCCATGAATGGCTCATGACGATTTTCTAACAGACGCCCGAACTCGGGAGTCCAGAGTGGCGAATGACGGAGGGTTCACAACGACTCGAACCAGAAAATGTATTGGATGAATCTTTCTTTATTTAATTTCGGGATTTTTACGTGGAATTTATTTCATTTCATTCCTTAAGAAGAAAAAAAAAAAAAAAAAAAAAAAAAAAAAAAAAAAACTCTTGTGCGAAATGTATTCAATCTGAGTTCCACCTGTTACGGAGGGTGAGTGGGAACTGGGCGCCTCCGAGTTCATTCATAACCCACATAGAAACAAGAAGCATTTCATTCACTATTTTTTCGGGTTCTAATTAGGATGAGTTGAGTTGAAAAAACGGGAAGGTTGTCAGCTATGCTTTTCCAAAGAAAATCCAGAATTTTATTTCAGATATTTTCAACCCCTTAATTCTCGCTCCCGTCAATATCACGGGCTGAGGTGTCGTTCGTTATTTCTCGCTCCCGTCCTATTTCCGGGCTGGAGATTTATTGATGGAAAAAACTTCTGAAACCAGAAAAAATGAACTGGCATTTCCGTGTGAAGTCTTTGAATAGGAGCGTTTGGGTTTGGTTTTTGGCGCTGATAGTGATGTTGGACTTTGTATTGCATGTTTCGAGATATATCACGCTTAAAAAAATTATTAATGATCAAAATTTAAGGTATACTATATTATTTTAAATATTATTTTTAAAAATTTGTTTGATGATGATATTTAAAGATCTAAGATGTGAAAAATAAAGGTGTTATTAGCATTCAATTGTAGGGTGTAAAACAAACATTAAAACACAGAATTCTCGCAGGATGGCTTTTCCTCAAATGTGAATTTGTTCTAATAGCATCTTTATTTTTCACCTTTAAAAAAAAAAAAAAAACCTAATTGCATATTTTATATAGAAACCTTATAATTATTCAATTTCTGTAATAAAAAAATAGGTACTTTTTTTTATGGTTTTTCCAAATATTAAGCGACCGTTAAACCGTCTCTTTGAATAGGAATGCGCCTTTATAGGTTCGTGTTTCTACATAAAAGAGAAAGCTGATATCCCCATCATGGATCCATTTTGTTTCATTTCGGGTGGGGTCCAGTGGCGGATTGATTTCAAACAGACAGGGTGGTTCGCAGGCAGTTTAATTTTTTTTTTTTTTTTCATTCCTCATCAAAGGTTTTAAGAAAGAGGCAAAGAAAAACAAAATAAATTTCTCTTTATGCGAGAGTCTAGCGTGGCCCTAGTGAACCTGCGGCCTGGTGAGCGGCCCTAAGCATTCATCCATATTTTAAAAATTACCTGAGATGTGCATGAAAAGTGTTTGGAAAGAGTGGCGTTAAAATGTATTGGTAACATTTCTTCCGAGACAAACGTTCAACCCTACTGATAATATTAAAATAAATAATGTGAACATTAAAAAGGTCCACAATCTTACTTAAAAGGCGACTCATGTAATGAAAAAGACGTTAAGTTTAAAATATACATTTTATTGGAAACTTCTTAGCACTTTTAAACCTTCCAGGCTCATCATCAGAGAATATATCTTAATAACTAAATGTTGTTTATTGATACAAATACGTCACTTTGTTTGGAAAATGGGAGAGCCAATAATGACTAGAGTTGAAAGTAGAAGTAGCAGTACTGGCTCTCTCATTTTCAAAACAAAGTGACATATTTGTATCAATTAACAACATTTAGTTATTAAGATATATTCTCTGATGATGAGCTTGGAAGGCTTGAAAGTACTAAGAAGTTTGAAATAAAATGTATATTTTAAACTTGTAACATCTTTTTCATAACTTTAGTCTCCTTTTCAAGCAAGATTGTGGACCTTTTTAATGTTCGCATTATTTATTTTATGTTGAATCAAAGTGAAAAATTGCGTTTCGTCTTATGATATTATTAAATTTTGCTTTTTTATACTACTTATGTTATTTTACTATTTTAATGACTTTTTTTTATGTGTGTTGCGGCCCGCAAGAAGAAAAGGTTGCGTATGGATGCCACGAGCGGGTCGTGTGCGACATCCGAACGAGCCGACCCAAACTCCGACTCCAACGCCCTAAGCCCGGCCTCTCTTTCGTTTCAGCTCTGTCAAAGAGGGAAAGTGGTTTCCTTCCACTCGCACTTTTCTCAATTCCAAGTACTCGGTTGTTAACTAATAATAAATATAAAATAAGCAGCCGAAGGCGCTGGTTAAGGAAAAAGGGATGTGCGACTAGACGTACGTCTGAAAATGTGAGACAGTGTCGGGAGAGGAAAAAAGCGGAATGACCTTTTTTCTGCGTTCGTGCCGTCTGTCGGGCCGAGGGTCAAGCACGCTTCTTCTTCAATAAAAAGACGGCGTTTAAAACTTTATTTCGTTCTGTTTAAGGGGGCTGGTCACTCAGCTTCCGATTTCCCCTCACTCATGTCAAGTCTATGGGCATTCGTCTATTCAAACTATCTCCTCGGAAATGAATATTTTTAATTTCCATTTTTTGTGTACACTTCCTGAAAGATGTCTCTTTTTTTCCGAGTTCCCAAACTATTTCTAAATGATAGACTTCATTTTATAGGAAGTGTCTCACTCACCGTTCGCCCGCTTTGAACACGTAAAATATTAAATTCAGCCTCGATTTTAGAAATAGTTTGAAAACGAAGAGACCTCCTTTAAGAAGAGTACACACAGAAGAAAGATGTTCAAAATAGGAATTTCCCCAGACGATATTATAAATAGAAGAATGCATCCAAAGTCCGTGGACTTAACAGGACGGAGGAGAATTCCGAGGCTGAGTGACCAGCCCCCTTACGCTATGGAGATTCTCGTGTCAGGATTGAAATAGGGTTTTAAAAGATCGGAATCGAGACGTCCTATGCCGACGGGGTGCGCTTTAAAAAAAGGGTCTAGTTCATTTTTAAGAAGACTCTCCATTTCGGAAACGTGACTGAAGTCAAACTATCAAGTTTTCACGCGTTTTTAAAAAAAACTTAAAACGTCGGAAAACAATTTTTGAAAACATTAGCATCGAATACCTCCGTTTGGATGGCTGGGTGAGTCAGACGGAGAAAATCTGTATCGGTGTGTCATCCCCTACCAGGACAGTCCAGAAAATGAATCCGTCTCTGGAGACGGACCTGAACCGCGGTCTCCGAGACCGTGCTCTATTGCCTTGTTGAGATATTTCTTTAGAGAGATTGGAGAAAACACTATTTTGAAAATGTGTTCTCTGCAAAAATTTCTTTGAACACTCCATTTTGTGTCTCATGTGGAATATTCTGCGCCTATACACCTATCCGACTGATATTTAAAAAGTGAATCCGTCACCTCTAGTGTCTCCTCGCCTGTGCGAGAAAATGTGTACCCCAACCGAGTCTCAGAAATGAGGTTCTGTACTTTTCTATCTCCTTAAATTCTTTTTGGCATGTCTAAGAAAGACATCGATAGATTTTATTTTAAGATATCCAATATCTCCTGCAGCTGAATGCACAGAGTCATAAAAGAGAATATTATAAGATCATTTTTTATAAGAAGCCCCGAAAAATGAGTCGGGGCCATCCCATCAGAGGGCTCAGGGGGAGGGAGGCTGACATCAGGATTGCTCCCTTTTTATTCAGACATTGAGAGTTCATACCAGAAATAAAGAATACCATTTTACGCTTTATTTAACGAGAGACATGGAGCGATCCCATTAAGTAAAAAATTTTCTTTCGAAATTTCCGATTAAAAGGGGCGGCCAAACTGGCAACCCTGTGTGAATTGAAAACACTGTTTTGCGAAAGGACTGCGTGGCGAGGGAACGTGCCAAAAAAAAAGCCACTTGTATCGTTCCAGGTTTCTCTGAGGCACCCTTTATATAATTATTTTCCTGCCAGATCGATCCGGAGAAAGGAGCGGAACGAACGATTGTTTCAAACGGATACACTTTGTGGATCTCGCTCTAGGCAAAGGCTCTAGAAAATCAGGGCCACTTCTACGGAAGTAGGTTTGGAAAAGAAAGAATAACTTTACTTCAAAACGTGTCCCGCATCCTCTTTACAGATTCAAGAGGCACACGTTTATCGTATAACTCGAACCTATCGATGACCAGCGCTTATCGTCGAAGCGGCTATCGAAATTTGAACTATTTCTCATTTAAATACTTTTTTTATATCTAATAATAGGTATCCCTTGTTGAAGAGCGTCCATGTCTTGCAAAAGATCCGCTCACGATGTTGTTGGCAGTCTCATTTATGTCCATGGAATACCTATTATAGGCTAATGCCATTTCGTTATGTTAGATAACGAACTCCATTTAAGCTGATAGGGGACGTTTGTGATTTGAACTCCCAGCAGCGATACCCTTTAGACCTCTGGCCAGGTCGTGGTCTTGCCAGGTGAAGGTCTCGTCATCTTATCAAGGCTCTAAATTACGAGATCAACTTGAGTATCCATGCACAGGTATCCAACAACACTATATAAACGTTAAGTAAGCGGCATAAAAAATGTACACAACTAAGCAGTAGACGCTGCCGATAAAAGATGAACTAGGCGCCCGTCAAACGCCCCGATACCAGGTCTCAAACCCATTCAGCTGGACAACCCGGCAGGTAGGGGCCTGGCCATCGGTTAGAAAGAACACAGACAACCATGCACTGTGTCCTTAACCCGACCTCTTCGACTTCGCTCAGCACGTAAAGTAGAACAGAAATAAAAATACCGAATGGGGAAAAAAATACACAGAGATAAACACATTAAAATGAATAAGACAACTATTTTAGGGATGCCAAACTATTTTTGCTCACTCAACATCCCTGCTTAAGGTCCCTATTCTTCCTTTCTATTCGAGGTTATAAAGAACCAGCTGTTTAGGACGTTCTTCGAGAATTCTCTCTCTCTCTCTCTTTTAGGTAGATTTCGTAAGAAATACTACCTATTGCAGTCGTTACCATGGTGCGACTTTTGAAAAATTCCTTCATAACATTTCATTACAGGACCCCAGGAACCCAAAACCATCCCCACCTAAAAAGTTATATATATATATATATATATATATATATATATATATATATATGTGTGTGTATGTATGTATGTATGTACTAAATTTTGTCCGCACGATAAAAGTCGCAAATATGCACGGAACGTCTTCAAACTCGCCAACAACTTTAAGATAGCTAATTTCTCGGCGGGTATTGAAAATGAGCAAAATCGGTCCAAGGGAATGGGAATGGGGAAGGTTTAAAATTTTGAATACCGTCTTAACAGGATTCTGATAAAACCAGCTTTTACACAACAATGGCAGGAAAAAATAAATATTTTTCGTTATAGCTGCTGCCAACAATTAAAAAAAAGCAATAAAATTCTCACCACAACAATTTCTTTTCTAATGCAGTGTTTTCACGTGAAAAATTAAATTAGATAAACAGTTTGACGAATTGAAAACAAATTGAATATTACGTCATAAGTTTTCTAGAGCAAGATTTCTGCATGAAAATTCAAAATGAAATAAATAGTTTGACAAATTGAAAACAAATTGAATATTGCGTCATAAGTTTTCTAGAGCAGGATTTCTGCATGAAAATTCAAAAGGAAATAAATAGTTTGACGAATTAAAAAAAACAACAAAATATTGCGCCATATTGAAAATATAATGGACCACAGCAGGTGAATATGTAACGTCATTGAGTTTGAAGAAACGTATTAAAGCATGATAAAAACCCGAGTATGGAAATATTAACATATTTTAACACTTTGAGGTTCTCTGAATTTGATTTAGCCATTTTTAAATCTATTCCATATACATGCGTGTGTGTATATTAGAATTTTCACAAAATGTTTAGCTCCCTAGAGCTCTTTCTTAGCGAAGGAACTGGGTTTATCTTTAATCTTGATTTAAGTTTTGTTGGTGAATTTAGTACTTAACTTCGAAATCTACCACCGCCTGTAGGCCCGAGCCGGCAGGGATTTTTTTTTTTTTTTTTTTTTATTCTGCTCAAAGGATGTAATGCAATAGATCTGAATCATAAAAGAAATGTTCATTTAATTTTAGATTCATTTTCTGTAAAGGATCGAATGATTAGGAACAGAACGTTAAAATAAATGAGGTTACAGCTAATGGCTATAAAAATGAGTGAAAGTCAGGTTAGGTTTAGAGAGAGCATCTCAATTAAACTTGTATTTAAGTAGATGTCACTTCACGATGTCAATGTTCATTTTTAGTATTTTAAATTTCTTTCCTTTACATTTTGAAAATCATGCTTTTATCCAATTTTTCATTTTTTAATCATTAAAAAAAGGCAAGGATAGGCTTTTGTTTTCATTCGTTTGATTTCTAAGTGTGACACTAAAATAAAGTAGCAAAGAGAACGAAAGAAAACGCAAAGCGTCCCTAAACGATGACGCCGCCACTTTACCGACTTGGATGTCACGAGAATAGAGTCCATTTCATGCCAATAGGCAGAGAATGTGGGTCAAGAAATACTATTCACACGTACACCGCAAAATAGTGTTTTGCTATAAACCGCCTAGTCGGATCATCGCCATTCGAATAATCGAGATCCTCCGACTACCGAAAATTTCCCCCGAGTCTTTTTGAAACCCACCTGCACCGAAAGGAGACATCAGCTGTGCGGAGAGTGTGTGACGTTTTCACACATTCTGCCACAAAAACAAACCCATAGGTAGGGTAGGGGGAGGAGGAAGCGCGGGCGGTGACGTCAGAGCTGGCTTTCCGATTATTATACAATATTTCGCAAAAAACATTACATAAGATTTCTTTTTTCGTCCGGCACACACATTGAAGGTTGATCGCTGTTCGACCTTGGATGAACGCGGAAGAGAACTTGTTGAACGCGCCAAACCGATGTCAACAAAGGAGACTCTTGGCGATCGCCAAACAAAGATTTCTTTGGCTCCCGTTGCAAGTTTAAAACAATGGAACGGGGACGTTCAGAAGGAACAAAGTGTTTTAGATGAATCCTAATGTAGGAAACGACGAGATTTTTTTTTTTTAAATAGATCATTTTAAATAGGTGGATCATGATCGGAAATGTACTAGTCTATAACAATCTAGTATCACTCCATCCAATCGGTACAGCTTGGGACCCTGGGTTGTGCAGATGATAGGTCATTACTTTAATTTTTTTTCCCTCCTGTCATTTTACAGTCAATTAATTATGAATGCATAAATTAATTTGCACACATCAAAGAGAGTGGAACACATTAGGTTATTTAATTCAAAAACACATTATATTTAATGAAAACTTATTTAAATTTTATATCTGCCATTTTATTTTCTCATAGCAACTGAAAAAAATTGTAATTAAAATACGTGCTATGTTGATTTTTTTTTTTTTTTTTTTTTTTTCATGATTTCTAACGAAAAATGCAGCTAATATAAACTCTACTTAATTTTATGTGTCCATATTAATGTTACAAACATATCAATCATTAGATCCTTTTTTTTTTTTTTTTTTTTTAACCATTTGGGAAAATGGTTATTGTCCTCGATCAGGGTAGGAAATCAAAAACATATCTGAAGCGTTTTATGAGTTGAATCCCGCATTTTACTCGTTTTCTGACGGGTCTATACAGTCATCTGTATTTTCCCTTTACTTTCAACAGAGATGGATACTTCTGTTGCCACTGTGACAAAAAAGTAATAAAAACTACAAAAAAAAAAAAAAAATAATAATAATAATAACTCAGAAACAAATGGAGATACAGCTTTCAAACAAATTACATTAAAAAGTACATTTTTTTTTCTCTCTACGACGGTGTAAAAAGTAATAGTGTGGGATGTTTAGAAGTTTAAGAATGAAATTTCATTTAAAATGTGTCCAGGAATAGGAATGTTGAATCCATGGCGTACGTCCTGTAGGACCCGCTCCGTAGAAGTTCCCTCCGACTGTCTTGGAAAAGGGCAAAATTGTAATGTTGTTTTCTCTGCATTTTGTTTTAAATGCTTAAAAAAAATGATTCTTTGAACATTTTATAAAAAAAATCTTAATAACGAATATGAATGCAATCCTTGGAAGTATTAATCATTTAGTGAACGTATTAACACGGTCTTGTCAGTGAGGGGGTTAAAAATGGACAGTACCGAAAAATGTAATCCATGGTGTCCGTCCTGTAGGATCCACTCCGTGCGATTTTTTATGTCTTCCATTTTAGTCTGTGAAAAAAGTCATTTTCCAAAGGGTCGTTGTAATTTGTTAATTTGCTTTTTTTTTTTTTTTTTTTTTTTTTTTTTTGTCGAGTTTTATGAATGATGAAATAACTTTTTTGCTGGATTTGTGCATGTTTACGATTCCGCGATAGTTATGTGCTATGCACTTTTTTTGTAGATGTTGTTTAAAACGGGATCGCAAATATGGAATTCTTCGGCGGATGCGAAGGACGTCCTTTTATATAAAATAAACGTGTAGGTTTTATGTCTTCAAACTGAGTTAGGATTTCTACTATCTATATTTAAATATTTTTTTTTTCATCGGGGGGAGGGGGGGGGGCACTCCATTTTGAAAAAGCAGAATTCCTGTTTTCTAGTTTTGGGTCATTTTAAGGGTTTCGCCTTTATTTTTAGCTAAAATTAAATCGTGTGATTCAATATCCTTTTCAAATATACAAACATAGACTGTTACAATCGTCTGAGAAGCAGTCCTGGAATATTTGTAATTGGATTAAAAAATAGCTTAAACTTGTAATCATTTTAATATCAATGTTTAAAAGGGTGCTGTCATCTATATCATCAATAAGAATTGATAAAGGTTAAGGTTTTAATAATTATAAATGAATGATTTTGATGCATTCATTAAAGGATAAAGTGTTTTGAAAGAAATACTAACGAGACCCCCCCCCCCCCTCTGTTGAATTCAGACATTTTTCTCAGGGTGGAATTTTAGTAGATCTGGGAGGTAGACGGGTGAGGGATGGGGGAGTTTCGGGAAACTCCACTTTGAGATCCTTCATAAAGAAAAATCGTGAAATTTTCTGAAAAAAAAAAGGAACCATCGATGAATGTAACCCTCCAAGCCACTCGCTGATTTCATCACTGAATACCGGAAAACATGCATAGAAAAATCAAGACTCTTCAATGTACATACAAAATGTTTCGAACCCAGTTTCCCAAGTCCGCATGAGACAGAAATCGCTTCTAACTCACGATAGTGTACATGGATGTGAAATGGAAAAAACATTCGATTTTAAGTCACTTCACTCGTTATGTCGGGTCATTTATTATATAAAGTTAATATGTATTATTTCATACAAAATGTGTCCTTCAATGCGCCCAGAGAGTCGCGTTTTTTAAGTGGGGAAGAATCCTTTTTACTTTCTTCTATCTTCAATAGAACAAAGTAGTGTAATCGAAATTTTTTTCGACGGATTGACACGTTTTAGGGGTCAGAGATCTCAAAAAACAGGTTTATAGAAAAAGTCCGTCTGTCCCCATTGTACCCTCCACAATTGTATGAAGTGATGCATAGAATTGAACCAAAACATATTTTTTAGATCTTCGCTATGGCAGTCAGGTCCTTCCTTCATTTGGACAAAATTCGCTGGTAAGGGGCGCTGTCATCGCGATGATTGTGCCATTTTGAATAGTGTACCCTCGAAAAGTGTCTGAAGTGATGCATAGAATTGAATCCAATTTATTATTCTAGAGCTATTGCTGAAATCATGAATAAGGCAGCCTAGCAGCGCCCCCTGTTGGGCGATGGACACCCAAAAGTAATCAGCACCTATTTCTAGGAGGGACTCACTGAATCTAAAGTTTTATTCGATTCCGTGCATTTATTTCTTCAGGGAGAGCGCCCGCAAAATGGGTGTCCCCTACAGACAAACATTTTCTAAAAAGGGTCCGATTGTGTTCAGGACCTTCTCATCCGTCGAAAACCGAAAGTCGAAAATTTTCACGCGTCCAATACCACTTTCTTCTCCTTGTCGAGCTAGAAAAAAGTGCCAAAACAAGTGCCTGAATTTTAGTGTTTAAGACACAGAATCACGAAGAGCTTTTGGGAATCATTTAAGCATTTCAGTACAATGGCCGTCCATTTCTTCGAAGAATTTCATTTGGATTATTCTTGGAACGGGATCTCGAGCGAATGGAAAGAAGGAGGCCGTCCACGCTCCTGTCTGGAATTCCCTTGGAAGGCAAGCGATGCCCTACAGGGCGATTCAAAATTCCACCTCAAAAATTGTGTCTACGAAACGAGGAGGGATCCCCCACAGAACATCCTTCTCCTTAGTTTCTCTGAAATAAAGCCATTTTCAATAGACACGCCTTACTTTGTGTGAAAATGTGCAATGACAGGGTTCAAAGAGATGGAAGTGTTACGGTCAGTGACATTTGAAAACAAGAAAGAAAAATCATGCGTTCAGCCTCGATTAGGAAACACTTCCCAACCCATTCAGAATCCTGTCACAAAACTTCATAGTGTGCTAAGTTAAAATAGTATGTCAGCCCTAATATGGAAACGCATTTCAAAACCCAATTTCAGAAAAGGATCCGAATACTTTGAGCTGCTCTGCACGGGATTATAAAACAGTTCAATTTAAAACGCACTTGAGCCATGAGGACTGAAAGACAGTACTGTACACCGATTTCTTGTGTGTGTCCATGAACGACCCATGCTAGGGAATAATACCCTATGACCTGTCGTAGCGAAATTCACGGATGGATATTACTTTCGATGCATTTGAAACAGCGTAAAATACTCTGCAAACGATTTTCCCCCATACACCTTAATGGAATGGAATTTTTTTTGGATAGCCTTGTCCATGAAATACTAATCCCGCAATACTAATTGAGCAATACCAAACAGGGACCCTCAATAGGGATTATTAATTGCCTGAAAATCCGAGTCTAGGGAGGGGAGTGAGAACACTTTTCAACTTTGTTGGGAAGGGTTAAAGAGAGGGCGCACCGTTCAACTTTATTGAATCGTTCCGTGCAAACAGCAGTCCTACGTCTGTGAATTCTGTATTTCGAATCAGAAAGTGTATTACAATAAAACGCGTGAACGGGAAATACACCTATAAAAAGTGGACCTAAACATCCTTGTTAGGTCTTTGGAAGGAGGCTTAATAACACCTTTAAGCGTTATAACAACGACGGTCTGCCCTAGGATGACACCGTCTAAAGCGGAAACCGGGATATTTTCCGATTCCATTTCCATACCGTATCTATTTTGAAAAAGAAAAGGAGAAATTTTCTCAAATTGCCTAACTAACCCTTATGTGTGTGTCAGGTCTAAAAAATTTAGGGGGGGGGGGGAGGTTCCTAATCCCTCGCCTCCCTTAGCGAAGCTCCTAACAACGTGGATTTGAGTTTTCCATTCTTAACTATTTTTCGTTAGATTGGATGTATCATTTTCTAGGCTAAATGACAGCGGAAGGACTGTGCAACTCTTTTTCAATGACGTCATAGCAGGGGTACACTTTCGACCTTGGCCCTACGCACATCCATCCAGACTTTTAATAGACTGCTACAAACTTTCTCTCGAAGTTTAGCAGCAGGAAACGCATCGGAATCGATTGGGCGTCGAAATTCGCCTCTGCTTGGCGCGCCTCTGCGAAACCAGCCACCGGCAACCCTATTTTTGAGACAGTGTGTTGTCTAGTAGATAGGGTGATAGTCCCCGACTGTCTGGAATTTTCAGACGAGTCGATGACAAATAGTAACTAACTCTTTTTTTCCACACGACAATGTTAACTTGTGCAGTTCGGAAAGAAGTCGAAAGAAAAAAAATGATCACAATCTCGGGGTCTAATTTAAATTTTTATCGCCCACCGCACCGTATTGTCTCGCTTCAGGAGGAGAGAGAGAGGGAGGTACAGGTGAAAGGGCAGGTGATGAAGAAATGCGACCCCGCACTCACTGAAAGTTTTTTTTTTTTAAACAAACATTCTATTTATAAAAATGGCTACTTCCAGCTTAGCAAAACCCACCTGCCCCCTTTTAATGCCTTTCTGGATGGAAACGTGTTTTTAGGTTTGAATAAAATGAATAAATTACTTTTCAACAATGACTTAATTCGATAAAATAAGAGTCTCGTCGTAATAGAGTCAAAACAAAACCCGTGAATAACGGAATGTTGTCTGCAATGGAAAACTTTTTCGGATAGAAAATCCCGCAGTATACAGTCTATATCGTGCAATATACTGTATAGGCATAGCAATACCCGTATAGGCAATATTACCTGCTAAAACCTGTCTAAAACGGAACGTTTCTTCGGTCCCGTGAGATTCCGTTTTTACACGTTTTATTGCATCCTCATCCAAAGCGATAAAACAATTATGTGCGAGATAAACAAGATTGATCTAGTTGTGTGGTATATACAGAAAAATAATAATAAATAAATAACGAAATATACAGAAAAAAAAATAATAAATTAATTACAACACTGTACGACGCGGAGCGGTGGCAAGGAGCCACGAACAGTCATGATAGCGTCGAACTCTCTACTAGAAATTTGTTCTGTACTGTCTGTGCCGTAGCTAACGAAAACAAGTTGGAAATGGCTCGTCCAACGTGGCCAATGAGGTGCGTTCGCACTCTAACTCGTTTTATAATTATTTTTTGTGCCCCCTAGTGTACTGAATGTATATATTTTTTTAACTTCATAAGTGCATAGATAGTCTGTAACATTGCAATCATTTTTTTCCATTCCCCGTAATGTAACGGAAAACTTTTGACTAGCAGACAAACAGGTGGCGCTGCTAGGCTGCCTTTTGCAGGATTGACACGATTACCGTATCTCAAGAACGAATTTTCATCCAACTTCAGATTCAGTGAGTCCTTCACAGGACTGGGTGCTGATGACGTGTTGGTATAAATCGCTCAACAGGTGGCGCTGCTGTGCTGCATTTTCCACGATATCCGCAAGAACTCATGCACGAATTTCCCTCTCACTTCAGATTGAGTGAGACGTTGCTGATGACGTGTTGGTATAAATCGCCCAGTAGGTGGCGCTGCTGTGCTGGAATTTTCACCAATTTTTGCAATCACTCTCTCTCAAAAACTAATGTACGGATTTTCCCCAAACTTCAGATTCAGTGAGACGTTGACATAGGGGGTTGCTTGTTGGTTTTAGTGTGTAATATAGGTTTTGGTGTAAAGCACCCAACAGGTGGCGCTTCTAGGCTGCATTTTGGTGGATGGACACGGTTTGAGCGGTAGTCCTATATCTCACGAACTCATGCACGGAATTCCATATCTTTAAAATTCTCATGGCGGCCATTTCATTTTGGCAGTGTGCTAACGAATTTCCAAGCATTAACCTGTATGAGATAGAAGAAAGTTTTGGGATGGGTACATCCCACTTGTTTCAAAATAAAATGTTCGCGACATTCGCCTCTCAGCATAACATCCTAAAACCGATATAAAACATTTTTAACACACAAAATATCTTAAAATTAATACTTTTTTCACCATAATATTTCCCAGTATCCATGATTGCAGAGTCGTAATAAAAATTGCAAAAGGCTGGCATAATTTTAAGTAAATTAAATAAAAAACACAGATTAAAAAAAAAAAAAAAATGCAATTTAGCAAATTACAACGACCCTTTGGAAAATGATTTTTTTCAAAGACTAAAATGGAAGACAGAAAAAATCGCACTGAGTGGATCCTACAAGACGTACGCCATGAATTACATTGTTCGGTACTGTACATTTTTAAACTTCTACAGAGCTGGCCCTACAGGACGTACGCCATGGATTCAACATTCCTATTCCTGGACCCATTTTAAATGAAATTTCATTCTTAAACTTCTAAACATCCCACACTATTACTTTTTACACCGTCGTCGTATAGAGAGAAAAAAATGTACTTTCAAATGCAATTTGTTTGAAAGCTGTATCTCCACTTGTTTCTGAGTTATTATTATTATTTTTTTTTTTTGTAGTTTTTATTACTTTTTTGTCATCGTGGCAACAGAAGTATCCATCTCTGTTGAAAGTAAAGGGAAAATACAGATGACTGTATAGACCCGTCAGAAAACGAATAAAATGCGGATTCAACCCATAAAACGCGTCAGATAGGTTTTTGATTTCCTACCCTGACCGAGGACAATAACCATTTTTCCAAATGGTTAATAATTTATAAGCATGTAAAAAGTTTTCAAAAGTGACATGAAAAATAAAAGACAATGCGCACAAATGTGCACATTGTGTCCATCATGCCTTGAATGTAATATACACTATAAGTAGGGGAAAATTGCAATTCTTCAATTCATTTTAGTTTCTTCGTCGTATTAAACTGCGCACGCCGGGGGGGGGGGGGGGTGGTTAGGGAAATAGTAGATGAGGCTATTTCGCGCTGTGCTACTTTGAAACTGCGGAAATCATTTTATTTATTCTCACTGGCCAGAAGAAAAGACGAGGAGGGCGAAACAGCTGTGTGGATCATGAAAGAGAAACTGACGTCTCATCGAAAACAACATGTGTGTTTTAAAGGTAAAGAGGCACACATGTATATGTATAGGCACACCTCTATTAGATAATAGAGGTTTTTATGAGCCCATTTGGGTAATACAACCTAAAAGATTTACGAAGGAAAAGTAAAAATTGTTTATTTGTTTGTAGTAGGTAATCTCTGGAACCACCGAACCGATTTCAAAAGTAATGGTATCAAAATTATGGTGTTAGTGCCCCTTCGAATACAGGCTATACCTTATGTCCATGCCGGTAAACCAAAGGGGGAGCAGGAGAAAAAAACCGTTCTAAAAATGCGATTTTAGTGTTGAAGGGCCTAGAAACATGAAATTTGGCATGGTAGTAACTTAGAACATATAAATGATCTCAAAAAACGTTTCCTAAAAAAATCAAAATTTAAAAGTGGGGAAAATGCGCGAAAAGCGTTAACGTTCTAAATTGAGATTTTTACGCATTCTTAGGAAGTATCAAAACGATTTCAAAAATAATGGTTGGAAATTGATGATGACAGCTCTTGCTCCAAATTAGGCTATATTTTATGACGATGTCACTTCCCTAAAAGGGCGTGCAGGAGCAAAAAACGTTCTAAATATACGATTTTTGTGTTACTGAAGGACCTAGATTAAATTTGCCACATGGTTGTTACTTATTAGATATAAATTATCTCTAAAAACATTTCCTAAAAAATTTGATATTTAAGAGGTATGAAAATGCGCTTTCTAAAAATGTTCTAAATTGCGATTTCTACGTATTCTCAGGAAATTGTCAAACCGATTTCAAAAATAATGGTTGCAAATTAAGGGTGATAGTTACCTTACCTGCTACAACATTCGCTATATTTTATGTTGTTTCACTACTAACTGGGGGTTGCAGGAGAAAATTTTTTTCTAAATTGCGGTTTTGTGATAGTGAGGGATCTAACATGTTGAAATTTGGCGTGGTAATTACTTAAATGATGCAAATGCTTTCTAAGAACCGCCGGAAGAAAATTCTAAATTTAAAAGGATGAAGTTAGCGAAAATCGTTCTAAAAAGTTCTAAATTACAATTTCTGTGATAATGAAGAGTCTAGAAACTTTAAATATGGCATGGTGGTTACTTTTAAAATACAAATGCCCTCTAAGAACAGTCGAGAATAAATTCAAAATGTAAAAGGGGTGAAGCGAAGGGAACGAGCGAAAAGCGTTGGAAAAAAGTCCTAAATTACGATTTCTATGCAATCTCAATGAAATAATAAACCGATTAAAAAAGTAATGGTTGCGAATCAATGGGAACAGTCTTTGATCCTACTCGGGCTATATTTTATGCCAGTGAGGGGTTGGCAGGAACAACAAACGTTCTAAAAAACACCCTTAAAAACTTTCTAAATTACGTTTTCTACGGAATATTAAGAAATACCAAACCGATTTCAAAATTAATTTCGGCAAATGAATGGTGATAGTCCCTGTTTCAACATAGGCATTGTGTTAGTGCTTATTCGTGTTAGTGCCACTACAACCAGAGAGGTGGTAACACCGTTAGACAAGAAGCTTGGAATTTGGCATGGTGGTTAATTTTAAGATGTAAATGCGTACTAAGAACGGTTTCTAAGAAATTCAAAACTTCAAATGAGTACTGAAATGAGCATAAATGCTTCAAAATACTTTCTAAATTACCATTTATTTAGAATTAGTTTTAGTTCTTCTTATTAATTGAAGTCTGATTTCTGCCTCATAAAGAAGTTTAGTCAAACTGTGTCTTAATTAGTAATTTTTTTGAATTATTCCTAAAAGTATAATATCTTGTAATAAAAATTAGACATACAAATATCACTTAGCATAATTCAACTATTATGCGAGCAAAGCCGCGGGTTTTGCTAGTAATTTATAAAATCGAAGCAATTTCCAAAAACAACAACAACAAAAGAAGGATCGACACCGACAGTGTTGAATTTAGGGGGGGGGCTATCCTCCCCCCTTCCGCCGAGACATGAGATGTCCCCCCTGAAGATTTGAGATTTTGTGTTTTCAATGGTAAAAAAAATTGCAATGTGCCCCCCCCTCTTGGAGCCACTGAAATCCCTGCCGGAGAAAAGTGTCTCAATTCAACAGTGGACACCCAATTCAAAAGTTACGCGAGACCCTGTTATAGATTTAACTCTACCTTCGAATGAAAAATCTCGTTTATGACTAGGTCGGCAAAGAGACACCGACTGCTTGCCTACTATTAGACGCCTAGGACGGAAAATAATGAAAGTCGGGATTCGTTTGGCGGCATCAGTGAGAAAATTTCGACGTCTATTCCTTAAACATTACAATTTTAAACGGACTTCCTAATGGAATATTAATTAAAACCAGTTCTACCTATAAATAGAAGTATCGGCTTGTTTAAAACACGTTACGCTGGATCGGAAAGGCAAGCTCAAGGCATTCGCGTGAGTGATTTTCTAAATCACTGACACCTGCTAAGACGAACTCGCAAAGGAAGCAGGGGGAAAAATTCACGTTCGGGGCATCGGCACTCGCGCCCACGAACAAAAAATACCACTATTTGCGATGTGTTATCGCCTCTTTATTTAAACGCAAAATTTCTGCCCTCCCTAGGCGACCCTTACTGTTCAGGAAGAGTGGCGTGCAGGTTTCCAAAAGTGCTTTTTCGGGCTCTACATCGATTTCTGTTTTAGTATGAATCATTGTAGGATATGCTATTCGTCAGGTCTTCGTTTAGGGCAACATCCCAGGTATACACGTTTCCGTTTTAACAGGTTTTGCTATCCTCTGAGAATCGTGCAGTTTTGTTCGTAGAAGGATTCAGTCTTCAACTGCCCCCTCCCTCCCATGGGAAGATTTCTAGACGTCGGGGGAGTCCATTGAAGATTTCGATGGGAGGGGTGGATTCGAAGAGTGCGTTATCTGTACCCGACCCCACGTACTACATCTGTACGTGATCCCACGATCAACACGATTATCTGGGAGAAAGTGAAAATGAATAAATTAAAAAAAAAAAATATTGCCCCAGCCCACCCAACCCCGAACGCCATCCGAGATGAATAATAAGCTCGAAGCAGCAGAGGTCGTGGGATAGCTTCAGAGCCCCGAGCCCTCCCTTCCTGTTTTTCCATGTCTTTGATTGAATCAATTTTCCTTTTAAATTTGTCCGGTTTCAATTTTCCATTTCCCCCCCTCCCCCCCGATTTCCTACACTATTGTAACAGTAGAGACTACACGCGTCCCTCAAATCCTCATGTTAAACCCATGATGAGAGGAATACATGTATTACTATTCTGGTTTTCATGCAATCCGTTCAACAATTTGCTTTCAAAAATATAAACATTCTGCATTTAAAAAATGTTTTCCTTATTGAGTCCTTTATTTTTATAGTGTGATTTCTGTTTAAATTGATTCCGGTGATAAAAATAAAATAGGCCTCTTTTTTTTTTTTTTTTTTTTTTTTTTTTTTTTTCCCCTTTTTAAATGAAAAATAAACACATTTGAATCTGTTTGGGCAAACTACAATTTTTTGAAATACTGATTTTTCTGTTATTTTTTAAAGGTTAAAAATAAAGAATCCGTTCATCTCGCGGGAGACCCTAAGAGCATGGTGCCAAAATAGACATTAATAGGACCCATTACGCACACAGAGCCTCCGTTGCTACATTTTTGCGTCAGCAACACCGTTTATGAAACATAAACTACCTGACGTTTGGAATTTCTGTCGCGAGGCAGCCTCGACAGAGGGCGCTGTCTGATGCATTTCTCCAAAGAGAGAGAGTCAACAAAACGGGAACAGCAACCAAATCAACCTTTTATTTTATTTGTTTATTTCTTAATTTCATATTCTCCCCGACACGATCTTTTTCGAGAGGATGGCCCACTCCTTTTCATTAGCATGCGAATCCAATTTGCAAAGTATTCTCATTTGAGAAGGGGTGTCCTGTCAATCTACTGCTCAATTTTTTTAACGGCATTTATAAAACATTCTTTATTTTTATAGAAAGTGACGTTCGATTCCTTAGATAGATGATAGGCACATCCTATCGTATTCTACAGAAAGTATCTTCAGGGGCGTAGCCAGGGCTTAATTTCTAAGAAAAAAAGTACCGAAGCCCTAATATTATGTGGTACCGGTACTACAACTGTACCGTTTCCCCCTAACCACCCCCCCCCCCGGTCACTCCAATCTGTATATTTATATTTCGACATTATTTGCAAAATTTAAAGCACTTTTTTTTCCTTTAGCAAAATAATAAATGAAAAATATATCTATCATAATATACTTAGCTGTCAACTAATCCACTTTTTAGTTATCACTCCTTCCGAATAGTAATCTTTGCCTAGTTTTGGTGCTAATTAATTGCAGATTTCAGCGATTAAATAGGATAAGGATTATGATTCGGAAATAGAGTTAACATAAAAAAAGGGATAGTTCGTAGCTATGATTTTTTTCTTAAAAATGCATAGCTACGAATTGCACTGGGCTCCGGAGCCCTGTTTTTATGAGCTCCGGTGAATTCCGACCAATATTTAAATATTTACTAAAAATAGAGAAGTACCGGAACTGGGCTCCGGTGGTCTCCGGCTCAAATTAAGCCCTGGGCGTAGCTACAAAAAACTTTTCGAGGGTAGAGTTCAAAATTTTCCCAACGTATAATTCAAAAATTTCCCAACGTGAAGCAAATTGCTCTACTTTCCAACTAAAATGATATGTTCAATGTGTGTTTAATGATAATGATACTTATACGCAAAATTCATTCCAAAGAAAGATGCTGAGACTAAAAACATAAAAAAAATAATTATGGGTTCATGTAATGAAAGTTTTTCTCTTCCATGGTGTACGAGTCATAATCGTACTTCCTATGAAAATAGCCTCCTATCTTTAGATTTTTGAGAAAGGAACAAAGTTTTGGAGGAAATGTGTTAGAGACGACACTGTGGATGGACGGCAGTAGAGACATTCAGGTCCGGTAGATAGATGGATGATTATTTTCGTAGCACAGAGAAACAGAATGAGAAATTGAGTCTGGCTGCTTTTTGCATTTTTTTCGAAAGTTGAACTAGTTTACTATTACGGAACTCAGAAAGATAGTCAGCAAAACAATAAAAAATTCTTCTTTTTAACCTTTTATTTAAAAAAAAAAAGAAAAAGTGTTTCAAAAATCTATAATTTCCCAAGTTCACCTATATTGGGGGGAGGTTCCTCCCATAACCCCCCCCCCCCCCCCACGCGACGCCTCTGAGTATCTTGCTGTTGTCCACCTCCGTCATGTCTCTCCATTTCGGTCTCTTTCAAAGAGTGCCAAATCCTTAAAATACGCTGCAAGCCGTCTAACTCCGTACACCCGTGCCCTTAGGATCGCATGGGCCAATCGGGACTTTGCCCAGGGGTCCCCAAATCCATGTATTAAAATATAAAATATTTACTTTTTTTTTTTTTTTTTTAATTTCAATTCTAACTCTTCCATAAGTTGAAGTTATTAAATTGATCTTAAAGTAATATAACAAGTTGCTAAACTTATATAAAAGAGTTTTGTTAAACTTGCTTTTGCGATTAATACAGTAGAACCTTGATTATCCGAAGTCATTGGGACAGGCCCTCTTTCAGAAAATCGAAAATGCTGCCATTTTAAGATTAAGGAGAAATAAATGCAATATTACTTTTTAGATACAAGAATAAATGACCTGAATTTTTATTTTCAAATTAAGTACCTTTTACATAGATCACAAGGGTTTGAAAAAAAATGTTTTGTGTATCGCAGTTTCGACTGGCTTTGTTTTGAAGCTCTATCACGGAGTTTTTTAATGGGATTAGTTCGCCAGTATCAAAGTCTTTCTGCTGCTCCAGCCATGTCAAACCTTTTGCAAAACATTCAAAAGCTTCAGAATGGCTAATGTGTTCGTCTTCTTCGTTCCAGTTCGCAGCTTACGGGAACGCAGGTTCAATTCGAAGGAACTGTAAGAAAGGGGATCGAAGATATTTACATGGACTCGTCGTTCGGAAAGGACCGCTTGGAATAGGATGTTTTTTTTTTTTTTTTTTTTTTTTTTAATCTTTCAAAATGAATTTTGCACACAAGGAAAAAAAAAGCTTTAAAAATGGATTTCGGTTAACCGAGAATTTCGATTAAAAGAGTTTCGGATAAAAGAGGTTCTACTGTATTCTTATTTGGGATTTCTTATAAATGGGATGTCCTGTCGATCTACCACTCACTATTTTAACGGCATTTATAAAATATTCTTTATTTTTAGAGAAATTGACGTTCGATTCCTTAAATAGAATGAACAAACGATAAATGATAGGCATGAAAGTATCTACAGAAAGTATCTTGTCGTTGTCCACCTCCGTCATGTCTCTTCATTTCGGTCTCTTTCAAAGAGTGTCACATCCTTAAAATACGCGGTCCCACCAGTGGCCGAGAGGTTCTGCTCTCGAAGCTGGTAGACAGGAGGTGCTAGGTTCGAACCCAATCGCGCCCGTCAGCCTAATCGTTCGGAGTTTTCCGTGGTTTTCTTCGAATCTTGGATTTCCTTGCGTTCAGACGGGTTAGGTTCCCTTAGAAAGACCCCCACGGAGGGTACTCCCTCCCCCTTTGGGTCTATATCCCTCATGCTAATAATGGACCGTCATAAATACAACCAACCTTAAAATACGCTGCAAACCGTCTAACTCCGTACACCCAGGCCCTTAGGATCGCATGGGCCAATCGGGACTTTGCCCACAGGGGCCCCCAAATTCATGTACTATAAACTATAAAATATTTACTTTTTTTTTTTTTTTTTTTTTCAATTCTAACTCTTCCATAAGTTGAAGTTATTAAATTCATCTTAAAGTTGAAGTTATTAAATATATCAAGTTGTTGCTAAAGTTATATAAAAGAGTTTTGTTCTGTACTAAAAAAAAAAAAAAAAAAAAAAAAAAAAAAAAAGACTTTTTATTAATTAAGGTACCGTATTTTATTTAGACCGGTACTTAATTTAGAATGGACGGAGCTAAGAATTTTCTTCTATTTAAAATCCAAGGTGCGAAAATAGTGTTTATGCATTACACTTACACATAGGAATGATCCACAGTTCTATTTGAATAATGTTGTAACGATTCGAATGAGGGGCCCCCCTCATTTATCTTTGCCCAAGGTCCCACTAATCGTACACCCTTACGTCTTGGAATTCTTTTGTGTGGCCCTGTCCACGAATAATAAATGCTTTGCACCCCACAATGTATGTATGAGTGTCCTTCCTTCCATTTCATTCTGTGTGAAAGGGTGCACTCGAAACGATTTATTCCAAAGAATCGTCCTGTAACGAAATACTTTTGGCTGTCCCTGTTCATGAATTAGAAACGCTATACAGTCTTCATTTTCAATTGGGATCCTGCTAGAGTCCATGTCGGTAGCATAGCAAAAAGCCATTCGAGTCTATTTTCGAGTGTGTGAGCCGTAATCATAAATACTTTTCAACTAGGTTGGGGAAGTGTTGAAAACGACCCCATTCCTTTAAAGAAATCTGTTCTAAAGAGCACAGTCATGCAAATCTTTTAAAATGTGAGAAAACCTGTACAGGATGTTCCAGTAGTAGGGCAGTGACTTATCATTTCGGAGGGAGCTGAGATACAATAAAATTTTCAAAAAGGTTCAAGGTTTTGCAGTTCATACTAAGAAGATATCTTATTCTATGCATTACATTTAATCAAAAACTTTCAAACGGATCAATAGCAAGAAATAAAAATTAATAATGCACATGTCGTGTTTTATGCAATAAAACGTGTTTAAAGAGAGCCTGAAATGGAAATTTTCACGGTCTCTACGAAATAGCACACTTTCTAAAATAATTTCTAACACACTTTGTTAAACTGTCTAAAACGGAATATTTTTGGGGTTCCATTTGAATTTCATTTTAGCCGGTTTCATTAGATGTTGCTAAACTTTCATAATTAAACTTTATTTTTCTATACATTTCGGAGGGGGCTGCAGCCCTGTCAGCCCACCCCTTGGATACGTCACTGGCAGGAGGACATAAAACAAAATAATGACTTGCCCCGTTTAAAAGAGGAGGTGTTCACGGGGCTCGTTCTTCCCGAGTTTTCAAACACAGCTGAAATACATTTTTGGGGGTGGGGTGCACTGTAAAAATAGGGTCGTGATTTACCCTGCACTTTATGTTGTCATTTTTCAAGCACTGATATTGAGAAATCGAATTCGAGCACCGATGCTGTGAAAGCGAATCCAAGCAATAAGTATTGTAAAAATCGAATTATTTCTGTCACGAATCGCGTTGCCAATAGCAACGCGATTTTATCTAGATTTGAGAAATTTTACAGCACCCTTAAAGACAGCAGCTTGTCAATTTTGCAGCAACTGTGTTGGCAGCACCTTTTGTTGTAAAATACAGATTATTATTATTATTTTTTTTTTTCAGTAGGGATTGGTATAGGGGTATCTTTAAATGGGACACCCTACCCAGAGATCAAGTTATTCCAAAACAATTAAAAACAAACAAACAAAACAAAAAATGTGTGAGAGAAGTAAATTGGACTTACGGTATAGCCTGAATAGAACCCTGAGACAAAGAGGGAGCTTCTACTGCGTTAAGGCATCTGCAAAACACAACAGAGAGAAAAAAAAAAGGCGTCAGTTATAGTTTTTTCCGGAAGGTTCAGAAGAGAAGAGTCGCCCAGAGGCGTAGGATGGGGCGTAACAGGGAGGGTTCGCACTACTTTTGCCAGGTCCAGTACCACAAAATCGGGACTTAAAAGTACAGAAAACCCTAAGAACACAGAACCTGGCTATATCGGAATCCTGTCTGAAACGTAAAATCTTCTTTGTTCCTATACTGTAGCAATACCATACAATCTGCTAAGACTGTTTAAAATAGAATGTTTTTCTTCCCTCGCTATTTCGTCTCAGCAGGTTTTAGGATACTCCATGAACACAGGAGTATTATACAGCAAAACCTCTGAAAGCGGAATCGTTGTAGGAGGGGCAAAAGTCCAATGGAGCAGGTGCCATGGTAGAGTGTTCCGTTCACCCGGACAGTGAAATTTTCTTTACCTTTAAAACCGAATTCCGTTATACGCAGGTTCCGTTTACACAAAATGGACTGAACAAAGTACAGTAAAAATAGCGAAAACAGAAATATTGCAAATAAAAAATAAGGATGCATCCTGAAAAATCGGGACTGTGGGAGTGCCGCGCAGTGGTGACGTGGGACAGGTCTCGGAGTCCCTGAAAATCGGGACACCTGGCAACACTCGCTCGCACCCTCCTTGCCAAAAGGAATGCAATAATGGAATTGAACAGAAACAAAATTTTAATTCCCCTCCGGATTCACGTGAATCCCTTAACCGCGGGTCAAAACGGATTATTACGTCCCTGGCCCGTAGTCCATCGGTCGGGTCAAATGTAAATATTGCGGGCAGGGCCCGTGGTGCGACCGTAAAGGCTAACGGGATACTAAACCTTTTGTGGTCTATCTACCCCATCTATATAATATATCATCAGGTTGTAACGACTTATCCAATATTCCACAAAATAGATCCAGTTGTATCTTACATATTCCGTAAGTCGTGCGAGTTGGGTGCAACCGATTTTCCGAACCGTGGAATGCCTAGAAGGCTGCGCGCGGTGTTGTTTACGTTTTGGACCCAGGCTGTTGAAACGTTAACAAGGTTTGACCGAAGCGTTTGTTGATTTCAGAGAGCCTCTACGGGAAGTCGTTGCTGATATCCGGTTTTCAAATGTGTTACGTGTTTTCTGAAATGTTTACTTATACATACATATATATATATATATATTGCCTTATTAAATCAGTGAAATTTTCGTTAAAGAGTGTTGTTGAAAAGTGTTTCATAATCTATGCTTGACCAATAATTACTTTGTTTGTTTGTTTCATTTAAAACTTAGGGAGATTATTGAATGGGATAGGATAGGTCATGGGTCTAGCAGAAATCTACTGACCGGCACCAATAGTTTGCATTTTCGAATTCAGAATAGAATCTGTATTGATTTTCAACCCTAAAACAAATGCTTTCTTTGGATTGGAAATTCGAAAAAGAAAAAAAATAATTACAATAGGACAGAAACGTTAAAATTAAAAGGAATTCAAAGTAAAATAGTCGACCTATGGCACTATAAAAAAAATTGCTTCAGTAGTTTCTGTGGAAAAGGCAGGACACAAGGAGTTATTTTCTATATGCTTTTGTATTTTTGGTGACACCCTCCCCCCCCACCTGGAAGCGGGTTTCGTTTCGCAGTCTAGGTTTGTTTCTTCAATGGCTCGTTATGAGACAGTGGTTTCACATCCAATAATACAATAGCATCCGCAGATGCCTTATTAGAAACTTATTGGTTCAAAATGATTCTCTTTAAGCTCGGCTTTCTTTCTCTCTCCATTTACGAGTGAACGGTTTCGTGTCGTCCGAATGCCGTTGCGTATAATACCTACATCATAAATAAGATATTAAAACAGTGAGTGGTTCACGCGGCGCGAATTCAATTACGTCATTTGGATGCCCCAGCGGAAGCGCACGAGCACGCACTACAGGCGAAAACCGACCTATCCAAAAGACAGGTGGTTGTTTTAGGAAGAGCCGGTAAGTGAATGAAGTCATAAAACGACCCCCAATGGGTACTTGACTCTAATTCAATTAGGGGAAATACGGACTAAACGGGCACGCTCACATCCTCCCGCTGGAAGAGAGTCGTGCTTTGGGGTTTTGTTTCAGAAACTACCCCCCACCTTTTCGAAAAATAGTTGAAAATGGTGTTTTTGTTTTTGTTACGATCCATCCTAATACTAGATCCATGGGTCTTCAGTAGTATTGCCAGGTTCAGTGTCACAAAAAGCGGGACAGCGGATTCTAAATCGGGGCCAAAAAATTCAGTAAGCCCTCTGAAAAAAGAACCTGTCTATAACGAAATCCTATCTTAAACGTAAAAATTTCATTGGTTTATTCATTCATTTTACGGTGGTAATACCGTACAATTATATAACTTACTATACTATATCAAGGCAAAATCTGCTTAAAACGGAATTTTTCCTCTTGTTCTTCACCAGTCCGTCTGAGCAGTAATACACCCTCTCCTACAGTAAAAACCGTCCAAGCGGAATCGCTCAGGACAGAATTTTAATTTAGAAACAAAATTGAAATTTAATGGAAACAGAATTCCTATTGAGTAGGTATCCTTGTAGGGTATTAAAAAATATATATATAAAATTTTTACTTTTAAAACAGTTACAAGCAGCTTCTGTTGACACAGCAAAATCATTAGGAATTAAAACAAGTTGGAAATGGCTCGGCCAATGAGGTGCCTTCGTAACTACAACTCGTTTTATAATTATTTTTTTGCACCCCATAGTGTACTGAATGCATATTTTTTTTTTTTTTTTTTTTTTTTTTTTTTTTGCGTTTCATAAGTGCATAGTCTGTTACATCCTTAAAATGCACTTGCAATCATTTTTTTTTTTCCCCATTCCCCGTCCTGTGACGGAAAACTTTGGACTGTCCCTCCACTCGACATCCGATGTTCATACAATTTGGAAATGACTCGACACACTTTTGCAACCATTCTATATTTAAAATTTCAGACCCTTCGGTTGGATAGTTTTTGGCTCTGTTATAGGCGGACAGACGGACTGAACAACGACTCTAGGTAGGTTCTACGTATTGATAGAATGACGAACGCACCTAAAAAGATCCGTTTTACACCGATTCGCGAGTAGATTTTTAAGGTATTCTTTGGAAGGGACTCGTAAAAAATCCCACTTCCATGAATGTAGCATACAGTAAAACTTGCGAAAACAGAATCGCTGGTATCCGCAGGCAATTCCATTTGAGTCCAGTTTCCGTTTAGGGAGGTAGATTTTAAGGTATTCCTTCGGAAGAGACTCTCAACCTATTCCGTTAGACACAGGTTCGGTTCCGTTAGACTCGATGCAGAGGAATGAATGTGCACTGAAAAAAATGTAAAAGAATTCGTGTGCATCCTGAAAATTCGGCCCTTTGGGCGTCCCGCGCAGTGGTGACGCGAACCTCTGAAAATCGGGACACGTGGCAACAGGAGTCGTAAGAGACCTACTAGGTCTAACTTTTCATTTTCTGACTCATTTTTTAATTCATTTTGGCTCTCAAACGCATTCCATGCACAGGTTCTCCTTTTCAGAAACTATAGAATGTGTTCTGTAGTGTTATATGTTTTGATAGAGGCATAGACTCTATTTTTAAAAAAATGCTGTCAAAGTAGGCAGTTTGAAACGGATTTCCCGAAGCGATTGTGTTAGAAACGAAAAATATTGCCCTACTGAGAAAATAATGGTTTATAAATCAAGTTCTAACGAATGGTACGAAAAATAAAAATACAGGTCGCTTTTAAATCTCTTCAAAAATCACGTCAGCCAGTTTCATGTTTTTACTTTTAAAAATGAGTCTGAATTTCTGACAGAAAATTTCGAGTGGCGGAGCGTGGAAAAATATTTTTTTTTTTAAACCAGCTCTTACAGAAAAATGAAATTAAAAATTCGCCAAAAGCGGCCAGATAAAATTGTTAAACTGGGTTTTATCTCTCATCTTGATTTAGTTTTTGTTGGTGAAATTTCTACTTAACTTTGAAATCTACCTCCGCCTGTAGGCCGAGCCAACGGGGATTTTTTTCTATCTTAGTGCCCTACCTTAAAAAAAAAATAAATAAATTGACTCGTTCGCGCTTTCTAATCCAGTGTTTCATCCACGTCCAATGACCGTACTGTAACGGACATTTTTCGAAACTGCATACATGGCAACCCTGAAACGAGACATGGTTTTCAAGATAAAAGTGGAATGCTATTTTTATTTTCATTTAAAAAAAAAATTAAAATATGTTTGTACAAACTAACAAGAAGTTTATAAAGTGTTAGAACGGTTGGAAAGTGAAGCCCACTACAGTGTTTTTCTACAATCTAATGTAAAAAATGAAAATGGGTCTGTCTGCCAGACTGTAATGCTATACAAATGCACAGTTTGGAAGCCAGAATTGTGAAATGTTACGTACATGTGTATTAAAACACGGCCGAGGCCACTAAAGCAATCCGGAATCGAAATAATTTATAGTTAACTTTTAATTAATAAAAAAAAAAAAATAAAAAAACACCCATTTTTCAGCAATTTCCTATCCAATTAAACATATTTCGTTATAGCAGCTGCCAACAATTTAAAATCCACAATAAAATTCTTACCACAACAATAACCTTTCTATTGCAAGACGCATTGCATATTACGTACGCCACGCTGCAATACTAAAAAGCTGTATCGGGTATTACGGTCATTCTTTTACCTCATATGCAAATAATGAGAGATTATTTAATTGTGCTGAATTATTACAAATTTTTAGAAATAAAGAAACACATTTTATCACAAACATCAACAAAGCTTTTTATTCTATTGATTCCCTTATTCCAAAAATATCGTTTTATCGTCTGTTGCCATAGTAATATGATAAATTAAATTTCATTAAATAAAAGGCACAGTAGTATAGAAAAATATTTGACGAAATCGAATAGTTATTTTTAATTTTGGTTTTAGAATTAAATTCATGAACGGTCGTGCATACAACGGTGTGAAACAGCTAGTTCTATGATAAAAATCCATCCAAGAATCGTCTCCGACTTCCATTTCCAAGAAAGTAAGCTCGTGAAAACACTTTAATCGTTCTAAGAAAAGTCGCCTCTAAACGTTGTTTCTCAACTCCTCATTTCTCGAATCACCCACTTGCTTCCGTATTTTAAGCTCGGAAATTTTCGTGATTTTTTCCTTACAAGTTAGATTAACGGAATGCTATCGGCAGTTTATTTTTCCCTTATTTATCTAATCTTTTTAATCTGTTTTTTCTTGCTTTAATTTTCAATTAATATTTTTATAGGATTATTAATATTTTCCATTAACATTTTTATAGTTTTATAACTAAGGATCGACCAAAACAGGTTTTTAAGACCGAAACCGAATTTCATCATCTTCCTATTTTCAGCCGTATACGAAAACGAAAATGTGCAAATTTCTTTAAAGAATTAATACATGCATAAATATACATAATTAAACAAAAACATAATTTGAAGAACAAATTAAAAGAAAAACAAAATTTATTTCCTACATTGTTTAAGCCCGAGAAGGGACAGATATTAAGATATTTCATTCAATTCGTTCTACATTTAATGTTAAATTTTTGTAACAAAATTAGTTAAGCCAATTGAAGATCAAAAAATAAA
This sequence comes from Maratus speciosus, assembly GCA_963932465.1. Lineage (NCBI taxonomy): Eukaryota > Metazoa > Arthropoda > Arachnida > Araneae > Salticidae > Maratus > Maratus speciosus. The sequence goes on along the minus strand of CAWVRF010000002.1, from coordinate 1,627,731 downwards.
AATAAAATTCATACAGTATGATACTTAAAACACCCTAAAAAATTAGATTCCGTTCAAATGAAATCGAAATAAATGTTAGCCTTCTTCCAGTTTTAATTGAAAATTCTTGTATTGCAGATTTTGTATTTTGTTTATGACAATTGCACGTAAAATGATAAGATGCATGCAAAATACAAAACTTAAAAAAAAAAGTCTAAGATTTATTTCGATTTCATTTGAACGGAATCTAATTTTTTTAGGGTGTTTTAAGTATCCTATTGTATGAATTTTATTTTTATTTTTATTTTTTAATCTTCAATTGTGGCTTAACTGATTTGTTACAAAAATTTAACATTAAATGTAGAACGAATTGAATGAAATATCTTAATATCTGTCCCTTCTCGGGCTTAAACAATATAGGAAATAAATTTTGTTTTTTTTTTTTTAATTTGTTCTTCAAATTATGCTTTTGTTTAATACGTCAAGTTTTTTAATAACTACTGCATCCAGACGAACTCATTTCAAAATTAATAGAGGGTATCATCATCAGTCTTTGATGTATGCGGTATTGCATCACAATGTGGGATGCAGTTTACCAATGTCTAATTCAAAATATTTCACCACTGTAGTAATGCAGGTTGCTGTCGTTTGGACAAAAACTTCCAATCTGAACGTAAAAAATCTATAATCAAAACATAAAAAATTAACTTCACTTAAATTTAGATACCCTATTTCCCACTCAGGAACGCTATGAATGCAAAAATAAATTGTGTTGAATCCTTACTGCTAATATTTAACAATGCATTATAGCTGTGATACAGTAAAAAATAAAAAATAAAAGTTTTACTTAAATTTTGTTACCTTATTCTCTTCCAAGGGGTGATGTAAACACATCAGAAAATTATTACCTAAGGCAGAAAATTATTACTTGGAGTATAAATAGTTCTCATCTCGAAAAAAAAAATACATTTTAAAATTTAAGTTATGTAATTCCTCACTAAGTTCGCTACCTGCGTAAAAATAGCTATCCATTTGAAACTTTTTACTAAAGCATAAGCTTGACCAAAGCAAAAACTTACTCTGAAAATATCCTTTTTATTTCCACTATGACGCCCTATTCACCTTTTTAATTCTTGAAAAAAAAAAAAAAAACCTAGTTCAATTTAATATTTCACATGGAAATGTTTCAAGTAAAAAGAAATAAATTATAATTACGGCTTTTGAAATTTTTGAAACATGAAGAAAAAATGTTACATTTTCTATGAGAAATGTCCGTTGATTCTCAATGAAAAAGGAGAAATTTGGAATTATTAAGAAAAATATTTGAATAATGTAAAAAAAATTGGCCCATGTTTCTCTCTGGGTTATAATTCACTCCTATGCAAAGGCATTTTACCATACGTTTTGACCCTGACATCAGGCAAAGTTTTTCACTTTAAATTTATAATATCATTAGAATTAGTAAAGGATAACAAATGAGTGGCATCAGGGACAAAAAGGTGGGAAGAAAAAATGAAAAAAGTTATGATCTCCATAGGCTTTTCCATGTTAAATTAACGTTGAGAAGCGACACTGGAAATAAATTAATAATATAAGCATTGCGCACTACTTATTTATTTATAAATATACATAATTATTAATTAATTATATGTGTGGCCCTCTAAAAAATCGTTTTATTTTCGTATCCAATGAAATGCCATTCATGCATAATGATTTTCTAATGATACGAATCTCATCTCATTCAAAAATGTTTTAGACATAACCTCGATTTATTTTTTAGAATTATTTTTGTAAAGAATCCTCTGTTGTACGAGAACTTTCTCAAAGAGTAGTAGAAACACTTCTGCGGCTTCAAACTGAAATTTTTCTATGACTGTTCAGTTGATAGATTTTAATGACTACGTGAAAAGCGTCAAAGTTGAGTCCTATATCGATTTCTGGCTTTATAGTTTGCACCTACGTCTTGAGTCGGTCATGACTGATAACTATGACGTTCATAGCAATGAATAAAGCGTCTCATTGGAGCCGATATAACTCAAATCACTCAAATCAGAGAATTTCGGAAGAAAGGAGCGGAATTTTTGAAATGATTGGATGTTTTGGCCTGGCTTCGGTTTTCGGCGAAACTCAGATTTTGGGCCGAAAATGAAAACGAAAACGAATTCTCTGTCGATCTCTATTTATAAGCACAGTTTCGATGGGAATAACGCAACGGGTGTCCGTCTGATCTTATACTATATAATAGTAGGATCCCCTTTTTGGAGACTGAAAATAAATGAAAGTGGGTCTTCGGACCGATTTCCGCTCCTAAAGTCAGAAATACAATAAGAGTAAAATTTTGGAAAAGAGATGGATGTTCAAGCGGGCATTTTTCTTCCGGAAAAGGGTGGGGAGACAAGAACAACCTTTCAACTTCTCTTGAAAGTATCTTTTCCCGTTCATTGCATGAAATATAAATTTATGAGGTGCGTTCGTAGTTACAGTGAAACCTCCTTGAGCGACCACCTCCCTGAACGACCCTTTTTTTTCATGGAACGAAATGGATGCCCATAGGCTCCATACTCATGTTACCTCTATTCACAGACCACCCCATTTGAACTCCCTCCAGGAGCGACCCATTTCTTTGAAGAAAATGAAACCCATTTCGTTTTTTCCGGGTCGCTTGAAGAAGGTTTTATTAGAATAATAATTCCGGAGAGTGCATTACTCATCCAACTTCTAAACTAAGTTTAGGATTTTTATTTATTCCGGTCACTTTCAAGTGTTTAAACCCCTTTGTGCCTTTTTAGGCAATGAATTGAACTCTGATGACAAAGTAAGGATGACGGTCCATAAACTTCCCTGCATTATTATGTTAGGAAACCCTAAAAGAAATAGATCAATGAATGAAATCGATAATAATTTGTTCACGTAAAAAAAAAAAAAAAAAAAAAATTGGATTTATTGGCTTCGAAAGGACTTGGAAATAAAAGTAATCCGTAAAATCAATGTATTCATTTGTTAAACTCTGCTCTCATTAACTTATGCCATTCACTTTTCTTTGGATACTTAAATTTTCATATTTTTTTTCCTAATGTGAAAAATAGATTTTGGTAACATTCATTGTTACCCTTTTTTTCAACCATTAAAATCTAGATTTAAACAGGACCTCCATGAAACGACCCATTTTAATGGAACGGAACGGAGGGGTCGCTTTAGGGAGGTTTTACTGTATCCGTTACCATCCAGAGTCGTCGTCCGTCTATCCGCCTAGAACGGCTCAAAAACAACTCAACCGAATGGTTTGAAACGGAATCGATAAAATCGTTGCCGAATGGGGTCGAGTCCTTTCCAATTGGATGAAAAGCGAATCCAAACTTAAAAAGATATTCGTCAAAGTTTTCTTCGTTCTATTCAATCCTATCGTACGTCATGAATTCAATGCTATCCCGTGATGGGTCATGATTCTAGGTGTTGCCCAGGTCGATGACTTGAAGAGGGAGTCTTTCTATAGAATCGCGATAAATTTTGTATTCGTGCCTGTTTGCCTAAGAGTGCAACAGATAGATATTATTTATAAAACGAGTTAGAGCCTACGAACGCAATGGCCAGGTTGGACGTAAAATTTCCGAATTGTAACTCTTAATTTCAGTTTTTCACGAACGAATATTGGTTGCTTTCATTTTTACATTTGTCGGGTATTATATTTTGATTTTTTTTTCTGTTTAACGTTGCTTCCGCTAGAGTCTCTTATACTCGGGTCGTGGCTGGGGACCTGTGAACCTTGCTTCCGCCAAAGTGTCGGAATAAGTAGAAGCATAAAAGGCTGCGGACGAAAAGAGGTGAAATCAATTCGCAATCTTTTTGTCAAAAGTAGCGATTTTTCTCTGTCATCGTTCTTCAAGTTTCTCGATTTTTTTTTTTTTCAATTGTTTGATGAATTTTGCGATTTTTTCCTCGAAAGACTATTTGATAAATTTCGCTTCATTTTTAATTTTTTCTCCAAGATTTTTTAGAAAATATTTGTAAATTCCCTGACTTTTTAGAAAATATTAATAAATTCCCTGACTTTCCATGACGCTGGGAACCCTGGTATCCTAGGATCCCGATGTTGCATTTCCGGATCCTAATTGAGCGAACTCATATCCGAGTACAACCGTCCATGAAACACGTGTCCCTTCCTCTTACAATGCAAAGTCATACGACTTAAAATAGGTAGAGACTGGAGGAAAGTGCGGCAGAAAAGGTTTGAAAATGAAACGTGACGATGCATCCGATTTCGCGTAAAGGAGAATTCCATTTCGTTCGGGGAACACCGAACGCTCTTCTCGACCCTTCCCCCATCCCTCTTGTTTATTTAAAAACCCGTCAGCGGTAAGATCCATTTTGAGTGGACTCGAACCCTCTAAGCCAGAGTGTGTTTCAAAAGCGAGATGGGGTTCAGAAAAATTAAGTTTTACGGCTCATGAAAGGGTAAAACAACACCGGGCTGCAGTCAGATGAAGAAAACGAAGGGATCAAAATGCTTCAATAGGATCGCTCTTATCCCTTATTTTGTTCAATGGGAATAAGTATAAAATTGAAAATAGTTTAAAAAAAAAATAAGTTTATAAGCATGCCTCTTGAAAAATCACGTCTCATTTTTTTCACTGCATTTCATGTTTTGCCCCAAAAGGCATTCTTTGGGCTCGCGGCACGGAACTAGATTATGAAAAATGGACTGCTTTTGCGACTCCTGGTAGAAAGAAGAAGCCAGTGAATTTATTTAAAAAAATGTCTCTCTATTCTAAAAAAAAGTAACTACCGCTGTCACCGCCGCCGCCGCCGCCGCCGGTTTTGAATTTTTTGTGACTGGAGGTCTTTCTTCGTTAATATTAAGAAAAATAATGCATACAAAAATATAAAAATCGGTGGTTTTATACAGAAATGTTTGATAAACACGCTGAAGCAGACAGTTTTCAAATCGAAGAATTATTTTAAGAGATATTTAATACTAAAGTTGGACAAAATCGTTCCACTAAAAAAGTTTTATAGCAGCAAAAACTATACATGGCAGTGTAATCATTTTTAGATCATTTTATGCGTTAGAATTTGCCGGAGTGCAGATTGCATTAATTCTTTTATTTTGACTCATTTTTTGAGGTTTTATTTCTATTTTAAATTCAAATTTTCAGCATTTCTAGAGATATTTTTTACAGATTTCAGAAAGTGATATTAATTTAAACTGTTGCCAACTGTATAAACAGAGGAAGCAATGATGTTTGCTTAAAAAAAAAAATATTTATACGTGTAAATAAATTAAAAATTTATTTACACGTGACTATTATAAACAGAAAAAAAAAACATTTGGAATTAGAATTAAATAATTATGTGCAAAAAGCAGGAACTTATTAAAAATTACGTCATAAAAACTATAATTACACGTGAATTTTAAGTGAGAAAGGAATTTGTAAAATAATAAATTTATTAACATGCGTTAGAAGTATTAAATAGGAGAAATTACGTCATATTTACGTCACATTACAGTTATTACATAAAATGAACGCAAAATAATATTGCAAAACGGTTTAAATTTAAATATTGCGCTAGACATTTATTTGATATTTTGAGAGGATACTTTTCAACTGGTATTTTCAAGTGAATATTTAACAGAGAAAGAATAGCTTGGTAAAAATTACGTCAGATTAAAAACGATTAATTTAAAATGTCTCATTTAAAAGAACTTTCTTTTCGCTTTGTTAAAAAATACCAGGATACTTCCTTTTACATTAGCTTATTTTGAAATGTTGTTACATGTGTCTACGTCATCAAGTTATTTTTATTTCGACGTTTTATTTGTATTTTTATTAATGCTGTACTAATTTATTTGTTCTTTGGATATTTAAAATAAAAAATTATGTCAATTTGTATAATTTGGCGAGTGGTTTGGCGATTTATATAATTTGGCGAAATGGGTCGACGGGATAATCAAGTAGTACCGCAGCGGATTTGGCGTTAAAATCCCCCAATCAAAGAGAAATGAATAGAAATCCGTTTATAGGGAGATCGCCACTGTTTTTTAAATTATAATTCAATCTTTGGAAATCTTTTTAAAGCCGATCAAATTAGCGTGCATTTAGTTTAGAGTCTGCGGTGTCTGGACGGGGGTTGGCGAGCGTAGCTCGTAGGGGGCTGAGCCCCCTAGTATATTAAAAAAAAATATAAATATTTTTTTAATAGACTCACTCGCTTGCGCTTTTTACCAGGCGTCCAAAAAAGCAGTCCATTTTTCATCATCGAGTTCGGTGGCCGCGCCCAAGAAATGTCTTTTGGTGTAAAACATGAAGTGCAGTGAAAAAAATGAGACGTGATTTTTCAAGACGAACATTCCATCCTTATAAAAGATTATTCTTTAAAAAACTAGTTTCAATTTTATACTTATTTCCATTCAAGAGTACAAGAAAGAAAAAATGAAACTATCTAACTAAAAAATTAAACGTTATTTCAGCTATATTTTTAGCATTTTTGAATATCACAACGTAGAATCGTTTCAATGTTAGACTATCAATTGATTAAAGAGTAACCTCTCTATTCTAAAAAAGAAAGTAACTAACGCTGTCGCTGCCGCCAGTTTTGAATTTTTTGTGACCGGAGGTCTTTCTTCGTTAATATTAAGCAAAATATTGCATACAAAAATATGAAAATCGGTGGTATTATAGAGAAATGTTTGATAAACGCGCTGATGCAGACAGTTTTCAAAGCGAAGGGTTATTTCAAGAGATGTTTATTGTTAAAGTGGGTCAGAATCGTTCCATTAAAATAGTTTTATAGGAGCAAAAACTATAGATCGGAATTTAATCATTTTAAAATCATTTTATACGTTATAATTTCCCGGTGTGCAGACTGCATTTATTTTTTTAATTGGACTCATATTTTGAGGTTTTATTTCTATTTTAAATTCAAATTTCAGCATTTCGAGAGATATTTTTTACATATTTTAGAAAATGGTATTCATTTAAACTGTTGCCAACTGTATAAACAGCGCAAACAATAATGTTTGCTTCAAATAAAAAATTTATTTACACGTGACTATTATAAACAGAAAAAAACTTTCAAATTAGATATAGATAATTACGTATAAAAAGCAGGAGCTTATTGAAAATTACTTCATAAAAACTATATTTACACGTGAATTTTAACAGAGAAAAGATATTGTAAAATAATAAATTCATTAACATGCGTTAGAAGTCTTAAATAGGAGAAATTACGTCACATCACACTTATTACTTAAAATGAACAAAAAATAATATTGCAAAACAGTTTAAATTTACGATGAATAGGGATTCTTGCAAACAGGAGTGGTTATTTCATTAAAATTGTTCTTTTATTAAAATTTAAAGACGGTCCTCGCTCGTCTTCATCGGAGACCTCCCTTCACAAAAGGAAGCCACCTTCCCAAAAACTCGAAGAAAGGATGAGGTCAGTGCACCTACGGTGAATCACGTACCAGTAGTGGGCCACTCATTTTGGAAGTTTAAAAACAAGATCAAAAGGCATACTTTTTGAAAACTACTAAAAGAAATATCCTTAACCCTAGACTGCACGTTGCGCGACCCTAGTCGTCATAATGATGAGCGTCTACAGTATTCTAGGGTTAAATGGTAATTTTCCATAAACCGTTTGGAATAATTTTTTTTCCCGGTGGTACATTTGTTTATTTTCTAGAGTGTCTTCAAAAAACCGATTTTTTTGGCATATTCTTAGAGATTTCACGAAGAGATAAGTTTTTAATTAAAACATTGTTCCTTTAATAATATATTTTAAATTACTAGGGGCCTCTGCCCCCTACGAGCTACGCTCGCCAACCTCCGCTCAGACACCGCAAACTCTAAAAGCACGCCAATTGGATCGACTTAAAATTTCGGAAGAATGAATTATAATTAAAATAACAGTAGCGATCTCCCTGCTAAGGAGTTGTTTTTGTATTTGATTAAATCAGATCAGTGAAACATGTAAAAATAAGCTAATAACTATAAAATGAATTAAGTAAACAGAATCTTTGTCTCTCGGTATTTTTATAAGTTTTTTTTTAATAAGACATTTTAAATGTATCGCTTTAAATCTGAGGTAATTTTCACCACAGTTTTCTTTCTCGTTTTAATAATCATGTGAAAATACTTTTGTTGTTAGAAAGGAAATATTATTTGCGCTTGCTTGAATGCTCAACAATAGTTTAAAAAGATTACTTCAAAATATATCAAATAAATGTCTCGTGCAAATATATTTTTTTAATTTAAACTGTTTGGCAATACATATTATGAATTGGCAATTTTAAATAGGACAAAGAATTTTAAAATTCACGTGTAAATATAGTTTTTAGGACGTAATTATAAATATCTTCCTTTTTTAAATACGTAAACATTTAATTCTCATTTAAAAGTTTTATACTGTTTATAATAGCCACGTGTAAACAATTTTTAATTTGAAGGAAATATTATTCAATGGTCTGTTTTAAAATTTGGCAAAAATTTAAAATAATACCCTTTTCTGAAAGTTGTAAAAAATGCCTCTGAAAATGATGAAAATTTGAATTTAAAATAGAAATAAAACCTCAAAAAATGAATCCAATTAAAAAACTAAATGCAGTCTGCACAGCGGGCACTTTTAATGTATAAAATGATCTAAAAATGAATAAATTCCGATGTATAGTTTTTGCTTCTATAAAACTTTTTTAATGGGACGATTTTGTCCAACTTTAACATTAAGTATCTCTTAAAATAATTCTTCGATTTGAAAACTGTCTGCATCAGCGTGTTTATCAAACATTTCTCTATAATGCCACCGATTTTCATATTTTTGTATGCAATATTTTTCCTAATGTTAACGAAGAAAGACCTCCGGTCACAAAAAATTCAAAACCGGCGCGGAGGCGGTGACAGCGTTAGTTACTTTTTTTTTTAGTATAGAGAGAAAATACTGCTGATAGACTGTATTACATTGCGAATAAAATTTCTGGATAAGCCGAAAACTTAAAGATTCATGAATCCGAAATGGACTAGGCCCACGACTGGAGCCTAGAGGAAGGTAACATTTTTTAGTTTTTATTTTTTCCGAAGACACTATTTTGAAACATTGAATGTTTATTCTTATACAGGAAGGCTTGGACTAGGCTAAATATACATATATATATCTTTTGGAATTCAGTAACACTTTAATAATAATTAAGATAAATATCTCGCTACCTTACCCCAACCAGTCCGCGCAGTGTCGGCGAGCGTTTTTACCCCGCCTTCCAACGACCTCCGCAAGAAAAGGAGATTTACAGGGATAGGAAAGTGAGGCAGGGAATCTCGATCAAGGCTCCGTTTCAGATCCCCGATTGGGGTCAACAAAAATATATATACACTGTTTGAATCCTAGGATCCCGAATCTGTAGCATCATTGGAACCTTCGTGGACGTCTGTTTAAAGATTGTTACAGTCGGCTCTACGAGAGGAAGGTTTATTCAAACCCGTGTTAATGTTGTTTCCAATGTCATAATTATAGAAATACGTAAAAAAATTCTGCGATTTTAATTCCGACTGAGTGTATTTTCACTCCTTTCCAGTATTGAAAATGCACTTATCCTATAGGAGGGATTTCATCCATCTTGCGGAGTGGTTATTTTCATTCCTTTTTAGGTGCGTTCGTCATTCTATAAATACGTAGCACCTAGTCGTTCAGTCCGCATAGAACAGAGCTAAAATTATCCAACCGAATGCTCTGAAATTTTAAATAGAGAATGGTTGCAAAATGGTGTCGAGTCATTTCAAATTTTACGAAAATCGGAAGGAGAGTTGAATGACAGTAACCGTCAAAAGTTTTCCGATACAAGACGGCCCATGGGAAAAAAGAAAAAAAAAAAATATTTCAAGTGCATTTGAATGATGTGACAGCCTTTCGAACAGAAGGAAATGGATTGGCACTTATTGAAGTGCACTCCAATAGACATCCAGTACACTAGGCGGTGCAAAAAATATTGATAAAAGTAGTAATAGTACGAACGCACCTTATAGGTCACGTTTGACGAGAAATTTCCAACTTCTTGATAAGCTGTTTTCACTCTTTTTTCGACTCAATTAATAGGCAAAACGAGTGACTGCACTCATTATTCACAAGTCATTTTTAAACCCATTTTTCGTCCAATTGAATAGGCAAAATAAGTTATTTCCCTCTTATTTTCAGATATTATTTTTTTAATTTTGTTTTTTAACCTATATAATATAACTCCCCAGTGTGCAAAATGTATTATTTTTAAAACTTAATTTTGTTTTATTTTAATTCAGTTGAAGAAGAAAAGAAGAAATTTTGTTTTTCTTTTCCGAAAGTTAAATTAAATAATTATAATAGTAATAATAAACGATGGTTCGCGCCCTATCAAAACAAGATTTTTTACCTTGTCAATACCCTGAAGTGCGCTGTTTTTACTTTATCTTTCTTATTGTGATTTTTTTCTTTTTAATATTTTCACATTGTATATATAATTTTAACATTATTAGTTTTAATCCGGAAGTGTGTATTTCTTTCATTATTTCTGATATTATTATATCTTCTTAATATATTTTGCTTATGACACAGATAAATAATTATAGAACATAGAATTCATGTGTTACATAACTGCAGACTTTTTTTTTTTTTTTTAGTTAAACTTTTGAATAGGAACACAGCGAAGTATAACACAAAAATAAAAATTCGTAAAATCAATATTCTAAAAAAAAGTCAAGATCGTTGTGTCATAAAATAAATTAATAATATTTTTTTTTACTTATCTATTATTTTCTGATACTTTTTAAAATTATATTTTATATGAAATTCTAACGTCTTTAACTATTTCTCTATTCTCCACCGTCCATCATTTTTTGGGTGACCAGAGGTCGACCCAAACTCGACTAATATTAAAAAAACTGTTGCGGAGAAATGGTACATAAACACACTGAACCAAACAGTTTTTTAATCGAACAATTATTTTAACAGTTATTTATTGTTGAAGTCGGTCAAAACAGTTACTTTATAGGAATTGGATTCTCTTTTATAGGGACATGCTTTACAAGCGTGCGGAGTGCCAGTGTGCCATTACTTTTTTAATTGGGCTCATTCTTTGCGGATTCTTTCGATTTTTGATTCAAAATTTCATTATTTTAATAGAGATTTATTTCATATTTAGAAATTTTCACCTTTTTTTTTTTTGGGGGGGGGGGGGGGGATGCCAAATTGTAAATAAGCGCAAATAATATTCCTGTTCCATTAAAAAGTGTCATGAAACGTGACTATTAAGAACAGAAATAAAAAATTAAAATAATAACCCAATGATCACTGTCAATGGAAAAAATTACTTCATAAAAAATGGATTGACGCGTGAGGATTCAATAAAGGTATAAAGATTTAAAATTGTAATTTAAATAATGGCGCGTAAAAAACAGTCAATAGGAAAAACGACGCCCTATTTAAAATATTCCAATAATAATAATATTGCCAAACCGTTTCAATTTAAAGATATATTTATCTTTTAATTAAAAAAAATGTGTTTTCATGTGAATATTAAAGAGAAAAAGAAAATTTGGGTTAAAATGACGTCCCAATTAAAGTAATTTTCTTATAGAATTCCAGGAGGCAGACATTGTTCACGTAACCCCCCCCCCTCTCCCCCCGGCTGATTTTCGCATGTTGAATGCCTCTTCATTGAATCCATCCCGAAAACAGCCGTTCACTCTACAATTTCTCAGTCAAATGGAAATGAATGGAAACCCGATTACAGAGGATCGCGTCAGGTCGTTCCACTCTCATTCGATCTTTCGTAATATTTTTAAAATAAGGCTCATGCGCGGTGTACGAACGGGTGTGGGCGAGCGTCACCTCCACCCCCCCCCCCCCCCACCACCACCCCCTCCCCCCATTTGAAATTTGCATCCGCAAAACAGAAGGATCGCTGTGGCCTATTGAGCGAATTTTATTTATATATATTGAAAAATAGATAAATAAAAAACAATTAATCTGGTAGGGTCATGTCAAAAGAATGAATAATGAAAGACTACCCAAAATCACAATCCATCATGAAACAAAAAAGGGAAACGGGGAAGACCACGAAAGAACTGGATGGATGATACTTCCAAGGCCATGAGGTCTGGCAGAGGAATGGACCCTTGACCGGAAAAAGACTCAACATTATTTCCACATCTTCGCACTGAATGACATAAATTCTGGGATAAAATGAATCGAAAACCGAAAAAGAGTGGAAGATTTTTTAAACAACAAGACAGATCGCCCTAAAATGATCTATTTACTTCCACCGGGGCCGGTATTTTATAACAAGTCTCGTCTCCAATCGATACACAACACCAGCAGGAACTGTCTAGACTTGGGCTGTCAGTTCGCGTCTGGTTTTACAGTTGGAGGGAACCTAGAGATATCTTAATGTGTTTTCAATGCAACACAATCCAAACAAAATGTAAATACACCAACAACTTTTCTTTTCCTTTCTTTCTTTTTTTTTTTTTTTTTTAAGGAAGTGCGGAGAATTTAATCTTTTGGCGCGTTTTAAAAGCGAGACTAAAAGTTTTTTCTAAATATTATTGAGTTGGAGTGAAGTTAAAGATTTTTTTGTCGAGATAAGGTGAGTGCAAGCTCTGTTTCTCTTTAGGTTCTGGAATGAAAAAAAGAGGATTTTTCTCCGAAAAGTTGGCTGTGTCTAGACAGTGTTCGAGTCATTAAAGGGAGGCCAGTGACGACAATCTCATTTTCAGCCAGAAAAGTCCCTGTTGCGCTTAAAAAGTGTTATGTCTCCTATTTTTGTTTTACGGGTCGACAAGCGAGAGGTAATAACACTGTAGACGGTCGTTTTTACTTAATACTTTTAGATAAAGGATGCAAAAATTGGACCACTTTATTTCAATATATGGATCGTTAAATTAAATATGTATATATTTAAATTATTTAAGTATACTCAATAGCCATTCATCACCGGATACTTTCAATTTTAGACATTTTGTCGCCTATTTAAAAATATACGCGTCGGATTCTTCTGGAAATTCAGAAATGTAAAGAATAGGTTTGACTTCCTATTTATGAACATCGATTGGATGAAGGAGGGGTCCAACAAAAATTTAAAGACTAGAAAACAGGAATTCTGCTTTTTAGAAGGGAGGGTCGCCCCACACGCTTTTATTTTATGTAAAATGACGTCATTCGCATCCGCTTAAGGATTCCACATGGACGCTCCAGTCTTATAAACATCTACAGTAAAGAATGCATAGGACGTCACTATCGCGAAATAATACACAAATGAAGCAAAAAGATGCCGTCATTAAAAAAACTCAAAAAAACCTTGATATCTAACGATTTATATGCCTTCATTTATTTGTAACATTAATATTGATATACTTAAAATTAAATAGAGTTTATAATAGCTCCCTCTTTTAACAGAAATCATTCGTTTCTATTTTTTTTCAAAATAGCACGTATTTTAATGACATTTTCTTTCGGTTGTTATGAGAAAATGGCAACAAAAATATATTATTTTACCACTATTTTTCCTTTACTTTCTTACAGAAATAGAGTACTTCCGTTACCACTATTTAAGCTAAAAACTACAAAAAAATTAATATTTCAAAAATAAAGGGCGATGCCGTTTTCAAACGAATTGCATTTAAAAGTACATTTTTTTCCCAACGACGGTCTAAAAATTGAAAATGCGGGATGCTTAGGAATTAAAAAAATTGCTATAGAGTATTGAATCGTACGATGATACATCTGCTTTGTTTTACGACTGGCTTCTGTAAGGTAACGTTATTTTTTGGAGACCACACACAATAAGCTGGGAGAAAGAAATAGCATACGGGGGCTAAAAAATAATAATATTTGGGATCACCCTGTAAAATAAAATGCATGAGATAATCTACCGCTACAACATACAAATGACATTGTACAACATGTGTACCGATTTCTGTAAGAATAGCACATACATTCATGGAGATAGAGCGATTTTTTTTTCATCAAAAATGTTTTGCATGTTTTTAGCTTATGTCATGCAGGGTTTTCAACCACACTTAGCGCCTATTTCCGAAAAATTAGCAAAATGTCGTAGAAACAATAGAGTGCAATTGGAATATAAATATATTAAATATTTTACGAAATATGAAGCAGTTGTATGAAATAATTTTTATCTGCGCATGCGCGAATGATAAAGATTTTTTTTACATAATATGTATGGAGCAACTCATAAAAAAAAAATATATATCCAATCAAATATCGCGAAAATTCAGAAAGATATCGGAGATAGAGTGAGCTGATTTTTAGTTGCTCTCTAAAAGCAGCTGAACGATAAAGGATCTTCCACAAATTGACATTTTGCATTAACTGACTTTCAGAAAAGAGTTGGTATTTAAGTACAGTAAACTCTCTGTAAGGCGGACTCCGTGTAAGACGGAAATCTGTCTAACTCGGAAAGATTTTCAAGTCCCTGCGAAACCATAGCATAGAATAAAATTTGTCTAAGGCGGAATAGTGTCTACTGAGGAAAATTTTCTCGGTCCCGATCGATTCCACCTAAGACAGAATTTACTGTAGTTAGTATTTTAGTAAGAGAAAAAATACCAACTAATTATATAAGTATAATTTTAAATGTTCTACAAAATGTCAAAAATTGAAAGTGTTTGGTGATGAATAGCTATAGAGTGCATATAACCATTATAAAACAACATTAATTTGTCATTCGATTTTGAGGCATTATTTTTTTATATCATGGAATAGGCTCGTTCTGGTGGTTATTCAAGAAGAACAAAAGCATCAATAAAAAATAAAAATAAAAATGGACAATTTGTTGTGGAAAGAACCTTATCATTCATCTGCTTTTAGAGAGCAACTAAAAATAAACTCACTCTATCGCCAATATCTTATTGAATTTTCACGATATTGGACTGGATTTTTTTTTTTTTTTTTTTTTTTTTTTTTTTTTTTTATGAGTTACTCCATAGAGTTGACGCAATTTTTTCTGAAACTGGCGCTAAATGGGGTTGAAAATACCGCATGATATAAGCAAAGAAAAAAAAAAAAAAAAAAAAAAAAAAAACAAGAACTTTTTGATTTTTTTAAAAAATAATCGCTCCATCTCCTTGAATATACGTGCTATCCTATTCTATCTAATCCTGGAGTTCCAGAAGAATCCAATAAGTATAATTTTAAATATTCGACAAAATGTCTAAAATTGAAAGTGTTCGGCGATGAATGGCTATAGAGTGTATATAAACATTATAAAACAACATTAATTTATAATTCACAAATGGGAAAATGAAGAATCAAAATGAATCAAAAGGATAAATCAGAAATGAAGTCGTACCTTTTATGAAGAATAAAGGAAATCGGTGCTACTCGAGAAAAAGGCTAGCTCCATTTGAAAAACAGGGTTTCGAGAAAAACAAGCTTAAAATTTTAGAGTAGCGTTACGTTCAACGAGCGGCGTTTTATTCAATAAGAAACTAGTATGTTGTGGCCATCACAAAACTTTCTTCTATATAAACCACGTCAATTAAATCATTTAAATAGTACAAGAAATTACGTGAATTTAGTACCAATTCATATCAAAGTATATCTGAATTTGAAGTTTGATGAAAATTCGTGCATTAGCTCTTGAGATAGCGGAAATTCTGAAAAATGTAGCGTAGCAGCGCCACCTTTTCAGCGATTTACACCAAAAATAAACAGCACTAAACACAGCAACTTCAGATTCAGGTATTTGTTGAAAATCTAAGCGTTAGTTCTTGAGATAAAGCTATCGCGGAAATCGCAAAAAATACAGCATAGCAGCGCCACCTGTTGAGCGATTTACACGAAAAAATGAAACAGAACTAATTTATACGTCAATTCATGTCAAGGACTAACTAAATCTGAAGTTTGATGAAAATCCGTGCAACAGCTCTTGCGGGAATCGTGAAAAATGCAGCACAGCACCGCCACCTGTTGGGCGATTTACACCAAAAATTAAACAGCACTCATTTATATCAGGGACTAACTGAATCTGATGTTTGATGAAAATTCGTGCATTTTTTCTTGAGCTAGAGCTATTGCAATAATCATGAATAATGCAGCATAGCAGCGCCACCTGTTGGGCGATTTTTACAAAAAAGTAATCAGAACCAAACTATGTCCTGGACTAACTAAATATGAAGTTTTATGAAAATCAGTGCAGTAGTTCTTGAGATATGGCTATTGCAGAAATCATGAAAAATACCGCATAGCAGCGCCACCTGTTGGGCGATTTTCACCAAAAACTAATCAGGTCCAGTTTATATGAAGGTCTAACTAAATATAAAGTTTTGTGAAATTCCGTGCATTAGTTCTTGAGATAGAGCGCCCACAAAATTTTTAGACAGACTCACAGAGTGACAGACAGACTCACATACAGACATTTTCTAAAAACCATCAAATCGTGTTCTGGGCATTCTAAAACGTATAAATCCGTCGAAAACCGGAAGTCAAAAATTTTCACGAATCCAATACTTTCTTCTTGTAATGATAGAAGAAAGTAAAAATATAAAATTCCGTGCATTAGTTCTCGAGGTATGACTGTCGCTCAAAATCGCGTAAATCCAGCAAAAGGCAGCATAGCAGCGCCACCTATTGGGTTATTTACACCATAACTTAATTATCACCAACTTATGTCAACGTCTAACTGAATATGAAGTTTGAGGAAAATTCGTGCATTAGTTCTTGAGATAGAGCTATTGAAGAAATAGTTCAAAATACAGCACAGCAGCGCCACCTATTGGGTGATTGACACCAACACGTAGTCAGCATCATTTCATATGAAGGACTCACTCAATCCGAAGTTTGATGAAAATGTGTGCATTAGTTCTTGAGATAGAGCTACTGCGAAAATAGTGTCAATCCTGCAAAATGCAGCCTAGCAGCGCCACCTGTTGGGCGATTTTCACCAAAACGTAAACAGCATCCATTCATGTCAAGGACTCACGGAATCTGAAGTTTTATAAAAATCCCTGCATTCGTTCTTGAGATAGAGCTTTTGCGAAAATCCTGGAAAATGCTACATAGCAGCGCCACCTGCAGGGCGATTTACAGGGCGATTTTTGTAAAAACATGGTTTTTGAAATCTCTGACCCATAAAACGTGTAAATCCGTCGAAAACTGGAAGTTGAAAATTTTCCTGAAATCTTACACTCATCAGTCAAAAAATTATATTAAACTAGGGGGCTCTGCCCCCTGCAAGCTACGCTCGCCAACCCACGTTCAGACACTGTAGAATCTCAAAGCACGCTAATCTGATCGGTTTTAAAAAGATTAGAGAAGATTGAATTATACTGAAAAAACCTGTAGCGATCTCCCTGCAAACGGGTTTCCATTCAATTCCCTTTGATTGCAAAAAATTAAGGTAGAATCAGTTGCTGTTAAGACATCCAACGGTTGTTTTCGTGTTTGGTTAAAGAAGATCAGTTAAACATTTGAAAAGAAGCTAAAATGAAATGAATTAAGTAAACAGAGTCTTTGTCTCTCGGTATTTTTTAACAGCGTTATAAAACGATTGACATAATACAATTACTAAAATTTGCTGCTTTAACCCCTTCAAGGGCGGTGGTTCATTTTTGGACCACTTAATTTTAATTCTTAAATGCCACATTAGCATCAGAATATTGGGATGAAAATTTCCCTTTTATTAAGTAAGTGAACAAAAGTATTTTTGTATTTCGAAATTTGTTTGTGAATTCTGGTGCCATTCACTGATTTCAAGATTTTACGAATAGAAGTGCCTTGTCCGTGAAAGGGTTAAACGCATATTAATGTATTTATTATTTTAAAGTTTCTTTTCCCTTTTAATATTCTCGTGCAAATACAATTTTCAGGACATAATTTTCAATATTTTCCTGCCTTTAACACGTCCTCATTTAATAGTAATTTTAAAGTTTTTTTTTTCTGTTTTTAATAGTCACGTGAAAATAAATTTTTAATCGTTAGAAATATTATTCTTTGCGCTGTTTTTAAAATTAAAAACAATCTCTATAATAATAGCCTAAGTCATGTGACTATCATCAACAGCTCCAGGCGGATCCCTTCCCTTTTTATATTCCAGGAGGCCATTTTGGTACTTTAATGTTAGCCAGCCACAGGTGTGATAAGTCGCCGAATATTATTCTATCCCCATTATTTCGTTTATAAAATGAGGATGTCCAAGTTACATGACAGTCCAAGTCATGTAACTGCCATAAACAACGGGCTGATTCCTTCGCTTTTCATAAAAAAGGTTTCCATTTTGATTAAAGAATCAAAATTATTTTTTCGAGTAAAACTACATAAAAGTTGCCATGATCACAAAGAATTCCTGGTACTTTTATGTTAGCCGGGTGAAAATCTCGCCAATAGCTTTTTTTTAACTCGCCAGTTAGCATTTTTTTATTTTTCGAGTGGTAAATTAAAACGGTGCTACTTGGTTATCCCATCGACCAAAAATCTGTCGCCAAACTATAAGATTAAATGCCAATAATGGTTGATCGTAAATGTCACATTCACTTAACTTTAAGGAAGTTACATATGTTCACGCCATCAAGTGACTTTTTATTTCGACGTTTTATTTGTATTTTTATTAATGTTATATTCATTTATTTGTTCTTTTGTTATTTAAAATAAAAATAAAATGTCAATTTGTATAATTTGGCTATTTATATAATTTGGCGAAATTGGTCGACGGGAGAAGTAATAAATAACATTAAAACGTTGCTTTGAAGTGGAAATTAAGGCACAGATGTCATATTCGCCCCATATTGGCGCGATTTTTTTCTGACGCCAATGTCGTATACGCAATGTATACTTAAGCGGCGCCAAAGTGTCGTTATTTTGCTTGATATGGTAACCCGGATGTTGTTGTTTATGCTGTTGATGTTTTCGCCAAATCGGCATCAGAAAAAAATGGGGCGATTATGACATCTGTGCCGAAATTAAATCTGATGATTTGTTGCATTGTCACATACGCACCGAGTTTGGCGTGATTTTTTTTTTTTTTACGACAATTTGGCGAAAACCTCGTTTTCAAATACCTGTTACATATGTATTTTTAAATTATTTTCTGTTATTTTTAAAATGAAATAACAATAAATAAAAAAAATAATTAATAACTATAGAACAAAACAATTTGTAACATTTTTTGTAAATAAAAAGAAAATAAATTCAAATAAACATTTATTAATAAATAAGCAACAATAGACGGGTTACTATGTCAGGCAAAATAACGCCATTTTGGAGCCAATTAGGTACCCCGTTGCGTATATGACATCTGTGTCTAATATTTTTCTTTTCGTTTCGTTTAAAAAAAAAGAAGTAAAAGCCATTTATTTTAAAGGTTTCAATTTTAAGTGAAAGTTTTGTATTAAATAAAATGATAATGAAATACAAATTGAATTCTGAATAAAAGTAACATGATGCCTTTCTTAGCATACATTTAAGGGAGGCCAAACTCGTCGCCAAATTAATTTAAAATAACCTTTTCTAAAATATGAAAAAAAATATCTGTTATGATTAAAATTTGACTTGCCATCATTAGAAAAAAAGTATTTAAAATTAGAAAATAATTAATATTTCGAAAACTAATTCTAATTTTAAAATTCTAATACCAGTTTTGAGATCTGTGGATCAATACGGATTTTTGGTGTTAATTTCATCGCAAAGTAATCCATATTTTAGGAGAAATCGCCGTGAAACGTAATCAGTTGTTTAATCAGTCGTTTCATAGAATCGTTACATAAATTCTTTTCAATTCGATTCATTAGGATTTTATATATATAGGGTAGATGTAATATGAGATGCATCTAAAAATCCATGCACAGTCTTGTGTCATTTGAAAATCTTAAAAAACAAATTGGGCAACAACATCCACATTTAAAAAAGTAGTAGGGATTTTAAAAAATCCAAAATTTTTAAAAATTTTAAATACAGTTGAAAAATAATTTTTTCTTTTCAAAATGTATTTTTAGTTGAACATTGAAAGCCAGTGAGTTTTAACCCTATTTTTTAAAATAAACAAAATTGTTGAAAAGGTAAACATACCCCTTAAAAATATTTTGTCTAATCCTCCCCACCCCCCTTTCCAAATAGTGTTTCGAAGCGTCGTGTTTGGAATGTATTTTGCGTTCGAGAAATGTATTTAATAACTCTGTAGACCCCATTCTTCGCCCTCCCTATTTATACTGACTACACAAGATGTATGTATGCCATTATGATTTTTTGTATCTGAAATGCTTCAACAAACTTAGAAGGATGATAGTACTCATAAAGCCGAGCAAAAATGCAGTGGAATATGGGGTCGCAAATGATTTAAACGTCATTTTCGAGAAAATGCGTCTGGAAATGGACAAATTGAGACAAAACACTCCAGAAAATTATAGATTGCACAGAATAGGTGCAAGTCACAGCTCGTGATGTCCAGAGAAAACAAATATGTTACAACAATTGTTCAAAGTGTTGGCCGCGGTTATTGTTACACAGAGTACATCTACGGAGGAACGACACGCTCAAATTTACAAACGGCTGCTCACAGATTTGTTTAGCTTTCTTCCAAGTTTGTTATTTCTTTCTGACCGGATAGGCACAACGTAAAAGATAAACCAACTTCGTGCTACTAGCCAGTTCTGCAGAAAAGCGTCGTGCGAGATTTCGATATTTTTATTAGTTTAGCGATTTTCACCCTTTAAACGTCATCTGCGACCGCATGTTCCATTGCATTTTTTGTTCGTCTTGATGAAGCATTTCAGACACACCCTGTATATATATTTAAAAATTGCTAATACTTATAAACGTTTCACAATTTGCAATTTTAACAGTGTTAGTTCATTGATCCGTCGAACTTTTCAAGTGTCGAACACAATCCGTTTAGAAAATGCAATGCCAATTATATACTTACAGTTAATCTAGTTTTAGGATCCATGGACTACAGAATCCTACAAGGTGAATACAGTGCTGAGTCAGTGAACGGGAAAAAAGGATAGGACTCATCCGCAGAAAAAAGGGGCACCACCCCTAAAAAATTCAGTTTGCAAAACAGGTAGGGCACCTAAAGTACAGCCCTAAGTATAGGTCTGACTTACAACAGGAAAGTGTCATAAGTTAGTTATGCAGAAAACCACCCTATGACACTCCATGTCCATCGGTCACCCGAGAAGAGCGAGAGCGATGGTATGGGGAGGGTAAACGGACTCGATCCTTCAAATCTCTTCTACGTCTTTATTCTTAAGGTGCCTGTCCCTGCCGGCGAAGACACTCACGAGCTAATGCTAATCCTATGGGGAGGGATTTTTCTAATATCTCGTTTGCATTTCGACATTTTTAAATAATTTTTTTTGCATTGGATAGCCGAGGTCCGTCTCTACAGCGCACTTTGGTTACTTTTTTGATTTTGGTCGCAGATATTTTTAATGAAGTTACTTTCATTTTCAAAACCGGTTCTGAAAATGAAAGTGTCATTCTAAAAAATATCCGCAACCAAAATCGAAAAAGTAACCAAGGTGCGCTGTAGAGACGGACCTCGGCTATCAAATGCAAAAAAAATTAATTAAAAATGTCGAAATGCAAACGAGATATTAGAAAAATCCCTCCCCATAGGATTAGCATTAGCTCGTGAGTGTCTTCGCCGGCAGGGACAGGACCCTTAAGGGTTTTGTTCACGCTTTGACAACTACAGGCAGCGATCATTAGGGTTTCGTTCATCTGACGAAACCCTATTCGTCTCGCTCCTCTGTCTGTCTGTCCGTCACAGAGCCCGTTCTCAGAAACTATATATGTTAGAGACTCGAAATTTTGCATACTTATAGCTGAACACCTCACATCAAACGACAAATCCTAAAATTTCGAAAAAATCTTATATTTAACCCTCTGGCCTCTAACTTGTGTATTTTAAGCTTTCCATTCTAACTCTGCCCCTAATTAACTTGAAGACTTGAAATTTTGCAAAATTATAGCTAAACACTTGCGATCAAAGGACAAATCCTCAAATTTTGAAAACATCTTATATTTAACCCTCTGGGCTCTAACTTGTTTGTTTTAAGCTTTTCTTTCTAACTCAGCCCCTAATTAAGTTGAAGACTTGAAATTTTGCATAATTATAGCTAAACACTTGGGATCAAACGACAAATCCTAAAATTTTGAAAAAATCTTATATTTAACCGTCTGGACTCTAACTTGTGTGTTTTAAGCTCTTCTTTCTAACTCAGCCCCTAATTAAGTTGAAGACTTGAAATTTTGCGAAATTATAGCTAAACACCTGCGATCCAACGGCAAATCATAACATTTTGAAAAAATCTTATATTTAACCCTCTGGGCTCTAACTTGTGTATTTTAAGCTTTTTTTTTTCTAACTCAACCCCTAATTAAGTTGAAGACTTGAAATTTTGCATAATTATAGCTAAACACTTGGGATCAAACGACAAATCCTAAAATTTTGAAAAAATCTTATATTTAACCGTCTGGGCTCTAACTTGTGTGTTTTAAGCTTTTCTTTCTAACTCAGTCCCTAATTAAGTTGAAGAATTGAAATTCTTCGAAATTATAGATAAACACTTGCGATCAAACGACAAATCATAAAATTTCGAAAAAATCTTATATTTAACCCTCTGGGCTCTAACTTGTGTATTTTAAGCTTTTTTTTCTAACTCAGCCCTTAATTAAGTTGAAGACTTGAAATTTGCATAATTATAGCTAAACACTTGCGATCAAACGACAAATCATAAAATTTCGAAAAAATCTAATATTTAAAACCCTCTGTGCTCTAACTTGTGTATTTTAAGCAATTTTTTATCCTCCCCTTTTCACCTGGGGGGCACTTTTTAAACTTTTGCCGACACCCTTTTGACCACTCTTTCAAATTATGCACCATAGACTTACATATTTTAGTTCCGTTTTTTACCGCCAGGGGACGCCTACCTACCTTGGGTGCTATGGGCCCGATTCCCTCGACTCATATATCTACGGAGAGGTTGTAAAACGGAGTTTCGTTCGGATAGAGGTTTGTGTAGAATAGAGTGCTCCCCCTGGTTGCGAAATGTGAAACTAACAGATTTTGCAAAAGGATAAAGTGTTTTGAAAGGAATATTAAACGAAACCCTCTGTGTGATCTGTGATCACACTTACTGACTTGTTTTATATTACAGTAAATACTTCTTTCGGCTTTCCCGTGGAATGGAGCTGTCATTTTGAATAGTGACACTTTTTTTGCGGGTGAGCGATAGAATCAAAACACTATCGCATGGGCAATGCGGCTGCATCTCATAGTGGATTTTAAAAAACAAGTATTCCAAAAAATTTAGCCGCAGAGGGCGCTGTACCCAGCAGATAAAGATATTAATATTTTGTATATCTTCTGGAACTGAGTGCCCCAGGAGGTCGCCCGACCTCGTCAATCGTTTAGCCCTTAAGGGGTGGGGTAATTTTTTTTTATAGCGTAAGAGGTGAGGTGGGGTGTATGTAACCCCAAAATTTGATTTCTTGTGCACTCCACAAAATTGAGGGAATTAAAATAATTAAAATAAGATAATTTCCTGTGAATTCTGCCTTATTGACTTATATAAAAATAACTGAAAAAGTACTGTAAGTGTACAGTCCATCTAGTCATGTAAAAGGGCACTATTTCAGAATTTAAATTTCTCCGAGGTGTTTTTAGACTACACCCTCCCTTACATTTTAAAAGGTGCTATTCATACGTCTTTGATCTCAAAACGTTATACGCTTAAAACAAGTACTGTGAAGATTAAAGGAGACAGGCTTACCTTCGCAAATGCTGACTGTCTCCTCGAAATCTCTTTTCTTAGAGGAGGAGGAACTGGACGCCCTGTCGTACGGATGGAACCTGGGATGCACCTTCTGACTTCTAATAGGAGATTGACCCCTACTGACCCCTTGACCACTTCCCCCCTCTTTGTCCGAACCGTCATCACGAGGGCAATACTCCGCAGAACCTCTGCTGTCTCCACTAGATGGCACTTCTGAGAGTCTATGGTGGGAGGCCCCTACTCCCACAGCTATGGGATAGAGGGGCCCCGCAATAGCAGGAGGCCCCTCGGGGTGGTGGGGGCCGCCGTTGGCTGCTGGAGGGGCCCCCGCCGCTGCAGAGTTCGTGAAGTAAGGGGAGCACCAATAAGGCGCCGAGTTGCTCCAGTTGTAGGAAGGATATAGGAACGGACTGGTGGCGGAGGGGGGGAGGAAGGATGGGGGGAATGCAGGGGCGTAGGTGGGGGAGGTGGTGGGGACTGTGGCAGGGGCGCGGAGAGGGAGGCCCAGCGTCCGGACGTTGGTCTGTGCTGAAAAGAGAAAGAAAAGTAAGATTAAATCAGTGTTTTTCGAACCTATTTTTACACTTACATAAATAGTCATCATAAAAAATGGTTCAATAAAATCTCAAAACTTTTTAAAAAGCAAATGATAAATGCACAATGCGTCTCAAAAAAACGGTGTTTTTTAACCATTTGGAAAAATGGTTATTGTTCTCTGCCAGGGCAGGAAATCAAAAACATATCTGAAGAGGTTTTTTTTGGTTGAATTCGCATTTTATTCGTTTACTGATGGGTCTATACAGTCATCTGTATTTCCCTTTACTTTCAACAGAGATGGATACTTCTGTTGCCACCAGTGATGTAGGAAAGGTAAATACCCAGCGGGTAGGTATTTATTTTTTGGGTATATACCTGGGTATTTACCCAAGGCTTCGGTAAATACACCAAAACTGGGTATTTTCATATTTTGCTGTAAAAAATAATAATCTTGAAAAAATTCTTGAAATCATAGGTTAGAAAGTTTCAAGTAGGATGGCAGCTTTGAGTTTAATTAAAGAAAAATACCTGCATGTTGTCCGATTAAGTGGCTTTGCAAAACTTATCCATTCAGTATGTTCCGATATTTTAAGATAGCAGCCAATTAAGCCATTTTTAGCAAATGTAGTTCATATAATGAAAACCATTAAACAAAGTAACCATTTACATGCAGTGTTCAGTCGAATTTAAGATGAAAAAGGTAAAGAAAAAAAAATTATTCCTCACAATTGTCAGGAACTATATGGGACAGTTATTTGCAGACTTAAACGTTTAGCGCTCAAGCTATTTTAAAGTTTGTTTTAAATCGAAATTATTTTTCTAAATATTTTTTAACATAAAAAAGAGATTCATTTTTATTTTTTTTTTTTCGGTCAGGCGCAAATAAGCGATCTGCTCTCGAATCCTTCTGCTTTCGGACGAGTGTTCGATGAAGAAAGACAACCTTTTCCGAAACGCGTTGTGCATTATTTATTTTGTGACTTTCTTGCGAAGTTTTTAACTTCTAGTGTGCATCTGGGTGCACTTCATTTTCAGGTGTTGAAAATGAATCGATTCGACACTGATTTATTTTTTCTTATTAACCATTTGGAAAAATGGTTACTGTCCTCGTCAAGGTAGGAAATCAAAAGAACTGAAGCTTTTTATGGGTTGAATCCGCATTTTATTCGTTTACTGATGGGTCTATACAGTCATCTGTATTTCCCTTTACTTTCAACAGAGATGAATACTTCTGCTGCCACTATGACAAAAAAGTAATAACAACTACAAAAAAAAAAAAAAAAATTAATAACTCAGAAACAAATGGAGATACAGCTTTCAAACAAATTGCATTTAAAAGTAAATTTTTTTCTCTCTATACGACGGTGTAAAAAGTAATAGTGTGGAATGTTTAGAAGTTTAAGAATGAAATTTCATTTAAAATGGGTCGTCCGATTTCTTGGACGATGGAAAAGCCTTTTCCCGAACAGCCAATGATATGCTTGGATAATACGTAAGTTTCAGGTAGATAATACGTACGAGTCACGGGCGATTTTTGTCGCTTGCCATTTTTACGTGTCATAACACTATTCATGTTTAATTCATGGCGTACGTCCTGTAGGATCCACGCCGTGCGATTTTTTATGTCTTAAATTTTAGTCTTTGAAAAAATCATTTTACAAAGGGTCGTTTGTAATTTGTTAAATTGCTTTTTTCTTTTTAGGACTGTCGTGGAAGAAATGAAAGAAAAAAGTTGAGGGGGGGGGGGGGGGAGAGCGACCCTCATTCTGAAAAAAAAAAGCTGTATAGGCCAAGGCTTTTGCGCGAGAAATCTCTCTTACTCTTTTACTCTTACTCTTTTTCCCCTTAGTTGTCGTTAATGAGACCCGTCTGACCAAGAAAATTTTCTCGAAAATGCGAAATGGAAATGAGGTCGAAAGATTCCGAGAACGGTTTCACGGACACTTCCTCGAAGTCGGAACCTGCTCATTAACTGCCCAAAACACACTTATTGCTTTTAAATAAAAGAGATGCTGCCTCACTTTTCTTTTTTGTGAGAAAATTTCGTCGCGACTTCGATCATGAGCTGCCCATTTCTGAAAAGTGCTTGGAAACGAGGTCGAATTCAGCGAAAGACGTGAACACGTAAAAAAAAAAAAAAAGAAAGAAACAAGAACAAAACATCATCCATTATGAAATACTTTCCAACACATTCAGAGTCGTGTCAAAACACCTCACCTTTTAATACAGTCGAACCTCGATTTAACGAATCGTTCGGGACTAGCAGCTTTGTTCGTTAAATCGAGATGATTCGTTAAATCGGGATAATCTAAGGAATATCTTTATATAACAGAACAAGTTTAAAAATGCCAATAAATTAAGAAGAACAATGCTTATTTGCTTCAATAATGACGTTAAACATGTGTTGCTTTAAGAAAAGACTCTGTATAAAACTTGATTCTTTTTTTTTATGTACTACTATAAATCAAAAGCATTGTAATTAAGAAAAAATCTCATTTATTCAAATTTTATCCATACATTATAAGACATCTTTTATACATGTTTCTTTGCTCTGTTTCGATTTTGTATTCCGAACTTCTTTATCGATTTTTTCTGAAGCTGAGAAAACAGTGTCATCAACATTATGAGACATCAACTATCGTTTCAAAGTATCCAAACTGCTAAATACTTTTTTGAAAGTTACATGCTTCATCTCTATTTCATCTTCTTCGTCCGATCCACTACTACTGATTTTCTTAACCTCGGTGTAACGTTCATTTTCGCATGTAGATATTTCTGAATCACAAGATACATATTTAGAAAGTTAACAATCAGGGACATTGAAAATTTGTAATAAATATTAGAAAATTTCTCCGATTTTTCATTTTTTTTTACATCGAAAATGATTCGTTAAATCGGGATTATACATTCGTTAAATCTAAGTATTTTTGTTCCATTTTCGTCGGGACCCTAAAAAAATTCACTAAATCGAGAAATTCGTTAAATCAGGGCTCGATTGTAGGCTGTCTAAAGAAACAAGTTCAAGTTCTGACCAGGCAGGGAGGCTTACCTAATATAATGGCTTGAGCACAGCAAGCCCTGACTGGCTAATTATGTTTACTAAGACTCCCGTTTATCGAAAGATTTAAAAAAGATATCACACTATTCATTTCAGATAGCAGCCCAGTTGTCTGAGCGTGCTAGTAAACAATACAAGGTATGAATTATATGAGAACTAAAAAAAAAAAAAAAAAATTAATGAAACGCTAGTTGTTAGAAAATTGCACAGTCCACACATCCATATGAATTTTTACAACACTACCTCTAACAGGAAATATTTACATAATAACTACTGGTTATGAATATTTTAAAGCACATAATACCATTAACAATAAAACAGAGACTATTTACAAAACAACATAGGATTATAATCCATTATGCAAAAAAAAAAAAAAAACTTAGGGAAAAAAAGAGACATAAATGGTAATTATTAAAAGATGACGTGCTAGCAATAGACAAGACATAAGAATTATCTTAATTAAAGTATTAATATGGATATTAAAAATAGCAAAGATTTTATCTTGACCGTGCAGGATGGCATGATTTGTACATAATGTCAGTGGTAATAATGTTTTTTATATTAAAACGATGAGATCAATGGCTTGAAACAACATAGAAAATGCATAGCGCATTTCAAAATCCGATCTCTGCCAGGAACTTCCCTAGTTCGAAAAATATCCTAATTGTTTTGTGCAGCCCTGTATAGCATCTATAGGATCGATTTGTATGTAGACTACAAGTCAGTTCGATGAAACGCAGAGTACAGTTGAACATTTCCATTCAGCCATTTCGATCCCTAAACGAAAATGGACTGGAGACCTCTTGCGGAAACCTCTATGCGATCTATACCCTGTAGACATACCCAGTTCTAGGCAAAAATCTAGTTAAATTTTAAAATTCATATCGAGGCACTCCCTAAAGGTTGGGAAGGGGGGAGCTTTACCTCCCCAAACGTTTGCGACTAACTGTTACATTTAGCAAATTTACAAACTTAGTTGGCAAATTTGTTTAAAACTTTAATGAAAACTATAATACACTTTCTATTTCTGATAGACATGTCAAAAGTTACCAATCTAATTGGGAATGGTATTAAACTTTTTACAAATAAGAACTCTATTCCATTTTCTAAGGGTGGTCTCTTGGCAAAATTATAAAACGAGTTGGCAAACGTTAAGAGCTATTTACTTTTGCTTCTCAATGAGTTGGCAAAGAGTGAAATTTTACTTGCCCATGAAAGGTCCTCCCGCAATAAAAAGTCTCACCGATGGAACGGATGGGATGCTTCCAGTCCTTCTTCTTCCTAACTTTCCTTCGGCAGTAAAGCCGAATACTTTTGTGTTCACGAACGATACATTCTAGGCACTCCCGATTCTAGACTAAGCGCGCTGTAGTACACCTCAGGGATCTATATCATTTTCAATAGGTTTAAAAAAAATTGAACAACATCCTGAAGCGCGAACCATGACGTCGTATCCATCGATAACATCAATCCCATTTGAAATAGCATTAAAATACACCGCAAACGATTTTTTTTTACCCTAAGCCGCTCTGTCGCGGTATGTCCATGAGTCGTCCTTTTCAATACCGAACAGGCCCTAGTGACACCCCCATAACATCTATGAATTCCATGGCAATAGTGTTAGAGCACGGACAGACAAACCAAATTCGTAAACACTTTTCACCTTGGTTGGAAAGTTTTAAAAAGAACCAAGACTTAATCAAAGAGACATGTTTTCAAAACGGGTCTCTGAAGGGGAAAAAAACAAGTTGGAAAGGGCTGCTCGTCCAATGAGGTGCGTTCGTACTCTAACTCGTTTTATCAATATTTTTTGCACCGCATCGTGTACTGAATGTCTATTTTACATAATAATTTGAGTGCCCTTCCATAAGTGTCTATCCATTTCATTCTGTTCGAAAGGCTGTCCCACCCTTCAAATGCACTTGAGGTCATGTTTTTCCCATGGGCCGTCCTGTCACGGAAAACTTTGGACTGTCCCTGTCATTCCACTCTACATCCGATTTTCATAAAATTTGAAATGAGTCGACACAATGTTGCAGCCCTTCTATATTTAAAATTTCAGACCCTTCGGTGGGGTCGTTTTGGGCTCTGTTCTAGGCGGACGGACGGACGGACCGAACGACGACTCTAGATGCTACGTATTTATATAGAATGACGAACGCTCCTAAAAACCAATATCCGGAGTATTTCTTCTTCACTCTCCGAACATTTTACATAATAAATGGTGCGTTTAAATAAATGTATAATTAAAACACACCGTTATTCCTGTTATAGGTTCAGCTGGATTCTAAAAACAGCTCCATTTCTATAGTGTATAGGTAAAACAGTGGTTTTGTTGGAGACAACGGATGGCTGGCTAATCATTGAAATTTGGGGAGAACTTCGTTTTGGCACTAAAAAGGAAGATCGGATAAGTCCCCCCAAAATTAAGTTGTTTTACCTTTTTGGGGGGGGCAAAAGGTGGGTCTTTTTAACTCGAGTGCGGGATAATTACAATTTTTTTAAATAGGTCAAGTTAGGTACCGTTTATTATGTAATTTTTTTTTTTTTTTTTTTTTTTTTTTTTTTTTTACAGAGGTGTGAACATTATTAGAATAATTGTGATATTTATAGATTAAAATCTTGTTATATTAAAGAAATAATCATTATTTTAAAAAATATTGATATATTGAATATTGAGTGTGCATCCCCTTGTTTTTTATTAAAGATGCACATTCAGTCTTCGCATACTTTGTATGAGTTTTTGGAAATTCATTTGTAATTCGTTGTCATGGTGCCCAATTTGGATGACTCTTTCTATCAGACCCTTCTTGTTTGGGATGTTGCATTTCTGTCACTTTTAATTAAAGAAAACACTTATGGCCTGGAAACAGTACAGATAGAAACCTCATAGAGAATCTTTCGGCCATTGTAAAGAAAAAATGAAAGAAATGCAACATCACAAACAAAAAGGGTCTGATAGAAAGACTCATCCAAATTGGGCATCTTGACAACGAAATACAAATGAATTGCCAAAACCTCATGCAAAGTATGCCATTATTTGTTTACTAAAAAACAAGAGGATGCACACTCAATATTACATGTATCAATATTTTTTAAATAATGTATTATTTCTTTAATATAACAAGATTTTATTGTAAACTTCACAATTATTCTAATAATTTTCACGCCTCTGTAATTCTGAATCGAATGAGAGCCTCTTCAAGTCGATACGATCATTCGTTACAAAGTTTCATTTTATGAATTCAAAGATGACAATTATATAATAATGCGCACAGCATTCATTTTACGTGCAAAACATGCTCTTTATATCCTATCCAATAATCTCGAACTTATGAAATGTCCTGAAATCCATCAAAGTCATGATCAAGCTCGTCAGAATTATTGTATGCATAATTTATTGTATTAATTTAAGTTTTACTCATAATTTTATATTCATAAAACCTGATTCATGTACCAAAGCTCATGTGATACACTGCAAATCTTTATACACTTTTCAGAACACATATTTTGTCACCTTTTTTAGAACACTTTGAAGCACCAGTTTTCAAAATACTTTTGAGAACACTTATTTTTTTTCATCCCATTTTCTAGAGCACTTTTCAAACACTTTTGAGAACGCGTGATTTCACAAGTGTGCTCAAATATATAGTCTCAATCTGTTCTCAAATAGGTTCCCAAATTTAGATAGCAAATATCCTGAGCAGAACACTTTCGGTACACTTTCTTTATAGCGGAGCACATTCAGTACACATTAAGGCAAGTGGTACACTTTTTTGGAATCAAAGTGTTCCAAGTGTGATGTTCTCGATGTGTGCTGGGAATCTGCAGTGTACACTAAAGTATCATTTTCGACCTTGTATTCATAAAACCTGCCCTAACTTTGTAATAACTTTGGATCGTTTCGACTTGCGATTCAGAATTAAAAAATACATAATAAACGATACCCCGCTTGAGCCACTTAAAAATTTTAGAGTTTCTCCCCCCTCCCAAAAAAAAGTGTAAAAGAATTTTATGTTTTGGGGACTCATCGAATCCATTTCAAGTGAGAGAACGAAGTTCTTCCCAAATCTTGTTGGTTGTCCTAGATTATTCAATTTTTCATCTATTTTACCTTTCATGATATACAGGGACTTTCCCTGCAGAAAGGATATCTGCCCGATAATTAAAAATTAATTAATTATCGGGAGGTTTTAAAAATGGTTTAAATGTCGAACTTTAGGCCGATGGGTCCTAGAGGCCTCTAACACATTTGCCGTTCGAAAATAGCGTCTTCATCAAGTCGTAGACATCATCGTAAAAGCGCGGACTCTGGGGATCCGAAAAAAAAACGTTAGAAAATACCAACCTGTCCGTTTACATGCGCATACCCATGCTATCAAAACCCGTCCACTCGGTTCAAACATTGACATAATTAAGATGTCACAAAGGCAAGATAAGATTTTATTTTTAACAGTTGCGACTCGCCCAATTGGCAAAACAGGATTCAGTGCGCCCTTAAATACGCAAGTTTTAGAGTCAGAAAAGAGAAAATCAGTTCTGAAATGAGCAAAACATTAGATAACAGCATTTTAATTTTTTACAGTGTCTATTTTTAGAAATCTTTTGTAGGGTCGCATTTTTTAAACTGTAATCTTTCTATTCTAAAAAGAAAAGTGGCTATAACGCTATCACCGGCGCTGCCGTAAATGAATTTTTGTGTCTGAGAATCTTTCTTCGACAACTTAAGAAAAAGACTGCATACAAAATGTGAAAATGGGTGTATTAGAGAGAAATGTTGGATCAACTCGCTGAAGCAGACCGTTTTTAAATTGAAGAATTATTTTAAGAGCTATTGAATGTTGAAGTCAGTCAAAATCGTTCCACTAAAACAGTTTTATTAGGAACAAAAACTATAGACAGAAATTTAATATTTTTTCTAGGGGTCATACTTCACGAGCGAGCGGTATGCAGACTGCGCTTATTTTTTCAAATGGACTCATTTTTGAGGGTTTATTTCCGATTTTTCATTCAAATTTTTGACATTTCAAGAGACAGTTTTTATATTTAGAAAAGGTCATTTTTTAGGGTTCCGTATACTTAAAAAGTAAAAACGGAACCATTATAAGATCACTCCTGTGTCTGTCTGTCACAGCCACTTTACTCGTAAACTATAGACCGTGGAACATTGAAATTCGGGGAAGTCATAAAGACTATAGACCCACCTATTTTCAGATTATTAAACATTTATAAATATATTTAGTAAAAATGTAAAGGGACAAATTAAGTGACTTGAAAAAAAAAAATTTCTTTGTATATCATGTGGGGTATCCTGTGAAAGCTTTCATAACGCTGAATTCCAAAATACATTTCTTTTAATTTTAGGTATTACATTTTCAAAAATATCGTTGAAAAAATATGTTCCCCACCCCATCTAATTCCGAATCTACTGAAACAAAAATTAGAGGTAGTAGACATTAATTTAAACCTTGCAGGAAAATCATAGCGATGACCCTAGGTCACATACTTTTTGAGAAAATCGCACTTTTCCGTTACACACACATTTCGATTTACAGGCATTCAGTAAAGATGTTGAGCAGCGCTGGAGGTACCCATCGTATAGAGGTCTGCACGGGCCCGGGCTTGGCCCGAGGCCCGTACCCGGCCCGGCCCGCGGGCCGGGCCGGGCCGGGCCGGCGGAATGAAGGCGAATTTTCAAACGGGCCGGGCCGGCAGAATTAGGAAATTTTTTTCAACGGGCCGGGCCGACAGACACAATAAACGGGCCGGGCCGGGCCGGCAAAAAAATTAATCGGGCCTATCGGCCCGATATAAGAATTTAAGCGAAGCAGATAAAATACGAGCCATTTTCAATGAGTATGATTTTCTCGAGAAGTATAAATGTGCGTCACGAGCCGATGCGAGTTTAACAAGATCAAAACAGAAATTTAACATGTCCATCGTAGAGATCGGCGGCGTACAGTTACAAGATGTCTGATTCCGAGTTTAATTTTTTTTCAGCAGACTCGTGCCGGGACGGAACTGGTCTTAATCGATCTCAGGATGTGTAGAACAGTCATTGTGTTTTGTAGTATTAATAGTGATAATGAACTTCTCTTAACAGTATCTTTGGAAATATACCTTAAAGTGGTTCTCATATTCACTGCTCAACAATGCGAAGCTTTCAGACACATTTTCTGACAAAATTTTTAACTATAAAGGAATAAAATTGACAGGCCTGCCTATTGAAGGCATTTGGAAACGAATAGCTTTTCCCATATTTGATAAATTTCTTACCGAGATAACAGAGATTCCTTTCACGTGACTGTACGTTTTTCTCCTTTCCTGTGCTATTGCTTCCGGAAATTCGATTCAAAACGCTAACTTTGACAGTATTTTCAGAAAGATATATTGCTTTTATCTATAAAAAAAAACGACATTTACATAGCTTCTGAATAAGAATACCTGCCAATCTTACGCGTTTCCGAAAAGAAAAGAATTCATAAATGTGTCGAAATGTAGCTCCTTTGGGTTTGAGAAAAGCCTTAAAAATGAGAGAAATATTTTCACAAATCTACTTTTTATTATACATCTTCAAAAGTTATTATGTTTTTAATCCTTTATTCTGAACTACATTAATCTTTTAATGAATCCTTATTTCCATTTTGAAATGTCTGTAGACACGATGACTAAAACATTGTAAGTTAATGTTTACTATTGTGTGTTTTCTGTTTTGCGAACATCATAGTAATGTAAAATATACTGTAAAATGTTCCCATAAATATGTATGTAGTATTCATTAAAAGAATCTTAATTGTATGTTGAGAAAAAACGGATTTTTTTTTTTTTTTTTTTTTTTGTAGAAATTTGTCGGGCCGGGCCGGGCTTGTTTTCACTGATTTTTGTACGGGCCGGGCCGGGCCGAGAACTGTAAAAATGCAAACGGGCCGGGCCGGGCTCGGGCCGAACTTCCAATTTTACACCGGGCCGGGCCGGGCCGGGCCCGGGCCTGGAAATTCCGGCCCGTGCAGACCTCTACCATCGTAGCAGAAGTATAAAAGCATTGTTGATCATGATTTTCGAGAAAAATCGTCAGTCATTAGCCGAGATATTAACCCTTAAAGATATGGACGGTTTGAACATACATAATAACAAGGGCGGCGTACTCTATGTACCCTAAGCTTTTAAAACTTAGTGAACAACTTTTAATGATATATATGTGTAATGCAAGGGCCAGTAACAGTATAAAAGCAATAAACGACCACTTGTTAAAACCAGACTCATTCAAGGGGTCTCAGAACTCTTAATAAAGCTTGAAAAAATTTTTAATTAAATTTTTTTTAGATGTTAATCTTCTATCTTTTCTGAACATTTTAATATAATTCTTTCCTTCAAATTCTCATTAGAAGAGAAGTGATGGCTTTTAGAAGTATACCCGCTCCATAGCTGAGGCGGTATTTTCGAAACTTTTAAGTCATTTTTCGCCACATGACTTTTTTGGGCATAACGCGCACGCTATCTCGAAAACTTTTCAATATTTTTTTATGAAATTTTCAAAACATACGTTTCATGTTAATCTGTATAAACTTAATCTAAAATTTCCTTTTTATTCCTCAAAGCAAAAGCAAAAAAAAAAAAAAAAAAAAAAAAAAAAAAAAAAAAAGTGATTATGTTGTTGAAATTTTCAAAATTTTGTATGAGCTCAATACAACTTTAAATTAAACATATAAAAATGCTTTCAATACAAATTTATCTAGGTTCAGGGTCATTATTACACCCTGAAGTATAAGTAGGCACCCAATTTTTTTTACCAGTTGCTCTATTGACTTTCTAATCGTGCGCGTAAGCTGTTCTACCCATTTTCTGCTTGTCCAATGTCTGACTGTGTGGAGCCCCATGCTCATTCTGCCATTTTTTAAATACATAAAATGAAAGAACGTAATATTTTCATCTCTCATCTCAATAAAAATTGTGTTTTAAAATCTCATACATTTTAAGATATTAAATGTTGAAACGGGTCTCTTTTTTTTTTTCATTTTTTATTCCAATTTTAAGAGTGCTGAGACCACCCCTTCATGACAACGAATTGCATAAATAGTATGGGATTCGCGACTCTTCTGCATGGAATGGATCTTTCCATCGCCTCGATGGCCTTTAAAAGTCCATTCAAAACCTATCTGGAAAAACGCTGCACGGACCCAAGGCGGCGTGACAACTTTGCGACCTCCTTTCGAAGCGCGCTTAGCACAATGCCAAATGTAAACTTTGAAGGAATGGTTTGTTTTAGCTACACTGTAGAAAGAAAAGGTGCTGAATTTAGTTTTGTGAAATGTCAAATGAAGTTTAAATAGGCTTTGAGTGTCCTAAACCGTCTGAGATCTATTAAACGAGTCGGAGGGTGTCCATCCCTCTCCCTACTTTCTTCATGCCTGTTCATACTTCCCTGGGAAATGCAGCGCCACCGGTTGGGGGATTTATACCAAAATCGAATCAGGGACAACTTATGTGAACTTCTATTTGAATTTGAATTTGGATGAAAATCCGTGCACGAGTTCTTGAGAGAGAGCTAGTGTGGAAGTCGTGAAGCTGAGCGATGGGCACCCAAAAGTAATCAGCACCCGTTTCTATCCAGGACTCACTGAATCTAAAGTTTTATTCCATTCTGTTCAATAGTTCTTGAGAGAGAGCGCCCACACAATGGGTGTCACACCAAGACAGCCATTTTGTAAAAAAACATGTGTTTCGTGATCTCTGTCCCTTAAAACGTATCCATCCGTCGAAAACCGGAATTCGAAAATTTTCACGAATCCAATACTTTCTTCTTGTAAAGAGTTATACAGAATAGCTATATTGGATATTATTTAGGTTCCGTATCTCTTTTAACTTTCATTCGCGTTTACATTTTTCTAGTCTATACCCAACCCTAAGTTGTATAGTTTTTTACAAAGTCTTCTTTTAGCAACGGTTTATACTTATTGTACGGAACCCTCTGTGCGCCAGTCATACTCGCACTCGACCGTTTATTTTATATTTATGGCAATTTGTAAAATAGCGCAAAGAATTATGCACCATTGGCTTTGAAAGCCTAAATAACAATTTTTAATAATATCTTTGTGGAGTGCCGTTTTCAGTTGTCCTCGCCAATAAAATAGGCATTGACACGGGATGATGAAGGCTGGTTCTCAAATCCAAAAGAGCAACTTTATGACATAAGTTTTAATTTATGTTTGTTCGGAAATGCATGAAACGAGCAGGTGTTGTGGCTCAGAAACTAGGTCATCGAGCTGTTTTTTCGTTTTTTTTTTTTTTTTTTTGCAAACGCAATAGATCTTTCAGAAAATAGTGTCAAAGTGGGCGTTTTGAACCTAATTTCTGCGCGAAAGAAGAATAACCACTCAAGAAAGGGTGAAAAAGTCTTTGTTACGTGATCAAAATCGTTTATTAGGTAATTTATTGATTTAAAAAAAAAAAATGAAAAAAAACAGTTCGATTCCAAATCGCTTTTAGGGTCAGGCTTTCCAATTTTATACCTTTCCGTTAAAAAATGAATTTGTAAAAGTGTCAAAACGTTTTGCGCTTGTTGAGCAGAGCAGTTCAGAAATGAAACTCTACAATAATAATGAAATGATCACGGTAAAAAACGGGAAATAGGGAAAGTAACGTCATAAAAATTGTATTGACACGTAAATATTAAAAAAATAAAATGATTACACGAGAAATGCATTGAAGGAGGACGATTATGTTATATGTAAAATGCTCAAATAATAATAATATTGTCAAACAGTTTCAATTTAGAAATATATTTATTATTCAATTAAAGAATGTATTTACACGTGAATATTCAAAAGAGAAAGAAAGCTTTGGGTGAAAATGACGCCCTATAATAGAAAACGATACATTTAAAACAATTTTCTTCTAGAGCCGTCATAAAATTCCAGGAGTCATTGTTTACTTAGCCATGTTATGCAAGATAATGGGACGCATTGCTTAGTGAAAATTATCATTGCTCATTGATTTTATTTGATCCCCAAGCAACGAAGTTCAGAACATCGGCTGAACTTAATCCTTTCACGGACAAAGCACTTCCATTGCTCAAATTTTGAAATAAATGAATGACACCGGGAATGGCGGGCAAATTTGTTTGCAAGTATGAAAAAGTAATATTTCACATACATAATAAATGAAAAAATTGTATATTAAAATTCTGATGTCATAGTTGCAATTCGTCATTAAAATTTTGTGGTTTTATAGGCAAACCACTGCCCGTGATAAGGATAACCCCTTGAGGAGTGGTGGGATATATTATATCCCACCTAAGTCTAACGAAGATTCGCACCAGAACATTTGAATTAAGTTTTACTTTTGTAACTTTGGGGGAAAAGAAATGGAAAATTGCTTTTCCTAATTTTGAAATAAAATTTTTCCAAATTTCCGGTG
Source organism: Maratus speciosus (assembly GCA_963932465.1). Classification (NCBI taxonomy): domain Eukaryota; kingdom Metazoa; phylum Arthropoda; class Arachnida; order Araneae; family Salticidae; genus Maratus; species Maratus speciosus. The sequence goes on along the minus strand of CAWVRF010000002.1, from coordinate 1,589,988 downwards.
GGAATTACACAAACTCAATTGCTTGCCCCTCAAAGGGTTCAAGAAAGATCGGAAACGCGCCTACATCGTGATACTGGAGAATTCATTACATAGGTGAGAGCGTCTGAAGCTTTCTTTGGATCATTTTCATGTGTGTATTGATTACAACAGACAAGAACATTCGATAAAATCAATAAATGTTTCAATAGTTTTCGATAAATGGTTTCCCTTTTTCGCTTTAACGTAACTTTGACAACACGTTCCCCTCCTCCCCCCCTTTTAACCTCATTTGGACTCACGTTGCCACCCCATAAAGGCAGACAGACAAGTGCATTTCGAAAGATTTGTTTCGACGGAAAATAATTATTCGATTTCGCATCCAACAAAATGGAATGCCATTTCATAAGACAGCGAGGAGAGAAGATTTCCCGATTCGCCACTTGGACCGCTTTTAATAGCGGCCGTTCATTCGGCGGGAGATTATCGCTCATGCCGGCCCTCAAATCCCCCAGACGTGCACAACATCACGCCCCGAGGCCCCCCGCGCTGAACAAAGTGCGAAGCTCCAAATTATAGTCCCAAGATTCGCATTTCAGGGAAAGGGACTCATGTTATATAAGAACATTTCATTTATAAGGCATATATAAATATTTTACAGACATACACACAATAAATATACAATAAACCCAACTGGAGTGAAAAATGAGCCAGAGATCGAACCCGGGACTACAGTATACAAGACTGCTGCTCTAACCATTGAGCTACTCCGGCCGATACCTGAGTCTGCAATCTATTCATCGTTGTCCGGTCATCCAAGGTGGTCGTATAGATGACTGGTGACTTCCCCAACAGGGTTTATAAGTGAGAAATTGCAGACTCAGGTATCGGCCGGAGTAGCTCAGTGGTTAGGGCAGCACTCTTGTATACTGTGGTCCCGAGTTCGATTCCTGGCTCTGGCTCATTTTTAACTCCAGTTGGGTTTATTGTATTTATTGTATGTATGTCTGTAAAATATTTATATATATCTTTAACTGTTGAATGCAGGCGTTATTTATGTGTGAATGTGTGTTTTAATATATATTGTAGTATGTGTGTTTATTATTGCATTTCATTTATGTTTATCCAATAGAAGTCAAATGTCAACGCAAACAAACGGACTTCTGTGTTGTGTATTCCTCCATTTTACGAACTTTTCCTTCGAACCAAGAACATTTTATTCATCTCCTAGTCAATATTTTCTAGAAATGGGCATGTGCCTTCTCTTGTTCAAGGAACCCCAAAATACTTCTGAACCTATAAAATTCCTTCTTTCTTTAAAAATGAATTCATTCATTTTGAATATAAAAGACTGTTTCCATAGTAACATAAAGACATAGGCGGCGTAGTTTATGCACACCTTGGCTTTTAAAGCCTAAATAACAACTTTTAATAATATCTTTGTTGAGTGCAGTTTTCAGTAGTAGTATAAAAGTAGTACACATCAGAATGTTTAAAAAAAGATTAATTTAATTAGAATGAACCACGTCATTTCTTCAGAATTCGCAACTGTTTTTTCTCAGTACGCCGCACAGTGGCAAAAATAAATTTTTTTTTTTTATTAAAGCGCCGTTTCAAGTGGTTTTCTATTCTTTGATAGCTAAAGAATAAACTCCTCTTGAATTTTTCCGGAAAAAGAAAATCTCTATATCGTACAGACGGCTTTTTTTAGAATTTTTGAAATGGGTTCATTTTAGTCGAATTCTGTTCCTTTTCGTGTGCCTTTATTTTCAAACATAAAATTTTGAAACCTTGTAGGATACTGGCCTCCTATAGAGAGGACAAGAAACCGTCATTAACCTGTTCCAATATCGCATTACTATAGGGTCCAATAAGGTATACACTCTTCACATAGTGTTGAACCGACATGGTTTAGCCGTTGTTCTCATCTTCCTACATTCAAGAAACAGCTGTATTCATTTCAGATACAATTATCTGAAATTCTGGCTCCTCGACTTCGTTTTTACAGCCACATAAATTATTTCATTTAAGGCCCACAATTATCTCGAGAATGATTAGACGAATGTCTTATTCGATTCCCCACACAAAAATACACAAGAATCGACTCAAACAACCCTGTCTTTTTAAAATATTTTACTTCCTTTCGCATTTATTGATTCGTTTTATTCAACCTATTTTTTCATTTTTAATGAGATACCTTTTCTAAATCCGTTTTAGTCCATTTTTGTGATAGAATGGGATTTTCATTACGGATTACAGACATTTTGAGGCGAAATTCAGGCTTTTCGAAGCAATAGAGGCTCAGAGCTCGAATTCACCACCCACCTCAACCTAGAAAACTTCGTCCGAACGCTCAAATGGTATTCATCATTCATCCGACAGGACTTCGACTTAATCTTGAATTTCGTTTGAGAGTTGGACCGAGGTTTTCTAGGTCGGGGTAGAGGGTGAATTCGAGCCTTAGAGCTCGAGCTTTTCCGCGAATTTCAGTTTTTTCATACCTTTCAACCGAATCCTGTAGTAGAGATCCGCACTTTAAAATATTTGGAGATCGTAAATTATTACCAGGTTCAGTTTCTTTGCATTCGCTGGAGTCTATAAATAGCTGTAGGCTGCGATCAGTGTAGAAATAATGCTTTTAAATTGTTTTTTAGGAAATCTGTTTATTTGGAGTAACTATATAAAATTAAAGCATTTTCATACAGAAATGGATAGGGATGGTGCCTGATAGAATTTCTAAAGACGATTTCTTTACATGACTGAGTTCATGAAGTGCCAGGGAGCAATTGCCAATTATTCTGTAATATACACATTGGCATCAAACAATTGGCGAAAAGAGCACATGAAAAATGAATGATGTCATATGAGAAAAATTATCTGTTACCTTTGGACAATGAGGAGAATTTTGAATTGTGTGGCAGGGCCACCAGCATAGCAGTCCTAAAAATAAGCCAAAAAGAATTCGAACGCCAATTCGTACGTTAAGAGGGAAGTTTTGAGAACATAGCGTTAAAGACAATACAGACCGCATTTACTGGAAATGTTTATGATTTAACAAGGAAGTCATACTCAAAAATTAAGCAGAGATCAAAGAGTTATTTCTACTGGCCGAAAGCAAAGTCGATCTTTATTCTTTTTTTTATCTAGTCAGCGTGAATAATCATCTAAATGAATTTTATGAATGCGAGAGCCGATTTAGTGGTAAAGGCATCTGTTAAATTTCTTTTCTTTCTTTTCTTTTGGAGGAAAGTTACAATGGGAACTGAAATAAAGGTTAGGATAAAATGAATGAGTAATTAAAGATTAGTTTTAACTGAAATTTAGAGAAAGGAATAATTTAAGAAACATATATGTGATTCCACATCACATATATCTCCCCTTCAATCAACGAAAAGAATGTACATAAAGGGCGTGAAATCAATTTTCATATGCTCTTAGGAGTACATTATGTATAGGGCAGTCATGCAAACGAAATCAGATATGTTCAAATTAAAGCAACAGCAATTGAACTTCTCTCTAAGTAGGCAACCATCCTAAAATAAAATATATCATGATATAGATATATTGGTACCATAAATTTTGTCAAATACAGATGACATTATATGTTGTTTCTATTTAGAAACAGCTGCAGCAACATCAATAAAATTTGTGATCACTTTTCAATTCGCCATATTCAGACGATGACCTGTATCAAAAATGTGCACATACAAATAAAACAAACATTAGGCCTAAGTCCACAGGTCAGTTGCCAACTGGCAATAAATTCAAAAATGTTTCTCATAATAAACATTAAATATGTGTATTGACAATACTATAATTATAATAAAATACTCGAGTAATATAATGCAACTAAACACATAATATTAAACACAGATAAACAAAAACATAATACAAATAACGAAGGATTCTGAAATAATGTCCATAATAATGAGTAAAAGCATATATATTTTTTAATTTATATCTTCCTGTTTTTTTCTTTTTGTCTCACAACATTGATTTTAAATAAACGTGTACATAAGTTGACAGTCCAAGAAATGCTATATAATCAGGATATGAAAAAAATTAGCTGAAACACTGCCATAAGCCATTTAATTCACGTGACAACTGTGTTGTTGTGTGTATATTTATTAAAATGTATTTTTTTAAGACCTGAAACATTAAAATTTTGAAAATGAAATTTACAATTTAAAGAAGACATTGAATTATATTGACTATCAAAACAGTATTGTTATGTAAACTAAGAAAAAAATCCACATAAAATATTATTCGGTATCACCCACAAAATACCTTTACTGAAAACAGTTACTGATAAATGGAAGACACTGAACATTTACGTAGAAAGTGTAAAAGATGCTAGACATATGTGGAAAAAGAAAAGGTAATATGTAAACCGATAAATAATCTCAATAGAATGCACGGTTGGTATAAACACCAATAAAAGACTTGCAATGACCTTTAAGCAGGAGTATAACAGTCTCTTTGCTTATAAAAATTGACAATATACCTTCACTGAAAAGTAGTGTGAAAACATTGATAGGTATGCAATTTTTTTTTTTATCGTCTTGACTGGCGTGTACCGTTTACCGATGTGTTTAAAATTGACTGGAGTGTAAGCTTTTTGAAAGTGTCATGAGCAAACGTGTAAATACCTTGTACAAATTATAAGAGAACGAATATTGCGTTCAAGATGAAAAAAAGTGTGAATTTTGGCAGATGTAATAAAAAATTTGCACTTTGATAGAATTTTAAATAAAGAAGCAGTAAGCTCCTTAGGTATAATGACAATACAGATAGTATGTGTATAAGTATACATTAACTGAAAAACAAACTATTAATGGTCGCGTATGCGGCGTGAAGTACTACTGTATATCATGCGTACCCAATTGAAAGTAAAGAAATTTGAAGAAGCAAATGTAAATCATACATAAACATCAACATATGTTATGCAGAAAAGTGTATATATCTATCTGAATTATGCCAAAATGTAATGAAATTTGCATGTGTAAACAGGAAAACATGGAATAATTGGTAACACTAGTGCAAGTGGGAAGGGAGCAACTTGAGCTGTATTGAATCATTCATAACTAATGAAAATTTAAAAGAAACGACCGATGTATTCTAAACAAATGACATAAAATATTCCAAAAACTGCACTGAGGACCACTAACCAAACAACTGCACATGTAATTAATATGTTTGTAAGTAACTTCATCTGAATAGCATGCTGCAAAAATATACCTTTGTAAGAAAACCACTGTAAAACGATGTAGAAACCATTGTAGAAACCTTTTGTAAAAAATATTTTGTACTTGCTGCATGCCAAGCGAAGTTTTTGTGAGTGAGGGTCATTTGCGAAAATCCAGACGTACACCAAAAGAGAAAAACCTTTGTAAGAAAACTCAACGTTGTAATATTGGTAAACCAATGAACATTCGCATAAACACTGCGTGTAAAAAAGAAAGTGCAATTGATGATCAGAAAGACCTACAAAGAAACAGAATATCTACACCAAGTTATGACCAAAAAGACGTAATATTTTTTGAAATCATGGTGACCGCAATGCAAAGTAAGTATGAAAATGTAATCTAAAATAATAAAAAAAGTAACTAAGTATACCTATATGTGATTTTTTAAAAAAAAAAATATGTACATCAGAAAGCAAACCAAGAAAAGTAGACAGAACATAACGGAAAAAAACATTTGAGATCCACCGCTGAAGTCTTACTGGCAATTAGGGCTTAACCACGAGAAGAAAACTAACAGTAAATCAAAAATGTGAAATTTGGAATCATTCATCTATTCCTGTCGACCTGAAACAGTTGAATGAAAGAAAATCCGAGATAAGTGTTTTGCACGAAGAACACAGACGATGAAATAATTGACATTAATCAATCTTTAAATAGCAATGTTTCAAAATTTGTATATCCTAAGAAAACAAATATATTTGTGTAAGAAAAATGTATGAGAAAAAAAAAACCCTATTAATCGTTTACGTTTATTTTATGAATAAACGCATGCGAACAATGTAAACATTCATGGTCGAAGGAAGCGAAGAAAGCCATGTATCGCATAAAGTTAAGTAACAAAATGTGTAAATGAATGAATAAGAATTAACCTTGCACTAGCATGCCTGAAAGGAGGATGTATGTATAAGTTATGTTGTACGTTGAAAAAAAAACTGTTTTTGCTTAAAATAAAATCTAAATGTATCACAAAAAGGAGAAAAAGCAGGGTGATTTATGTCTAAAGACTTCTTGTAAGTACGGTTATGTGCGATGCAGTTAATACATCTTGAAATATTTTTACAATTAACTGAAGTGTGAGATTCACCGCAATTAGCACATGCCAAATCATATACACAAACTTTTGCCAGATGGCCTAGCCGTTGGCAATGGAAGCAACGTTTTATATTAATAAATGGCCTGACAGTGTAATCAATAGAATTAATATTTAATTTACCATGTTGAATTAAGGAATTAGCAATCCATGATGTAACACTAATAGTCCAATTGTATTTTAAACCTTGTCTTAATTTATGTTTTCTTCCAAAGTGAATGGAAGGAATGGTGTTGCCAATCATTTCATTTATAGCTATCATAATATCTGGCACACCTATATTATCATCCACACCCAATAAAATTATTTTTGTGCAGTCAGAAAAATCCCTATCTGGAGTTTTGTTCTCACAAAACTTTAAAATGTAATCAGGTACTGAAATAAAATTAACATTTTTATTTTTTGAGAAGTCAGAAATAGTTGTACCAGAATCTGTGTCTGTTTGAGTTTTAGCATTATCTAAAATTTTGGATGACGAGTCTTTAACATTAGAATTAAATTTCTTATCTTTAACTTTAATTATATTAAGTGGTTCATCCAAGTTAGGTGCATCAATGTTGCATTGAACAGCTATGTCATTATGCGTAGACTGTTTGGGCGAGGTAGGTGTCCTCACCTTTTCAAATAAAAGCTTATTTACTCTTTGTAAGTCGTCATTACCTTTTTGTAAAACATTCCACTCTGATTGAACGCTACCCATCAAATCATTTAAAATATTAAATTTAAATTCAATTTCTTTTTGATAAGAATTAAACTTCTGAACGAGTTCAGGATTAGCCTCATTTAAAATAGGGTCAAGTAATGCCTGAACATCTGTAACAATAGTTTTAGAATATCTGTTAATAGTTTCACTTAAACTACTTAAACATGAAATCTTAAAAGGATTAGAATCCAAACCAGTTGTTTCAGAATCAATGTTAGTTTTTGAAAACATTACCTGTTGTTCATTAGGTTTTAACTGAAAATTAAATACAGCAGAGGGCTCTTGTGTCAATTTGTGTGGCTTTCTCTTACCCATCATATATCCTGAATCATAAAATACAAAAACAAATACACAAGTACCCTATCTGATAATTCCAAAAATATGAACCTATCTAAATGCAATATAATAAATAGTAGTCAAATGTGAGATTTTTTTTAAAGTGAATATTAAAAATTTTAAATGTTAAAGATATAGCCATAAACTAATAAGTATTATACTCCACAGTTAAAAACCATGATAATGCATGTAAAAAAAACTTCTAAATAGTTATTTAAATATCGGAAAACTGCACTCTCTGTAACGGAATAATTTTTAGTGACTGCATATAGGAACAACAAACATTGCAATTATATGCATAAAAAGGGTTTTAAAATTAAATTAAAAGGGGGAAAATAGTCAATTCAATTGACCCAATTTTTTTCTCAAATCATATTGTTTATCTTCTGTATCAAATGCATAAGAAATACTATAATGCATCAAGAAAAATTATCAAAAGATTTTCGTTTACCTAAATAACCTAAAATGAAAGTTCTTATAAGGCTATAGTTACTGGCGGAAAATAATCATGCATGCAAAACTTTTAAATATTATATCTTTTTAAAAAGAAATCTTCTTTCTTTTTGTGTCTATAATAAAAGGACAAGAAAATATTATTTCATATTCTCGCTATAATATAATGCACTGTGAGAAATACATATTGAATAGATATAATCAATGTGCACCTTACTTTAAACATATTGATTACCCAGATAGATTTAATTATTCAAGTAAAATCATGGCTACTTTTAAGCAGAGATAAAAATACTTCCTTAATAGTACTGTACAAACACATTAAAACATAACTTACCTTTAAACTGAGAATTTATATAAATAGAGATTAGATTCAATTGGTAAAATTTTATATCCCTCAAAATGAAAATAATGTCAATAATAAATGAAATCTTTATTCATTACCAGTATTCATCTTTATCTCTCTATATATTGTTTTTTTTAAATAAGACTTCCTGTCAAAAAAAAAAAAAATAGTTTGAAACTGGCAGCATCCTGTTTTATTATTTACTTGGAAACAAAAATATTTTAGATGGACCATTAACTTACCTAAAATTTTTTTAAATGAAAGTCATAATATAAAATATAAGATAAATAAATATATATATATATAACTGTCAATTTATAATACTTCAAAAGGAACTGCACTAAAAAAATAAACAAAATATATAATCATTAAATAAAATGAGAGAAATGATAAAAACTTTTTTTTAAGAAGAAGAAGAAAAAAAAACATAAAAAAAATCCAAAAGAATGCGATCCATAAAACACTTATTCTAAATTAGTACTTATTCTAAAATAATTATTCTAAATTTTTTAAAAATAGATTGTCTTGATCTTTGTGATACTTATTCGAGCCAAAAGTGAACTAGCATTTGTAAAACTGTGATAAATTTCAAAGACATCTAAAAGTATTTACAGCTGTTATTATTCATGCAAACAAAATATGAGCATGAGAAAATAAAAATGCATAATCAACGACAATTGTTAAAAATTAATGTATTATTTTAAATACTACATTTTATAAAAATGTCATGTAGTCAAAATAGAAATTGAGCATTAATAATTATAAAAATATAAAATGCATATAATATTTTTCTCATACTCACATGATAAGCTGTAATTGTTTATATATATGCATATTTTCTTTTATGCTCTTCCATTTTTATAATCGATGTAACTGTATCAATATTTGATATTCATTATTATATTGTACCTTTTTTTATGACACTTTTAACTGCTTTCATTCAATAGTTAACAGTATTATAATGAAAATGAACGTTGAATATCGAATTTGAATTCAAAACCCAAAATAGGTTAATGCACTTTTTTTTTTGTTGCAGAAAGGCAATATCAGCACCCACAAGTGGAAGTAAAAAAAAAATAAAATCAGTGTGAAAACAATACGACGTCAAACATGGAAATCTGCAGCACTTTAGAATCATAAGTAGAGAATTGACTAAGTATATTTCTGCATAAAAAGCACTGATTCATCCAAAGTCGGTGAACAGAGTAACCCGGAGGCGAACTATAGGAGTCACATATAGGCTACCGCAGCTTCCTAAGCCTACATTGGAAGGAGAGGCTGTAACAAGCGGGAGAGATTACGGCGAACATCGTGAAAAAAAATCTTGATCCGAAGAATCAGCTGAAACAGTCATAAATGACACTCGCCACTGGGATCTAACTCCATAATTATTAAAATAATGAAATCCATTAGAAAAAGTCCGGCAGCATAAATTCACAGGAAACACGGGCACTTCATACAGCAGTCAGGTAAATGGGAAGTTACTTAACAGACCACGATCCGCATAAATAATAGGCAGTCATTTATCGAGGCAATAGACATTCCAAAAATACCGGTAGAAAAGACGTCTAGAAATTCACATCCGTAATAGGCAAACTAATAAACATCAGGTAGGCTAATAAAAACAGACAGGCAGGCTAATAAACAGGCAGGCACCATCCCATAAAGTTCCAGAAAAATTTTGCGAATGCCCTGTAACGGCACCAATATTTTGTAGTAGAGATCCGCACTTTAAAATATTTGGAGATCGTAAATTATTACCAGGTTCAGTTTCTTTGCATTCGCTGGAGTCTATAAATAGCTGTAGGCTGCGATCAGTGTAGAAATAATGCTTTTAAATTGTTTTTTAGGAAATCTGTTTATTTGGAGTAACTATATAAAATTAAAGCATTTTCATACAGAAATGGATAGGGATGGTGCCTGATAGAATTTCTAAAGACGATTTCTTTACATGACTGAGTTCATGAAGTGCCAGGGAGCAATTGCCAATTATTCTGTAATATACACATTGGCATCAAACAATTGGCGAAAAGAGCACATGAAAAATGAATGATGTCATATGAGAAAAATTATCTGTTACCTTTGGACAATGAGGAGAATTTTGAATTGTGTGGCAGGGCCACCAGCATAGCAGTCCTAAAAATAAGCCAAAAAGAATTCGAACGCCAATTCGTACGTTAAGAGGGAAGTTTTGAGAACATAGCGTTAAAGACAATACAGACCGCATTTACTGGAAATGTTTATGATTTAACAAGGAAGTCATACTCAAAAATTAAGCAGAGATCAAAGAGTTATTTCTACTGGCCGAAAGCAAAGTCGATCTTTATTCTTTTTTTTATCTAGTCAGCGTGAATAATCATCTAAATGAATTTTATGAATGCGAGAGCCGATTTAGTGGTAAAGGCATCTGTTAAATTTCTTTTCTTTCTTTTCTTTTGGAGGAAAGTTACAATGGGAACTGAAATAAAGGTTAGGATAAAATGAATGAGTAATTAAAGATTAGTTTTAACTGAAATTTAGAGAAAGGAATAATTTAAGAAACATATATGTGATTCCACATCACAAATCCTGTTTCCTAAAGTTGCCAAATATGCCAAAAAAAAAGAAAAAAGAAAAAATTACAAATCAACAGCTCGTATTGACCTGCGGAGGGTTCCATTCCATTTCTCCCGACTGTAAGCAGGGGTCCGAAAAGAATTTCCTAAAAAGTTGAGATGATTTTCAGAATTTTCGCCACCCCTACTGTATAGACCACCCCTACAGACCACTACAGACCACCCCTACTGTGCTCCGTCCACATTTTATAAAGGTTGAACTAAATACAGCGTGTTACTAAACATTCATGTTGTCTACGAATGTTTACTCTATGTCAGTCCAGCCAATGGATATAATTCATTTTAAAAAAAATGTCATTCATGACTTCTTCATGGGATATTAACCCCTTAATCGCCGCGCTCGACACCCTATTTCCGTGGATGGAGCGGTTCAGTGTTTATGAATTTAGATTTCGATTTTAGGTATAGTTCTTGAACAAACTGCGAATGGAAAATTCAGAACAATCGCCCCCATTTTCGAGTTTCACAGAAAGTAGCCTTTGAATTCTTATTTTTATCCGCTAAAGTACCCGGCGTTGCACGGAATTTAAAGAATGTTTGTTTTAAAAATACAATTTCAAAATTTAACATACAACATTAAAAACAAACAAACAGTCGAAGTGTTGTACACATGAACCAATTGAAAACCCAATATAAAAATGTATAAATTTATAGAACAGACGCAAAATAATACAGCTATCAATGAACTTATTTCCATTCATCATAGGAGCAATAACGTTCAAATAGCCCAATATTTCCATATAATCAAATTTTTATCATGCTGCAATACATTTTTTCACACTAGGACGTTATCTATTCACTACGTCCTTTCTATTTCCAACAGGACGTAATATTCCATTTCTCTTTTATTCGTCAAATTAATAAAATAATTATAATTTTTCACATGGAAATCATAAAACGGAAAAATGATGACGTAACATCCACTTTCGTTTTTGAATTCGTTAAACTATTTATTTTATTTTCATTTGCCCCCGCGTGGCAATCTTGCAGTAGAAAAGTGATGATGCCATATTCCCTTTTTTTTAATTTGTCAAACCATTTATTTCATTTTTACTCGTGGAAATTTTGCAATAGAAAAGTAACGGTTGTGACAAGAATTTTAGGGTGGATTTTTAAGGGTTGGCAACAGCTATGACGAAAAATGTTTCAATTGGATTGGAAATGGCTGTTCAATGGGTGGTTTTTTATTCATTGAAAATGAAGTATAAGCGATTTCGATTCCGGATGACTTGAGTGGCCTCGGCCGTGTTTTAATACACGGGTACGTACCATTTCACAATTCTGGCTTCTAAACTGTGGATTTGTATAGCATTACAGACACATTTTCATTTTAATATATTAGATTAGATAGGTTAAATCGGGGGTCCATCGAAATCTTTAAAATTCCCTATGAAGCTTGTTCTCCATGAATGGCGTGTCGACAAAGTGTGCAACTCCATTTTAATGCACCGAGAGACTCACTTGGGGTGGATGACAGAAGCCTGTGATCGATCACGATGGTTGGTTGGTTGTGACTGCCAATTATCAACACTAGGGATATAGGTCCTAAGTGGGGGGGGGGGGGGTCCCTCCGTGGAGGTCTTTCTAAGGGAACCTAACCCGTATTTATGCTTGGAAATCCAAGGTTCGAAGAAAACCACGAAAACTCTGAACGATTAGGCCGGCGGGCGCGATTGGGTTCGAACCCAGCACCTCCCGTCTACCAGTTTCGAGAGCAGAACTTCTCGGCCACTGGTGGGGCGATCGATCACGATGACTTATATGTTTAAAACAGTTATTTACCTCGGTATATACACTTAAAAAGAAATACCCGGGTATTTTACATCACTGGCTCCAGGTCCACAGTTCGATTCTGGACTGCGGACTGGCCAAGGTTTACTGAATCTTTCATCCCTTCGGGGCCAATAAGATGAGTACTAAGATTGCTTGGGAACTAAATACTCAGGATACTAAGTTTTAAGCTGCAAACGCACCCTCCTTCTAACTGTTATCAGTGTCGGCGTCGTTTCTTGTGGCCACGCGGTGTTTTTGATCTTTAACGACTTTAAAAGGAAAGGGACTGATGTCCTGCAAAAGAGAAACCTTTCCGTCAAGTAGAATTGAGCTCCTTATCTCCTGACCCATTGTTGATTCCCCTCATTCTTTTGTGAATAAACCGCAGTAGGGTCCAGAACAAAAGCTTTCCATGAAAACTGGAGAATGATGGCAAAACACGCGTCTGTGTGCAGCCTTACACTTTCCACAGACTGATGTCTGTCTGTTTATGGCTAGCGTACCTTTCTGATTATTAATTTTTTAGATTAAGACGATTGCTTTTAGTTTATTATTACTTTTTCTTTTCATTGTCATTATTGAACTAGCTCCATTCGGGTGACAGTGATATCGTAACAAATACCACGAATTTCTATTTCTATATACCAGCTAACAAGATACGATAAAGACAGTCTGCTAGAATGGAAGAAATGTTACTTCACTTATTCATTTATTTTTTACGGCGGGCACTTGGCCACTAGGTCATTCGCCACAGCAAGGCCGGAAGAGACGGCCATTTGTTTAGGAGCTCCCGAAGATCGGTCATCGCTACTCCCGTAACTGACCTTCTCCTGACTAAGGCACCTCCAGAGATCTCATTCATAGGGAGAACTTTGCACCCATTACGGAATTGACATACACCAGGCTCCATGGCGGATTTTTAGCGGATGCTTCGAACCCGCGACCTTTCCGATGCTCTGCCAATGCTGCCCTGAATGAACTGGGCAGAATAGAATTGTTGCAGTCGAACATCCCAGTCGTCCAGACTCTCAGTACAGATAACTTTGTGATTATTCAAAAACAAAAACTTCATAATGACGATTACAATGCGATGACATCCTACATTCGATTACAAACTACAGGCTTAAGGTGACGACAGCAACATAATTGTGTTAGTTTTGTATAGACTAAACGGTTGGAAAAAAGAAAAAAAAACTCGAAGTAAAAACCTGTACTGCATTAGCAAGTTCTTGCATCTCTTCAACTCTCCGGATCCAGCTATCCGATATCCGAACGCTCGCATCGATATCCAACGATATCCAAGTGGGTGTCGAATAATTGTCCATCCATTGGAACCATAAGGGTACCTTAAGACTCAAAGTGTGAGGGGCCGTTAGAAAGGGTTTGGTTTGCGAGACCCCAGTGTGTCATCATGATTCACCCTCATTAACATGAGGGTTAAATGGACCGACTCTGTGAAAATCGAAAAAAAAGCAGCGAGACTGCTAATAGGAGTTAGTTTAGAAAGCAAAAAGGGCTGACTGTCTTGCTAAAGCAATGAAACCTTTCTTTTCTAAGGCTGCACACAGACGCGTGTTTTGTCATCCTTCTCCAGTTTTCATGGAAAGCTTTTGTTCTTGATCCTTCTGCAGTTTATTCATAAAAGAATGAGGGGAATCCACAATGGGTCAGGAGATAAGGAGCTCGACCCTACTTGAAGGAAAGGTTCCTCTTTTGCAGGACATCAGTCCCTTTGCTTTTAAAGTCATTAAAAATCAAAAACACCGCGTGGCCACAAGAAACGACGCCGACACTGATAACAGTTAGAAGGAGGGTCCGTTCACAGCTTAACCCCATTTGTGGGACAGGAAGATCCACAATGGGTCAGGAGATAAGATAAGATCTAACTTGAAGATTGCTCTCCCCTCTTGCAGGACATCCAACTCTTTACTTGTAAAGCCATAAAAGATGAAAAACGCCACGTCACCACAAAAAAGCACCAGCTGGCCCAGAACAAAAAGACCGCGAGTGACCGCAAATAGTAGGATAGTCCATCTGAAGCCTTAAAGGTTAAAGGTGGATGATGTGAAACATTGGGATGTTTTTGTGAAGGGTTGCGTTCATAGGATTTTTTTTTTTCAAAGAAGAAATTCCATCCCTCCACGGACCTCCCTTCGTAGGTCGAGCCTGCTGAGCAGCCAACAGGGCCCGGCCAAGACGACCTTCGATTTCGAAAAAACGCAATGACGCACGTTGCCTCTTCACGAACAACTCCCAACATACTTTCGGGATCGCATTCACAGCCTGGGGATGGAATTTAAATCTCAGCACCTTGGAGAAAAAAAAAGGATAAATATCATTCTCATCCTATTATCTCCCCACCTGTAATTCATAATCAGAAATCTTTTCAGAGCACGATTCTCTACTCACTGCTATTTTATAATTCACTCCCCCCACCCAACTTTCTTAATTTGCAACTGGAATCCCCCCCCCCCCCACCCCACCCCTTTGATAAAAGTTGACAACCGTTCCATCTTTGGAGATTGAAAAATAAAGGTCAACGCCGATGGTTGACTCTATTGTCCGTCCGGCGATAGGGTTTTGCACAGCCCTCCCCGACTCGAAGCCAGTTTAAAGCAGAGTCGCCCCCGATCACAGCAATTATTTCCCATTTTTTATTTAAAATTAATTCCTTTCGAATTTTTCGAAGACATGTCTGAGGTTTCTAATAACAAAGCCGAGCTCCGGCCAGACGTAGGCCAGCAGTAGGTTTCAGCTCTCGAAAACGTCTGGAAATAAAGTGTCTAGTGATTCGTCTAAATCCGTCTGCTAATGACCGGTTACGGTTACGGCCACAACAAAACAAGATCCTCTTTGTAAACAGCATGGAAGAAAATGCGAATATTAAAATTAAGTAAAAAAAAATTAGAATGTTTTTCACTCGCCGTGTCTCTATATCCTTGAGAAAAAAAAGGTCCTGTGAGCGGAATTCGGGTAATAACGGGTCTGGAAGGGGGTTGGGCCGGATTTTTTTTATTTCTCTGCGCAGTTGTTCCGGGATTGTCTTTTCCCACACAGGCCCTAATAGAAGGGTTCCTCTCGACCTCTTAACATTTTGGCGCGATATTTTCACTTTTTGAAAAAAATAAACAAATAAATAATCAAATAAACAAAAGTCCCGCGGTTATGAATGAGACGCTGGAGAAATCTTTTTTATTTCTTCTTCTTCTTTTCCGTTAAACTACATTTCGAGTCTTTGTTCGTGCGACAGACAACTTAAAAATCGCCATTTATCTTGAAGAGAATCTTTTTTGTAATTCAAGAAATAATGTGGCTGTTGGTTTACTGAACCAGATTATTTACGGATATCTTCGATAGGTGCGGAGCGAATCGTGGAGTAGAAGGAGGACTTTTACAGAATCGGCACTTGCCAGTCTTACAGCCACTTTGCAATCTTAAGCACTACACTTATCTAAACAGAAACCCATCTTTTAAAACGTTGCTTTTTTCTGCTTACATTAAACTTCACCTTTAAATTCTTTCTGGGAACGTTTGTATTGAACTGGTGAATGGGGAATGAAATGATTTCCTTCGTATCGAAACAGATTGTGTTTTACATTCACAGTTGAGGAATTGGATTATCCATAAATGAGGTGTGGAGAACCAGAGTGGACAAACCTCGCCAGCTATGCTTTTCAAAATGTTTAAACTCTTTTACGCCAGTTCTGCCGATGCCGAACGAGGCCAAGCTTTTCCAACAAGCATAGGGTGATGCAGTTCCATGAATGGACCCAATCACTGGTTCCACTCTCTCTTACGCTAGAAATTGGATATCCAAATGACGTTGAACCCTCTGTTAAAATGGCTCTAAAGCTTCGAAATTAATAAAATTCTTTATGTAGCTAATAGGTAACATGACATACAATGATTTGACACTTCAAACTCATTTTTCGCAAAAAATGTGGAATAGTCCACTCTCGATTCCCTCGAATGATTTTAACGCATGCATCGTAAGATTTTTTTTTTTTTAATATATATATATATATAAAGTTAACTGAAGTTCCCTATAACATCTATGTACAATTTGGATGGAGTAAAATTTCAGCGAGTGGAAGAGTGGATTTTCAAAAGCACGAAATTCCACTAAAAACAGATTTTTTTTATTGAGTGAATTATGAAACTAAATGCTCACATTCATCGGATGGAAAAAGCATTTTTCAATTTTGACGTTTCTCCGCTGAGATGTACGCTTTTACATTTCTAAGCAAATTGTATATTTAAACAGGTGTTTAAAACACATAAAATGTTCTATGACTAGGTTGGAGCTGGAACAGAGAGAGGATCACCCTTATTTTCGAAATGGGCTCGATCGTTCCAGAGATTATCCCCTACAAACAAACACACAAATCTTACTTCTTAATAATATTAGTACAGATAACAACGTTCGTCATTCGAAAAGGGTGCATTCTTCACGCACTTCATGCGCACATACCTTTGAAAGAGATGCATTCACCACCGTCGAAGTCGGCCCTGTTTTACCAAGAAAACAACCATTCTACCTATCATTTTTTTCCCACTTCTCCGAAACAAACAACAGTGTTGTAAATCAAAGCTCCTCCGAGAAAAGAACGATTTCTGCAAACAATACACTTTGTTTCAACCTTATTCCGGCGAAAAGTTACATTCGAATTAATGGCGTAGTTTTATTTGCCATTGTTCGCCTTGTCTCAAAAAAACACACCTGGACGACGTAAAATTGTTAATGCGCACGATTATAGGAGGTTCTCTCTTTTACCGAGAGTGCAAGACAAGAATCTAAAGCAAACATCGCAAATGGAGCCGGTGCATTGAAATCGAGTAGTAGGAAGATACACAGAAATCGCTAATGAGTATCGATTCGGTTTTTAGAAGATGGGCTTTTTTGTTTCGTCCAACAGGCACGTCTGGGACTGGCTTGCAAAGAGATTGCTTTTTAACCCTTAAATGCCGGGTGTTGCTTTTTGGCAACCTACACAATTTAGGCTCTAAAATACTATTAGAATACTATTGAAGCTATAATAGTACCTCATGTTGCCCATAAAATACATTCTGAAACTATTATTCAATCGATTTTCAGCATGTAGATGGCAACATTTGTGCTGCTTAAAAATAAAGATAGATTTATTTTTTCAATTATTGCTACTTCTTTTTGTTTTGTTTGGAAAAATTTATTTCTTATGATAGTTCCTAAAATTCTCGTGCGTTTAACATTATAGAATTTTATCAAGGGAAATTATTTTTTCAATTAAAGA
Source organism: Maratus speciosus (assembly GCA_963932465.1). Taxonomy (NCBI): domain Eukaryota; kingdom Metazoa; phylum Arthropoda; class Arachnida; order Araneae; family Salticidae; genus Maratus; species Maratus speciosus. The sequence continues at coordinate 1,572,180 of CAWVRF010000002.1, read as the reverse complement.
CCCGTATTGCCGATGAGTCCCAAACTGTTTTTGAGCCGTAAACCCTACTTAAAACGAAATATGATTTTTTTAAAAGTATTTTTCCCATGATGTAATTTAAAAAATGAAAGCCGAAAAACACTATTACAATGATATTTGAAAAATCAGGCATTTAAGGGTTAAATCTATTCAAGTAGGTTTTGGTGAATGGGTGGATTAAAATGCAGTCTAACATAACGCAGGATGCCCCTTAGTAGAGGAGCTCTACTGTAACCATTTTTCTTCCCTTTTTAGGTGCGTTCATAATTATATATAAATACGTAGCACCTAGAATCGTTCAGTCCTCCTAGAGCAGAGACAAAACGACCCAACCGAAAATTTAAATATAGGAGGGTTATAAAAAAGGGTGTCGAGTCATTCCAAATTTTATGAAAGTCGGATATCGAGTTGAATGACAGGGAGAGTCCAAAGTCTTCCGTTCCAGGACGGCCCATGGAAAAAAAAATGATTTCGAGTGCATTTGAATGAGGTGACAGTCTTTCGAAGAGAATGAAATGGATAGGCACTTATGGAAGGGCAACTCCAATAGACATTCAGTACACTTTTATGCGGTGCAAGAAATATTGATAAAACTAGCTAGAGTACGAAGGTACCTCATGGGCCCCGTTGGACGTGATTGTGTATAGCCTTGTTTTTATTTTCCCGAGTCGGCGACAAAAATGGCTACGTCATCGGGTGACGAGATGAAAGGGTGATCCCATTAGGAACGGTGAAAGAATGACTGCGGCCTATCTCGATGGACGATAGGCAGCAGCAGAGGGCGGTCCTTCGCCCTATTGCCTGCACAATCGAACTGGAGCCTAACATTTTAATAGCCAAAATGGGGTACTACTGAAATAGAGTACCACTGATACACTGACTACAGTACAGTAAATTCTGTCGAAGGCGGACTCTGTGAAATCTGTCTAACTCGGAAATTTTTCAAAGTTCCGTCGAACCCCAAAGCTAATAGCATGAATCCATGCTGTTGAAGCCAGAATCGGCCCAACGTGGAAACGGAAAGGTTTTTAAGGTCCCTCTGAACCAAAAATTTTGCATAAGGCGGAAAAAATGATATTTAAAAAATGAAATACACTGGATTCATAAAACTTTAAAACTGATTATGTATATACATTAAATAGTCTCGAACATTTTAATTAAATTTCGTAATAGATTAATAAAGTTAATTCAAAAGAACCCTATTTAACTTTATAGTTAAATAGGGTCATTTTTAATCATGAAAATGAGTAACACAATGTGACTTATAATGTGTTATTGTAGAATGCTTGTTAAACCGGAAGTAAAAACAAGCATCGATAAAATATTATTTTCCGTCTCGTCAGAAACTATGTTAAAGAGGAGGTATAGGATTGTGTTTGTTAAAGTGAATACTTTCCCTTAAATTTCAGAACTGAAGCAATTTCTTATATTTATTTCAGTGTTCGAATAATGTTTTTTAATATTATTAAAGATTATAAATTTAATAAAAACTTTAATTTCATTAAAAATTTAATTTTAAAGAGCGGTACTAAAGGTTACGAATGCAAAAATATATACAACTTGTGCATTTTTTAATTTTACTTATTTATTTTTTTTTTTTTTTGGGGGGGGGGGTATTTGGCATAAGGCGGAATACTGTCTACGGCGGAAAATTTCATCGGTCCCGGTCAATTCCGCCTTAGACAGAGTTTACTGTATTATGTTTATAGTGTCTCAATACTACAGTAGAACGTCCTAATCTGTCGTAAACTTTTGTCCGCTCATGGGTTCCTACCACGATAGGACCAGACAGAAAAAAATATTAAAAAATAAACAAAACAAATTTTACCGGCATTCCATAGGGTTACCCATTTCATCTCGGAACTCGAGGACGTGATAGTGCCGCCTAAAAGACGTAGAGTCTCCTTCCTATCGTAACAAGGAGCTGTCGTTTTGGATTAGCATATACATACAGTGTGTCCACGTATAACCTGACCGACCTTTATTTTCACAACCGTTGGTCCTAGATGCATACTTCCAATTACAAAAATGGTCAAAATTAGGTGCAGAGTTAAGATAGAAAGAGTTTGAAGCGAAAAAACAATTTAGCGAAGAATTACAAAATCTAAATTTTTATACGGTCCCCTGGTCCTATAAGTTATAGTTAGTAAAATTTTTCTGTTACACTGACAAGTAAGGCAAAAAAAGTCCCGTTATTCTACGATTAAAATTGTCCGAGTAATAGCTGTTTGAAGTTGGAGCCTATTTTTTGCTGCAAATTAGGGGTCATTCACAAATTTAGTAGAAATTTAATTTCTTCAGATATATTAAAGAAATGGTTGAGAATAAAATTAGCATTGCAATATAAATTTGAAATCTTTAATCATTCTGACATATTAATACAAAATATACAATTTGTACTGAACATATAAGAGGATAAGAATAACAGAATTTTTGTTAAATAAAAGGATGAAAAACAACAGCCTCAATTCTTTACAAAAATGATACATATTTTAAAATGCTGTTAGATTACACCGCCTTTCAAATTTTGGGTTGTGTCATATTTTTTAGCTTTTGAAAATTGATTCACATGTATGTTTTAGCGCTGAACCCGAAAATGACCTTCATTTTAAACCATCACGTCAGGATTTTTCTCAAATCGCAAACTTCAAAGTTAAAAAGCTCAAAGTTAAAATTGATCCATCCTCCCTTCCAAACCTCATAGGACCCCTGAGCTGTTTAGCTGTAAGAAATATATATAAGCCACAAAATTGAATAAATTATTGATTTAAATAAAATTAAACTGAATAAAAAAGTCTTACATCTATTTTATAGTATCAGATTTTTTGCTATTGTTTAACCTTGAAATTTACGATTTGCGGAAAAATCCTGACATGATGGTTAAAAGTGTAGGTATTTTTTTATTTAGCGTTAAAAAATACATAAAAGTAGTTCTAAAAGTTAAAAAACACAACCATCGCAGGTTTATGTTATCTAATCTAAAACCATTTCTTAAACTTGTTGACGGTAATCTATCCGAAATTTTTTGTGTTATTCTCTAATATAAGTATGTATAAGATGGTAAGCGTCAAAAATCATAATAAAATTACATTGTAATCGGATTTAAGTCAGTATGTAAAATTTTAACTTCGATCGGACATTTGAAAATCAGTTAAAGTTCGAGTACAAATTATAAAATGGAAAGATGATCGTTGCAAGTTAAATAAACCTTATGAAAATAACATAATTTTTGTTAAAAGAAATCATAGCCTCAAATCCTTACAAAATACAACCTATGTTAAAATACAATTATTTTAACAAATCTGAAACTTAACTAATAAAGTTCATTCAATCGTAATAGTTGTACGATACCTTTCAAACCGCAGATATCTTGAAATAAGTTTAAGTACTTTATATACGACCCCTGAAAGCATGGTCGAAATCATCTGTTTTGATATGCAAAAAAGTGGGGGTTCAAACCTAACCATAAGCCAAAAGCGGGTTCCCAGGGTGGGTGCTTACTTACTTACTTACTTACTTACCGGACTAAAAATTTACAAAAAAAACTGGACTAAAATACGGAAATACTACTTTGCATACAGTAATAACAGCTCCTATAGCAGAGTTCGTCGCCAATCCCGGGTCCGCTATAAATAAATCTTGTAAAAATGAAATGATACAGCCATTTGAATTCACTCATTTCATATAACAAATTAAATTATTACAATTAAAAGTAAGTAAACTCAATAAGTTTACAGAGACTTTTATCAAATTTACAGAGTAATTTCTCTGTTATTGAACAGAATCGCTGTCATTTTACATAAGATAAAGGATTACCAACAGATTCTCCCTCATTTTACGGGAAAAAATGGAACAGTGAAGAAAGATTTCGAGGACAGCCTTAGAAAGTCTGAGACTGAAAATCAAAGTTTCTACCATTAAAAGAACGATCTGAAGCTGGCATCTCTGTCAGGACTCTGCATTGTAAAAATTGAACGAAATTGTCAGAAAGGAAGGAAGTTTGGATTTGAGAACAACCTTGAAACAGGAGTATCTTTAACCCGCTGGCAAGGTCACTTCATGGATACATATCCAGTTGAATCAAAGACGAACCTAGACGAACGTACACCCCCTCCCTCCCCCCTCCCCCGTTAGAATATAATGTTTATACAGGATACTATTTACAAAGGATGGACCCGATTTTAAAAAAATCCTATTTTCGAAACGACTGCACCTATTACAATAAGTGATACACGAATTTAAAGAGAAATAGACCAAGTTTTTTCCAGTTACAAATGTTCGATGTGTGACCCTCATGTTACAGGGCATACGTCCAATCTGTCATCGAGTTCGTCTCAAACATTTTGTAGCAGCACTCTGTCAAGGGTTCTGAATTCTGCACAAATGCGTTCTTTCAGTTCTGACAGTGTCAAAGACATTGTTTATGGACCACCCATGCCGAAAACAAAGTGTTCAGAACTTAAAGAACGCATGTGTGAAGCTTTCAGAACGATTGACCGGGTGATGCTACAAAATGTTTGGGACGAACTCGATGACAGATTGGACGTATGCCCCGTAACAAGAGGGTCACACATCGAACATCATCATCGAACATTTGTAACTGAAAAAAACTTGGTATATTTCTCTTTAAATTCATGTATCACTTATTGTAATAGGTGCAGTCGTTTCGAAAATAGGATTTTTTTTAAATCGGGTCCATCCTTTGTAATAGTATCCTGAATTATCCATAGGGTTGCATAGGTAAAGACAAAACAACAGTCATGTGCTTGCTTATCCTTTCGCACGCGATCGAAGGGAAATAGAAGTCACATTTTATACGATATTGATGGAAACAAACGCCGTAAATGGACGGCGCCTATTTACTGAGCGGCAGCCGTTTCGGAGTAAGCCTAATCTGTTCGTTTTTATGTTGCCCCCTTCACGATGTACTCCCAATTAAAAGATCTCACGAAACAATGACACGAACACAGGACCGCGCTTTTACGAGCTCTTTAAGATGATGGAGATTTCTCCCGACTGGCTACACGTGTTCCGACTCGAGACAATAACGCTGCCTTTTTTTTTTTTTTTTTTTTTTTTTTTTGGAAGGCATCATTAAAGATGTTTTACACTGTTAGAGTGGGTTCGATGTAACAACTGAGGCGGCATTGAGACATTCGCTCTGTGATGCTGTTTAATGGAAACAGGTATCGGGATTCATGTCGGGATTCCATAGGCTATTTTGAAGAAATTCAGAATCCCTACCTTCCGTTTCTTTTTTTCAATTCAAACATACCCAGATTTTTTTTTTTTTTTTTAATTAAGCGTGTCTTGCTTTTACAGTTATTTTATTAAGTAAAATTCTTTGACAAGTGTTACAATTCCTGTGGTCCTTATGTTGAGATGTAGCTGTATCTTTTGCAGTAAATCTTCCCAAGATAATTATGTGGTGTTTCTTTTTATGCGTCGTGGAAACTAATTTTCTGGAGGACCCTCGAAGTATAGATATCAAGCGGGAGAGTATTTTTTCGCATTCGAAACCCGCGCGATCTGAACGGGGTGAAGGGGAGAGGTTTTCCTTGTACGATAACGATCCTTCGGATCCCTTCAAAAGTCCTCCTTGTAGGCATCTATAGTAAAACCTCCCTAAAGCGACCCCGTTCCGTTCCAATAAAAATGGGTCGCTCCGAGAGGTGGTCTCTTAAGGGAGGTCCTGTTTAAATTTAGATTTTAATGGTTGAAAAAAGGTAACAATGAATGCTACTAAAATTTATTTTTCACATTAGGAAAAAATATGAAAATTTAAGTATCAAAACAAAAGTTAATGACATAAGTTAATGACTGCAGAGTTTAAAAAATGAATGCATTGACGTTTGCTTTGATTTTATGGTTTAATCTTTTATAACTTTTATTTCCAAGTCCTTTCAAAATTCAGTATATAAGTGCATTTTTTTTTTTTTTTTTTTTTTGGACAGGAACAAATAATGACGATTTCACTAATTTACCTATTTTTTTTTAGAGTTTCCTGACAGAATAGGGCAAGGGAGTTTACGGACCGTCATTCTTAATGTGTCATCAGAGTTCAATTCATTGCCTAAAAAGGCACAAACGGGTTTAAACAGTTAAAAGTTACCGGGATAAAAAAAAAAATCTAAACTTAGTTTAGAAGTTTGATAAATAATGCGCTCTCCGGAATTATTTTTCTAATAAAACCTTCTTCAAGTGACCAAGAAAAAACGGAATTTGCTTCATTTTCTTCAAAGAAATAGGTCGCTCATGGAGGGAGTTCCACTGGGAGGGTCTCTGAATGGAGGTAAAATGAGTATTGAGCCTATGGGAATAAATTTTGTTCCATGAAAAAAGGGTCGTTCAGGGAGGTGGTCGCTTAACGGAGGTGGTCGCACAGGGAGGTTTCACTGTATCTCAAAAGGTCGGAACGGGCCTCACAAAAACCCTATCTCCATCGGGAAAGCGATATTCGATCTATTTTTTCTCGGAAGGTTTTCTTGCTATTTCTGGAACACATTCGATCACGAGCAGATCTACTTTAAATGTTTTTCTTGAATCATCCTTCCGCTTTAAAAAGAAAGTATAAGCTTTTTCCATTGAAACGATCGGTTCGCCCGGTCTACTCATTTGCAAACGCCTGCATTTTATAATGAAAGCATTTTAACAATCAAACTACCGCGACGGGTCAAATAACCCTTTTTGAAGTTTTAACCATTTGGAAATAGTTGTTGTTTCCGGTGGAGGATGGGGCCACATGATGCTCACATTTTTTTTTTTTTTTTTTAACGAAATTCAACGATTTTCTTTACTTTTAGAAGAATTTTTATTTGAATAGGTAATCGAAAGGCATAAAATCGTTAAAAATTGAAATAGTTACAAAATGGGTAGGCGCAAATGATCAGATAGGGAAAAATCCAAAGCCAAAGAGCGACGCCGAAATGAGAATCGTCTTGCAAAGCAAAAATCGAGGTCTTCAACTCATTGTGTAGCCCATGAAAATCGATTACAGAATAAAAGACGAACGCGAAAAAGGAAACAATCTAATGTTCAATCGATTGATAGTAAACGGCCATGTCTCGAGGGGCTCCCATCTACTAGCCACGGCGTTTTACAATCGGTCGATTCTAACCGGGAAAAATTGAGCTCAACGTAGGTAATGTGTCTCAATCTGTGGATGATTCGGTGGAACTGCTTTCGATTTGTAAACTGTTTTTCTTCTCGAAATGGGACTTGGAGAGTTTATCGATGAAGGTTTTCGTCGTCTGAAGTTTGATCTTTGCGATCTGTTGTTGAAGAGGATGCGACGGAATTTGGTGGACGAAATAAATTCCAAATGGTCGTTGTAATCTATTAAACTACTTTTTTTTTTTTTTTTTTTTTTTTTTTTTTTTTTTTTTTTTTTTTAATTTCTCAAACTAAAACATTGCGAAATGTTATTATATTTTACGACTTTTATTAAAATTTAGGATCCTATCATTCCTTAAAAATGCCTCATGTCCAAATTATTATTATTATTTTTTTCCGGTACGGTATGGGCATTCCACGTCAAATCAGGCAGTAAAATATCAATATGTAACCCACCATCACAGATTTTAATGAAAGTGCGTGTGTTTGTTCTTACTATTAAGATATGATCACCAGTAATTTTTTTTGCTCCTTGGTGAAATAGTTTCTGAGAAAAAAATTGTCAAAATTTTGAAAAACTGCCGTCAGTTGGCATTCTTGATAGCTCGGTTTTCAAATGTAGCATGTCATATATATAATCATATTTCAATACCTACTCTACAAATCATCTTCAAATAATTTATGCACAATATTTAGGGTACGCAGCTTATGAAAAAAATATATTGTTACGCTTATAACATTTTAAGTGTGTCTAAAAAAATATTTAAACTTTGAAGTCCTGAATTTTTTATGAAAAATAATGCATTAACAAAAAAAGCATTATCAACAAAAGGCGGCATTTTTATTAAATTTATTTTTTATGGGAGATATACTTAAAGGTGTCCTTTACCTGATTCTGAAATAAAAATAGTGGGATTTTGGGTGTTTTTGGTAGTATTTCCTATTTAAAAATATTTTGAGGTGCATTTCATATCAAATCAAGCAGAGTCATTCCATGTCAGTTCCCCTAAGCCATTTAATCACTGTCACAAATTTCAATGAAATTGGGTTTGTTTATAGCTTATTTTAAGACGTAATCACCTTTAATTTTCTTGATCCTAAGTAAAATATTTTTTAGGATAAAAAATATCAAAATTTTGAAAAATTGTTTTAATTTTTTTTAATGACAGTTCGATATTCAAAGACTGCATTAAAAAAAAAAAAAAAAAAGTCATTACAATATAAAATCACTAAATAGGTTTCAAATAATGTATATGTGACAAATAATGTAGGCTGATTATTATTTCTTGTTTTTTATCATGTTTAAACACTAAGAGTGTCTTTTATCTTATGAATTTCTAAAATCAAGAATTTTGTCAAAAATAATGTGTCAATCAAAAATTTATTATTAACCGAAGGCAGGGTGTTATTGCTTTTTTTTTTTAATTGTACGTAAAAATATCTTTTAAATGGTTATAAAATAAAAATAGTGAACATATGAGAAGAAATTATCAAAATTTTGGAAAAATGCCACGAGTTGCCATTAATGATTGTTCAATTTTCAAAGGCCTCATTTTATATATAAAATCATATTTCAATAACTAATAAAGAAATCTTCTTCGAATAATTTAAGCAAGGTAAATAAAGTATGTAGATTATGAAAAAAATATTGCTGTAATGTTAAAAAATATTTAAATGTGTCTAAAAAATTGTATAATCTTTGAAATCAAAAATATTTTACAAAAAATAATAAAATTATTAAAAAATTTTTATCAATTAGAGGCGGAGTTTCTATGACTATTTTTTTAATTTTAAATTGTACATAATACTACATTATAACTGGATCTGAAATAAAAATAGTGGGATTTTGGTTGGTTTTAGTAGTATTTAAATCATATTTAAAATTATCAATATTTTCAAATGTAAAACCTATCCAATGTATCATCCCTGGAAATATTTTTATTTATACATTTATTTTATTTTTCAAATTATCTTTTATGTTCGTTTCTTAAGGAAAAAAATAAACAATATTGTTTTTTAGTAAAACTTCTAGGGCGAAGAGCAATTATCCCTTTCCAAAAAAGAGAAAAATCACTAGCTCCTCACCGCCCAATAGAAATTTTCAAAATGACAGTCCTAATCTTTAAACTCATATTTGGCTGTTAATATTGAAAATTTAGCATTGAGCTGCTAATATTGAAAAAAAAATACCAAATTTCACTCTTTTGAAGAAAATTTTGACGTATTGTGCTTTAAATATATGCAAAAAATGCATAATCCATTATATTTATATCTTTCAAATAACTATATCTAAAAAAATATTTAAAACTTAATGAGTTGCACTTTTGTAACTTTATTCAGTTTCTAATGATATGTACCGTAATTTCGGGTGTATAGACCGCAGATCAAACAATTCAGTTTGGACCCAGAAATTTTATTCAGTATTTGAAGACCAATATTTACTGTGATCTAAAAAGTTACATTTTATTTTTAAAAATTTCTGGGTCGAAACACGATTGTTTGATCCGCGGGCTATACACCGGAAATTACGGTAATTTGATTTATTTCATCACAGTATTGCTGAAAGATGGATTTTCAACATATATATGTGTGTATATATATCCCTGTTCTCAAACAAATTATTTAAAAATTATTCATTTATGTTTAATAAAGCATATATATATTGTTTATACACTTATAGAAAATACATATAGTAAATTTTATGATATTATGTCAATAATGTCTAAAAGTAAAGAACTTATCTAATAGTATGTAACGAAAAATTTAACATCTGGTGTAATGACAACAAAATTTTATAATTGTTTTACTTAATTTGGATGAATGAAAAAAGCTTACATGTTTATATTTTATTGAAGTACAGGTGAAAATGTCACAAAGACATTCCTACCTCAACAACCACTGAGTATGTCACATTCACACTACAGATGATTTTTTTTTTCTTTTTGATCTTTCGGGTTTGATTTCAGATGGTAATGAATTAATTAGTTTTGTTAGAAGTGTCATTGCAGTCAGCATATTAGGCTCACTATTTTTTTTTTTTTATATAATTTGTTTTGATTGACTCGATGAACAACAATATTTAAAGGGACCATTTCATGACTTTTCAATTAAAAGCTGATTTATAAATTCATCATGTTGTTTAGTTATTATTATCGTCTTAAGATAATAAGTTGATATTAAAATTTTTAAATGCAGTTTATTTATTATTTGAACAGTTGAAAGTATTTTTCAATAAGAGTGGGCTGTTGATTTTAAGTCGGCTGTTGAGCAATGTAGTGTTGGTAAAGGAACCGGTACTATTTAATTTAATTTTTATTGCTGTAAATAATATTTGTTATTTTATTATTGTATGTATTATATTTAAGCAAGAGTAGAAATACACGATATCGTAGTCATTTTAGTACATCTTAGCATGAAAAGCTTCAATATTTATCATTAAACATTCACATTTTATGAAAATTTTGTTAAAATTGCTCATATTTTCACTATTTTTATTTTATAACTATTGAAAAGATATTTTTACGTACAATTAAAAAAAAGTAATAACAGCCTGCCTCCGGTTAATAATAAATTTTTGATTAACACATTATTTTTCACAAAATTCTTGATTTTAAGAATTCACAAGATTAAACACACTCTTAGCATTTAAACATGACAAACAACAATAAATAATAATCTGCCTACATTATTTGTCACATATACATTATTTGAAACTTATTTAGTGATTTTATATTGAAATGACTTTTTTTTATGCAGTCTTTGAATATAGATCTGTCATTAAAAACATTTTTAAAAAATTTCAAAATTTAGATATTTTTTTTTATCTTAAAAAATATTTTACTTGTAATCACCTTTAATTTCCTTGATCCTGTCTTAAAATGAGCTATAAACATACCCAGTTTCATTGAAATTTGTGACAGTGAATTAAATGTCTTAGGCGAACTGACATGGAATTACTCTGCTTGATTTGATTTGAAATACGCCTCAAATTATTTTTAAATATGAAATACTACTAAAAACACCCAAAATCCCACTACTTTTATTTCAGAATCAGGTAAAGGACACCTTTAAGTATATCCCCCACAAAAAATAAATTTAATAAAAATAACGCCTTTTGTTAGTAATGCTATTTTAGTTAATGCATTATTTTTCATAAAAAAATCACGACTTCAAAGATTAAACATTTTTTTTAGACACACTTAAAATGTTATATAAGCGTAACAGTATTTTTTTTTTTTCATAAAATACGTACCCTATATATTATGCATAAATTATTTGAAGATGATTTGTGGAATAGATATTGAAATATGATCATATTTATGTCATGCTACATTTGAAAATCGAGCAGTCAAGAATGCCAACTGATGGCAGTTTTTCAAAATTTTGACAATTTTTTTCTCAGAAACTATTTGACCAAGAAGTAAAAAAAAATACTGGGAATCATATCTTAATAAATGGAACAAACACACGCAGTTTCATCAAAATCTGTGATGGTGGGTTACATGCCTACCTGAACTGACATGGAATGACCCGTATGCTATTTCTTTCTCCCAGCTTATTTTGTGTCCAAAAAATAACGTTACCTTACAGACGCTAGCCGTAAAACAAAGCATTACGATTCAATACTCTTTAGCCATTTTTTAAACTTCTAAGCATCGCACATTTTCAATTTTTATATCATCGTATTGGGAAAAAAAATTTCTTTTAAATGCATTTTGTTTGAAAACTGTCTCTCCATTTATTTTTGAAATATTCATTTTTTTGTAGTTTTTGGAGCCATTTGCTTAATATTGGCAACGGAAATACTCCATTTCTGTTGAAAGTAAAGAAAAAATAGTTTTAAAATAGTAATTATATATTTTTGTTGCCATTTTCTCGTAACAACCGAAAGAAAATGTCATTAAAATACTTGCTATTTTGAAAAAAAAAAAAATAAACGAATGATTTCTGTTAAAACAATGGAGCTATTATATACTCTATTTAATTGTAAGTATCTATGAATCATTAGATATAGCCGTTTTTTTGTTTTTTTTTTCGATTTTCTTGAATGACGGAATCTTTTTGCTGCACTTGTGCATTATTTCGCGATAGTGATGTGCTATGCATGCTTTACTGTATATGTTTAAGAGTAGATCGTAAATGTAGAATTCTTAAGCGGATGCGAGTGACGTCATTTTACTTAAAATAAAACGCGTGCTTTAAGTCTTAAAATTGAAATATGTTTTGTACTGTACTGAGTCCCGCTTAACCGAGTTATTTTCTTCTGATGGACTGGTGACTTCTATTATTATGAAACAGCCATTATAAATGAAGTGTTAGATGAAGATGAAAGAGCAGCCGTAAAAAAAATTATGACCATTCCCCCCCCCCCCCCCATTCTGACCAGAAAATCAGAGTTCTAACTTTGTACGACTGCTCTTTCATCTTCACCTAACACTTCATTTATAATGGCTGTTTCATAATAATGGAAGCCACCCGTCCACCAGAAGAAAATGAAGTCATGGAAATGCCGGGGGTGAGACTCAATTCTGAGAAAGCAGAATTCCTGTTCTCTAGTTTTTTTTTTTTTTTTTTTTTGCCAAGGAAAAACTATTTTAGGCTTAACTTTGCAAGGGGTCATTTGATCCCTGAATAAATTTATGTTCGATCATAAAGGCATAAATGTTGTATTTTGTAAGGACATGAGTAACTTTGCGTATTTTTGTTATTACATCATTTATTCTACTGTATTACATCCTATTTGTTAACCCTTTCAGGGGCAAAGCATTTTAGTAGTAAAGTATTGAAGTAAATAGTTTGGCACCGGAATGGATGAACAAATTCATTTGTTAGATCTGAAACACACAGATATGGAAGAGATGAAAGAGACCCTATTTCACATACATATTAAATGGAAAACATTTTACAAAAATTCTGGTGTCATTGTGGCGTTTGGGAATTAAAACTAAGTCGTTTTATAAACATACCACCGCCCCTGAAAGGGTTCATGGGTGATGGTGCCATTAGAAATTGATTGGACTCCGGGTGAGACTCTAGTTGGAACATTTCAGGTTACATCGAAAACGAAAATATCTTAAAAACAGGTGGTGAACATAAAACAAATTTGCACACTATTTGTTTATTAATTTTTCGAATTTCTTGAAGTAATTCATTGTTTTCTTAATTATTTTGCATAGTTATATATTTTTTTTTACTTTAATGAATAAACAATTTGTAATAATTATTTTAAATAAAAATGTTTTATTCATACACCAAAGTGGTATATTTTTAGCAAACCATATAATTTTTCGTAAAATATATAATTTTTTATAGAGGGGTCATTTGACATCTTTCGGTAGAATAGGAATAAAAAAAATATCGGTACGCTTAGTATTAAATTCGGCGGCGAAAGGACGACTCTTCAAAAATTCTTCTATACTTTTTTGCACATTGAATCATGAATACATCAACAAGTAAAAATTAAATTTAAAAAATCAAAAAAACCCGACTGCGTAAAAAGCGAACTCGTTCATTATTTCTCATCCATGTGACACTATTTTTTTTTATATTAATTACCTTTTTTTTATTATTATTTACTTGTATGGATGACTTTTAAGTTGCGTTTCATGGTTAGTCCTATCTATAAACAATGTTTGGATGAGGCCTGTGGATGAAGGTTAGAGTGGCAGTCAAGCTAGAAATCCTACCGACACAACATCCAGGTTGCGTCCTATTTAAACGAAGCTTCTGACTGTAAAATAGTCCATGAAACATCGTCTTCATTTTCAAAGACCTATCCTATGATAGGCCACTCGATAGGGTGCGTCATTTTTTTTCGTCTTTACCGCCATTTTGAATTTATAAAAAAGAAAACCTAGCCAGTAACCATCGGACGGTTAAGACGAATCGATAGAGACCTGATTCCTTGAAATCCATCCATCTGTTGGGATGTTTCGAGGGTATAAAGAAATCCACCTACCCAGATACGCGTGAAACACATAACCCTTCTTGGCAGTCCGGTAAAAATTGAATTGTAAATCTTTTCGAAGTTGACTCGCAACAACCCCCCAAGAAAAATAACACACCGATTCTGGAAACTCTTCATTTTACCAACTCAGAGCCCTCGTTTACGGCTTTTGAAATATCATGTCAGAATTTGAAGGTGTTGAAAAACACATGAAAGGGACGCGTTCCTTCTATCACCGGAAAAGCGAGATTCCGACTATTTTAGGCGGGCGTCCAGGCTTACTCTGGGAATTTTTTTCGATTCGTTTACATCATCGCACACATTTTGAACTTTTTCTGACAACATCTTTTTGCGTAGAAGATCCTCATTTAGAGGATGGGAAGTGAAACGATCGGGCTGAAAGGGGTTCGTCCGGTCGCACTGTTTGTTTCACATACCTCCCGAGTTATTTTGCAGCGATGCGGACGGATTCCTAGAACGGACGAACTTTAAGAAAGACAGGGGAGAAATTTTTCAAAATGCTATCAAAAGGGGGGAAAAAAAGAAAAAAAAAACAAATGAGACGCTCTTTCTACGTACAATTTGGCCTACTCGTCTATCCATGCCCGTCACTCAACTCACCCGTTTAAAGCGAAAAAAAAGATAGGACGTCTGTTCATCATTCATTAAAAACAAATACAAAAACTACAGAAAACTTAATGAAACAGTTTAAAGCGAAAAAAATAGTACGCCTGTTCGTGTTCATAATTAATTAAAAACGAATGCAAAAATACAGACGACTTAATGAAACAATTTAGAAGCACATAATTAAAAAAATATATATATTAAACGTTTCGAACTTGTTTAAAGTTTCCCATCGGTCGCGTGAATGGATTATTCACGAGAGATGATAACAATTCAACTTGCAGTGGAGAGTCAGAGTAACAAATCATCATTGTTGAATTCAGATACTTTTCTCCGGGAGAGATTTCTGTGGTTTCCGGGTGGGAGGATTATAGAGTTCCGGGAAGGTGGGGGAAATTGCACTTTCTGAACATTAAAAACACAAAATCTCAAATCTTCCGGGATGGGGGGGTAGGCCCGCCGGGGGGCGAGCCCTCCATTCAACACTGCAAACCATTAAACACGAAGATGGGTATTGGAAATACCCATCTATGGCCTATTTTGCCGGAACTGAGATAGCCTCATGGAGTGGAAATTTCGTCGATCTACCGTGCCTCCAGAAAAATACGGCTCTTGCATACGTTGCCACTGGATTGAATGACCTTGGCCCTTTCAAAATCTAGGAAAAGATCGGTTTGTGTGGCGTGGGCTACCCTCTTAGAGTTCGTAGAATTAAAGACATTCTGGTGTTCTTTTAACTGTATCTCCAAGGTACGGCTAGTCTCTAGTGCGTCACACTGTTTACAGGGGATACCCCAGATTATTCTTTTTCTGCTGAGAATTGGGTTATTTTTATGTAAAATTACAGAGGGAGCCTTGTGAATATTTTTGTGGGACAAAATAGGCGAATGTTATATTGGGAAGCAAGCGCTGTGCCACAAATGACCGATTGGTACCACTAAATTTGGAGTAATATTTCTCGCCATATTTAACGACAATATTATTGAGATTTTAATTAAATCTCAGGAAAGAATACTTTAGTGGTTAAAATCAGCCATTTGTGGCGCAGCGCTCGCATCCCTGTGCCATTGAGAAATAGAGCCACCCACTGGAAGTATTTTATAACATCGAGTCGCATCCAAAACGGACGATCTAGACAGAAGAGGGAGGAGGAGGTGTATGTTGAAATGGATTCTTTTCTTACCACCGTTGGAGAGGAGATCGCTGCCGGGGTGGAATAGGTGCGGACGAGCCTCTCGGATGGATGCGGGAGGAGGGTGGTCTCCTGAAACACAAGAAATGGCACGTGTTTACTTTCCCGTCGACCCCTTACGGCACACATAACCTGTCCCCCAACAGAGCGATGGGACGCCCATAATGCATATCTCAAACGCCATGCGTGTATTCCATTTTTGTAAGTCGCATTGTTGTGTTCATGACTTTTTGTCTGGCAGTGGTCTAACTCTTGTAACATGGAATCGGATTGCCGTGTCATTATTATGAGTTAGGGTTGTTCGCTATTAAAAATGAAGTATGTAGCATTTATAATTCGCTTAACGGCCTACCCAATTATTCAGTTACCTCATTGTTATGGGGGGGGGGGGGGGATTGTTTACGGTGCATTTTAACCCGTTTAAAATTCAAACATAATGTTATGGGTAGGCTTCACTGTGGTGGACTACAAAACCCTTTCTGTAGAGTCTATAAAAAGTAGGCTTTACAGAAACGCACAAAAAATGCCCGTTCCATTAGGATGTATTGGGAAAATGTGTTTTCCATGTATTGAATGATGTTGCCTATTTCAAACATAAAATGTGTACGGATCTCTGAGGTGTATTATGACACGTTTACTGCAGATTATAGAGTGTATACTACTAGTTAAAGTTCTTTGGCACTCAAAAAATTCTGTTACAGAACGAGCCGAGCCAGGATTTTGATCCTTGCTACGTTTTCAACTGTGTCATGTATGTTTTTAAACAACTCATTTTTACTTTAAAAGTTCTATGCATCCCATACACTGCTGCAGGAAAGAATTCCCACACGTTACCGGGACAACCACTGCAGAAAAAGAATTTTTACTGCGTTGTGTACTTTAAAGTGGTTATTGAGATATCGCATTAAATTGAATGAAAAAAGGAAGTGTTGGAAAGCGTTCCATTATACGTGATACTTCGTTCTTGCTATTTATTTCGGGGATTAAGTTTTTGTCATTAAAGATATAAGCTAACTGCCATTTCACAGCAGGTCAAAAGAAGGGACACCAAATGAATCCGGGAAAAGGAATCCGGGTGAAATAAAGGAAACTGATTCACGGGATGCAGGATGGGCGTCAGTGGCACTGTTGGGCGAGAGATTATTTTTAGGGGGTTTGGGGAGTCGAAGAGAAAGTAAATAAGCGCCCAAGGAATACACACTAACTAAGTTGTCAAAAGGAAGGACGGCGGGGACAGGCATGCAACATACAACACTACTAACTCTACCAAAGCGAAAATCATAGAAAAAAAGCACCACACATCCTAACCCATCCTCCAAGCAGCCCCTACCAAGTAGTTTCGACCTACCCAAGCCGATGAATAAAAGAAACGAAAGAAGCTCTCATCTGCGAGTGAAAAAATCAGGATCAAGATAACAGTCTTTGATGGGCTGCCTACCAACGGTACATTTGTGTACTACTTAGGGTTGGCGAATATTTTATTATTTTCTTCCATACTGCTCGTTCCAATCAAAAACCTTTATTGTAAATTTCCGCTTAGCAGTCCATAACGAGGATTGTTGTATGCAAAAAGCAGTAGATACAAAATAGTAATAGAAAACAGCTGTCTCGGACAATCCTGTTCCAACCGGTGTAAAACACGGGTATTCCAAGGGCTGTAGTACAGGATACAACAAAAAAATCCTGTAAAGGGTTCACACATGACGTCAAATCATTTCAAAATACTCATTGCTTGAATCCGATCAAGGGACTTCTGTTCATCGCTTATCAATCACGAAGACAATTGCACGAACCTTGTTTTGTATGAAATGGGATAAGGGCTGCACAATCCTTAGGTCAATGACAGGTCGTGTTAGCAGCAATCCGAAATAGTTGAATGCCACTGGTGTGACATTGTATTTCAACGGGAAGAAAAAAGGTAAAAATTGAAAATGCCGTTTCGTTATTGTTAAGCCATTTAGATTTGAGTGTCTTTTCGGTTTCCTAGAGACAAAATTGTTTGTCATCATCGCCTCTTAACGCTGGAACGACCAGAAATTTAATTAAAACTTATTTCTGTGTGCCATCTATTTAACTATTTTATGAAGAAAATTCTGTTTTTAGATATTTGTTCATTGAGTCAGAGTCTAATTGAAATTTTCTGTGCTGTTCTAGTGTTAAAGTATGTATCTTTGTGAGATAGAAAAACGTTGAATAAAAGGAACGCATGAAGGTGCGTTAACGAAAACGCATGTTAGGCACAGCCACATTTATTTATGCATAGAAAAGTTTTAGTTGTATGGGTGGAGCGCCCGTTTTAAAAAGAGGACGTGTGTATTGGATAGGATCTTATCATTTTCCGATCGTTCCAGTGTCAGGCGCTAGTTCGTCAAGATCGGTCTCCACTTTCCTCGTCGAAGAGATACTACAGAAGTAGCTGAAAATACTTTTCAAATCTTCAAAGGAAAAGCTCGATTCACCACATTTAGAAAAAAAAAATTCAAGCCAATAGAAGGATTAAAATGCACTAAATACTGCAGTTTGACTTAAATAAAAGACATTTTTGGTAATACTATTCCAACACCGTGACTTCCACGTGTCTCGAAAACGCAGCTCAGCTTCTCAAACGATGACAGTCGACAAAAAATCGTTTCATTTCATTCGTCCGCGCAGTGCGGTATTTCAATTTACAACAGGCCGAGAGCTGACGAAAAAATGAATTTGAGAAAAGTTGGAATGTTTACAAAATCATTTTTCTCGCTTATACCTGAAGTAGATCAAGGAATGATCGATCAGCGATTTAAGGCTCCTGTCCCTGCCGGCGAAGACACTCACCAGCTAATGCTAATCCTATGGGGAAGGATTTATCTAATATCTCGTTTGCATTTCGACATTAAAAAAAAATTTTTTTTGCATTGGATAGCCGAGATCCGTCTCTACATCGCACCTTTTTTACTTTTTCGATTTGAGTCGCAGATATTTTTTATAAAGTTACTTTCACTTTCAAAACCGGTTCTAAAAATGAAAGTGTCGTTCTAAAAAAATATCTACAAACAAAATCGAAGAAGTAAAAAAAGGGGCGATGCGGAGACGAATCTCGGCTATCCAACGCAAAAATAAAATATTTAAAAATGTTGAAATGCAAACGAGATGTAAGAAAAATCCGTCCCCTTAGCATTAACTCGTGAGTGCCTCTGTCGGCAGGGACAGGAGACTTAAAAGTAAACTTAGCAACGTCTCAGAGCCTGTTGCAAATTGAAATGAATGTTATCTGTAGGACCGATGTTATCCAGAACTGCATGGGTAGTCATCACTCAACGGAATATTTCACTTTGCGACGGAATAAGCTGCTAAACCGCTGTCACAACCTACTTCAGATGGAAGCAGCAAGAAAGATCATATCGTAAAAGGATCCAAGCTGCGTAGAATTCTTGCACCGTCTACAACCCAGTGAGATGAGCTTTTTTGTCAAAGAGTCACAGATCAAAAATCCACAAGGACAATGACAGAGGGATGCAATGTTAAAAATGGTCTTACCCCCAAGGTAGGAGAGCGCCGCCTGTTCTGTTAGGGTAGTTGGCAATCCTAAAACAGAACAGAGAATTTCTCTTTTAATTCAATGGATTGAGGTTTTAAGAAACGCTTTTTATCAGCAAAGAACAATGAAATGAAATTTAAAAAAAATACAATGAGGTTTCAAACACACTGTTATGACACACACACACACACACAAAAGAAAGATAATAAATAGTCCGGAAAGCTGCGTCCTGTATCTGAAACACATTTTAGCGTCGCTGATTTTTCGTTCTTTTACATTTTTTCTTTTGAAAAATCAGTCATCCGTAAGCAAATGAAAGATAGAAAGATGTCGTTTGTACAGGAAGAATGGGCTGGAAATAAAGCCCCCCTCACACACTTCTTTTGGAGAGTATCAAGATAGCAATATTTAATTTTAAAATTCTACTTTCTTTTTTGGCAAACAGATGATGTTTTTGGATTACCAATTAGATATATACATTGGTATGAAAAGAGCCTATTTTCCCTACAAAGTTATTCGAGAGAGACAGCGGTCATTCTTTAGCACCGCACATTGTTGAGTCCTGCTACTTCATCATTTTAAAATAGCCACGTTCTCAGTCGGCTCTTTCCGTATGCGTGGCCTCCTAGATGTCTTAATCTGACTCCTTACGACTTTGGATGTTGGAATACAAGTTGGAATAGTCAAGTAGTTATCACCACCAACTAGCGCCATTGCCAACAATGAACGATGCCATGCAAACAGTTGATACACTGTAAAAAATGTATCCGTCAAGATACGGAAATTGCATGCCGACGTCGGTACTATTTCTGTTTTATAACGGATTTTTCCCAGAAATTCCAAGAAAATTTCCGTGATTTCTGAAATATCCGTTTTATATTCCGTATTTTTTTAGAAATTTTCGTTTCGTTAAAAATACCTTTATAGAACTGAAAACAATATCACTTCTCAAGGGTATGGATAATTAGGACGTCCATCAAACCATGTTAACTGTTATTAAAAGAGAGAGAAGGAAAACGTTTGTTTAATGTACCTACATACCTATAGATGGCGCCATTGGTTTCATTGAAATTAAAGATTTAGGATTTCAAGCCAACATTTAGCTAATATTAGCTTATTATTGTAAATAGTGAGTGCCAATATTGGCATTTCACTGGAAATATTTCTATTTTAATGTTAATATTCGTGCGATTTTAACGTTTCATTAAAAAATAGAAGTATATATGGAAAATATTTGTAAAAATATTTTGAATAGAAATAGTGGCAATGTAAATATTCCTATTATTAATATACAACAATCGCATATAAAAATATTGTGAATAGAAATATTGACACTATAAATATTTCTATTATTAATATATACAACAATCGTATTCAAAACATAGCGACTTTTGTAAGCAAACCTCTAAACACCATTTAACTCCTGGAATGGCGATGGTTCATTTTTGAACCACTTAATTTTACTTCCTAAAGGCCACATTGGCACCAGAAAAGCGGAATGAAGATTTTCCTTTCCTAAAGTACGGGAAGAAAAGCGTCTACTTATTTATTTTAAAATAAATTTGTTTGAAAATTCTTCTGCCATTCAATCATTTCTGTTTACGAACCAGGTTTGCCACTGGAAGGGTACTGTTTTGCAACAAATACGGAAATATTTCATAAAATTTACGGGAAACTTTCTACATTCTTACGGATTAGTCATCTCAAAATATCCATTACGGAAAATGTACTGTTTATTGGTAAAATAAATCTATTGCGGAAAATTTCCTGTATTTTTACGGGATTTTTTTTTTCTGTGGCTTATCCGATTTTTGTGCTGCTCAGTCACACAATCATCCTCATGAGCTATCCAACATACTAGGAAGACTTGGCAGAGGAGAATCTAAACCTAGCTGCCCCACACTATCGGTTTCTTGGTTAAAAAAAAAAAAAAAAAAAAAAAAAAAAAAAAAAAAATCCGCATCACTTCTGTAAAAACGGCATCTTTCTATCTCTATTAGTTTGCGAATGGCCGATTTATTTTTGACTTTTTAATCTGATATTTTTTTAAATGCCTCAAAAGGGGGAAAAAAGAATTTTACAAGAGGGCCACAGTTTTCAGAGGCCGAATCTATTTCATATATCCTTTCCAGATAAACAAAGCAATAATATTTATAAATTAGCCATTGTTCCACAAAATCACCGTTTTAAATACAGCACAACCCACTGAAAAGAAGAAGTTTAGAACATGCTAAAAGTTATAAGGGAAAAAGAAAGTGAGAATGCAATATCACGATGTCAAAGCGCGACCAGAATCCATCAGAAATGTTCCATAGGAAATGATGCAACTTTCGAATTCCTGACGCACGGAATAATTTTTTTAAACTGTATTGCATGCGTGTAGGGGGAAACAAAACCTGATCTGACCCATCTCAGAAATGAGTACACATTTAAGTACCAGAAACACATAAAAGAAAAATACAGGGTGTCCCAAAAGTCCCCGACACATTTTAACCCTCTCGAGCGCGGTGGCCTTAAAAAAAGACACCTCATTTTAATTCCAAAACTGACAAACAGCACCCAGAATATTTAATTAAAATTTTCGTTTTATAATGTACGTGAAAATAAGTAAGTTCGCATTTTCTAATAAATTCGTCTATAAATTCCGGTGTCAGTCCATTATTTCATCCGTTTATAAGCAGAATGACTCCGCGCGGTAAGGGTTAAAATTCAATATATAATCAAGTCCTGGTCGGACAGGAGTGCGGATTTGACTAAAATGCTTCTCACGATGAAAAGCTTTTTTCAAGCGAATAAAAAATGAGTTCCAAACTTCGCCCTAGAGGGCGCTGCACCTTAAATTATCAGAAAAAAGCGTCGAAAATTCAAGACAATCCGTTACAGATCAGTTTATTTTGTCAAAGCAGTCACAGAATCATCATTTGTGCAATTCATCAGCATCGTTCAATGCGCTTTGTAAGCTCGGGCCACTTCCAAACGGAACACCCGTTCAATCCACGCATTCGCTTGCATGGATTGCGGAATTGACTAGTCAATGCGTGATTCTAGTCTTCAATAGTTCAATGCTAGCCACACACAGCAGAAGCATACACGTTGTCCTTGACATAACACCACAAGAAAAAAATAGAGCGTGAAACTAAACATACGGACAAGTATCGCCCTCTAGGATCGAAGTTTGGAACTCATTATTTTGATCCGCTTCAAGAAAACTTTTTCATCGTGAGAAGCATTTTAGTCGAAACCGCACTCCTGTACGACCCTGACTTGATTTTATATTCCATTTTAAAACGTGTCAGGGACGTTTGGGACACTCTGTATATTTGAGAAATAGAGTATTTTTAGTCAGATAATGAAACGGACCCTTACGTCATCGTGATTCGTGTCTGGGTGCGAGTGACCTTGCTATCTCAATCTGAGAATTCTGATTTTATTTATTTATTTATTTATTTTTTTTTTTTATGTTTGTTGCTTTTCAACAATTTTTAAATCTAGCCGTCGGATACAAGTCTCGGAACGACCCAAGAGGGGTGGGGGGTGGGTAAAAGTAACTTACCATTTTCCGCGCGCATAAATGGAAAGTAAAATATTAATAATGCTAATTCTTTTTCGAATGGACTCCTTATCTAAAGGTGAGGTGAAGAATCATTCTGATCAAACAGTTGGCTTTGCATAATCTTATTTTAAAATAGAAATGAATACAAAGTCACGAATCCGATGACTCTGTTCTTCCAATCCTTTTCGTAAATTCACACAAAGCAATGTACGTGTGTTGAGCATTTCATTCGCTTTACATTTATTATCGGAGACGTCACCACCCCCTGAATATCAGACTGGGCGCTGAAACAAAAAGGTAGTACGTGAATTTTTTTAAGGGGACATTTTTCTTTTTTTTTTCTTTTTTTTTTTTAAATTTTCCTCATAGGAATATAAAATTTTGTGCATACATACATTTCACCATAAGTATATAAAATACCTTAAAAGAAATTTCCAATTTTATTATAATTTTAAGATTTAAGAAAATATTAAAATTTTAAAATGCTAACAAATCTAAGCATCGATTTTTTAATCTCTTGTATAGTTAATTTTTTAGAATTTTTTTTCTTAATTTCATATCGATTTTCATCAACATTTTGCCTTTTAATGCGTTCAAAATCAAATTTAATTATCTTGAAGTCGAATTTCAAAATGCATGCTTAGTTCCTTTGCAAACAACTTCAGTGTTCTTCCTTATTCATGTCATGAATTTTGATCCAACATTACGACGTCTGGAGGATTTCAAAAATCTAAAAATGTTGAAAAATCAGTTTTGAGAAAAGCAGATTTAAAGAATCTCAAAAGGCCGAAAAATAGCTATTTTACAAAATTCAAACACTTGTCACTTTGCGAAAAATAATCGTATCTCCATGCGGTTTTTGACAAATGGCTCAGAACAAACTGGAGAACAATTATATGGTTTTTTGCTCAACTAAAGGTCCACGGTCCCCTAGCGTTTGTGCGATCCCCTGAATGGAGACACCCGTGCTTTATAAAAGTTGTCTTTGACGGATGGAATCTCAGAAAAACAAAACCGAAAAATCTTTTATAAATGACTGTTATTCCAATTCAAGGGGCCGCCGTACCCACGCTGAAAAAATTCCGCTTATGGCATTTTTGTGTCAGCGTCCAGGTCTTGTGTCCAGGATGCCGTGGGAAGCATAAAGTACCGGGGGGGGGGGTGTCAGAGAAAGAGGATAAGAAAGTGAGAGAGAACCTTACCGCTCTCCAACGGGTTCGCCACCTCGAACTGATCTTTCAAGACATCCCCTGAAAGAGAGAGCAGCCTTTTAAGAAGGACTCGACAAATCAACACACACACACATTCAAAGCGTGTCTTTGTTTGTATACAGGGCATTTCAAAGTTATGTGTCAGAACAGGTAGAGAGGACCTTAGTCGGGAATGCAGCGTTGAGGCGGTAGAGGGCGCTATTGAGTTCGACGAATGAAAGCATTTCGCTGATTTGAATCGTCCTTCTCCGCACGGATTTCGAGCCACCTGCGTCGTGACACCCATGCGGAGCTTGCCGACCTGCATTTCATGTAATGAGGCTGCGGAGAAAAATGCAGCGGCTGTTCAAAGGATGTACATGGAACGATTTCCCAGTAGGAATCTGCCGGACATTGGGGTGTCTTCATCGGGAGTGGATCCTTTTAGCCCTCGAGGTACCGGAAGATATCGCAGAAATCCTGCAGTGGAAAAGGCAATAGTATGCGCAGTAGAGGATTGCCCTTCGCAAAGCTCGAGAACTGTTGGACGAGCGTTGGATGCGAGTCATTTCCTTGCGCAGCCCTATACGTGAAATGCATGTCGACAAGCCCTGCATGGGTGTCACAACGCATGCTTGAAATCCGTACGGAGAAGGACGATTCAAGTCAGTGAAGCACTTCTATGGGTCGAACTCAAGAGCGCCCTCTACCGCCTCAACGCTGCCTTCCCGCACCCAAATTCTTATACGAAATCTGCTTATGAAGGTCTCCTCTACCTGCCTTGACATTTCTGACGCATAATTTTGAAACATCCTGTATGACTACTATACAGACAAGCGGATGAAACTCTACACCGTGAAATAAGACACAACTCTACCACACTTTATTGTTTATTCCGTTACGGAGAGACACGAACTGAACCCAACGTGAACAGGGTTACATTTTCCCTAGGATTACCAAAACAAAATAGAGGATGAACGTGACTTAAAAGCAACACTGAACCTTTAAGGAGACTGGGACGCCCCCATACCTTCAAAAAATCGCTTTTTCAAACAGTGGCTTAAATAATGGAACCGATTCTGCAGATTTAAAAAATATATACAGACATGTGGAAATCATTATAGTAATTGAGAAATTTACATTAAAAACTTGTTATATTAAAGAAAAGTAATACATTTAAAAAATATTGATACATTTAATATTTAGTGTGCATCCCCTTGTTTTTTATTAAAGATTCGATACGTCTTGATATACTTTGTATGAGTTTTTGGCAATGAATTTGTATTTCGTTGTCATGATGCCCAATTTGGATGAGTTTTTCTATCAGACCATTCTTGTTTGTGATGTTTCATTTCTTTAATTTAAGTAAAGAGAACACTTCCATGGCCTGGAATCAATCCAGATATGAATCCCAGAGAACCTTTGGGTAAAGAAAACATTAAAGAAATGCAACATCACAAACAAGAATGGTCTGATAGAAAGACTCATCCAAATTTGGCATCATGACAACGAAATACAAATTCATTGCCAAAATCTCAAACAAAGCATGCCAAGACAAGTATGCCATCATTTCTTTAATAAAAAACTAAATATTAAATATATATAATACTAAATATAACACTAAATATTAAATGTATCAATATTTTTTAAATATTTCTTTAGTATAACAAATTTTTAAAGTAAATTTCGCAATTATGCTAATAATTTTTCCACACGTCTGTAATTTATATACCTTTTAACGCTCTAACACTGATTATGGTGAGCTTAAAAATATAAACAAACATTTAAATCCCGTTTAAAGGACAATTTTTCTTTTTTCGGAGAGATAGACAGATGGACGGACCAAACGACGACTCGGCGAACGCACCTATAAAACCCACATTAATCAGCGTTCAATCACAAGAGCATATTTTACAATTTTACTATTAATATTTCCAACGTAAAGTAAATATTTGTGCAGTATTCATATTTCGTTACAAATATTTCCAATGCAAACCCAATATTTCATAGCGGATCAGCGTTGAAAATGAAGCGTATTTTTGGATTCAAATTACGTCCCAAAAACTTTTAATAATAACTTTCGCTTTATTTATATGGCAGATTTTCGTTGATTCAATAAAATGGAAGTTACTAAATTACTATTTCATAAGTCTAGTAAATATTTTGAATTCAGAATTCCGCTAAATTAGCAACATTATTTAAAGATGAATGCAAATATTGACTCAATATACCTGATGCTGGTTTGAGGGTAATAGTTTTCTGAATTTTTATAATCGCAAATTCTAAATAGTAATCTTCGCCTCATTTAATTTAAAATTTGTAAGGTGAATATTACTATTAGTAGGCAATGTGTGGTTATAAACAAGTAAAAATTAAATTAAAAAAACCCTAATTAATTCTTTCTCCTCAATGTGAAACTATTTTTTATATTACTTACCTATTTTTTTATTTACTTGTATGCATGACTTTCAAGTTGGGTTTAATTTTTAGTTTTCCTATCTATAAACACTGTTTTGATGAGGCCTATAGATGAAGGTTAGAGTTGCAGTCAAGCTAGAGATCCTACCGACACAACTTCCATTTAAACGGTGCTTCTGACTGTAAAATAGTCAATGAAACATCGTCTTCATTTTGAAAGACCTATCCAATGATAGGCCACTCAATAGAGTGTGTAAAAAAATTGTTTCGTCTCTACCGCCATTTTGTATTTTACGCCCGCCATTTTGAATATATAAAAACAAAAGCTAGCCTATAACCATCGGACGGTTAACGCGAATCGATGGAGACCTCCTTTATTAAAATCCATCCAGCCGTTGGGATGTTTCGAGGGTATAAAGAAATCCACATACCCAGATACGCGTCAAACCCTTCTAGGCAGTCGGGTAAAAATCCGGAAGCACAATCACTCGTGGGTTTCATGAATATTTTTAGTAAGTTTAAAATTGCTGTGCCTAATATTACTCCTATACTTCAATTTAAAATCAGTTTTCACATTTTTATTTCTTTGAAATGCACAGAATTACAAACAAATAAAAGATGTAAATTTTATTTACTTAAGGGGAAATTTTGCACATTGGAAAAAATGAAGGGAATTAGATAAAAAATAATAGAGAAGGTAATTGATACAAAAGTATTTCAAATCATCCAAGACACTTTCTTATTTATAATGTTTTTAGGATTAGTATACTATCATTACTACATGGCGATAATAACAAAAATAATTGTAAAGGCAAAAAAAAAATAAATAAATAAATACTCTATGAAAAGACATGTTCTCTTAATAAGGCGTCGTCCTAGACCTCGAGCAGGTTAAATAATAATTCCATGCTTCTGTGAGATAGCGATCGCCCTCGGAAATGTTTCAGAATATTCAAACTTTCATACCAGAAAATATACTGGGAAATACCAGTGTTCAATCTGAACCGAGCTGATATCACGGCAGACACTAGACATATTCACGGTATCTATTTTTATTCTGTTCATATTCGAGACTGGTATATTTCTCAGTATATTTTTCTGGTATGAAATTTTTAATATTTTGAAACACTTAAGTTTTGTTATTATCTTTATGTAATAATGATAGTATCCTAATTCCTAATATTATAAGTGTGAAAATGTTTGGCTGAAGTCAGCGTCAAAACAAATACTTAAATGTCTTTGTGTATTCATTATGTACTATTAATTTTTTTTCCAATGTTTAAAATTTTCACTTAAGTTAATAAAATTTACATATTTGTTTGTAATACATAAAATAAAAGTGACAAGCAAATTACAAAAATATTTACTTTATGATGGAAATATTAATTATGATATTGAAAAAAAAGTCAAATCAATATTGCGCAAATATGTGCAAAATGTAAATTGGCAAAAAGTATTTTGCAATTTCACTCTTAATAGTCCCAACAAATACTTTCGGAATATTGACATTTTGTTGCAATTTAAAGTTTTGACAAACATTTTACCAAAACTGGTATTATAGTTCTAGTTTCAGTGATAGGGATCAGTGCTTAAAATTAAATGTATTCAAAATATATATCGGAAAATTTTCGCTTTATTTAATGGCAGACTCTCCTCCATTAAATAATGTGAAAAGACTGTTTAAACAGACGGGAAGAGATTTTGAATTCAAAATTCCGCTAAATTGGCAACAGTGTTAGCGATGAAAGCAAATATTAGTACACTACAACCAACATAACTAACACTGGTTTTCAGGGTAATTGCTTTTGGATTTTTTTTAAATCGCTGTTTCCAAATAGTAATCAACGCATTTTTTAATCTCGTCATTTATTAGGCGAATTAGAAAGAAATAGTAGTTGTAAAAATTCCACAAACACAATCACAAGTGGATTTTCGCATCAGGTGCATTTTTAGTAAGGTTAACATGGCTGTACCTATTATTACTTTAACGTCAAATCAATGTTCATAATTTTTTCCTTTGAAATGCCACACTAGAATGCACACAAGATAATATTCTATTGCTACATTTCATCGAAAGTAGGTTTTATTTTTATAACTTTTATTTTATGCATTACAAACACATAAAATATGTAAATTTTACTAACTTAAGGTAAAATGTAAACATTGGGAAAAAAAAATATGTAATGGATAATGAATACAGAACTAGTTGGATGTGCCAATCCCAAAGCTTTCTTCTATCTCCTATATTTTAATATTTCAAATTGCTGTTACAAATGTCAACATTTCCTTTTTTACTAGTTCAATGCAACAAGTATCCACTTTGACTTTCATCTTAAATTTCTGCTTCAGTCAAGAAATCAGAGTCAAAACGAGTTAAGCTCGATCATGATATTGATTAAAATCGCGGCTTATCTGGATGGGAAGTGTCCGTCAATTCACGAGCCACTGGTATGCAACAGAACTACGGAAAATTAAGAAGATGACACAAAAATCGCTATGACAGCGCCCCCTTCCGTATTTTTCCACATTCAGAGTGGACCTTTTTTCCATGGCCAAAAACATACACAAAAAATTGGGTTCAATTCTATGCATCATTTCATACACTTTTGGATGGTACAATGGTGACGGTCACACAGACAGACAGACAGACATTTTCTATAAACATGTTTTTTGGGATCTCTGACCCCTCAAACGTGTCCATCCGTCGAAAACCGGAAGTCGAAAAAAATTTCGATTACAATACTTTCTTCTATTGAAGATAGAAGAAAGTAAAAATTTACTTATCCGTTTCGATTCTGTTTTCATCCAAACGTATTCACACTTTCACATTTATGAAACATTATTTAGGATTAGGATACTTGTATGACTACATGAAGATAACAACAAAACTAAGTGTCGATATTCAACATTTCATACCAGAAAAAATATACTGAGAAATACCAGTGTCGAATCTGAACCGAGTTGGTATCGCGGCAGACATCCAGATTCTACAATTGGAAATAGGCACCACCCCGATCCTTCTTCGAAAGAAAACAGAATTGCAAAAACGAAAAAGTAAAGTTACTGGAGCTCTTACATCCTGAAATTGTTTGAAAACTGTACAATAACCTCGATGGGAGTGAATTTTAAATCATTTTCAAGCATTGTTTTTTTGTAAGTCTATCTCAACAATGGACGGTTGGTTACAGGGATGCAAAGTAACGAGTGCAGTGTTATCACAATTGGCAATGGGATGGCCCACGGCAGATATAAAAAAGAATAAAAAAGTAGGTTTCACATACGATTCAATGTTGCCAGTGGGCTATTTTTTTTTTATTATTATTATTCCGATTTCTTGATTGGCACCATTTTTTGAAATGGTAAAATCCCAAGCTCAATTAAAAAAAAGTAGCCCACTGGCAACACTGATCCGATTGACCCCCAATAACATAGTTTAGCACTGGCACACCGCTGACAAGCGAGAAAACGAAAAGGAAAAATATTCATTTCAACTTGAACCTAAAACTAATATCACAGTTAAGCTAAATTGGTTTTGATCATTTTCGAAACAAACTACTTAATTATTACATAAAATGAGCTTTTGAGGTTTGTTCAAGCCATCTCCTAAAAGAAGAACTAGATGCAATTAGAAAAATAGCAATAGAAAATGCAATTCCATCCCGTTTTATTGAAAAAAAATCATAAACAAGTTTGAAGTGGAACATTATGGAAAACGAAGCGCAATTTCAGATAACAGGTTTTAATTTTGTAAAGTTAGCTACATTCCAAGGCTTTTTGAAAATATAAGGCATACCCTTTTTTAAATAGGATGTAAAATGAATCGTAGTTCCTCCGTCCATGTTAAAAGATCTGTTAAATACGAAAATGGATCTTATCCAAGCAATCAATAGATCCGGAGTATACATTACCTTTCCAAAAAGATAGTCACTATTTTATTTATGTTGGTATGACGATGAAAAAATTTCGTGATAGAATGAAAGAACATAAAGCAGATCTCAGTTTAAATAGACCCGATACTGCGTTATAAAGATGAGCTCAAACTCAACCTATAAAAGTAGATTTTAATAAATCGAAAATTATCTTTCGTACCCGTAAGCCATTATAAGAGAATCCATTGAAATATAGATGAAAGCTTGTTTTGTAGGAAATTTGAATACCTTTATCTGACATCGCATCGGACGAACAACCATCCAATGACAATGATTTCTTCTAGACAATTCTCGAATAAGCGCAAAGAAAGAAAAATAATAACAACATTTAAATCCCCACTGATGACGGTCGTGTCATGGCTGCAAAAGCTTTGGATTTTTTAATGTATTTAAGACTATTTTTAATTTATTTAAAATAATTTTATATTGTATGTATGCACCTGTCTTTTTAGTACTTTTTATATGAATTTTAATTATTTAACTCAAGGTGAATTGAGTACTAGAATTTTAACTTTCATTTATTGAAACTATTTCCCCCATCCTCTCTCTTATTCTCTTTTTCAAAAAATAAAATAAAATAAAATAAAATGTTAATGCGACATCGAGATGATAGAATCGGAATGAAGGGAAGGAGGGAAAATGCAACAATGAAAAAGAAAAGTTGCAGACAATAATAAGATTTGAGACAAAACTAAAGAGGTAGACGTAGCAGAACAATGTATCGCGAACAAATCATCTTGTCTCGCTTTACAGCTGGCATTCGAAAAGGTGATTTTCGCCTGATAAACTAAAGCCATTCGACATGACGTCATCGAGATGGATGTTAGAAGATATTTTTACGTTATCTACCTTCCTAAACACAAGTAGCGCACAGCTAAACAAATACTAATGTTACAGAGGCCGCAGCTGTGGCGCACTCAAATTTGAATAAATCTACGTCTATTGGATGTACCCAACCATTCTAGGTTATCCAAAAAGGTTAGTAAGTGTATTCCAGAAGTAGTCATCATAATTTTCATTATCTTCTATCGCTAACATAACCCACTTTGCAGAATAACAGGAAATTAATTCCTTCATTTTGTCGAATGATCCATGCATTATTATTCACAAAGTGATGGTGATAGTGTTGCCAGCGGGTGGTTTATTATTATTTATAACGCTACCACTTTTTTTTTTTTTTTTCAAATAATAACATTTAATTTATCACATGAAGTAAGACAAATATGTATTCTGAAAAAAAAAAAAAATGGTAGCATTCTGAATTATAATAATAAAAACTCGCTAAATTGAGCTCCCAGAGCCATTAGATCCAATAATTAACGCCTTAAAAACTTAAAAGAGATTCGTTAAAAACCTCCCCACTTAAGAATCTATACGATTTTTTATTTATTTTTTTCAAAATGTACACCTCTCCCTCTCCGAATTCTGTTCACATTCTGCCTCGTTTACGTAACCGATACGATGAAGCTGAGTAAACTGAGGATGCTACGTTCATGCACTCGTACTCTACAGAGGATCCGACGTCCTCGAAATTCGAGGACTGTAGTTCACGATTCCATTTTAAGAAAATTGTAAATTCGTAGGTCAAATATAACTTGAATAATGATACCTTTCTAAAGTTATAAAAAGCTTTTAAAACACCACCTTTAAAACAGCTATTGTATCTCTTAATAACGGCTGATTTGGCCTTAAAAATCCGCAATCAAAGGAAAATGAATGGATACCCGTTTACAGGGACACCACTTTTTTTTTTTTAAATTATAATTCAATCTTCCGATATCTTTTTATTTAAAGTTGATAAAATTAGCATGCTTTTAGAGTGTGTGGTGTCTGAACGGGGGTTGGCGAGCGCAAGACACCTAGTATAATAAAATTTCCGTAATTATATAACTCATTAATAAAAATGAAAAATCATCTTATCGAACAATTATAATACTATAAAACTTTATTATTATTTTTAGTTTTTCCATAAAAGCAGACGATCTTTCAGAAATAGTGTCAGAGAGACTTTTGAACCCGATTTCCGAACGAAAGAAACCCAAAGAAAGGACGACGTGAGACAGCAATTGCTTATAACTAAAGATTTGAAATTGTGTCGAAAAACAAACAAACAAAAAATATATCCGATTCTAAAAATTCCATTCTACCAATTTCATTTCTTATTCTTAAAAACGATCCGTAAACGCGTCAAAAAAAAGCATAGCATTGTTGCGAGGGGGGGGGGGGGATATTTTTTTTTAGAACATATACGTAACAAAACAGATTCCAGTAAAAAGCCATGGCGTAACAAGATAACGCAACAGTGTCCTCCTCGTAAAGTATGTAACCCATCAAGTCCTACAAAAAGAAAAAAAAAAACCACTCCTTCCTCAGCTGTCGAATGAGCAGATCGCACCCACCATTATCATAATATATCTTTTTAAACAAAGTTTAACATCCCCCGCTGAATTGAATGGAAGGATCGTAAATCAGCAGCAAAGCATTGTGTGCAACTGATTTCCCGCTCATGTGAGCCGCACATAACTTATGCTCATGTGAAACTTGCGTGGAAACGAAGTTTTTTGGCCGAAGCTTTTACACTTGACCACCGCCCCGTACACGACGAACACGCAAATAGATAGAGATAATATAAATAATAACGAGAAAATGCAAAAGGCCTTGCCACATTCATGTCGTAATATGACAAACTCGTAAATCTCATCCCTCCATGGCGTGTTACAAGCGAATAATGCGCGTATCGATTCGCATGAGGTCGCAACCAGCATGTATCTAGGTGTTGCCAGATGCTTTTTTCCCTCAAAAACACAAAGATAAAAAAAACAACAAAATTCTGGAATTTTATATTAATTTTATTATCATTTTTTTCCTCTTGCAGTTATCCGCGGTCCGCTTGCTACCTCCGGTCGTATTTCATGGCTTTTTGAACAACGTTATAGCTTTTGAATACACTGGTTGCCATTTACAAAATACACACTTGCCAACGTTTCTTGGAATTCCACGAACGTGTTTTTGTTTCGCCGGAATGATTTCTGAGAGAAAGATGGAGAGTTGCAAAGTATATTTCCTTTTGCGCATATCGCACTTTTAGCAACTTCTGTGCAGGAATTTACAACGTGACCTATAGAGTGAGGTGTTACAAACGAATATTTTTATTTCCAAACACTTAAATTTTTAGAATAGGACAATGAAAAACTTTCAGCGCAGACGATTTTTTGTGAAAATTTGGACTTTTCGTAAACATGAGTTGTTATAGAACGAGACATTTCATAACATTCTTAAAATTTATATTATGCGTCATTTTGAAATGAATAAGATAGTGGCATTCGGTAAGGTTTGACAACAACAGTGTGTCGGTCGAAGGAATTGGAGTTTTTGTGACGAAACACTATCTAAATCAGCAATTTAGAAATCTTTTGAATAATTCTATTTTGAACGTAGTGATCAATTTCATAAAGGTCGGAACAAAAACTAATGTGATTGATGCGGTTCAATCAAAGATTCCTTTAGACGTCCTATGACGCATGTTGAAATTGAAACATCTTTGAACATTTCAAGGAACCTAGTGCATTCACTTTTATACATAATCATTCGAAAGTGAAAATGCGCGATCGATTCGGATATGAGGTCGCAAACACCATGCATATAAGATGTTTCCACATGATTTTTCGATAGAAAACAACAAATCCGGAATTTTATATCTATTAATTTTATTATTTAAATTGTTCCCCTGAAGTTATCCGTGGCCCACTCCGGACGTATATGGCTTTTTGATTAACGTAAAAGTTGGCATTCATAAAAATACAATACTTGCCAACGTTTCTTGGAAATTCTTCTACGAATGTATTTTGAAAGCGCTGGGATAATTTCCTGAGGATGTTATAGAAATTCCAAATGTATATTTCCTTTTGCTCAAATCGCACTTTAGCAAATTCTATAGACGCACTGCAGGTCTATACGACGCGACACGACGTGAGATAATGTAAACTTTGCGAAAATGTATCTTTATTTCCAGCACTACAGAGCTCCGACTTCTTACGAACTTACGCTCAACTTCTGGTTTCTAAAAACCAGCTCATTTTGTTTTGTTTTAAACAGAAGAAAAGAATACCTGCCCATGCCACCTTCAGTAGCCATTTGAAGATAAAGAAGAAAGAAAAATCATGCGTCAAGCATTATTAAGCACTTTCCAATACATTCAAGATACATTCAGCCATTTCGGTCCATAAGCGGAAATGGACTCGAATTATTTTTAATGCCCTGTACACAATCTACAGAATGGATACACACCCTGTAATATACAAAAAAATGAATTCAATTTAAAAACACATACCCCAATTGAAAACGCACTTCGAACCATTATTGTTTATAGCCAGTACTGTAAACGAATTCTTTTTTGTGTCCCTGTAAGTGAATGATAAATGCTATGAATACTTTATTACGTAGTACTTTTAGTGCACATTCTGGATATATATCTATTTGAATAGGTTTGAAATAGTTTTGCATCATTGCAAACGATTTTTCTCCGTAGACCACGACGTAACGGCATTCTTTTGAGTGGCCCTGTAAACGAACTCTACATGCTCTTCATTTTCAATACATAACAGGCCATGGTAAAGCTCAATAACCTGTATGCATCGATTACATGGCAAAATCCAAGTCTATTGACGAGGGTTAGAGCATGGACAGACAAACAGAATTCATAAACATTTTTCAACTATGTTGGAAAGTTTAAAAAACGACTTTTTCAAAGAATGAATTGATATTCAGACAACGAAATTTTGAATAAACTAGTAAATCTGCAGGTCAGGAGCCTCAACATCATCTTTGCAAGTCATTGTTTTTTAACACTCATTGCGTAATATTCAACTTCCTACAAATCGCTTTTTAAAGTTTTCAAATTACATTAATATTTATAAGCATACAAGATACTTCGTAAAGTTTCAGAAATTAAAAGTGTTAAACAAGTGGTTATACATTGACGTCTAATTCACCTGCTATGCGTACTTACCCAAAACGTTTCATCTTGTTTTAATAAGAAATACTCGAGAGTTTTCTTTTTATTTCCAATATGCCGCCATATTAATTTTTCTATTCTTAATTTTATTTTTCATTTTCCTGTTTCACGACAAAACATTTCGATTGAAAATTGTTTAAAAGAAAATATTATTCCGGGTTTTGATTTTCTTGGCAACAATTAAAGAAATATTGGTAAATGTTATGGAAAAATGTTACGTATTATGTATTACGTACGTTATGTTACTCTATGAAAATAATGCACTTTTGTATTTTTAAGCAAAATATTTGAATAAAATAAATGAAATATTGTCTATTTTTATTTCTGGGGTAAAATCCATCTATATGCAAAGATACAAATGCATTAATTCATCCGTTTTGACGTTGGCTTTACTCAAACATTATACACGCAATTATACTAATATTATTAGGACCAAATACGTTGCTAGGCAACAGATGAAAGAAAAGGAAAAAAATGAAATATGCATTATGTCAAATTGATGAAACAAAATCCTTTATATTATTGGAAAACATGCATAAAATTCCCCCCAATATTATATACCTAATTAAAAAAATCTCGCAAATATAGTGACAATATTTCAAACTAATTGGAATAATTTAATAATCTTATTTAAAAATTTCAGCATCAAAAATTTACCATTTAAATCCATTCTTCATATGAGCCATTTCTTTCAACAAATGAAAATCTGAAAATCGTCTGACTTGCCATAGAAAAGCATTATAGAGCAAAATAAAATGTTCCATATTTCCCGAACGAATGAATCAAATTTAACCAAAAACTATACAGCTAAGTCCGGGTACCTCATCAACATGCCCAGTAAATTTCAAGCCGATTGGATGCTTTTTGCGGCAGTTATCGCGGAACAGACAGACAGACTAACAGACTGACTAACAGAAACCAAAACTTTTCGTGTCTCCACAGTAAGCCTTCACTGACGTTTCGGCAAAAAAATAAAAGAAATAAATAAATAGGCAAATTTTTAAAACTGACTGGACACTGCACACCACAATCGAGTCCAGTATAGGTTGTGTGTCCTAGACTCAGAAAAGCAGAATGAAGAGAATGAAGGTTGCAAGTCTACAAATGTGTATATTGTAGCTGGCCCGCCTTCGTAAGAATTTTGGATGCTGATCTCTTGAAGGAAAACCTGCTAATTCTTTTGGCAACCAATCGATACGATTTCTCGTGTCATTGAATTGTTATGCATGTATACTGATTAAAGTTATTAAAACGTCTTGATGAATCAACAAGATCACCATAACATTGTACAAAAACATACACGAATTCTT
Organism: Maratus speciosus; assembly: GCA_963932465.1. Taxonomy (NCBI): domain Eukaryota; kingdom Metazoa; phylum Arthropoda; class Arachnida; order Araneae; family Salticidae; genus Maratus; species Maratus speciosus. Next base: position 1,535,356 of record CAWVRF010000002.1, on the reverse strand, counting down.
CTATTAAAAAAAATAATAACGATAAGTAAAGTAATAAACGAAACTTAAAATATACAAATAAATTTACAAAGATTTTTGCCTCAAAATAAAAAAAAATATATATATATAAATTAATTGAAAAATTGTCTAGTTGTAATGTACATTTTTTTTTTACATTACAACCAGATACGAGCTGACAGAAAAAATACATTTTATTTATATTATTTGAGTTATGTTAAAATGTGTGTGTGTAAAACTAGGAAAATTGCTTTTGAAAGCGAAAAATATTTTCTATTTTTCAAATCTAATTTTTTGCAGTCAATCATTTTTATTAAAATACTGTCTTAGTTTAGTTTAAAATGGTCTAGGCTATCCAAACTACCAACCCCCCCAAAAACACTCTGTTCCAGAATATGTCTTCCTTATGACAACTTTATTATAACTTTTTGAATTTTTTTTAAGTACGCATAGATTGAGCAAGATATTTTACAAGAATAAGATGAAGAAGGGGGACACATTATTTTAGAAACCTCTTCTACGCACGCGTCTTGTTTCTGAAATCCTTCGATTCTATACCTTACTGGGATCGATTTGATATTTGTTGTACAGTTCTTTCACTTCAAGTACTTCGGACCGGAGGTGCGCTGATTTGAGAATTTTGCAGATTTCTGGACTTTGTTTACATTTTTGAAACAATCATTTGAATGTGATAATGTGCAATCAAAATTATATTGAATACTTGCAATAGAGTAAAATATTAAAACAATTAAGTAAAGTCATAAACTGCAATGATTAAAAGTAAGATAATTTAAAAAATGATTGAATTATTAAAAGTAAAGGTCAGGTAACTAATTAATGTATAATTGAATATGCATCATAAAGATGAGATACATTTTCCTTGGATTATTCAATGAAACTTTCCTCATAAAGATCAATATCCATTCATGTCAAAATCATAAAGTAAGGAAATTTTATTTCAAGTTTGGCCAGTCTTAATAACCAAAGAATTGTTTAGTTGTGTTTTTAGCTTGTGATTACAAGGGATATCAGCAATATCTTGATTTTTTTTCAGCAAGAACTGTATACTTCCTTCATGAAAAACCATAAGTTCAAGCATATTATCGAGAATCACATATTAAAATATATACGGAATCCTATAAAACTAAAAAATTCTGTAATTTTGCCCTTACATCTGAACTGAAACTTTCATTATTTATATCTGCGATGATGTGCGGATTTTAGGATTGTGGATTTGAAGGAGTCTACTGTATTTTAAATGTTCGGTTCAAACTATACCTGAAAACGAAATTTCAAGTCGTTTGTGTCATAAACTTTTGAATGATAAAAATTCAAAACGGAGAGCTTCTCATGTTAAATGACATTTTCATATTTTATTAATATCACCTGAAATTAGAATCCTCGTGGGAAATTTTTTTGTGCGGATATACTTATAATGCTAAAAAACCCAAACATAAATATATTGAATTTGTAATTTAAAAAAAATTATAATATGAATTATGAAATTAACATTTAAATAAAATAGGAATGGCAATCTACCCTTTTTGGGGGTAGAATTATATTTATTATGTCCTGTTTTATGAGAATTCTCAACTTCAAATTTTTCTTCCAAGTATTTTTTGAATGATGAGTAAAACACATCAAAATGAAGGTTTAAGCCTAGGATGGGCAGAAAAGCATCATTTGAACTATATATATTTTATTCATTTTATGCAAACATTTGGGCTGGCAAGAGTCTAAACATACTAAGCGAGTGAGATGTTCATATTGGAAAGAAATAATACATCGATAGAAGTGACGTAGTCATTCTCTAGCATTTCGACCCTCGAGTACCGAACTTCCACTGGTATACGGCCCCTAAAATAGGCTCATTTTAAAATAATTCATTTCTCTGAAACGAATGGCATGCAAATTTGTTTTTAGGCTCATGGAAGGGTGTGTAGAATTTATTGAGGGTGTCAAACTGGGGAACTGCTATTGAAAGAAACAAACTTTGGGTTCGCTTTGACAGGTAGATGGCCCCCTAAGCCAATTTTATAGACATGCTTTAAAAATAGACTTTATTTCCAATCGTTCGGTACCACTCACTTTCTTCTACAATCATTTGTTGCCGAGTGAGTAGGGGGTTTACTCTCTTTTTTCCCCCACAACTGTACATTTTTTTTTTATCATTATTATGTCGCTGAGGGGTGAAGTACCCTAACCTAGCTGGTATCCCTAGACACGTGTTGCAAGATTATCTATAATCCTATTATTCCATATTATCCATTTTCACCTCGATATGTTTTATGTCGTACGGAATAGGGGTATGCAGTGGAAGAGGTAGAAGGTGCCAGATTAACTGTGTGTTATGTACCTTTCTGCAGGTGTGTAGCTGAAGATAGAAGAATATTAAAAATAGCGTGTGTCTACTTAAACAAGATGACCTCTGTTAGCTAAGACCTTACCCACCTCCACCCTAAAACATCCCGCGTCATTTCCATTTTCCGAGTTATAAAGAACGGGTCAAATGGTAATTTAGTGCAGTATGAACAACTTCGCCTCCCCCCCCCCTTTTTTTCTATTAAAAAACCCCTATCATCCTATCAGTACTGTCATGTTTGCTTTATGAAGTCACGAAATGTCTGTTACTGATGAGAACAACCATGATTATGCAGAAATTCTGGTAAGAGGGTAGATTTACTTTTTCAATAAAAAACGCGCATTGTGTTCGAATAGGACGATTCTGCTTATTGATCTAATAGGCACCTATTGAAGCCGTTCTTTAATTCTTCTATTTTGAAGTATGAAAAGAAAAATGTGTTTTAAAATCTCAGTTTCAAAGGGATTTCAAAAGAATGATTCGGGGAAGGATTTTAAGACAGGGAGTTAGTTTAAGAATGAACGTGGTGGCTAACAACAATCGCTCGCGAACCCTAAAGTTACCCGAACCTATCGTTTGGGAACCACTTTATTCAAAAATTCAAAATATTCTTCTGCCACTATTTTTGAATTAAACTGAGTCACTGTCCATGAGGTCTGGTAGCGGTCATCACACAATGTAATGACCGCACCACTGACCGCAGTCTCCGTCCTTCGTCAGGCATGCGATCGCGTTTTTATTGTTTTTTTTTATTATTTACTTTTTAAATGTTTTTTTTTATTGCCTTTACCCGTCTTTTTCGTTATGTAAGAAATTTTTTTATTTCATTTATAAAAAAAAGCTTTTAAACTATACAAAAACAGCGTTAAACAAACTACGTTTTCAAAATGAATATGAGTAAAAAAATGACTTTTTGAATCATAAAAAACTCCACATGAGAGTGTTCTTGGGAAATTATTTTTTTGTAACAAAGCCATCTCGCTACAGCTTGAAACAACGTGAAAGAATTCTTAATAGAGGACGATTTATGCGCAATGCCAAAACGAAACAATGTAATCTCAGCGCAACTGTACCCAGTGCGAGACAGAAAAGTGGAAAGACAATTGGAACAAGGAAACATAGTTTAGAGCAGAACGTGCCGAGTCGAAGGCTGATGTTTTCTCTCCATTAAGAAAATCCAGGGTGTTTATGCTTATTAGGAGAACTATTAGCTTCATTACGCCAATAGCCATCCATAATGACGCCATGTTCTTCAGCTACACGGTATTGTTTCACACAGCTGCAGAAAGTTTTTCATATAGAGATGGGGCCTCGGGCTGATTCAACGAAGCCCCCCCCCCCCCCCAAGACTATGTTATGCCATCTTCATCAAGCTGATATTTTAAATCTCTTTTGATCGTGTTCTGATTATAGGCCGTACAAGAGGTTTAAAACTGTTTTGTACTGTTAGAATAGGATAAGTTTAAACATAATAAATATATTTATCTAAAAATGTGCATTTATATAGATTCATCTATTGTTGTTCTAAAGCATCGAAAATGTTTCATGTTTCGTGACATCGGTGAAAAACCGGGAGGATTCGGCGTTAATCCATTCCCTTTCGTGATTCCCGCGTTCGGGTTCGGATCCACATTTTCTACACTGTTAAGATTTTGTGTAAAATAATGACCACTTACTTCACCCTTTATCTAGAATCGGGTAGAAAAGAAACATCAGTTCATCATAAGGATACACATAAGTGTACCATTCTTAGTTACCTAAGACTTTCTTTAGCTAAAATAAACTGTTATTTCACTACTTCTTATAGAAAGAATACATCCATCCATTCATTGACCAAAACTTATAACTTGCTGATAAGGGAATAGTCTAAAAACTCTTGTAAGATCTTGTGTACTTTTACTTGAAGATATTGAGATTTAAACTTGGATTTCCACCACTACGTCCATTCGACATGTAATGTTTTTAAGTTTTCAATATCACAACCACGGTAAGATCTGGTTTGTTTTTTGAAACTTAAGGTTTCGGAACGACGTGTAAGTGGTAATAAGTGCTCATCCCATACCCGTCGTTCTGACGTGTAGGTGGCAACTTTTTAGGAGTATGCATCGATTTGAAGTGTGGGTATTCATAAGCGATGGGATTCCTGGGTTAAAGTAAAACAACATTTATATTACTGACTGCCACCTGAATAAAATTACATGCATTTTTTAAAATGAACTTTAAAATGCTGTTTGAAAATAAGCCTGCCTCATTGTTTTCTCATTTCAGATGGAACGTGTTAACCCACTCTCCTCATCTCACACTTTGTGGACCCCGTATCAGGCTCTAAAAGTACAGTTGACCCTCAACTGAGGGTCAACTGTACTTGTATGTGACCTGTACACTGTACCTGTACCTGCATGTGTACACTGTACCTGTGTGTTTGTATGTGATTCAGTATGAGCAGAGGGCGCTATGTCTTCCCTTTCTGACCAGCACAGGCTCTGTATAACATGTGTAAAACTGTTAGCATGACCAGGTCAAGAACTTCTAACGTGTTAGAAGTTCTCTTTATACCGTCCGGGAGAGAAATATGCGTTCGATGGCATCAGCATCACAGTCGTACTTTAAGAAACGCGCTGTGGTATGAAGGAACAGATGAGGCTTCGGTGCAGAAACTTACGCTGAGAGTATTTCATATTCCCCACCCAAATATAAGAAGCTGACAAATAAGATGCTTCGTTCCCGAAACCCTCCATTGAGGGGCTTCAAGAGGTCCAATGAAAGGACTTAAACGGTAATATCCTTAACGACGGACATTATGGTAACGGATAGAATGAGGGAAGCCAGTGGCCTACTTCCGTCTTCGGATTCCGATAAGTGCGTTTCGGACAGACATTCCACCCCATTTTGCTTCTAATGACAGACTTCTTCTTCTTCCTGATGTCGGAATCGGAAAGCGAGCTCCCATCCTTGTTTTTTTTCTAAGAAAGAATGCAGCTGGAGGTCCCAGAGGGGCGGACCCTGGGATAAGAAAGAAGGTCTTCATAACGGTTGAGATCATGTTCTGCTAAAAATGAAACGAAGGAAAATGGGGCGCAACGATTTCGACATCCTACTACAACTATACCGCCCGCTGTAATAGCTTTCCCTATATTTTACCCCCGGGCTTGTAGACACAGAACTTATCCTCGAGGTCGTGATCACAACATTTTCCACGCAGGGGTAGAAATTATTTCGGAAAAAGGGAAAGTGGGTGGAATGAGCGTTTGCAGGTTGGACTAAAAAGAAGTCGTTCTTAGGATTTCTAAGGCACGTATACCCTAATAAAGCTCTATCCAGAAGAATGTCAGGAGCACCAACGCTCTTCCCGTATTTATGAAGGGATATATTTACAAAAGTAGAGAGTCCTTTTCTACGTAAGCCATGCCCATTCCTATCGAAGAATCCCATTTTTCGTGCGCTAAGGGCTCCGTGATAAGAACAAATACTTATTACATTCAACACCTAGCGCCACCTGACACACATTATTGGCACGTTGAAATAATCCATCCCAATAGGCGATCCCTGTTACATGGCTGACAACCTTACGGTTTGATTCCAATCCAATAAAACTATTTCGAAACAGGGAATGGACTGAATAAAATGCGTCCTGTTTCTATGTGACATTTATTGGATTTCCTCTATTTAAATAAAATTTCTGGTTCAAATCTTGTTTATTGGAAATATCTGGAAGTTTGTCAGCTAGGTTTTTATGTGAATCGTCCGACAACCTATTTTTAAAAATAAGTAAAACTGCAAAAACTCGAAAGAAAAAAATTCTGTGGAAAGATTCAGTGGAGGTGAAACTTATCGAGCCTTTTAAAAGTGTCACAAGTAACAGAAAAAAAGACGAAGAAAGGAAAATATTAAAGGTAACGTGGGCTTGAAAAAGGTGCTGAAAAGTGATTTTAATATTCCTTCTGCCAAAATCTGATCTTATAGTGGTCTTATAGAGTGGTGTGACAACATTGCCTCACACGATGTTCAATGAAAAGTGTAAAACTGTCTTAATATTCTAACATTTCAACAGTCGCGATTCACAATCACAACTCCAAACATTTTTTGGATCATTGTTTATTTATTTATTTTTATTTTTATTTTTTTTTTTTTCGGAGTCACAACGAGATTTTTTTGCGACATGTCTAAGTTTTCTGGCCGTAACAGAAGATTGCAAATCGGTTTATCAGGGGGCGGGGGAGGGGGCTATAGTCTACTTCTCAAACTCGGTATCGTTATTGACATCTATTTTCTTTTTTCTGTATTTTCTTTTCTTGTTGAGCGCCATCAAAAGATTCAGATTCGTGTCATCTCATAATGCACTGGCCTCCAAAAGTTAAGGTACAGGGACTGGATGCTTTCGGCTGTTACACTGCTTGTCGAATATCTACGAAAATTATTGGCGAATTGTTCTTGAACTCCTGGGATGTGAACATGTTTGATTTCATATTTCTCGGTGAAGATTGAGTCTGGGAAGCTAATAATAAATTTAATAATAAAATAATATTTTACGATCACCTATGTAACAGAAAATGCTGAAAATGGTTTGTCGCTGTCTTAAATGACTATTTGGGTCCTGTTCAACGTTTGTGTGCAATTGTGTAGGCTTAGCACTCCTATTCGTGAAGATGTTATTGTGTCTGTGAAAAATTCACAAGTTTTTTGTTTATAGCATACAGAGTTTTCAACCCAATTTAACACAACTTTCCGAAAACTTGACAAAGAATAGTAGCAACAGTATACTGCCATTAAAACATGGATATATTGAATATTGTATGAGATAGGGGCATTTTAATCAAATAATTTTTAACTGCGCATGTGTGGAAGATTTCAAAATTTTTATTTCATAATTGGGTAGTCAGCTATTCTGGGCAACTTCTATAAAAAAAATTTTGTGAAAACTCAGAAAGATATAGTGAGCTGATTGAAAAATTGTGGAAAATCCCTTATAATAAAGCTATTTATAGAAAGCAGCTCACTATATCGCCCCTATCTTTGTACATATTTTAGTTTTACATATTTTAGAAAATTGTATTAATTTAAACTGTTGCTAGCTGTATAAACAGCACAAACAATAACGTTTGCTTCAAATTAAAATTTTATTTTACACGTGACTATTATAAACAGAAAATATAAAAAGCAGGAACTCATTGAAAATTACATCATAAAAACTATATTTACACGTGAATTTTAAAAGAGAAAGAATATTGTAAAATAATAAATTCATTAACATGCGTTAGAAGTCTTAAATAGGAGAATTTACGTCACATTACACTTATTACGTAAAATGAACAAAAAATAATATTCCAAAACAGTTTAAATTTTAAAATTGCGCGAGACATTTATTTGATTTAATTTTAAGATGATCATTTCTAACAAATTTAATCTAAGTATTTTTACGTGAATATTAAAAAGAGAAAGAAAAGTTTGGTGAAAATTACGTCAGATTATAATTGTCAGATTCAAATTATAATTCAATCTTCCGAAATCTTTTTAAAACCAATCCAATTAGCGTGCAGTTAGAGTCTGCGGTGTCTGAACGGGGGTTGACGAACGTAGCTTGTAGGGGGAAAAGCCCCCTAGTGTTTAAAAAAATAGTTTTGTATAACAGTTATATATTTTACATTAAAACGATCCGTTACTTTTGAAGGAATTAAGGTATTATAAATTTTATTGGAAGCACCCTGTAGCGCTATTTTCTCCCCAAACCATTTAACATTGTAGTGTTTTCCAAATCGTTTTGCTTCTCTATAGAACTTCAAAGGTTCTATTTTTGAAAATTGAATTTTAAGAGATAGTTTGTATAGTAATATAAGTAACCGACACGCTTCTACTTCAGATTACTCTCTTAAAACGAATGAGTGGATTTGGTTGCTCAAAAATGAGTTCTAATTTATTGGATCGTGAATGAGTTGATTTTTAAATGTTTAGCTCAACTTGATTTCAGCTGTTATTTTTCTATTGTGCTCAAGGAGAGCTAAAATGAAACAACTCAACTTGATAAAAATTCACTCATTTACGAGCCGTTCTTTGCGATTCGTTCGTCTCGTCTCGTCTCGCCGTCGCGCTCGCGCCTGTCCTCACAAGATGGCGAATGTAAACATGAAGTTAAAGAAGTTTACTTAATGATGAAACATTGAGGAAGAGGATGGACCAGTTTTACTCGGTAAGTTTTATAAAAGCATTTAATTTATACTTAGTTTTAAGTGGAATTGTATGTACTGATTTTATTTTAATCTTGAAGCACGTGGTAACGGATTTCGTATACACACTAACTTAATTTACACACATACTGTGCCTCCCTAGCATATAAAGCTTTAAAATTTTGAAAAAATTCTCCTGCATTTCTTAATTTGTTGTAAAAATAAATAACTAAAGATTCCTGCATACGCTCAGAGTCACTGCCGGCAGCTTATTTTAGAAATGCTTCTATATTTTAAAATTGTTCTGACCTTTTATTTTTTACTTATTTATTTTCGTTTAAAATGTCCTGTTTATTACTTTGTTGATAAATAAATAAATAAGCTGATCATAGCGACATGTAAAACCAAGGGGGGGGGGGTGAGGGGAGGTGAAAATAATAAAAGTTTTCTTTTTCGATTGACAAACTTTATGTCAGATATAACAGTACTAAGTATTTTGTGAAAGTAATTTTTCAGATGAATCATATCAACCAAAAATATGTTTTATAATTTGTAGTAAATAATTTTGTGAAAAATTACAAGAATTTCGAAAGAATTGTTTCCATCTCTATAGTAGGTAGATGTGCCAGTAATGGACAGCCCTTGATGTTTTTGGTTAAAAAAAAAAAATAACAGATAAATATTTATCTTTAATTATTTATTTTATAATTCCCCCTTGCACTGGATTATTGTTGACACTTTTAATCAAACCCATCAGGAAGCAGAAAATGTTTTAAAGTTTCGCTGTTTTTCTGTGAAAATCTTAATGAAGAGGTTAAGAAATGGCTTTGTTTAATTAATTTATATATTTTTTATTTTCTTGCAATATTTGAATGTTTTTGTTTGAGTAGCAATAGAAAACTTAGAATTTTATGTACTAATGGCCATTTACAAAATTTCATTTATTTTTAAGATTTTAAGACCTGTCTGTGTTCATTACTGGAACACTTAATTAGTCAATTTCCAGTAAAGGACGCCCCATGTAAGCATTGCTAAAAATGCAATTTCAGTAACGTTCATAATGCATTTAAAATCCTTTGACTTAACTGAAAACTTAAGTAATCAATTTTTAAATTGCACTTACCAGAATGTAATAACACTAAAATTTTTATAAATAACTGCTTTTAAGTTATTTTATTGATTGATAAAATTTTAATATTTTATGCTTTTTTTATATATACCTTGCATATTTTATAATCTGGCAATCAAATCAGCTAGGAAGCAGAAAATATTGTTTAAGAGCACAGTCAAAGAGGGGCTCATAGGGCTTATTCCCTCTCCGTTTAAATAAAAACAATTAAGTTACAGAAGCTATTAAAAATCTATTTTCTGTCTTAAATGTTTCCTTGTTCACCTCTGAGCCCCCCGCCACACACACACACACACAAAAAAAAGTAATATTATTAATGAAAGTTATAGGTAATATTCATGAAACAAGTAAATCTGCAGATCAGTGGCCTCAAACATCAGTTCTACAGTTTTATTTTGAAATTATTTTATTTAGTGTTTAAAATATTCAACTCAAAATATCATTTCTTTCATATTTGTAATATTAATTATTATAAATGATACATCAAGTAGTCTCTGGAAGAATAATTGCTAAAAATAGTGAGACTAAACACTAATATTCCAAAACTTTTTTTTAATTATACCTTTTAAATTCCCGTTTCAATAATTTGATAGCTGTAATTGCCTGATATTTAGTATTTTAAACTATCCATCTAAAATAATTAAAACATCGATCTTCTTATAATTACAATAACTGATGGAAACAGTAAATGATTATCACATATTTTATTAATAACTGGTATCCTAATTGTTAAATTTATTTGAAAATAACTATTTTGTTTCATTCTATGTATTCATTAAATTCTGTTTCTAAGTACAGTCATAAAAACAATTATATTTATACTTTTTATGGGTTGTCCTGTCCATTACTGGGCCAGAGATTGTCCACTGTCTTTTGGGTGTTTTGATACATTTCTGTTATTTAAAATTAAATTTTGGTTCATATTGGGAAATGAGACTGTAAGAAGGGTTATTTAAACTTGGTAAAAACAAACTAGCTACATATATACTGGGCTTAGCAGTCATTTTGTTTTTCAGAAAGTAGAACGAAGTGTTTTTAGTGAATGAAAAACCTCTTTCCAGAAAAATATACTACAGGAAGAATTTGTTATGTATTGTAAAAGTGATTCGGAATTGAACTGTATTTACCATTTTGTGATCAATAAATTAGCTGTTGAGTTATAAGCATTTTTGATCGTAAAAAATAAACTGTTTGGATTTTAAAGAAGGATTTTTCTAATAGAAAACTCAAAAAATGAGTAAATTTATTTATTCAAAAAAATTTTATAGCATTTCTTGTCACATGGGGTAAAATAGGTATAAGCCATCTTTTTTATGCTAGTTGAGGTCAAGATATGAATGTATGAAAATTGATCAAAATTGAAAGACTTTTGAGAGCAAATTGTTATTGATCCTGTGTTTAAAACTGAAATTGTGCTTTGTTATATGAAATTAGGCTATAAATTAGTTGCGAACATCTGTTATCCGCACTTCGCTTTGGAATGTAAACATTAAAAATCGCTGTTAACTGACAATTTTTGAAAAATCACATTAAATCAAAGTACCATATTTCCGGCCATAAATTAAATTAAAACATATGTTCTAACTTTATTAAATTGGGTGGATTAAGGGTGTATTCGAAAAAATATTTTTCCACCCTCAGCAGCTCAAAATTTTCTGGGACATTTTCAGACTCATTTTTAAAAGTAACAACATGGAACTTGCTGGGGTGATTTTTGAAGAGATGCATAAGAGGCCGTGTGATTTCATTTTTCGCTCAATTCATTAGAATTTGATTTTTAAACAATTATTTTCTCTGTATGACCATTTTTTTCATTCCCAGATCTCCCGCTTCTGAAAATTCGGTTCAAAACGCCCACTTTGACAATATTTTCTGCATTTATCAAAAAATCGAAAAGCACGCGCATTATGTAGTTTCTAAATAAAAGAATTTCCCAGTTTGAGGCGTTTGAAAGCAAAAATGAATCAGAAAATAAGCAGTTTGGATCTGAATACACCCTTATAACAGGATAAACAGTAAAAAGAGTCGAAGCAATCCAAGGAAGTTAAACCAAAGGTTCTCGCTGCAGTGAATCCAATGATTGGTGGCTGGGTCGTTGTGAAATTCAGTGTAAAGAAGTCTGTTCAAGAATTTACAGGTCGTATTATTGATATCTTTTATGAAGATGAATACACTGTAAAGTTTGCAACAAAGTAATCTGCCGGATTAAGTCTTCCTTGAGAAAGACGACATTGCTGATGTGCAGAGTGAGATAATATAGACGAACACGCGAACGCCGTTCGCAGAAAATTTTCAAAGTTTGCAGGCAGTTTTGATGGGGGTTTTTTTTACAAGTTTCTTTATTTAAAAAAGCAATTAACAAGACACCAGGCGAAGAATCGGTGTAACGCACGTTGCAGACTATTGACAAGGTCTGTAGACTATTTTTCAACGGGAGAAAAAAAAAAAGTTTGCTAGAAAGTATTTGCCATGTACCATAGTACAGTATTTTTTGGAAGAAGCGTCGCGGCTCATACGAGTTAAAAACTTTAAAATATTGTAAGTGTGGTGCTTATGCCGGAACGGCGGGTACAATTCCTTTTTTTTCCCCCTCCTGCCAGGGCCGGTAGCAGAAACAGTGCAGCACTGACGCGGGTGCTGCAGATTATGTTAGGCTTTGCAGATTAATTTAACAGATTAAAAATAAATTTTGTGTTAAAAAATAAATGTTAAATGTTCAAATCTTTTTAAATAAAGTTTATTTGGTTGGAAATTTTAGTGAATGTTTATGTGCTTGTATATAACTTTTCATTTTTGCTTTTGGCGGCAATACAGCACTCGGGAGGAGCACGGCGTTTTTTGCAGAAAATTTTAAAGAAATTATTTGAGTTCGCAGACAGTTTTACATTTTATCTAAGTCTGCTGATGTGGAGGCATCCCAAATTGTCAGGAAGTCTATCTCAACCAAGCTGTACCAGTCGTTGCCATATACATATTTTGTACATAAATTTTCATTCACTTATAGCTAGTTAACTTTATAAATTGCTTTTGATTTAAAATATTTTTCAGTTAACTTAATTTCTCATTTTTTCCTACAGATACTCATGCTGATATCTATCTGCTTTTGAGCTGCATTAAATAAAAAAAAAACAACTTTTAAAATGAAACACTGTTAGAAACATGATTCAGAGCATGGACGTAAATTGATGTGGTGAAAATTAAGAACAGTTTGGGGGGGGGGGGGGTAGGATTTGTGTGTACTTGTATCTTATTTCTATTAGTTTCATAAGAGATTTTATTTGTCAAGAAAAAAATGTAAACAAAGTGAAAGAGACAGTTTTTTGTCTTCCCTCCTCGCCCCAGTTTACATATGATTCAGAGGATGAAGGTACAAAACTTTTAAATGGTCTATACATTAATTATAATGTAATTCAACTTTAACCAGCATATACCCATTTTACCTCGAACTGAGATAAAATGGGTAATTATGTTGAATTTAGACCTAAAGTACATAATGTAAAAAATATTGAACAAAAACATGATATTTCATAATGTTTCTGCTATGAAACATTAAAATAAAAAAAAAAGCTTTTTTTATACCCATTTTACCCCGGGTGACCCTAACTAAAGTTCCACTTTCCTAATGTCCCCAATAGCAGAATTTTCGATGTCCATCTGCAGCAAACCAAAATTTATCTGCAACCTAACAATACTGAAACAAGCTACTATCTTAAATACTTATAGTGACCCATAAAATAAACAGAAATTGCATTTCACATAGAAAATTAATAAGAAATACAAAAACTCTTAAATCAAAGTAAATTTTTGGTGAATTTTTTTTAAGCACAATATTATTTTTAAGCTGGTAGATTAATCTGCAAGGTCTAAAATAACCTGCATCGCTGCTGCCGTGCTGCACAGTTTCTGCTACGGAGCTAACACCTAACTTTGAGTTGTCGGATTAAGCAGCATACACCGAGGAGGAGGGAGAAATTATGTCCATCCTAACTCAATTTTAGTTCTTGCATATAAACCCCACCCACCTCACTCCTTTGGAAGCATGACATTGTCATGACAAAAGTTTTTTGGAGGTACCTCATAAAAACATCAAAAAATTTCTGTGTCCTACCCAACACTAAACCACCCAGAAGTGAAAAACTTGTCATGTGATCAAAAACGCTTATAACTCAACAGGTAATTTATTGATCACAAAATGGTAAATACAGTTCAATTCTGAACCTCTTCCATAGTCAAGCTTTCCAATTTTATATCTTTCTGTTAAAAAATGAATTTGAAAATGTGTCAATGTTATGTACTTGTTGAGTAGTGATGTAGAGAGGGACCTCAGCTATCCAATGCAAAAAGAATTATTTAAAAATGTCCAAATGAAAACGAGTTATTAGAAAATACTCTCCACCCCCCTTTTAGAAAATAGCATTAGCTTGCAAGTGCCTTCGCTTGCAGGGACTCACTAAGGCTCCTGTCTCTGCAAGTGAACACACTCGAGTGCTATTCCTATGAGGAGGTTTTTGGCTGATCTCATTTGCATTTTTTTTCTTTTTTTGCGGCATTGTATAGCTGATTTGATCTTCAGTGCCCCTTGTTTACTTTAATTTTAATCGCAGGTTTTTTTTTTTTCTTTTTTAAGACAATACTTTCACTTTTGGAACAGATTCTAAAAGTAAAAGTAATTTCTCTTAAAAAAAAAAAAAAAAAAAAAAATTCTGCAATCAAAATTGAAAAAGTAAACGAGTGCCATGAGGATCAAGCTCAGATGTCCAACCCCCCCCCCCCCCCCCCCAAAAAAAAAAAAAATTATATGTATACATACATATATATATATATTCAAAATGTCAAAATGCAAATAAGAATAGCATTAACCCGCGAGTATCTTCACATAATGGGGTAGGGAAAAAAAAATACAAAGTTTGTCAAAAGTTAAACAGCACTAATTTCATTAAAATGCGAATATTGCCAGAGAATTGTAAAAAAAAAAAAAACTCAAATTTCACTAAAGAATCATGAAAAAAATATGAATTTTGTCAAAGGATCTTGTGATGGGGGGGGGGGGGGGATAATGTTTTTGCAGTAAAAAGTCTTTTTATTCTAGTCAATACTGTGTTCGCTAAAATTTCTGGTATTTTTTCATGATGTGTACCCCCTCCCCCGACTGATCAATTTAGCCATAATTTCACATAATCTAAAAAAAAATTAATAAATGAAAATGATTTGAGAAATATCATACAGCAGTAAAATTTTAAAACATTTTACTTTTTCATATCATCAGGCAGAAACTAATTTCAGTAAGTGGCAGGAACTAATAATTCACACATGTATTTGATATGTAAACAATTAAGTTAAAAATTAAAACTGAAGATTATGTGTTGTTCAAAGTAGCAAGTTAGGTTTAATGATGTACCGAATAGTGATTTGGCCGAATACTGAATATTCAGCTAGCCGAATAGTAACTGTTTGGCCAAATACCTTTTTATATTTCAAAGTTTAAAGGTATTAAAATGTCATTTTTTAAAACAACTGTACATAATATTTAATAAAACTAATTACATTTACATAGTAAATTTCATATTGGGAAAAAACTTGCTTTGTGTTTATTTAAAGGATGACCTTTTTTTTAATTAATAAAATTTTAAATTTAATGGTTTCTTCTATGAATTAACATTTGTTAAAACAATCGCTAATTATTTTCGTTGTAGGTTGAGTAAACTCTGTTTTTGGTTCAGGTTGATTTTGAGGCTGAGTGTGAATTCCTGCAAGTTGGGTTCGGGTTAAACCCAAAATTTCAAAAGTTAGTTTGGTATATTTTTTAAGTTTAAAAACTATCCCTGTTATAATAAACATAGATATTTGTGTACGTGCTGTTTTCTAAAGAGACTTCCATTTTTTATGTAACCCTTTGGAAAAATTTGTGTTTTTTCTGCAACCAGACTTCTATAAAACCAAAAACTTTCTGTGCACATAAATATTGGGTCAAAAACTATCTGCAAATTAATTTAATGTTTAATAACGTAAAATACCGTGTTATGTTATTTTAACGATATGGCTAGGGATTGACCGAATACCGAATAGTTGATTCGGTATTCGGTGGTTCGGCATGTAAACCGAATATTCGGCTTCGGCCGAATAATTGCAGAGAAGTACTTTCTTAGAAGTAGAAGAATTCTCTTTTACTTAGCAGTAGAATAGGCTAAACAATGAGTTTCAATATTATGTGCATGAGTTCAGAGTTCAGCTGCACTACAAAAAACAAGTGTCAAAGGCCATTTTTTATTAAAAAAAAACTTTTTCCTTCCTAAAATAATCTACATAGGTGCGAAATCAAAAGAACTCTGTCTACAATAGATAAAAAAAAAGTAAGGAAGATGCGCATCTTTCCCTTATCATTTAATTTTACTTACTTCTATATTAGTTTTTTTAAATTTAAATTTATTTAATGTGTATTTTCTTTAATATACACATCAAATAAGTATATCAGAGTTCACGTCGGTATATCTAAGGTGTATATTAAAGAAAATACACACATGAAATAAGTATACCCCTATGCCTATCCGCTTTTATAACCATTATATCAAATCGCTCAAATTTCTTATCTTCACCACCACAATGTTAAAATATTAATCAAAATATTCTATCAATAATTTGACAGAAAATAGTTAAATGTACAAATTGATATAATACTTTTTGTATTTTGAGAACATCCCTATTCATATGTTTATAATTAGAGTTAGACAATCAGTAAATCAGATTAATGACCAGATTTAGATAAAATGTAAAACTGTCTGCAAACTCAAATAATTTCTAAAAAATTTCTGCAGAAAAAACGCCACGCCCATCCTAAGTCCTAAAACGCCGCTAACAGCAAAAGTGAAAAAGTCCTCTTTCCAATCCCTCACATTACGTTACATGCTCTCAACCCCCCCCCCCCCCCCCCAATTTTCTGGATTAGACTTTATTGAAAAGAGGATAATGTTTACTAAGATATTAAAACCGAATTCCCCTTTCGAATGTAAAAAGTCACTGCAAATCGCAGAGAAATACTGAACACGCGCATAAACATTCGCTAAAATTTCCAACCAGATAAACTTTATTTAAAAGAGATCGACATTTAACATTTACTTTTTAACACAAAATTTATTTTTAATCTGTTAAATTAATCTGCAAAGCCTAAAATAATCTGCAGCACCTGCTTCGGTGCTACACTGTTTCTGCTACAGGCCCTGGCAAAAAAAAAAGCATTGTACCTGCCGTTCCGGCATAAGCCCCGCACTTCCAATATTTTTAAGTTAAAAATATATATGCCACGGCGCTTCTTCCATAGTACATGGCAAATAATTTCTAGATAGCTTTTTTTATCTGCCGACCTTCTCACAAGTCTGCGACGGGCCTCGCACAGATTCTCCGCCTGGAGTCTTAATTTTTTTGATGAAAAATTTGTAAAAAAAAAAAAAAAAAAACCATGAGAACTGTCTGCAAACTTTGAAAATTTTCTGCGAACGGCGTTCGTCTATATTATTTGACTCTGTTAATGACAACATTGTTTTCTTATATTTGAATGAACTTTTGTTTTTCTGACAATCCTTATCCTTAATAATACCCTGTATAGTTTAATACTTTCATTGGTTATTTTTGGGTATTGACTAGCGATAAAATAATAAAAAATAAGTGATGATTTGTGAATAAATGAATTTGTGAGTGGAAAGAAGTCATTAAATTTTTTTTGTGTAATTAGATTTTAGAATAAAAATGTAACTGAATTAAAATTATTGAGAATTTAATTTCAATTAAAGCTTATTAAAAAAGCTAATATATGCAAAAATGCATATTAAAAAATTTCAAGTATTCGGTTGCCGAATACCGAAGCTTCGGTATACACTTCGACCGAAGCTTCGGTATTTGGTATTCGGCAAAATTGCTGATTCGGTCAATCCCTAATTAAAAACAGTAGTTTTAAAGTAATTACCATTTAAATTAAAAAATAATTAATATTAATCAAAGAATAATTATTTTGGTTTAAAAAAAAATAAAGCTAAAAATCCATGATAAGAAGGGCAGAAATAATGTGACATTGCTACTGAAACAACTAAATCACATTTTGTAGGGAGAGGTCCATTCATAGGTATCATCATTAAAGAGACCGGTGAGTTTTTACCGTAGCCCTTTGACAAAAATCATTTTTTTCTGTGGCCGTTTGACGAAATTCTCGTTTTTTTTTTTTTTTTTTTTTTTTCTGTGATCATTTGACGAAATTCACATTTTATCTGTGATCCTTTCATGAAATCAGTTTTTTTCCCGCAATCCTTTGACGAAATTCGCATTTTCCTATGATCTTTTGACAAATTTCGCACTTTTTACGCAGCGCTTTGACGAAATTTGCATTTTTTTTTCACGATTCTTTGAAGTAATTAGTTTTTTACGCATTCTTTTACGAAATTTGCATTTTTTTCACAATCTTGACAAAATTCGGGCTTTTTTCCATTATGCTTTTAAGAAATTAGTTTTTTTCGTGCACGCTTTTGATGAAATTTGCTCTCTTTTTTGCAGTCCTTTGATGAAATTTGCGTTTTTTCTGCGATCTTTTTAACGAAATTCGTGTTTTTCTTGCGTTTTTTACGGAATTCACACCTTTTTCTGTGGCCCTTTGACAAATTTCTATTTTTTTTTTTTTTTTTTTTCCCCGATCAATTGATGATCATTTTTCCGCGATTCTTTTACGAAATTTGCTCTTTTTTTTTAAAAATCCTTTGACAGAATTTAGGCTTTTTCCACGCTATTCTTTTACGAAATTCGTTTTTTTCCTGCACTCCTTTTAATGAAATTCTTTTTTTTTTTTTTTTACGATCCTTTCACGAAATTTGCGTTTTTACGGCAACCATTTGTTGAAATTCGCAGTGGTATCTTTTTATGTCTGAATTTTTGGACTGATGGCTGATTTTTTTAAATTTTCAAAAACCAAATGCCTTAAATTTTCTGAAAATTTGGAACAGAATCACGTCTGTCAAACAATAACAGGGTCAATGCAGACAAAATTTGGGGCCTATTTAGGGCCCTTTCACAAAATTCCATTTAATAAAATAGGCCCTTCATAAAAATAAATTTAATAAAATGGGCCCCTTCACAAAAATGAACTTAATAAAACAGGCCCCTTCACAAAATTCCTTTTAATAAAATAAGGCCCCCTACGTAACATTCTTTTTCATAAAAATTGCTTTAAAATGTGTAATTTGTAAATAAAACTAGGTTACGAAACTTTAGCAAGGGGATGTAAAAAATGATTTTGTTCATAAATTCTTGGTTCAAATTTGAGTAACTGGATTTCAACTTTCGTTTAAAAAATGTTATTTTTCACAAAAATATAATAAAATTAATAAAAATAACTTCTACTTTTCGCAAAATGGGCCCCAAGAATAAAAACCTGCATCGACCACTGAATAATAATCTGTCTGGCAAATAAATCGTACATAAAATTGGAGAATATTTTTAATTTTTCGGTATTTAAAAAAAAAATTTACAAGGACAAAAATTAAGGTTTTTTTTTTTTTTTCTAAAAAATTTTTCTGCAAAGTTCCGAATTTTTGGAAAAATTTCCGCACATGCGTCTATATTATACAACTGTGTCTGCAACACTTTGACAAAATTTATTTTATTTTTTTGCAACCCTTTGGCAATTTTTTTTTTCTGCAACGCTTCAGCAAAATTTATTTATTTATTTATTTCAGCGACCTTTTGATGAATTTTGCAAGGGGGGGGGGGGGGTCCTGCGACATTATGACTAATTCCACATTTTTCGCGTGATCCATTGGCGAAATTTATTTATTTTTTTTTGTGGGTGGGGGGGTCCCTTGTCAAAACATTTTTTTTTGCTAGCTTTTGACGAAACGTGCATTTTCTTTCCGGATTCTTTTACAAAATATGCTTTTTTTTTCGTAATCCTTTGAAGGAGTTGCCATTTTCTTTTCCCAACTTTTTTAAGATAAGGCTTTTTAGAAAAAGTCTGTTTTGTCGAGGCCCACACGTGAGAGAATTCTATTTCGAGTAGCCGATCGACGAAATTTGATTTTTCTGCACATTATCAACAAAAATTGTGATATTTTCATTTCAGACCAATGAAATTCTTGATTTTTCTGACTGATCGACAATTCGCTATTTTCCATGCATTATGGACAAAATAACATATTTTCGTTTCTGACCAACGGAATTAGTGATTATCAATCAACAAAATTTGCAATTTTTCTGACTGATCATGAAATTCATGATTCTGCATTATCTCTGATGAAATTAAAAAAAATTTTCAGGCAATAAATTGACAAATTTGAGATTCCTTTTTCTCTCTATAAACTGATGAAAATCATGATTGAGAATTCTGTTGATCGACTGCAGAACCAATTTCTTCGTGCATCGAGAAAATTCGCTATTTTACCATAACGAAATTCTCAATGTTCCTGTACACAATCGACAAAACGCACAATTTTTTCCAGGCCCGATCAATGAAATTCACGATTCTTAAACTGACTGATGAAATTTTCATTTTTTTTTGTGGCAAATTGACGAAATTCATTGCAGGCCACAGGTTTTGGCATCCCTACTTTTAACAAAATTGGTGTTTTTATTTTAGCTAACGTTTGACGAAATTGATTTTTTCGGTGACAATTTCTCGAAATATGAGACATATTTTTTTATGTCCAAATTTCCAGACTGATGAATGATTTTTCATAATTTTTGGAACTGAATCGCCCCTCAATTTGCAATCAGTCATAGAAATTAACGAGAAACTTGTCATTCAATCACCGGGGGGGGGGGGGGGGAAATCTCAAAATTTGTCTCTCGGTTGCAGGACCAAAATATGAATTTCAACAATCTTTCACCGCAAAATGTATCAACCTGTCGTCCGAAAATATCACAAGGTTCGCAGGATTTGTTTTTAAAATGAAACACTTTTTTGAAAACAAATTTTTAGATGGAAGCCTCCTACTCATGATGTGTTTTTGGGTGGGATTTCAAAAATTTGGTGATGAATCCCGCCTGAAATTAAAGTCCTGTACTGTGTTCTACAGTAGTCTTTAAAATGAAGAAATCATGTGTTAAGCATTGATTATGTAACTGTCCAACTCTTCCTGAGAAAGTAATAAGTAACTATTTTCCCATTGGGTGTAATGTATGTGTCTGGGTGAATGTAACTCTGGCAATAATGGGTCATTTGCCTGGATATAAAATGCAGGGGTTTTTTTTTTCAATTATTGAAAGTTTTCCTAAAAATTAGAAATGAATTTCCTTTTTTGTATGTTTCAGGCACTTTCGTATAAACTCATCATTACGTCTGTGTTTTGAAATTTTAAGTTAAAACCATTGAAACATTTAAATTGATAACATTGTTTTTGCACATTTTCAATTTAGGAACAATACTTTGATCCTATCGCTCAAGCTGGTATGGTTGAATGGAGGTTTAAAACAATGAAGTTAAATTTAACACCATCCCAAAAGAAGTACCAACAAAGAGGCACGTGATAATCATGAGGAGGTGTATTATCAGCAAGAAATAGAAGACAAGGGTATAAATTTACATATTAATCTTAAATATATTTTTTAAGTTTTTTGTCATTGGAATTTCTTTTTTTTTGTGTGTGTGTGTTTTGTATTTGTTTTGTGACCTTACAGATACATATGTGAAAAAAAAAATTGTTTTCATATTAGTAAACTTCATACCTAGCATCTTACACTATATTGCCATTAATGATCGGCAAACTTTCAATTTTAGACATTTTGTCAAATATTTAGAAATATGCTTGACATATTCATCTGAAATTTCAGGATTGAAATGAACAGGTATGATCTCATATTTAACAATGTCGATTTAATAAGGGGATCAATTAGGGGGCAACAAAAAATCAAAGAAAAAATATATATACTTGGGATCACCCTGTAAAATAAAATGCACGAAATGATCTACCGCTACCGAATATAAATAGACATTGTGCAATATGTGTATTTTTGTGTAAGACTAGCACGTATATTAATAGAGATATAGTGATTTATTTAAAAAAATTAAATTCTTGCATGATTTTTGCTTATAACACGCAGAATTTTCAACCCAATTTAACGCCGGTTTCAGAAAAATTGACAAAATATAATAGAAACAATATAGTGCAATTGGAATATAAATATATTAAATATTTTAGGTAATATGAGCAGTTGTATGAAATAATTTTTATCTGTGCATGCGTGAACGATAACAAGGATCATTTTACATAATTTAATAGTCAACTCTATGGAGCAACTTATTTTTAAAAAATCTAGTCAAATGTCGTAAAAATTCAGAAAAGATATCGGCGTTAAAGTGAGCAAATTTTTAGTTGTTCTTTAAAAGCAGCTGAATGATAAGAGATTTTCCACAAATTGTCATTTTTAATTTTTTTTTTTTTTTTAATTTCCATTTTTTATTGATGCTTTAGTTATTGGATAACCACCAGAACGAGCCTATACCATGATCAAAAGAAGTATAAAAATCGAAGCATTTTTTCCAAATCTACTCGTTGATACTTACTAAATACTTTTTTCTGAAAGTCAGTTAATAAAAATTGACAATTTGTGGAAAATCCCTTATCATTCAGTTACTTTTAGAGAAAAACTAAAAATTTGCTCACTTTAATGAAGTTGCTCTATAGAATATTAAATTATGTAAAATGATCCTTGTTATCGTTTGCGCATGCACAGATAAAAATTATTTCATACAACTGCTCATATTTCCTAAAATATTTAATATAGCTATATTCCAATTGCACTATATTGTTTCTATTATATTGTCAATTTTTCTGAAACTGGCGTTAAATTGGGTTGAAAACCATAAGCAAAAAATATGCAAGAATTTTTTTATTTTTTTAAATAAATCGCTATATTTCTATTAATATACGTGCTAGTCTTACACAAAAAATTACACATATTGCACAATGTCTGTTTATTTATATTCGGTAGTGGTAGATAATTTCGTGCATTTTACAGGGTGATCCCAAGTATTTTTTTCTTTGATTTTTTTGTTGGCCCCTAATTGCCCCCCCCCCTCCCGTTAACAAATCGACATTGTTAAATATAAGATCATAATACCTGTTTTTTTTTTTTTTTTTAAATACTGAAATTTCAGAAGAATCTGTCAAGTATATTTCTAAATATTCGACAGAATGTCAAAAATTGAAAATTGCCGGTCATTAATGGCCATATAGTGTATCTTTCCTATGTGTTTAGAATGCAGTGCTATCCAGTTTCAGTTCATTTATTTAGTATCATCTATCAATCAGATACATTTGCCCAATAATGCACATTTTCTTCCAAGATTAGATAGAAATCCGTGACATGTGTTAGATTTGGAAGTTTTTCTTTTTAATGATAGGTAATTTTTAAAATAGAAGAGAGTAATGTTGGCGGTATAGAAATAGCATATAAAATTTAATTTTGTCATAACATTATGCAGTTTAGAAAAACAAGTCTGTATTTCTGAAATAGATATTCCTAACATGTATTTAATATGAAAAACATTTTTGTTAAAAATAGTTCCAAAAAAAAAAAAAAAGGGAAGCAAATTGCAATTGGATTTTCAAAATTCACTGTTTATTGAAAAAGTTTTAACAAATTTCAATGAAAGTAAGCCTTTCGATATTATTTTTTCCTTTTTCTTACATAATTATCACTTTGTTATTAATTAAATTATGATTAAAGGTACCGTTAAGAACATTGAAAGTTTCGATTATCTTTGTGAAATCTAGAATTTTTATAAATCTAGTCTTAGTCTTGATTTTCGAGGTTATACTGTATTAAATTAGACATGTATGTCTCAGCATTTGACTGTTGGAAGAAAACTGCCATTTGACTGCTTAGTTAGATTTTATGGGGTAAGGTTAAACATCATTGTTGTAATAAAACATTTCATATTTAGAATGAATTTAAATGTAGTTTCTTTCCCCCCCCCCCCCAAAAAAAAAAAAAAAAATTTAAATGATATTTTCGAAAGTATCAAAAATATCCGATATTTTGATATATATCTGATATTTTTGATATATATCCGATATTTTCAAAATAGTCAACTTATTGCTGATAATAAATATATTCAAGCATAATATAAATTAGAAACTAAAACATATTCCACTTAACATGAAAACTTAAACAATACATTAAAAGTGCAGTTTTCTTTTTCTTTCTTTTTTTTTTACACTTAGAACAAAATTTAAAATCAACTAATTGAAAACAGAAACAATTTGCTTTATACGCTTACATCAGATTCTTTTATAGTGAAGCTGTATATATA
This sequence comes from Maratus speciosus, assembly GCA_963932465.1. NCBI lineage: Eukaryota > Metazoa > Arthropoda > Arachnida > Araneae > Salticidae > Maratus > Maratus speciosus. Next base: position 1,511,420 of record CAWVRF010000002.1, on the reverse strand, counting down.
ACTGAGTATCTAAATTAGACAGTTTATGTTTCAGTGTCTGTTCTGAATTATGTCCCTCATAATAATCTACAGTTAAAAGTAAAAAATTCAAACATAAAGTTTGAAAAAGATATTTGTTTTCTTCGGCTAAAAAAGTAACTATCAGAGACATAAATTCCTTATTTACAGAACAACACAGTCCATAACAGTTGGAAATTTCATTTGCACTTGTTTTGACTGAAAATATCAAAAACATCTTACACAGTGATATTTTGAAAATAAATATCAAACAGAAAAATATTGAAAATATCATGCATCTTGATATTTTGAAAATAAATATCAGGTAATATGAAAATATCAAAAATCTTGATATTTTGAAAATAAATATCGGATATATATCAAGATATATATCGATTGATATATATCAACGAACCCCGGTGATCGCACAGAGGGTTTCATTTATTCATTTTCCATTTTATTCACAATTGGCTGAATTTTCAGTGGTGTAACTTTTTATATAAAGCTAAAAGTTTTAGTGTATGGTTTTTTATTTCATTTTTTCTTTTTTCTTTCAGAATATGCGTGGGGAGGCGATTGCTTGTGTGTGTTTTGTGATTTTGTGAAAAGTACAAGTTATTTTTGTGAAAAATAATATTTTGTAGCGAAAGTTGAAATCCAGTTACTCAAACTTAAATGAAGAATTTGACAAAACTCCTTTAAATCCCCTTGCTAAAGTTTGTTTTCAGTGAGCTGGTTTTATTTACAATTTACACATTTTAAAACATGAAAAAAAATGTTACGAAGGGGCCCATTTTATTAAATTTATTTTTGTGAAGGGGCTTATTTTATTAAATAGATTTTTGTGAAGGGCCCTAAATTTTTCTTGGAATGACCCCTGTATATGTATTTTCATATTTAGAATAAATTTAATATGAAATGTAGTTTCATTTTTTCCCCCAAATTTAAATTATTGTTAAAAAAGATATGTTTGTATACATTTTGAAAATGGTAACAAAGGTGAATTTTCAACAATATTTTAAGAACTTGCTTAAGACTTTAAGAATTTATTTATATTTACTTTAATCTAAAAACTAAAATGTTTTAAAAGGTTCATAATCACTCCTTTACATTACAATTTTTGCTATTTAACTTAATTTCAATATTTTCTTTTAACACAGGAGAATAGTGACCTCATGGAGAAATGCAATTCCACTGCGAGGAATGTAATTCAACAGCCCTATCGAATCTCTGAAGAATCTTTAGCAGAGAAGAATACATATTTTCTTGTCTTGACAAGAAAATTTTTAATGAAAACACTGCATCTGTTGTTAAAATTGCTATCAATGCACTGCATCTGTTGTTAAAATTGCTATCAATGCTAAGTTTGTTTTTTCTTTTTGTTAAATAAAATTGTTAGTAAATAATGTTGTTGTTTTTTCCCCCACAATATTTTGAATTGCACATTTGGCTCCTGCTTTTGACATAAAAAGCTACAATCTTATGCCATTTTAAAGTTTTATATTTCACAACAAGATTAAGAAGGAATAACTGCAAGAGAGTACCTAATGGGTTGGTGTTTATCCATTCAAGACATTGTTCCTTCTAATCCAGAAGCTAAATTCTAAAAATTATTATTGAACATAATTTAGTTTCAACAAATGATATAAAGAATTAAGTTGCACGTTGTTTGAGTCAATAAGCTCAATTTTCAGTTATTTATGCATTTGACTTTTATACTACAATATTTAGTGGAAGGTTCTTCATATACCAAAAAAAAAAAAAAAAAAAAATTACTTGAATCCAAATCAAATGAAAGTACACATAGTGCATGAAAAATGGATAAAATTCCTAACATTTGCATATCGAGACAGATTTGTAAGTCTATTGGTCGGTAAAAGGCCATTTTAGATTTTTCATTTGCATTAAAAGATCTTTTCAAATGTTAAATAGTGAACCCAAACCTTATTTTTCAATATTCTACAGTTATTTTGGTGCATAATTTATTTGTAAATGTATCAACTGCATTAAATTGACATTTATCACTCAGTGCTAATTAGCATAAAAAAAGGCTTAACAATAAGTATTTCTTTAAAAGTTAGTCTATTAAGAAGTAGTGTGAATTAAATCAAGGGATAGTTACAACAAAGTATATAATGGGTGGGTGTTTATCTTTTTTTAAATATTTTCAATTTTACTTATTAAGGCCTAACACTAGCCATGTGACAAGACCTGTGATAATGTTAATTCCATGGGGAAGTTATTTTTAAATATCTTGCTTGGATTTTTAATATTTGTACATGATTCTTTTTGCATATGGTAGCTGAAGACAATATGTATTGTGGCTAGTTTTTACTTTTTTAATTTAGGTTTTATATTTTATTGTAAATACTTTCATTTTTGGAACCGATTCTAAAATTTATATCTTAATACAGTAGACGCTCAATTTTACGAACTCAGTGGGATTCATATAATGTGTTCGTAAATGGGAGTAACATCAGTTCGTAAAATTGGACGTCTACTGTATAAGAGAAACTAACCAAAATTAAAAATTAGCCTGCATAAAGATCCTATATCTCCCCCCCCCCCTCCAAAATATATATATATATATATATATATATATATATTTTTTTTTTTTTAAATCCAAACAATGTATTTGAAAATAACTTCTCCATAAGATTAACATAAGCATCCAGATCTTTTTTAGCGACTAGTGTAGGATCTTAAGGCTGTTCTTAACTGGTCTGCTCAACAAGCACAAAACGTTTTGATGCATTTACAAATTAATTTTTTTAACGGAAAGATATAAAATTGGAAAGCCTTGTTATGGAAGCAATTTGGAATTGAACTGGATTTTCCATTTTTTGATCAATAAGTTATCTGTTGAGTTATAAGCGATTTTGATTATGTGACAAACGTTTTCGCCCGCTCTGGTATGTTTTTTCTCCTTTCGCGTGGAAATTCAGTTCAAAACTTCCACTTTGACACTATTTTCTGAAAAATCTATTGTGTTTAAAAAAAAAATGGAAAAAGCAGCTTGATTACATAGTTTTAGAACAACACCACCAGCTGGTTTCATGCATTTTCGATCAAAAATAAATTCAAGCTTATGTCAGAAAGTTGCCCTTTTGGATTTGAGAACACCCTTAAGGGGAGCAGTCATCTTTTAAAAGTTGTCATTGGGATTTTTCCTTCCCTTGGTGATTTCAAGTTTTGTTTTTTTTTAGTTCTTAAGATTGGTTTTTATAATTGTAATTTTTATTTAATTATAAATCACAGTTATTTTTTCAATCAAAAAATAGTCATTTACTATTAAATAAGAATTACAGTTATATAAACCAATATGAAGGAGTATAAAATTAGTTATTTTAATTTGAAAATGTGGCAAGAATTCTGTGTTATTTTGAATTACGTTGATAAAAATCAATCACAGGTTACTGAATTTCATTTAAAATGACATGATTTTATTTAATCAGTTAATTAGAAATCGCTCGGTAATTTTGGCGAGTTCTCTTATGAATGAGTTTATTAGAAATCACTCAAGGGATTTTGGATGAACTCTTAAATGAGTTGATTTAATCCATGTATGAATTGTTACAAATCGCTCAAGAACTACTGGATTAAATCTGAAATGACCTCATTTCACTCAAGTTTGAATTGATTACAAATCGCTCAAGGGGTACTGGATTTAGGCTTAAATTATTTCATTTCACTCAAGTATGACTTGGTTACAAATAGCTCAAGTGCTACTGGATTTAGTCTTAAATGACTCAATTTCACTCAAGTATGAGTTGGTTACAAATCACTCAAGTGCTACTGGATTTTACCTTCATTGAGTTGATTTCACTCAAGTATGAGTAAAATAGAGACCACTCAATCATGAGTTGCCTACAAACAACTCATTCACTCGAGTTGTTTCAACTCTTTATGAGAAGCTGATTTTCAAATCATGAGATGAGTGGATTTCGGCTCAACTTGAGTTATTTTGGCTCTTTCGTTTTAAGAGTGTAGGTTTTATTTTATTTAGGTTTAAGGTTTTAAGTTATTTTAGGTTTTAACTTTGAAAATTGAATTTTAACTGTTAGTGTAAATAATTATGTATCTATTGAACCTGTGTCTACCTGAAGAACTAAAAATTATCTTATTCGGAAGTGTGCAATAAAACAAAAACTCTCATTTATAGATTATTAATACGGAATTCGATAAGGCATGGCTGTATGAGTGAGTCAATACAGCATAATAAATAAGTTAGGAATCGAATTTTGTGTAAGTGTAAAAATATTTAAGTAAAATTTCTATAAAAAATTAATTGTTCGATTTTATGTCAGTTTAAACGTTTCTGGCACGTTATAGAGTGTTGGTACATAATAAGTTTGAAATTTTGGCACGCATATTTAAAAAGGTTCGCCATCCCTGATCTACACAGATGTTCTTCCACTTCACAGTCTTTACAAGGGATATTGTAAACTATACAGATATTTTGTATAAGCTGAGGCGATTTTTGGTTTGGATTAACATAACCTATTCTTTATAGCTTTCTGAGGTTTAAAGGCTGTGCCAATATGAATTGATTTGCATCTGGGAGGGACTCTTTTTTGTTGAGCCCACTCGAGCAAAAACTCAGAGTCAAGATAAGAAATTATAGAAGAAGTCTATATGAGCAAAAAGGACCCAAACAAAGTCTCATCCAAAATGAAAAGGATCTTTTGATAGGAGGAAGAAGTGGAAAATAGTTTAATGCGACGCGAGACATGTCCGCTGTTTTTTTTTTTTTTCAACATCTTCCTTAAGGCTGTTCTTAAATCAAGATAGTAACTTTATGACATAAGTTTTAATTTCCTTTTTGTTCGGGAACGCACGAAAGGAGCAGGTGTTGTCATTCAGAAATGAGGTCATCGAAAGACGTTTTCTTTTTTTTTTTCTTTTCTTTTGTAAACGCAATAGGTCTTTCAGAAAATACTATCAAAGTGGGCGTTTTTAACCGAATTTCTGGACGAAAGTTAAAAAAAAAACAGTCAGAGAAGGGAGAAAAAGTTTTGTTACGGGATCAAAAAATGGAAAAATCATTTCGATTCCAAATCGCTTACAAAGTCAGGGTCTGCCCATTTTATACCTTTGCGTTTAAAAATGAGCCAGTCATTGTGTCAGAAAGTTTCGTGCTTGTTGAGCAATGAATTTGACAGTTCATTTCAAGGAACAATAACTTAATGTTCCCTGAATGAAGTGGGGAGGTTGATGTCATTGTTTTTAAGGTTGTTCTCAAATCAACAGTGCCTACTCCGTGAAACATTCTTGCATTCATTTTTGTTCGTGAAAATGGCAAGCGTTCTCGTTTAGACACCATGGAACATCAGGCATTTTTCGATAAAGGCAGAAGAGATTTCAGAAAATGCTGTCAAAGTGGCCGTGTTGAACGGAATTTCACGACGCGACAGGGAAAACCCCCTCTGTTATGACAAACAATACTTTATAACCTAAGTTGTCCATCGAAAAATGAGAAAAACAAACTGTTCGATTACAAATCCCTTCCAGAGTCGTGCCTGCCAGTGACATGTTTTTAAATCTAAAAGTGAGCGCGTCTATCGGTCAGAAAGGGTTGCGTTGTTGAGCGAGAGATTTTTTTTTTCTTTTGAGAACAGCCTTAAACTGAAAGGGACGTTGGATGTGAGAGGGGAGTAAAATATAGTTATAAGAACAGAATGCACCGCGGAGACTTGTTTGCCATTTGTTTTCCCTTAATGATCCTCGAAATTGGGGTGTGAGGGGGGGGGGGGGAGCTGCTTTTAAAATATAAAATATTCAACGGCGTCCGTGCGCTGACATGAAGTTTTGTCGAAAGTTAGAAAGTAAAAAGCGATGGAAAAGTTTGGCAGTGGGCGGAGAAGTGTGCCGTGTTGCATTTCCTTGGTAACTAACATTGTCAACAATCCACTGGAAAGGACCACCCCGCTTATATCTAGGCTTTGGATGCGGCATCGATTTCCCAATTTTTAAAAGAAAAGAGAGCCAGTCCGTATTTTAAAGTAATTATTGTGATACATATGCGTGCGACTGCTTTTGTTATTTTGAAATTAAACAGGTTTTTCTCCCCCAATGAGGCCGATTCTGTCTCCTGATTGGTACAGTTTTGCTTATAGGGTTAGAGAGAAAACAAATTATTCTTCTCCATTTTAACATTGCACTCCAAAGTTGCATTATTGGAGTTGATGCTTTGTCTTTTTTTTTTGTTGTTTTTTTGTTTTTTTGCCAGTGATTCAACGTCAGTATTTTGAATTTTTATTTTTATGAAAGGGGTTTTAGTTTTTGATTTGTAATTCGTGTTAATAGAGAGATCATGTTCGTGATCCTGCATGCATCTATCGAACAGTCGTTCGAAAAACAGACAGAACTCAAGAAACGCATGATTTTCGATCGCTAAAAAAAAAAGATCCATCGACCTATTTACCTTTATCCCTTTAGGTCTCAAATGATGAATTTAAGAAAATTTCATCTTCTAAAGCATTTTTCGTGAATTTTTGAAACTCCATTAACAAATTGACACACTCATTGAATACATTTTAGTAGGATTTTGCCCATTATAATGAATTCCTTTCATTTGAATGGATAGGGATTTTGTGCACTATTGGTAATTCCACAGAAATCTTTTATTAAAAAAATTTTTTTTAGTATTTTGTAGAATGAGAAAATGTACAAATAGAATGTTCTTACAATCAGGCCTTAATTTGCGCCGGAGCCCACCGGAGCTGAGTCCCGTGCATTTCTGTTTTCAGTAAATATTTAAATATGGGTCGGAATTCACCCGAGCTCATAAATACAGGGCTCCGGAGACCAGTGCAATAGCGCTGCCGAAAAGGCGATGCCTAAATGACCCTCCAGTTCGATTTTATTTTGTGACAGTAGGACATTTTTTAACGGGATCATTTATTTATTTTTTTATTTAGATATCTAGCCTGAAAAGAATATTTTATTTTGTATTTATTCAACGAGCATCAGTTTGAGGTTTTGTTTGTTTGAGATTTTTAGCCTTCTATTGTGTACGAATATGGAAAAAAGTTAGTGATTTTTCTATTTATTTTTCATCATAAACGCTGCCCATGCCAAGGCAGCTCTGTACATTTACAAAGTTTGTAAGTAGATATAATTGCTATGTATTGTTTGTTATTCTGATTGAAAGCAATTGAGCAGTGTTTCGCCTTTTTCTATAAAAGTATCTAATCTTTCTTTTTTGTGTTAACACTATTTTCTAATCATAATTCTTACATTATTTAATTACAGAATTCTGCGATTAACTAACATTAAATTAGGTAACGATTTCTATTCGGAAGGCGTGATAAACTAAAAAGTGGACAGTTAAGTATATGCAAGTACATATATTTAAATTTTTTATTTTACTAAAGAAAAAAAATATGCTTTAAATTTTGCAAATAATATATGAAATATATATATATATGTGCGGATCAAAGTGAAACGGGAAGGGCACGCTACGGTTTTAGTACTGCAGAATTTTAGGGCTCCGGTACTTTTTTTGGTAGAAATTAAGTCCTGCTTACAATAGAAATATAGAAATAGTTCCCAACTAAAATTTCACCCCCCCCCCTCCTCCCACCACCACCACCCAATCCTTCAACATCAAGAAAGCTGAAAAGATGCAAAGGCAAAAGAAATCCTTCTTTTTAAATTTTTTTGTTTAGTGCAACCCATAATGCTTTTGGAAGAAGATAAAGTAAAGTATCTGTAACTCATTATAACCTATATGACGACTCATCGATGTATTCAATGAATTTTATAACACGTTATTTTAAGGGACACTTTAAAGTACCGTCGGAGCTTAAAGGGTTAAAGAGGGTCGGAGTCTGTAAGGATTCTTGAATCCTTATCTACGATTACATCCGTTCAGTTTCGTACCAATCTTTAAATAAGGAAGCGCACGCGACCTGTTATGAATGTTTGACATTGGCCCCCTCCACCATTGCGACTTAAATAGACGGCCGGACAAAAGGAAGAAAAAGACACACACTCATTTAAATCAGCAAATTGTTCCAGAAAAAAAAAAATAATAAGAAGAAGAAGCTGGAACAACCATTCGACTAGAAATAATGTCTTCTTTCAGTTTATGTTAAAAACAAATATAAAAGGAGTCTCCATACTGAAATTGTAACGAACAAACTTTGGAATTTTCAATACGAGCACCCGATTTTCACATTGTATTACTTTCCCATTTAACCTTATTCGCACCGTTGAACCCTATTCACCAGGGATACGAAACGGGCTCTTTCAAACCTCGAGATACGGTGAAGAGGCTTTCACCTAACGATGTACCTCGACACTCTCTGCGGGATTTTTTATTGACTAAGACTTGACACACGTAGCGCGTACAGCTCGTCTGAAGAAGAAAGAGCCATCGAACGTCGGAAGAGTTACGGGGCGGAAGGTGTGTTGCATTAAAAAAAAAAAAAAAAAATCTATTGACCACCTTCTCTCATAACGAATGGAATCGTACAAAGTGATTCGGCGCACTCGCTCACTGCGTACGGTCCAATCCATTCGAAAACATGGCTCGGTGTTGAAAATTGAAACCGCAAACTTGGAACGTCTGACGTCCTCGTACCGATCTACTCATAGGGGTTCTGAACAAAGTTCGCAGGTTCAGCCGAAAGGCGATGTTCCGTACAGTTCAGTTTAGGAACCGCCCAGGTGATTGAAAAAGATGAGATATACACTTTAAGCGGTGTACAAACAATTTTTGTTTTTCACTCGCTGAAATACACCCCTTTTCACGAGAGCGGGGTGAAAGACGACTTCTTTCAAATATCTTAAAAGACAACAGCTCAGTTGTGTTCGGATGGAAGTGACACCTCTCAACCCATGGGTTTGTTTCCTGCAGACAGAAATGATTTGTTGGGAGGTGTACACTCTTCTACCCCCTCTTGAAGTGTGCCCAATCTTTCTTCGATCACCCTGTAGGTGTGGATGCTTGCTTATTAATGGGATGCCAGAGAGGAATCGGCCAAGAATGGCACCGACACTATTCATTAGAGTAACCCTTAGGAATGCGTATGTATCGTACCTATTATGTAATATAACCTTGTCAAAAAAAAAAAAAAAAAAAAAAAAATATTTTGTAGTTCATTTTATAGTTATTAACTTCAAAATTCGCCACCGACATACGGTTAAAACGTATGTACCCAATATTTATGCATATATATATATACATATATGTTTTCAAATTGGATTAGTGGAGGAGAAGAAGAAGAGGGGGGTGCTTACCTTCGAGCATCTTGTTGTAGGCCTCCTGCACGTTGAACTGGACGCATTTGAGCAGCGCCATGTACGCCGTCATACAGGACTGCTGATTCAAGCCGAAAGCGTCGATCAGCCTCTTCATGGCACTCTCCGCCCTCGGCTGGTCCTCCTGATTCATGGTGCCCGCTGTTGACAAAGAGGAAAAAACACCTGTTAATACGAACGACACTACTTTATTTACCAGTGGGCGCTTTCTTCTCTCGAGAGGAGGACACCCACTGTTTCATACACACAACATATTGATGCAATTTATTTCATTTACATAAAATATTTATCTGTATACAAACAGAAGTCATTTACCTAATACGGGTTTTTAATATACAGTAAATTCTGTCTAAGGCGGACTCCGTGCAAGCCGGAAATCTGTCTACCGCGGAAAATTTTCCAAGTCCCGGCGAATCCATAGAAAATGACATTAATTCATGCTGCATAAGGCGGAATCTGTCTAACGCGGAAACGGAAATGATTTTAAGGTTTCACCGAAACCAAAATTTTGCATAACGCGGAAAAAAGGATATTTTAATAATGAAAGGCATTTTGTTTGTCAAACTTTAAAACTGTCCAATACTCAATGTCAAATACTTTAAAGTCAAATACTCAATGTCGAGCATGTTAGTTAAATTGTGTAACACTTCGAAAAAGTTCTTTTGAATTGAACAGAAACTGTTTAATTTTTAAGGAGTTCTTGCTTATGCCGTTTTTTCCTATACAAAATTGCATTTAAAAGTTATTATTTCTAGTAGAATGCACATTTATCAACCTATATATTTTCTAAAGTACAATATATTATACTTTAAGGTTGTACTCAAATACAACATGATATCGTAACTGTCTCATTCTCTAAGTTTATTGTTTTTTATGCGTGTAAACATCCTATTCGCATATATTATAGCAGTACTAAGAAATTGAATAGCGTTTCTCATTTATTTATAAAGACAAAGGATCTTTCAGAATTTCAGTTTTCAACCGATTTTCGAATCGGGAAAATCAATGAAAGAACGTCCTCTGCAAGGTTTTTTTTTTTTTTTTTTGGGGGGGGGGGGGGAGTGGGGAGGTTTTTTTTGCATAAGCCGGAATATTGTATACCACGGAAAATTTTCTCAGTCCCGACCGATTCCGCCTTAGACAGAATTTACTGTACCTACATAAACAAGCCTCCTAGTTCCTCCGTTTTGTGTTCACAGCTGTTTCTATCATTTGGCATGAGCCAAAGCTTTCGAAATAACGCGCCAAAGACCCTGCGACAGGAAAGTTCTCTTTATTATTTTATCTCAATCGTACTCAAGAATAAAAGGGTTGGAATTTTCCAAATAGATCCCTACTATTTCTATAACAAGCAAATGTATTATTCTAAGTCATCCACGATGTATTTCCATGATATGTGAAAAGAGTTATACTTCTTGTACTGTCGTGGGGAAAAAAAAAAAAAAAAAAAAAGTAAACACCCCCTATACTAACTTTGCAACAAATGATTGTAGAAGAAAGTGAGTGGTACCAAACGAGTGAAAATAAAGTCTACTTTTAAAGGATTCATATAAAATTGGTTTAAGGGACCCTCTACACATCAAAAACAGACCAAACTCAGTTTCCTTTTAAATGACAACACTCCATTTTGACACTATTTTAAATCTTCTGTTCAAACTGTGCCTAGAAACGAAATTTCAAGTCATTGGGACGATCCGATTTTGAATGTATAGAGAGCTTCTCATGTTAATTACATTTTCATATTTTGATTAATATCTCCTGAAATTAGAATCCTTGTGTGATCATTTTCTGTGTGGTTATAACAGGGCTGCGGAGTCGGAGTCAGGCCCATTTTTGAGCGAAAGAGTCGGAGTCGGAGTCGTCTATTTTCCCCACCGACTCCGCAGCCCTGAGTTATAATACTGAAAACCCAAACAGAAACACCTTCGATTTTTAATTAAAAAAATTCTATAATATGAACTATAAATTGTGAAATTAATATTCGAAAACAATAGGAAGGGTAACCTAGCATTTTTTGGATAGATTTATATTTATTATGTCCTGCTTGATGCCAATTCTCAATTTCAATCTTTTCTTCCAAGTCGTTTTCGAATGCTGATTAAAAAACGTCAAAAGGGTGGTTTCAGGGATCCTCTAGGTTGTGGACAAAAGCTTGATTTTTAAAAAGTATATTTTACTCATTTTAATGAAACATTTGGGCTGGCAAGAGTCGAAACCTATATTAAGCCAATGAAAGGGTTCTATTGGCAAGAAATAGTAGATTAATGGAAGTGACAGAGTCATTCTGTAGCATTTCGACCACCGAATGCCGAACTTCCATTGGGATACGGCCCCTATAATAGGCTCATTATAAAATAATTCATTTCTCTGAAACGAATCGTACGAATTTCGTGCAAATTTGTTCTTAGGCTCATGGAAGGGTGTAGAATTGATTGAGAGTGTCCAACTTGGCTATCGCCATTGAAAGAAACAAACTTTGGGTTCGTTTGGATAAGTAGAGGGCCCCCTAAGCCAATTTTATAGACATGCTTTAAAATTAGACTACATTTCCAATCGTTTGGTACCCGTCCCTTTCTTCTACAATTATTTGTTGCTGAGCGAGTAGGGGATGTTTACTTATCTTTCCCACGACTGTACATTTTGCATAAAATAGGTTCTATTTTAATCTATACTTCATATTATAAACAGGAAAAAATTGTTTATTTGTCGGAGATAAGCTCAGGAACTACCGAACCGATTCCAAAAGTAATGGTATCAAAATGATGGTGTTCGCCCAACTTAGAACATAGGCTATATCTTATGTCGGTGCCACTACCCCAAAGGGGGTGCAGGAGCAAAAAACGTTCTAAAAATGCGATTTTTGCGTTACTGAAGAACGTAGAAATATGAAATTTGGAATATTAGTTACTTATAAGATATAAATGATGTCTAAGAACAGTTCTTAAACAATTCGAAATTTAAAAGGGGTGAAAATGCGCAAAAAGCGTTCTAAAAAACGTTCTAAATGGTAGTTTCTACATAATATCAGGAAATACCAAACCGATTTAAAAAATATTGGTGTCAAAATGATAGTGACAACGTTTGCTCCAAGATAGGCTATGTTTTATGTCGGTGCCACTACCACAAAGGGGGTGTAGGAGCAAAAAACGTTCTAAAAATGCGATTTATGTGTTACTGAAGGGCCTAGAAATATGAAATTTGAAGTATCAGCTACTTATTAGATATAAAGGATTTCTAAGAACAGTTTTTAAACAATTCGAAATTTAAAAGGGGTGAAAATACGCGAAAAGCGTTCTAAAAAACGTTCTAAATGGTGATTTCTACACAATCTCAGGAAATACCAAACCGATTTAAAAAATAATGGCGTCAAAATGATGGTGAAAATTCTTGCTCCAACATAGGCTATGTTTTATGTCGGTGCCACTACCCCAAAGGGGGTGCAGGAGAAAAACGTTCTAAATTGCGGTTTTTGCGTGAGGGAAGGGCCTTGAATCGTGAAATTTAGAATGGTAGTTAGTTATAAGATATCAATGATCTCTAAGGACATTTCCTAAAAATATCGAAATTTAAAAGGGAGGTCAAAAAGCGCTGTAAAAAACGTTCTAAATTGCAATTTCTATGCAATCTCAGGAAATACTGAACCTGATTTCAAATATAATGGTGTTAAAATGATGGTGACAGTTCTTCTCCAAGATAAGCTATATTTTATATCTGTTTCCACTACCCCAGAGGAGATGCAGGAGAAAAATGAGCGAAAAGCGTTCTAAAAACGTTCTAAATGCCGATTTGTCACCAATATCTCAGGAAGAATCAAATTGATTTCAAAAGTAATGGTAAAAAGTTGATGATGACAGCCTCTTCTCTAACATAGACGCTATTTTAAGTTGGTATCACGATCACCTAGACGTTGCAGGAGCAAAAAATCGTTCAAAATTTCGATTTTTGTGATCGGTAGGGGCTAGAAACTTAAAATTAGGCAAGGTACATATTTATTACATATAAATGATCTTTAAGAACAGTTTCGAAAAAATTGGAAATTTAAAAAGGGGTGAAAATGCGCGAAAAGCGTTCTAAAAACGTTCTAAATTGCGATTTCTACTCAATCTCAAGAAATTCCAAAGCTATTTCAAAAGTAATGGTTGCAAGTCAATGGTGACAGTCCCTGATATAACATAGGTTATATTTTATGTTGCTGTCATTACCATCTGAGGGTTGCAAAAGCAAAACATGTTCTAATTTGCGTTTTTTGCATAACTGAAGGGTCTAACACTTTGAAGTATGGTGTGTTATTTACTTACAAGATGCAACTGCTTTCTATGAACTGTCGAAAGAAAATTTCAAATTTAAAAAGATGAAGTGAGCGAAAAGTGTTATAAATTACAATTTTTATGTAATCTTATCAAATACCAAACCGATTAAAAAAATAATGATAACAAATTGTTGGTGATAGATCCTGCTCAAACATAAGCTATATTTTATGTCTGTGCCACTACCACCAGAGGGTTGTAGGTTGCAGTAGCTAAAAACTTTCTAAATTGCGATTTTTGTGATACTGAAAAGGCTAGAAACTTTAAATATGGCATGGTAGAGACTTATAAAATATAAATGCCCTCGAAGGACTGTCGAAAATAAATTCGAATAAAAACGGGGTGAAGTGAAGGGGAGATGCGAAAAGCATTCTAAAAAAGTCCTAAATTACGATTTCTACGCAATTTCAGGGAATATAAACCAAATGTAAAAGTAATAGTTGCGAATCAATGGTAACAGTCTCTGATCCTACACAGGCTATATTTTAGGCCGATGATTCTACTACCTGGGATTCACAGGAACAACAAACGCTCTAAAAAAGGCCTTTAAAAGCTTTCTAAATTACGTTTCTGTGGAATATTAGGAAAAAACAAACCAATTTCAAAATTAATGTTGGCAAATTAATGGTGACAGTTCCTATTTCAACATAGCCCTTTAAGTTGAGATAGGTGGTAGGACTTGGAATTTGACATGATGGTTAATTTTAAGATGTAAGAAGATAGTTTCTAAAAAAATCAAAACTTCAAATGAATACTGAAATGAGCGTATTAATTGAGCATAAAAGTTTCAAAATATTTTCTAAATTATTATTTATTTAGTTCTATTTCGTTTTATTAATTTAAGTCTCATTTCTGCCTTATGCAGTGTAACAATGAAGTTTAATCAAACTGTGTTTTAAATAGTAATTTTTTTAATTATTCCTAAAAGTAATAAGTACCTTTTAATAAAATAAAATATTACCTTTTAATAAAATAAAAATTTAGTTAGTACCTTTTAATAAAAATTAAACATATAAATATCACTTGGCATATTTCAAATATTACGCGAGCAAAGCCGCGGGGTTTGCTAGTGATGAGATAAAGTGGGTCTCTAAAGATATCTTTTTCAAAAAAAATGAAAAGAAATTGAGACGAGTTGGGGCTATGAAGCGTGAAAAAAATAAAAAGGCCGGCCGGAATGAGCTTGTGCCATGAAGAAACTGTTTCGTAGAACGCGTGCGTCCTTTATAGAGTTGAAGAGCTGAGACGATAAAGGTGGACACCATCATCCTTTTGAGAGAATGAACTGTCAAGTTCCAAACATCTATTTGCGTTGAGTGTCCTATGCCTCCTTTGTCCAGCTTTTCTCCATAGGACTGCTGTTTTAACAATGCTATTGTATTCTCAAATAGAAACAACCATGCTAAACTGAAAATCTAGGGTCTTTTAATATGTATTTAACATTATTTCTAACAAACTTATGTGTTAATTTGTAATAAACACTATCCTACAGAGTGTAACAGGCATTTAGGTAAGTCTCACGCGCAGAA
Organism: Maratus speciosus; assembly: GCA_963932465.1. Classification (NCBI taxonomy): domain Eukaryota; kingdom Metazoa; phylum Arthropoda; class Arachnida; order Araneae; family Salticidae; genus Maratus; species Maratus speciosus. Next base: position 1,496,320 of record CAWVRF010000002.1, on the reverse strand, counting down.
CATTTTGTCCGCTTCTCATGGAATGGCCCGAAAATCTCTGTGAGTATTAGCTTTTGTCAAATATCCATTTAACAGAGGATTTCTAGAATGCAGTATTGTCCATCCATCGACCTCGTTTGTTATTCAGATTTTATGCTTCATGATAATCTAATGTATGGCATGTTTAAATGTATGCACATTTAAACATGCCATTTAATTGAATCCCATAGAGTCAAAATCGTTTATAACGAAGGTGAAGGAAGCGTGAAAAGGATTCGTTCTTTTTTTTTTTTTTTTTGTTCTAATCACGAAGTTGTCATTTTGTTGTCCTCACATTACGAAGAAATGACAACAAAATGACATGTTGTCATTTCAAAGGACTCATTGTACGTAAAAAAAATTTAGAATAACAAATACAGCTATTTGCTTTCCGAAATTTTTAAATTAGATTTTCTTAGTTATATTTTTAATTATATTACTGAACATTAATTGTAATAAGCACTATCTAATTTAAATCCGAAATCATTATTTTCGGTCGCCTTTCCTATTGAATTAAAAATAAACAATTTGAAAACTCAGTTTTTTAAATTAAAAATCAAAAAAATTCTCCGAAAATTCAAATATTAAACTAATTGAAAAAAGTCGACACGACCGGTAACAGACTCATGCGATGGGGGAAGAACTAACCGTTATGTGTCCGTGACTCTTTTATCACACAGAAACCTCGCAGGAAATTCAAAAATGCTTTTGAAGTAGATGACAGGAACCTTGTCTCCTAAAATCTGTCCTTAGCAGATTTTTTTTTTTTTTTTTTTTTTTTTTTTTGCCTCTGTTTAGTTCGACAAAAGATTTTCTTCACGAATTTCAGCTCTTGGATCTCAACAAAAAGAGGACCAATCGGACATTTTGTTTTATTTTCTACTTTATGCTAGCGTCCCATTTTTGGGACGTCTCGAATTATAACAAATTTTTATCATTTTCTTCTTCTACAACATGAAAATTGCAATGAAATAATTATCTATAATTGTCTTTATCTATTACCGAGTGATAACAACATAAGATGGATATTTATTTGCTTAAATGAAGGCCTTTTTTCAGTGTTTATTGATTTTTCATTTTTCAAGAGAGCGAAATGTAAAAAGTCAGTTTATTTGAATTTTTTGTATCAAGGATCCACATAAATAAGTCATCCTCTTAGCTTGTAGACTTCTTTGAAATACGTATTTTTTCAAATTGCGAAATTATACGTTCGACCGTATTTTTGATGCGTGTTTGTAAGGTGCAAAACAGAGGGCGCAAGACACGAATGGGTACCTATTTCTGTTAGCCATTGAGGGGACAGTTATTAATGTAAAGTCCTTTTCAAGATGATTTTGAAATAAATTGTTTTCGAGCCTCCAATACGATTATTCTTAATTTATTATTAATAATACTTATAATGTTATTAACTCTGTAAAGAAATAAATACATTTTTGCAATAGTTCATAAAAATACTAATTATAGTATATAATATACAATTTAAAAGCTTAATTTATATAAATTTAGACAAAACATATAATTATGCATTTTCCACAGATGGATATTCCCATTTTTAGTACGTTTACATTTTATCAATTAATAACATATTACAAAAATTCCTTAGCGTTATATTTTTTAGTATTTTCCAGTTCATTTTGCTACATTTGAAAGTGATTTTACGAAGAAATTTGAGAAAACAACAATTTAGGCATAAATGGGTTAAAATATGTCAAATCCCGTTATTGAACAACTCAGTTTCGCAACACTCAATGAAAGATTCTTAAAAATAAAACACCCAGTTCTTAATAATCCACTTCTAATGAATCTACTTCTAATGCAGAATACCTTTTCACCCATTTCAAAATAATCCACGTGCGGGAGAAATGGAAGAGGCACCTGATCGGTTGGTTTTCCGCCCGAATGACACTTCGGAAAGGAAAGACAGTTGTACAGGCAGGGATGGGAGAAAATCCATCCCCATCAAGGACGCACACAAAAGGAAATCACTCTGTGTTCGTATTGTTGAGTAACATTTTCAAAATTAGAATAGTTTGATTTTCTGAATAAATTCAGGCGCCTGGGATGATCTGGAAACAGATCTGTTAAAATCAATTGATTGAAAAACAGGCTATACATATATGGCACAATCTTTTGACTTTTAAGTCCCTGAAGAATAATTTTTATTTTAGTACATATTCTTGTGGGTTTTTTTTTTTAAATTCATATACTGGGGCACCCCTTTGCATGACTGCATAACAATATGAACGAGATAAATAAGTTTTGGACGATGTTGGGGGTCCAAATATCCAGGAAAACTCCTATACCGTCCCGTGTCCCTGATGCGATAATGATTTTTAAGTTGGCAGCTGTCTGGATAAAATTGTTTCAATAAAAGTAATTCGATGTAATTTTTTTTTCGAAACTGGGATTCTTGTTTTATATAAATAGGTAGCAAAAAATAAACCTACACGTATTTTTACGGTTGTTATTATTTTTTTAACTCTGTCCCTGGGTTTTAGATTCCTGACTCTTCTAAAATAGTACAGAAAATGACTTCAGATGCAGCCACAGAATTTTTTTCAAGTTTTTTTCTCATGCAGAAGTAGGCTAGAGAAGGAATGTCTAAAATTCTTTGACAGGAAATTGACTGCAGAATTTAAATCAGCCTTTAAATATTAATTTCAAGCATCATGGCTTTACGGGTAGTCTTACCGTCCCTAAGGTTTATGCCTGCCTTTTTCGAGGTAAATTATTATTATTATTTTTATTATTTAATCCAATGTAAATAACTGTTTCTAAAAATCAATGGACATTGTGGCTATCACTGAGTCTTAACATGATTTGCCTAAAAATAGGTGGTCATTTTCATCATCCTTACCATTTCTTTTTTTCCTATATTACCTTCTCCTTTTTTTACCTTATCATCGCTTCTTTAACACCCTTTTAAGACAATGTTATACCAAAACTTTGTACTAAAAATACTATATTGTTATTATTTCTTATTTGAATGCCCTGTGGGTACTATGCAAATTCATTATAAGCAAAAACTTAGAAGAAAATAGAAAGTTATAGTGGTAAAATAGAAAGGAAAATTAAACTCGCAATTTTAACTTAAACCTCAGTTCAATAAAAAAAATTTCACTGGTGACCCTTTTTTCTTTATTTTGAATCATTAAGGCATTCGTCTATCAGATTAAAATGTTATTGTAGAAAGTTCAATTTCACCAGATTTTTATTCCTGAAAGTTAAAAGATTGTGTGAACGCCCCCTATACGTTATCAACTTTATGGTCATTTTTTACCTCCCCTTCCCTACCAAATCATACGTTATCATTCCTCGAATTCCCCCCCCTCCCCTAATAATATCGTTATCTGTGTCTAAAAATTCTTTTTATTTTTACATTATTTTTTTCTTTTCATGTGTTTGGAGTGAAATAGGGAGATAGGATTTGGACTTTTCTTATTGACATACTTTACTGATTCAAAGATAAAGAAGTTATTAAAATATCCCTAATATATGAGAGGCTGACTCACAACCCCAGTAGACCAAGTCAACAACAATAATAATAATAAAAAATGGGATAGTCCATGTAGAAGATGCCTAAAATCTTTTTTATCCACTCCCACAGTAAACCAGGTCTGTCAACAGATGACGTATATAAGAAAATATATGAAGACAGACTTGGTTCACTGTGGGAGTGGATGAAACAGATTTTAGGCCTCTTCTACATGGACTATCCTTTTTTTTTTTTTTTTTTTTTTAAATGGATTGCGTCTACTACGGTTGTGAACCCTTCCTATATGAAATAACTTTATATGAATTAAAATTTGGAGATAGCTACTTTTTTAAAGATTTTAATAATAGCTTTTTGTTACATAATGCATTCAACAATAACATTCTTTTCTTGCACGGGCTGCTTTGCATGGGGAGGGGGTAAGCAGAACTTCTTATCGACAAAGCGGGCAGACAACAAACTTTATTTTTTTTTATTTTACTAATAAACACAACAAGTGTCATTTCAAACATGCTTCGTAACGGGTCTCTCCAACAGTGGAGGATAGACGCCTAGTAAAATAAGATTCAGAAGAACAGCATAGAAAAAAAAGAATGTCAAACGTTGAGGTATTCCATATTTTGGAATTCAATAACTGTTTAAACTGTTTAGTCATTTAATGGTTTTAATAATAACTTTGTATTTTACTGAAAATAGATAACGGACTTTTTTAAAAAAAAAAAAAAACACTATTTTGAAGACAAGAAAAAATTACAAAAAAAAAAAAAAAAAATTATAGTTGGATCAAAAATGATAACTATATCAAAAGTCAATCTCCCCAATCCCCCTAAGCGATAACTTTACGATATCCAATGTTAGCGTCACCTATGCACCAGCCCCTAAACTACTTTTCAAACTTGTAGAGAAACATCTGTTGTAAGTAATGTATAGAAATTCGGATGAGTCAAGAAAATTTTGCATATGAATTTTTAGAAGAGTGTCGATAAGTGAGAAGGGTTTTTTTTTTTAGAAAGACCCACTGCTTCTACGGCATCCTAGTATTTGATAAATTATTGGATGACTTTTATATAGCCTTCTTCACTTGTGAAAATCAGCTAGATTTAAAAATCAGCGAACGTTACATTAGAAATGCAGTAGCATAGAGGATCCCTTATGTAAATAGTGGACGGCTTTATTTATTTAAAAAAAATATGTGATGCGAGTTGGACATAAAATACGACTCATAGTAATCCATCAAAAAGGGTTAATAAAAATTTTAATAAAGAAAAGAGAAAAAATGACAGATGCGGTATTTTGTTTACAGCATTCAACCTTGAAATTTCTAAATAATACCTGAATCATTCTTTATGTACTCATAATTTAAATACGAAATTTATCTTTCCATTTATTTTAATGTGTGCCCGTCTATGCCATGCTTTGCCTTTTTTTCTTTTCCTGAGAAACGTGTCATAGAGGGGAAGTAATTATTTATAAATAATTTTGAATGGTGGAATGAACCCTTTTATGTGCTGAATTCATGAAAATTTTATCTTCTAAAGCATTTTTTTGTAAATTTTTGAATCTACATTAAAAGATTTATGTAATTACTTAATAAATTTTGAAGGATTGAAGGATTTTAGATGGATTCATTCAATTTGAATGGATAGGGATTTTGTGACTCAAATCTTTTATTTTATATATTTTTTCTTAGTATTTTGTAGAGTTAGGAAATGTACAAATAGAATACTCTGACAATAAAAATACAGAAATATTCCCGAATTGAAAAATCCCTCAACGCCAAGAAAGCTGAAAAGATGCAAAGGCAAAAGAATATTTTATAATATATTTTATATTTCATATTAATATTTTATATTAATAATTTAAAAAAAAGAATATTAAGAATATTTTTGTTTTGTGTAACCCATCATGCTTTCGGAACAAGATAAAGCAATGCATCTGTAACGCATTCTAAACTGTACGACAACTCATCGATGTATTAAGGGGACCTTTATTGGATCAAAATGTCTTTTTATGGTGTATTATTATTCTCCAATTTGTACTACATCATTCTTGGAAAACGCCATTATTGGACGCTAAGTTACAATTGTTTTAATTTTATTCACAAACAATTTTTTGATCTTTTAATAGAGTAGTTTAAATCTGTTTTTCTAAATACTAATGTTTCAGCTTTTTTTAACCATTTGGAAAAATGGTTATTGTCCTCGTCAGGGTAGGAAATCAAAAGCATATCTGAAGCGTTTGATGGATTGAATCCGCATTTTATTCGTTTTCTGATGGGTCTATACAGTCATCTGTATTTTCCCTTTATTTTCAACAAAGATGGATACTTCTGTTGCCACGATGACAAAAAAGTAATAAAAACTACAAAAAAAAATTAATAACTCAGAAACAAATGGAGATACAGCTTTCAAACAAATTGCATTTAAAAGTACATTTTTTTTCTCTATACGACGGCGTAAAAAGTAATAGCGTAGGATGTTTAGAAGTTTAAGAATGAAATTTCATTTAAAATGGGTCGTCTACGATGGTCAGATTCAGAACAGCCAATGAAATGCTTGGATAATACGTCCGTTTCAGGTGGATAATACGTAAGTTTCAGGAAATCTTGCTATCTTTACGTGTCATAACACTATTAAAGTTTAATTCATGGCATACGTCATGTAGGATCCACTCCGTGCTTTTTTTTATGTCTAAAATTTTAGTCTTTGAAAAAATCATTTTCCAAAGGGTCGTTGTAATTTGTTAAATGGCTTTTTTTTTTTTTAATTCTTGAAATATTCCTTGCGACCTAATTTTTGATCCAAATGCATGAAACGGATTCAAGAAAGAATCCTGATATTGCTTAAAAAGAAACTGTGCATGCATTTTAAAATTCGACTTCATTCAGACAATTAAATTTGATTTTTAACTTATTATAAAGCAGAATTTGGATGAAAATCGATATGGAATTCCGAAAAATAGCTCTAAAATATCAACTATTGAAGGGATTAAAAAATCGATACACAGATTTGTTTGTAATAGAGTTTTACGTGATTAAAATCCAAATTCGAGGGAATATCTAAAAAATGAAGACACAAGGAGCATTTTTAAATTTCTTTTAAAAATTTTAATTTTTTAAAAAGATTATAAAATTATAGTAAGATTGGAAATTTCTTTTAAGGGGATCTATAAACTTAGGGTGAAATGTATATTTTCACAAAATTTCAAATCTCTCTTACAAAAATGAAAAGAAAATTTTTTTAAAATGTCCACCGTCCCCTGAAGTGAATTTCACAGCAAGTTATTTTAATGGTGCTTATATGGTGCCCTCAGTAGATAAAGGGTTCATTCGAGTCAAAAGAAATGTAGCAAATGGTAACCCTGTTCAAAATTTCCCATCACTTCTTTTGAATAGGGTTCGCCACATATTGGATAACACCTCAATTCGACCATGAGTTAACAGTAAACATAGATTTTTCAAGCAAAATTCCATAAAAAAGTAAACGTGGTGGTTTTATCTTAGATTCTTAAATGTCATTTTAGTGAATTCAAATTTTGTCCTACTCCATAATGTCTTTGAGTCGCGAAATGAGATATTTTAATTCATTTTTTTATTTACATTTTTATTTAATTCTTCTTGGAAAACTGGAAAGGGTCTTGTTTGAGTATGAATCGATGATTTTATGGATCCAGCTTATTGAAAACTTATCTTGCAGTCAAGTAAAATCGTATACATTATTTCTGTTGTCAACATGCCTTTTTTCTATGCATTTACAAAACGCAGAACGATGAATGATGTATCATTCGAAAGGTTTTTGAACCGGCTTCTGGCTTGATACTTCATACATTTCGTCAAAATAATGTTTTCGATTAAAAAGGGTAGCTCATTAAAAATTAAACCAGCATTATGAACACTAAACGTACCGATATTTTTTTTATACCTATTCCTACCGGAAAGGGTCAAATGACACCTCTATAAATAGTTATCTATTTCACGATGTTTTGCGAAAAATATATTAGTTGATACACTTTGGCGTATGAATAAAACATTTTTTTTTCAAATAATTACTACAAATTGTTTATTTATTAAAGCAAAAAAAAAATTATAAAAAATTAAGAAAACAATTAATTACTTCAAGAAATTCGAAAATTTAACAAACAAATAGTGTGCAAATTTGTTTTATGTTCACCCCCTATTTTTAAGATTATTTCGTTCTCGATAGAACCTGAAATGTTCAAACTCGAATCTCACTCGGAGTCAAATCAATTTCTAATTATAGCATCACACCCTTTCGAGGGCGGTGTCCTTAAAAAAGGAATTTAATTTTAATTCCAAAATCGACACCAAGAATATTGAATTAAAATTTTCCTTTTATAATGTACGTGAAAATAATCAAGTTCGTATTTTCTAACAAATTCGTTTATAAATTATAGTGTCAGTCCATTATTTCATCCGTTTCTAAACAGCTAAACAGGATGACTCCGCGCCAGAAAGAGTTAACAAATAGGATGCAATACAGTAGAATACACGATGTAATAGCAAAAATACGGAATTTACTCATGTTCTTACAAAATAAAACATTTCTGTCTTTATGATTTAACATAAATTTATTCAGGGGTCCAATGATCCCTTGTGGTAGTGAAGCCTAAAATATTTTTTTCTGGGTAAAAAAAGTAGTTCGGAGATGAGGCATTTTAAGGAATAATAGGATCCTATATTTTAATAAAAGTTGTGAAATATAAAGAAATTTCGTAATGTTTCAGTTCAAGAAATTCAAAAAAGGGTCATTTGACCCCTCGCAGTAGCTTTAGTGTTGAAAATGAAACCGCCGCAGAATTCGCGGAGGAGCGGGAACTGAAGCTACTGCAGCGGTTCATTATTAGGTGCATACCTCAATTAAATCTCACCATTTTCAAAAATTTCTCATTGGTTTCATTTTTAGTGAGAAAAGAAAGAAACGTTTGGTACAACCTAATACTATTAGATACATAGGGCCATTTAAACTGTAAAAACTGTTATTTTTAGAAATAATTTGAATGGAAAAAATATATCTACCGGTGCCAAATGACACCTTTATTTTTTAAAGACATGGACGGTTTGTAGCCATATACGGTTACGGTGGCGCACCCCCCCCCCTTTTTTTTTTGGCCTATACAATGTGGATGCAAATAAAGTAACACATCACAGTGCTGTAACGAGTTGAATGACACATCTATAACACGTACATTTAAGTAAATAATAATTTAAAAAAAATTCAAGGCTTTGCAGTTCATACGAAGAGGTTTTAATCTATGTGCATTACCTTAAATCACAGATTTTCAAATGATCCATAGTCAATGGAAGCACTTTATTAATGTTTTTTAGTAGTCTCTGCGATATAACACACCTTATAAGTTGAAAACTTGTCTAAAACGGAATATTTTTCTCTAGTTCCTTTTCAATTTCATCTTAGCAGGTTTCATTACATTTTGCTAAACTTTCGTCATTATTTTTGATATTTTCTACAAATTTTGGAGTGGGCCCCATCAGACCACGGATCCAAAAATGGAAAACGATGTCGATTCCAAATCGCATCGCAGACCTGCCTATTTTATGCGTTTACGTTCAAAAAGGAGTCAGAAAGTCTCGCGTGGGTTGTGCATGGAACTTGAGGAAGGACTTACACAACAAGGCCGTGGATGACGGCGCCCCGCTCCAGTGCCCGGTTTAAATTCGTACCGAATAAAAAGAAACTCTATTGGTAATGTTGAGAGGCTCGAAAACAAACAAGTCGAGAAAGGATACGTCCAACGTTGCCCAATCAGGTACTCTTCTACAACTCGTTTTATAAACAGTATTCAGATCTTATGCAAAAAGGCACGAATACGAAATTTATTACGATCCTCTCTCTCTATATATATATAATAAAGATGAAATCACAAATAGAGGAACAAACTGGTAAAATTCTAAAGATGAACAAGATAGGAACATAGGAAACCAGTATGTAAAATAAGAAACTATGAATAACCCACAGAATCATCAGAGGAGCTTGCAGGTTTAATTCATAGCGAAGAGGCGTTATTTCATCTCATTGTGTCGGCATTCAGTGTAAAATGACAAAATCGAGCGCCTCATAGCGCATCCTAAAACCGAATAAGTGATACAAAAACCAAGAGATCTAAAGAAAGAAGACGCCTCATACACGATATTAACAAGCTGGAAAAGGATGAGAGGGCCATTCCACAGAAAATCATCCTTCTTTGGAGGGAAATAAAATTTATAATACGTTTAACTTAAGTGTCTGATTGGAAAACTTGATATTTTTATATTCTATAGAAAAACCCTAATGAAAAGGCATTGTAAATGACTGTTTACAAACTAAGTTAAGTACCATTATTGTCTTTGCACAGTCATATAATGTTACGTCCGTTATACCATAAAAGTTACATCAAATACGGGTGCCAATGCAATGCCATTTTTTTTCTTTTTTGTTATTCATAAATGAATGAAACTGTTATAATTTGGCATTACTTAGTGTTGTGGAGAACATTCAATCCCTTTTTTGAACTAGATAGTTTTGATCATTTTGACACTTCAATGAAGGCAGAAAAAAAATGTTTGTCTATTTCATGGGACGTCCGTTACAGAACGTTGAATGGCAATGTTTGGGACTGGAAGAGAGATCGAAATAATCTGCAGGCATTTGGGTATGAAGACCTGAGTAAGAAATATTTTTAAATTGTAAAAATCTGTTCTAGCTTTACGAGTCCATTTTCTACATAGATTTGAAGAGAAAATTCGATGATCAAATGTTACGTCAGTGACGATGGAATTGCCCTAGAGCAAAAATGTAAAACTATACATCCATATTCTATTCAGTCCTACGGAATAACAGGACTCCCATAGGGCAACCTAAAATCACGATCTGTTGTAAGATGGCATCAAATTCATGACGTAGGATAGGATTGAATAGAATGAAGAAAACTTGTTTTCATATCTTTTTAAGTTTGAACTCGATTTTCATACAATTGGAAAGGTCTCGACATCCTTCTACAAGGATTCAATCGATTCAGTTGGGTCGTTGTTCTAGGCGGACGGACCGGACCACGACTCCAGGTGCTACGTATTGATAGAATGACGAACGCACCTAAGAACGAGTGAAAAGGATTCCAGTAGATCCAGTGTGGTCGAGTGAAACAGATTACATACATCACATCGTGTTTCTCTTCGCCGCTTCATTCTTGTTCTCGAAGCGCTGGGGCTAAAACGAAACTCACTTTCCAGTTCACAATTTAAATTTTCACTCAGGAGAGGGGAAAGATTTCCGACACCCGCTTTTAACTTGGAAACGATTCAGTTTCAGGATACCTAACAGAAAGGCGGCGCGCAGCCAACGAAGTTTTAACAAACTTTAAAACGGATTCAAGCGCAGAAGGAAGCTTCCGGTGACGCTCGAGAAATTCCTCTCGGGATAGTGGACCCATTTTTGTTTTTTAACCTCTTCACGCCCTTGGCCGCCTAGGTGGACATTTAGTTTTTTATAATGATAATGACCCTCAATAATAATAATAAATCGATAATAACTTATTCACTACAGAATCCCCCATCAACAGAAGTAACAATTTTAGGGTTCGGCTGCACTCAAACACGGAAATAGTGTTGGCGTCCCGATGGCCATGACAATGTCCGTATTTTAACGGGATTTTTTTTTTAATTTTTACAGTGTTTCACCATTTTAGAACGTTTTTTTCGCTCCTGCACACTCTTCGGGTTTGTGGTAGCGACGTAAAATAGATCCCATGTTGAAGCAGAGACTGTCACTTTCCATGGGCCGCCCTAACTTTTGAAATCGGTTCGGTCGTTTCAGAGAGGTCCCTCTACAAACAAACTTTACTTCTTTATAATATTAGTATAGATATAAAAGCGCTCAGTGTAGGACACTTCAGGAGTGAACTCATCCGGATCCCGATACTCTTTCGTTAAAACCAGCCATTTCATTTTAATTTTGAGAGATTTAGTAATTTTTTTAATAAAGCTGGATGAGATTACCTTTTTAGAAAGATTGTGAAAAACTAAAACAACTTGAGTGGTGAGCTACATCAAAATAGGCATGTTTTTTTCGATGGAGCTTATGCGTCGTATCCCCCCCGCCATCAGCGATAGTAAACAACACGTGATTCATTCCTTTGAGAATCCTTAAAATAAAGGCCATGGATGTCATCATTTTGTTCTATGGCAAAATAAAACATTTCATTGATAACTCTATTAGCTTTTTTACATTTAATATATTTTTTAGAATAACATCAAAAATCATATTTATAGGAAAAATAGTCATAAAGTTTTAAATTGAACTAAAATTGAAATTGAATTGTTTGGTGTTGCCACTGTCACAGTGACGTCAGCGTAACGCACAGGTACGTACGTCCTGTCTACTAGAGAGGGTGTGAATTTGCAACTTCTTAGTGATCGCGGACGTCCCGGTCCCTTTAAAATTCATACGAATTTTCTGTAAAAGCTACAACAGCTTGATACAGATCGTCACCCTTGTTGTTGAAGAATGCCATGAAATTCATTTAAAACTGTTTGACGTAGGAAAACAATTCTGGCGACATTTGGAAACTTCGGTACAAAATTTCAAATATTAACTGAGTGGACACGCTCAGAAATACCTTCTTCAATTCACGGAAATTTTCTGTTAATGGACGAATATCCGTTTTTTTCCTCCGTTATACAGGAGGTAAAATGTCTGCCAAATTGAAGAAAGTTGGGAAAAAATAAAAGTTGCGGTCTTTGAATTGGAAGCTGCCATCTTAGCGTGTACGAGACGAGTACCACTGAGCTTACAGTTGTACAGTAGCGATGTGTTCAATGTGTGGTTTGCTTCAGATGGCTAGATCAATACCTTTGAAAAGCTTTTCATTTTGAAGTTCATTTCGGGAAGGTTTCGTCTTGAATGAGAGGGTGGCTGAATATTTTAGTATCAATATAGAATAAAAATGTGAATTATAAATATTTTTAAGTCATCGCTTAATGTAAAATATGAATATTATATTTTTATTCGATAAGATTGTTTGAGTATAATATCGATTATTTTTTCATTTAATATTTTAATTAAACTCTCTTTTAAATGAGTTCGTTTAAAATATATTTTAAGTGCTAATATTTATTTATAAATTCAACTTTATTTAACTTACTCAACTTTAAAAAATAAATTGTGAGTACTTTTGAATGAATGAGAAAAGTAGTTGTTACGTATTTTTTAATTCAAAAACTTTTTATTTTCTTTTTTTTTTTTTAAATTAAATTAGAAATATTAATTGATAGAATTTTTGGCTTTTCATTTTTAAAATAAATCCGGATTTTATATTAATAGAACTAATACACGTGCGCGTGCTAGGAATGAATGGGATCCCCCCCCCCCCTCCTCTTTTTCAGGCTTTCGGAAATAATTCACGGATAAAACATATCTTCTAGGAGTATGGAAATTATTTATTAAAAAATGCGGTGTAACATGTATAGAGAGTGACGAGTTTTTCTGACACCGCACGTCACCGAAGACGACTTTAAGGGGTTTCGGCTCACATTTTAAAATAATTTTTATTTATTGAGTTAAAATTTTGAACTTTTTTGTGATGGTTAACCCTATTATTTGCAAACAAAATCCATGATAAAACCTCTCATAATTAAAAAAAAAAAAAAAATGCAATTTAACAAATTACAACGACCCTTTGGAAAATGATTTTTTCAAAGACTAAAATTGAAGACGTAAAAAATAGCACGGAGTGAATCCTACATTAAGTAAGCCATGAATTAAACATGAATAGTGTTATGACACGTAAAAATGGCAAGCGACAAAAATCGCCTGCGACTCGTACGCATTATCCACCTGAAACTGACGTATTATCCAAGCATTTGATTGGCTATTCGGGAAAAGGCTTTTCCAGCGTCCAAAAAATCTGAAGACCCATTTTAAATGAAATTTCATTCTTAAACTTCTAAACATCCCACACTATTACTTTTTACACCGTCATATAGAGAAAAAAAAACTGTACTTTTAAATGCAATTTGTTTGAAAGCTGTATCTCCATTTGTTTCTGAGTTATTATTATTTTTTTTTGTAGTTTTTATTACTTTTTTGTCATAGTGGCAAGTTGTCATAAGTGGTAGTTGTCCATCTCTGTTGAAAGTAAAGGGAAATACAGATGACTGTATAGACCAATCAGAAAACGAATAAAATGATGATTAAACCAATCAAAACCTTCAGATATGCTTTTGATTTTCTACCCTGACGAGGACAATAACCATTTTCCCAAATGGTTAAAAAAAAAAATTAAAATTTATAAGGGAAAAAAAAAAGTGGGGTAGTTTAAAATCATTGTAACTCGAAATATTATTTGTAGAATTTCAATTTTTTGCCATTTAAATAAATAGAAATATATAAATTTTAATTTTGATTCAGCATTTTTTAAAATATTAATTTTAAAAAATTAAAAATATTGAAAAAAAATTAATTTAAAATTTATTTTAAAAAAAGTGGGGTAGTTTAAAATCATTGTAACTCGAAATATTATTTGTAAAATTTCAATTTTTTGCCATTTAAATAAATAGAAATATATAAATTTTAATTTTGATTCAGCATTTTTAAAAATATTATTTTTAAAAATTAAAAATATTGAAAAAAAAAATTAATTTAAAATTTATTTTTAAAAAAGTGGGGTAGTTTAAAATCATTGTAACTCGAAATATTATTTGTAGAATTTCAATTTTTTGGCATTTAAATAAATAAAAATATATAAATTTTAATTTTGTTTCAGCATTTTTAAAAATATTTAAAAAATTTAAAAATATTGGAATTTTTTTTTTTTTTAAATCATACTTTTAAAAGTAACTATTTTTTTTTTTTTCAATTAAATGGTGGAAAACACCTAAAAACCCGATTTTAGCGGCTGACTCGCAGGTTTACCATTGTGTTTTCCTGCTACCAGTCCTCCCTGTTTTCAAACCTTTTGGCGCAAGAAAACACAATACCAACGACTAAAATCGGGTTTTCGGGTGTTTTCCATCCAGATCGGACTGGGCAGACCGATTGCGTTTTAATAGGCGAATCAAGATTTAACTAATCCTAGATTTCATCCATGAACTCGATGAGGTGATTGTCTGTGCTGCCGGCGCCCGTCTATATATCAAAACTAAAGTAAAACAATTGAAAAAGACATGTTCCAAGTTTGAACCCTTTATCTTTAACGGTTCTTGAATTATAACAATTTAAATACCAGAAAGGGTGAAAAAATCCATCCTGGTGAAAAACGCATTTTCTCAAGAAGTCGTTTCTGCGACAACCCTCGCTTGAAAGCTAGATTTTGAAAACAAACCAAAACGAGAAAAATTGAATATTTCCTGTTCTAATAAAGATAGAAACTTGATTTAAACGTTATTTTAAGAAAAGAAAAATACAGAGAAAGTTTTAATGCAAAAAAATTTTAAAAGAAAATTTGGAAATTTTTGTGTCCCGGACTGCCTTAAAATGAATTTATTCGCAATGAGAAAGGCTTCCATTTTCTTTTGTAATGGACCCACTCGTGGCCGAGAGGTCCTGCTCTCGAAGCGGGTAGACGGGCGGTGCGAACCCAATCGTGCTCGTCGGCCTTATCGATCAGAGTTTTCGTGGCTTTCTTCGAACCATGGGTTTCCATGCGTCCATGCGGGTTACGTTCCCTTAGAATGACCCCCTCCCCCGAGGGGCAACCCCCCCTCCCTCCCTGGGCCTATATCCCTCGAGTAGATCATGGGTCGTCAAAAATCAACCCAACCCAACTTTCTTGTAATGATATTAAATTGAATTGACAAGAAAGCTTATCAAAGACTTGCCTCTGTTCCAGAAACAAATTTAAACTAAGACCCTAAAATCTTTGGATCATCCCTCTTCCGAAACCTTTTCCTCGCTTCGTTCTCGATTACAAAGTAGCTCCTTGACCACGTGTCTCATCGCACCGGCAATTTTCTTCTTTTAATTTCTCAGTCGTTGCGTTAAGTAAAGTGTAGTTTCTTTCTTTCTCGTCGTGTTTATAGATTAGAGAGAGAGAGAGAGAGCGATGTGTGCGTGACGTCATTTCCAGCCGTCGCGTCTTTCGCTCGGATCAACAAGAAGCCGTCTGGACCGAGGGACCGTATACTCAGCGCACAGACGCATCCGTCTCCTTATGCAGATTAGAAACAATAAAGGATCGCCGGAACTGATATCACTTCGCTCGCAAGGATGAATTGATTTTCTTCGGTGCAAAAATACTTATTTATGGGTTCAACCGTGAATCCGAGGTGCGATCTCCATCGAATAACATTTTTGGATACAATAATCACCCACTATTTTCCCAGCGAAAATTTAATTCAAAATTAATTAACTTATTAATAGTAATTATTATTATTTTTTTTACCCTACTGCCAAGAAGGGTTATGCGTTTCACGCGTATCTAAGTATGTGGATTTCTTTATACCCGCGAAACATCCCAACGGTTGGATGGATTTAAATGAAGGAGGTCTCTATCGATTCGTCTTCACCGTCCGATGGTTACTGGCTACGTTTTCTTTTTTATAAATTCAAAAGGGCGGCCGTAAAATACAAAAAGGCGGTAGAGACGGAAAAAAATGGACGCACCCTATCAAGTGGCCTATCATCGGATAGGTCTTTCAAAAGGAAGACGATGTTTCATTGCCTATTTTACAGACAGAAGCTCTGTTTCAATAGGACACAATCTGGAAGTTGTGTCGGTAGGATCTCTCGCTTGACTGTCCCTTTAACCTTCATAAACATCTAGAGGTCTCATCCAAACAGTGTTTATAGATAGGAACTAACAATGAAACAATTAAAAGTCATCAAGACAAATAAATAAAAAAATAGGTAAGTAATATAAGAAATAGTTTCACATGGATGAGAAATAATGAATGAGTTCCGGGTTTTTTGATTTTTTAAATTGAATTTAATTGTGTACTTTTGGGGTGGGTCCGGGCAGAGTTATGCATCGATCCATAGTGTTGCCCTCTCCATCATTCGTATGGCATTCACTTCCTTTAAAATATAAACCTTTTACTCATCTCTTTTAAAATACATGCATTACCCGAAATATTAAATAAATGCCTTCCATGAATTGTAAAAAAAGAAAATGATGAAATAATACCCTAAACCAAAACATGTTACTTTACACGCGAAAAACAGAAGACGCTATTAAAGAGGCTCTTGTCAAAAATCCTCCACAAAAGTCCATCCCTCCCCTGGCCTTTCCTTTCGAAACGTTTTGTGGTCATCAACAAGAAAAAAATGCGTAGATTAACCTGTTCATGGCATCCACCTCAGAGAGAGAGAGTGACAAAAAAATATGAAAGGGGGGGGGGGTGACCCACAGGGTGACGAAAAGAAAAAAGTTCGAGACTTTAGGGAGGGGAGAAAAAATGTTATGGACGAGAATGGCGTCCGATTGACATAAAAGTCCCCTGTGTTGCATACTGAATGTCCAAAGTACACAACTGTACAATTTCATTTAAATAAAGAAACTTTAGTGGAACCCTTCATACAAGAGCGTGCGAAGAGAAAACTGTGCCCGAAGAAGGGGCTCCCGCCGCATTCTCTTTGTGACAGGTATCACAAAATGGAGAAAGTGCAGAAACAGAGATGCATTTCCATTGAATACCTATTTCGCGTTTATTGTGGATTTTTAAAAGGTTTGATTTTAATTCGGAAATTTCAAACAACTCAATAACGTAACAGAACATGGCACTTATAGTCTGGCAAATGGGTGTGAAAACTATCTACCTAACAGTGATGTATCTGAAAGCCCTTTTGGATTCGAAGAAGGAAGCCACAGGGTGAGTGTCTGTTAAGCGCAGGAAGAAAATTCCAGACTCAGAAAACAGAAGACAAAGACCTGAAACGAGTTTTAAAAAGAAAAAAGTCCTTAGTCAGAAATTTGTTTTGGGGTAAGGGAATCCCTTTGAAATGAAAAATGGACGTAGTTTCAGTGGGAAAAAAAATTCCTGATATGTATATACAGGGCGTTTCAGCCCAGCGGTTACAAAGTTTCGGGAGAGGTAAGAATGAGAAATCACATAGCCATGCAAGGTCGGAAACGCTTTCCTGGTGTGGTCGTGACGGCAGAAAGGAAGGACACGAACAGGGTGAGAAAATAGGTTTATTATTCTTAGTACAGCAAAAAACTAAGAACAAAAAGAGACAACGAGCGTCATCCAAGAAGGTGTTCGTAGGGACGACCCCGGGCCGTCACGCAGGCCTCACTTCTCTGGCGCGTGAAAGATCCCGAAAATACCGGGCGCGTCCCGAACTTCCCCAGCAGCTGCCACGATGCGTGCAACACGTCTCTCAGCACTTTCCAGCATGGTCTCGGTATTTGGCCGTACTCAGAATAATAAACCTGTTTTCTCACCCAGTTCGTGTCTTTCCCTTCTTGTGTTTTGTGTCATCTGTCATCACGACCGCGCCAGGAAAGCGTTTCCGACCCTGCATGGCTATGTGATTTCCCATCGTCTAAATGTACTCTATCTCTCCTGAAACCGCTGTGCTGAAACACCCTGTATGTGTAATTTTTTTTTACAAAAGATAACGAAGTTAGTGATATCCATTGGGCAGCCCTTTCGATTTCCGCGCGCAGGCCGATATCCCCCTTCGCAAAGCCCTGCCTTCTTAAACAGCACCGTGCAAAGAAAAAACTGCGCCCGGGGCGAAGTTTCAATTGGCCGCCCCCCACCCCACACACACTGCATTGAAAAATGCAGAAAGAGATAAATTCTATTGAATACATATTTCGCGTTTATTGTGGAACTTTAATGCTTCATTTTAATTCAGAAACTCCAAACAACTGGATAACATGAAAGAAAATTGGGTACTTTTCGGTTAGCCGGGCGCCAGTATTATATATACATATATATATATATATATATATATTGTATATAAACATCCATATATACATATAAATGCATATATATGTATATATACACATATATGTATATATGTATATACAGATACACGTATATATATACTTAATGTATATATATATATATAACACTGGCACCCGGCTAACCGAAAAGTACCAAAAATTGCACTTATATTTTTCAAAGAGAATCTGTGAAATAGATGGAGAAAAAATGTATCTAATAGTGAGTAGCAATTTACAACCTTTTTGTATTTCCAGAAGGAAACCCCATCCTGCTTTGAAAGTATATGTTTTTGTCACAAGCACAGAAAGAAAATGACAGACTCCGAAAGGTTGGTTGTATGGGGTTTTATGGCGCAAAGTCCCTTAAGGGACATGCTGCGCCAACGCAGACTCCGAAAGAGACAAAGACCTAAAACAAGTTTTTAAAAGAAATAAGTTCTTACTCATAAATTTGTATTCGGGTGTAGGGTAAGGGAACATGCAATAGCATTGAAACGAAAAATGAATGTACTTTTACTCGAGAAAAAATTCCCAATAAGTAAATATATAATTTTTTTTTTACAAAAAAGAAGGAGAAACGAGGTTTGTAGTATAAATTGGGTACCCCACAATGTCCGCCCCGAGGCGACCGCGCCGCTTCGCACGGCCCTGTTCATAAATGCGGCCTTTGAGGCCATCTCTTTTGTTTTTCTTTTTAACCTATTCTGTTATGGTTTAAGCGATGGTTTCAAAAGCCCGGGAAAGCGTCCTTCAGGATCCACAAGCGATTGCTTTGTGGCGTGGATTGGGATTATGGAAAATCTCCAAGCTCCACGGACACAACAGGGAAGAAAGTAAAAGGAGATTCTTTTAATGGAATAAGAATGCACGCAAGTTTCGCGAATTGGAAAAATGGCCGTGGAAGGGAGAAAGGGGGGGGGGGGATTGAAGAGCTGAGAAATGCTAAAAAAAGAAACAAATCTCCGCCTTACAAGAGAAGCTTTGTTTTGGCCTCGTCGTTTGTTTGCCCCGATTCTCGAATGCAAAATAGATCTTGCTTTACTAAGATTAATGAGAATGGTATACGTGACGAAACCTGGAAACTTTTCAGGAGAGGTCTTATTCTCTTATCTTACCCACCCAGAACGGTTTAAAGAGGCACGATTTATTGAAAACAAACAGATTTTTTTTTTTTTGGCCGGTACACTATTTTCTTAGATTATTTCATCTACTACACGGAAAAGTAAAAAGAATCTAAAACAAATTTTAAAAAGGAAATTTGTTTTGGGGTACCCCACGGATAAGGAGCTGCACAGAAAAAACTGTTTTGTTGATGAGTAAGGGCTCATAGACGAAAAGGGGGGGGGGGGGAGAGGCATCCATCTCAGATTGGCTCCTCATAACTCAGCCTATTGTGACCCACTCCAGTTATTTATGTGTATTCTAAAATGGATAATAAGCTCAGTGGTACGTATAACTATATTTTAGCTTAATTTACAAACTATAAAATTACCGTTTTTTAATGCAGAAATATATATTTTTAAATACATTTTTAATATACTTCCGACGCTGGTGTGGCATTATTTTTTATGGGTCTGTTCCTTTATCCTCCTTGTAGCACAGATGTAAAAACTTCGCGCACGTTTTTGCGAAAAAAAAATGAAATATATATATTTTTTATTATTATTTCCTACATATTTCTTGGTACGCAGTATTAAATTCTGGTTTTATTATTTTTTTATATATATATAATGTTCTTTCTTTCAACACTATTATTGGAGATAACAGGGAAATCTATCACAGTATAAAAAATAAAATTTAACAAAATTTAAATATTTTGTTAAAATTTGCTGCCCCCTTCCAATCTAACAATCAATGGCAGACCAGTTACTCGTCCCGGGGATGTTACTTATCAAATGTGTGTTCAAAAATACATAGACTTTGATAGCCCAGTGGACTTTTGTTCACATTTAATTTTTTTTAACCATTTGGGAAAATTGTTATTGTCCTCGGTCAGGGTAGGCAATCAAAAGCATATCTGAAGCTTTTCATGGGTTGAATCCCGCATTTTATTAGTTTTCTGATGGGTCTATACAGTCATCTGTACTTTCCCTTTACTTTCAACAGAGATGGACAACAGAGTGTTGCCACGATAACAAAAAAGTAATAAAAACTACAAAAAAAAAAATGAATAACTCAGAAACAAATGGAGATACAACTTTCAAACAAATTGCATTTAAAAGTACATTTTCTTTCTCTATACGACGGTGTAAAAAGTAACAGTGTGGGATGTTTAGAAGAATGAAATTTCATTTAAAATGGGTCGTCAGATTTTTTGGCCGATGGAAAAGCCTTTTCCCGAACAGTTAATGAAATGCTTGGATAATACGTAAGTTTCAGGTGGATAATACGTACGAGTCGCAGGCGATCTTCGTCGCTTGCCATTTTTACGTGTCATAACACTATTAATGTTTAATTCATGGCGTACGTCCTGTAGGATCCACTCTGTGCGATTTTTTATGTCTTCAATTTTAGTCTTCGAAAAAATCATTTTCCGGTCGATGTAATTTGTTAAATTGCTTTTAAAAAAAATTTTTACTGCTTTCTTAAAAAAAAAAAAAAAAAAAAAAAAAAAAAAAAAAAAAAAACAGGAATTTTGAACCCCTTAATGAGGTCTGATCAAGCTGATAAATAAAGCCATTTATTTCTTTTATTAGGTGCGTGTGCGATCCAAATTTGAAGTCTCCAGTTCTGCCCGGTCAAAAGTGATTGATTTTTAACGCTTTTTTTTGCGATTTCTCCTCACTGTGCGTCGTCTAACCAAATATTTAAAAAAAAAAAAAATGACATTCTAACTTGGAGCGTCAAGCTTAAAAAGCACATTGAATAGCAAACAGTCCGAGAAAAATTGTCGTTTAAATCCTGAGAATCGAAGCGTTCCCGTATACAGAGATTTCTGGTCATCTCAGAGAATGGGAGTCTTTCCATTAAATTAGTCCTCGTGCGGGAGGATTCCTTGTCTGACAGATTCTTTCGTCCGATCTTTTCTCCTCCCCACTCTTATCTCAGGTTCTTATCCCAGGATGCTGGAATTTAAAAAAAAGTGGGAAACGACACCAGAAATTTTCCCACCTATTTCCTGGCGAGAGAGAATGCTGTGGAAATAACTATACCACGACGTTTAAAAAAGATTTCTATTTTGATAACTTCAAAATGATCATTCAAGAATATAAAATTTTCGGTTTCCTGCCTTCTCTTGAATGCCTTCTCTGGCCAGAATACGGCATTTTTTTAACAAAAAGTTTTTCCCTTTTCAGTAAAAAAAGTAATCATCGTTGTTTTTTAGAATTATTCTACCAAATTTTACAAATTTTCAGGAAATTGAAAGTTTAGATTCTTGAATAATCATTTTGAAGTTATCAAAATAGAAATTTGTGTATACTTTGTGGTCTATTTCCATAGCATTCTCTCTCGCGAGAAAATAGGTGACACAATGCCCGGTGTCGTTTCCACTTTTTTTAAAAATTCCAGCATCCTATCCTGGGATAGGAACCCGAGATAAGAGCGGAGAGGAGAAAAAGTCGGATGAGAAAAGTCGGAGAATCTTTCAGACAAGGAATCCTGAGCACGGGGACTGGCTCAGTAGAAAGACTCTCAGGTGACTAAGGCACCGGTGTATGCCTCGCTGCCCAGGATTTAAATTGTTAGAAATACTAATCTCTTCAGAATAAATAAAACTTATCATGTATCAAGTTGATTGCTTTTCAAAATCACTCAATGTCTGCAATAAGTGAAACTGTTTACTTCATCCACCCATTACGTTGCGAAATTAGAACATTACTTCCTGTTTCATCTTTTGAACTGTCAATCAAAATTTTATAAACACTTGCATAATAGAGCTGCAGTATTAACATTATAAAGAACTATATCTATAATTTATTGTCTTTAAATGAATATATGTGTTTTATTAATGAACAGAACGTTGAATTTATTTATGTATGTAATCAAGTCTAAATAATGTTTTGAATTATTATCTTTCAGTATCTGTAAATGTTTTAACGGAGAAAGGAGCAAAAAATGAATGCTCCAATGTATATTTCGATATATAAAACCATAATTCTTGGGATACAAATAATAAGAAAAATACGCACATTTTAATAAACAAATTTACAAGCTCTTTACAGGTGAAACCACTATGGATAATTCACATAATTAATGGATTAATCTCAGTTTACCTGGACAAGCAGAACATTACCGTGACGATCCTGAAGTAGAAGGTAAGCTGATTCCCCTTACCTTTACTATATGATTTAAATGTGATTATTTTTATATCACATTAGTCTCCGTTCAAGTAATCATCTAACATAAACGACACCTTTTTCTTGAACTGTTATTCAATGTGCTTTTTAAGCTGGACGCTCCACGTTAGAATGTCAGTTTTTTAAAAATATTTTCCCGCTACCCTACATCCCAACTTCCCAACACGTTATAACGTCACCTGCCTTCTGTAGGAATTAACAGAGCTAAAATCCAGTTAAATTATTCTATACTATTCTCAAGTCCATACTGTCCTTATTCTGAACTATTTATGCAATTCCTGCCATCGGAATTTTTTTATCTCAAAAGTACGAAAATTGTACACGCAAATAAAGGACAACCGATGACGCATAGGTACACAAACGAGATGCTAAAATACTTGTAGTCGCACTTGAAAAAGAATTTAAAAAAAAAAAAATGAAACATCTACACTCTTAAATCAAAAGAACGAATTATTAACTCAACAAAAGAACGAAAAGTTTTACGCGTGTTTTTGTTCTTTCTGAGTATCTGTTTTATCAAAAAGAGACATTTTCCACAAAAAATTGGTTTGCCAAATCATTCTTTTAGGAGTAGCATCCCAGGGCAGCTCATTTCAGATTGGAACAGAAAAATATCTCTAAAAGAGCGGTTTAAGAAGCTTCCCTATTGGTTGAAATCCTGTAACGCGGTATATAGTTTCGCAGAGGGAGAACCGTTTTGAAAAGGGAGTCGCTTGTTTATTTCAAGCATCAAAGCTTAGCGTTACCTACATGATTAAAACAACAATATTACAATTATAATTTGAATGATTTAAAAATGGCATAGAATAAGACGAAAAGGCCCACGAAAGCAGGGGAGGGGGGGGGGGGGCAATCATCACAAAAAACTGGATAAATTTGCTTTTGTTTCCCAGCTAAAACCAAGATGGCTACCGGCGATTCTAGGATTTTACTGATTCTGAAAATTCTAAGGTAAAGTACGTTGTTTTACTTCATCTTTCTTGTAATTCCTTCGCCATTCCTTGTTGTATTTTCACATTGTATATATGATTATTTGTGTTATTTAACGTTATTACTTTTAAACCGGAAACATGAACTTCTTAAATTACTTTTTTTTTCTTTTTTTTAATGCGTCTGTTCCATAATTTTTATAATCAATAAAATGCACTTAGATATGTAGTTTTCTCGTATTCAAATTGTGTAAAATTTCGCTAATTGGTATTTACATTATTAAACATATATCATTTTGTACTTATATTATTGATTATAATTATACTACTTTGCTCATGACACTCAGAAATATTTGCGGAACACAACCCATGATTATAAAAATTATTAAACTAGTAAATCTGCATATCAGGAGCCTCAACGTCATCTTTGCAAGTCATTGTTTTTTAACACTCTTTGCGTAATATTCAACTTCCTACAATCGTTTTTTAAAGTTTTCAAATTACATAAATATTTATAAGCGTACAAGATACTTCGTAAAGTTTCAGAAATTAAAAGTGTTAAACAAGTGGTTATACATTGATGTTCTGAAATTCTGATGAGCTACTTATTCTGGTAGCTTTTTAAATCAAAAATTGTAACCCCCCGTAGTCTATTTAAATTTACATTCGTAATTTTTTATTGATTGTGCGGATGGTTATAGTACATCTTAGTTTTTTTTACTGTGATTTATAAGGATAAGCATAAGTTTTTTTTTACAAATTAATAAAATTTAAATTTAAATTTAAATTTAAATATTCATGTTAACCGTACGCAGACAATAAATCTTGAAGTGACGCCAAAAATGTAACCCTAAAATCCGCTACATTCGGCACAACACAACGACGTGCTTAAAAAAACAGAATAATATTTTTAGTAATACAGTTTTTAATTCATAATACAATGAAATACTACCTTAGAATGCTTATTGCTTAAATATAAGCAGATCATTTTCATTTTACAGAAAAAATGCACGGATGAAGTCAAAGAATTCGGTCCCTGTTCCACAACGTTGTTTTGTTTGGGCCGAATGAGGGCATTTAAATCTGAGCGATAACGCACATCGTATTGCAAACTGTTTTTACGGCATACTGCATCTCCATCTATCTCTTTCCTCCGTGAATAATAGTTAATTTTATTTTACCCAAGATCTTTTTATTCCAGCATCTTTGTTTTCGATAAATGACGTCTAATTCACCCACTATGACTACTTATTCAAAACTTTTCATCTTGTTATATTAAGAAATACTCAAGAGTTTTCTTTTTATTTCCAATATGCCGCCATATTAATTTTTCTATTCTTAATTTTATTTTTCATTTTCCTGTTACACGACAAAACGTTTCAATTGAAATTGTTTAAAAGAAAATATTATTCCGTGTTTTGATTTTCTTGGCAACAATTAAAGAAATATTGGTAAATGTTATGGGAAAATGTTACGTTATTCTCTATGAAAATAATGAACTTTTATATTTTTAAGCAAAATATTTGAATAAAATAAATAAAATAAATGAAATATTGCCTATTTTTATTTCTGGGCTAAAATCCATCTTAATGCAAAGATACAAATGCATTAATTCATCCGTTTTGACGTTGGCTTTACTCAAACATTATACACGCAACTATACTAATATTATTAGGACCAAATACGTTGCTAGGCAACAGATGAAAGAAAAGGAAAAAAGTGAAATATGGATTATGTCAAATTGATAAAGCAAAATCCTTTATATTATTGGAGAACATGCATAAAATTAACCCCAATATTATAAAATTAATTAAAAAAATCTCGCAAAAATATTGACAAAATTTCAAACTAATTGGAATAATTTAATAATCTTATTTAAAAATTTCAGCATCAAAAATTTACCATTTAAATCCATTTTTCATATCAGCCATTTCTTTCAACAAATGAAAATCTGAAAATCGTCTGACTTGCCATAGAAAAGAATTATAGAGAAAAATAAAATCTTCCATATTTCCCGAACGAATGAACCAAATTTAACCAGAAACTATACAGCTAAGTCCGGTTACCTCATCAACATGTCCAGTGAATTTCAAGCTGATCGGATGCTTTTTGCGGCAGTTATCGCGGAACAGACAGACAGACTAACAGACAGACTAACAGACTGACTAACAGACAGACTAACAGACAGATTAACAGAAACTAAAACTTTTCGTGTCTCCACAGTAAGCCTTCACTGACGTTTCGGCAATTATTACTAGTAAATCTGCAGATCAGGAGCCTCAACGTCAGCTCTGCAAGTCATTGTTTTTAGACTCACTTTGGTAATATTCAGTTTCCTGCAAACCGCAATTTAAAGTTTTCAAATTATGTAATTATTTATAAGAATAAAAAATACGAAGTTTTCAGACATTAGAAGCATTAAATTAAAAACGTTATGGAAGGATATTTCGAAATTTTCATGAGCTGTTAATTCTGGTATATTTTTTAAATAATAAAGTAGATTTCTTCAGGGGGGCGGAGCCCCCCTGAACCCCCCGTTGTCTTATTAATTTACATACGTAACTTTTTATTGATTGCGCTAATGGTTAGCGCAAATCTTAGATTTCTTTTTACACTTCCGATCCTTATTTTTCAATACTGGTAACACAGAAAATGATTTACATTGACGCAATTATATTAAACGTTTAGGCTTTATGAATGAAAATGTAATTTCTTTTAAAAATAAAATAATTTTCATTCATATTTTCTGAAATGAGGCGGCATTAAGAAGTAACACCCGTCAAAAAACATTTTTTCAGGCAATCTAGTTAATGCTTGTTTTTTAAGGATGAAAATATTTATTTCCAGATACAATGACGTCATTTTCGACAGCGATAATTTTGCGGTGCATAATTTTGATATTTACTATATATTTGCTCTTCAAAAGTTTTTTTTCCTCATTGGAATTTTCGATTAAGAATTAACATTTCTGTTAGCTGTGTGCAGACGATAAACCATGAGATATTAGTAACATGTTTTTTTAATAATAAGAATTAATATCATAACACAAGCCCCATTTATTTCAACCTCAAAGCCTATTCGTTTTATTTTTGATATATGAGATCAAATTCACCTTCTTTTCGTATTTTCACTTTATTTCAAATATGAAGGCGTATTCATGTCTATTTTTTATTTAATTTTCCTCTCCCACATAAAAATCTTTCAAATCAAAATTAGCTGTTTAGGATAAATTTTTATTCCGGGATTGAATTTTCGTGGCAACGGCAAAAAAAAAGAAAAATGATTGTTAAATTTCATAGCAAAATGTCGATTTATTCCTTATGAAAATAATGAACTTTTTAATTTAAAAGAAAAATATTTGAACAAAATAAATAGAACATAGTATTTCTTTATTTCTGTGGTAAATTCCATCTATATGTAAAGACACAAAGGCATTAATTCGTCCCTTTTGACTTTGATTTAACTTCAAACAATTACACATACTTTCACATTTACGACATTTTTAGGTGTAGTTCGCTGCTAGGTAACAGTTAAAAGATAATAAAAACAATTAAATATGTGCTTAAAAAGAAAATTTATATTAAAAAAAATATTTTACATTATTGAAACACATATATAAAATCCCTCCATAAAAGTTATCCACCGAATTTAAAAACTCTGACAAATGTATACACAAAATTTCAAATTACTATGAATAATGTATGGTTCTAATTAGGAAATTTCATCATCCTTAATTTAGCATTTAAATCCTTTAATCATATGAGCCATTTCTTTTCAACAAATAAAAATGGAAAAATCGTCTGAATTGCTATAGGAAAGCATTAAGTCGCAAAATAAAATGTTCTATATATTCCGAACGAATGAACCAAATTTAACCAAAAACTATACAGCTAAATCCGGGGATTTCACCAACATGCATCCTTAATTTTAAGATAATCGGATGCTTTTTACGGCAGTTATCGCGGAACAGACAGACAGACTAACGGAAACCAAAACATTTCGTGTCTCCACAGTAAGCCTTCACTGACGTTTCGGCAATTAACGTATGATATATGTTCTATTTTCTTTTTTTTATGTTTCAGTAAGTACAAGTATTTAATAAATTGTGTTCATTTAGATAGTTGTACACATCTACACTTTATTTATTATTTTTTTTTTTAATTGCCACAGTATTATGTAAATAGTACGAAATGTAAAAGATAATTTAAAAAAAGTATCAGAAAATAATAGATTAGTAAAAAATATTATCAATTTATTTTATTTTTATGACACAAGTAGCTTGAAATTATGATTTTGGTAATTTTCAATTTTGTGTTATATTTCGCTCTGTTCATATTCAAAAGTTTAACTAAAAAAAAGTCTGCATTTATGTAACACATGAATTCTATATTCCATAATTATTTATCTGTGTCATAAGCAAAATATATTATTAAGATATAATAATATCAGATATAATTAAAGAAATCGACATTTCCGGATTAAAACTAATAACGTTAAAATTATATATAGAATGTGAAAATATTTAAAATTATATATATATATATATATATAATAAGAAAGATAAAGTAAACGCAGCGCACTTCAAGATATTGACAAGGTAATCTTGTCTTGTTATGGCGCGAACTATATTTTATTATTACTATTATTTAATTTATCTTTCGGAAATGAAAAACAAAATTTCTTCTGCATCTAGATTAAAATAAAACAAACTGGAGTTTTAAAAATAATACATTTTGCAAACTGGGTAGTTATATATGTTAAAAAACAAAATAAAAAAAAATTCTGAAAATAAGAGGGAAATAATTTATTTTGCCTATTAAATTTGACAAAAAAAAGGGGTTTAAAAATGTCTTGTCAATAATGAGTGCAGTTACTCGTTTTGCCTATTAATTTAGTCGAAAAAAAGAGTGAAAACAGCTTATCAAAAAGGAATGAAAAAAAACCACTCCGCAAGATGGATGAAATTCACTCCTATAGGATAAGTGCATTTTCAATACTGAAAAGGAGTGAAAATACACTCAGTCGGAGTTAAAATCGCTGAATTTTTTTAAGAGAGTATATACAATGGAAGTGCAATGGACTGTGTCATTTTCAGTAAAACACCGCCGCACAAGTGGCCGAGAGGTCCTGCTCTCGAAGCTGGTAGACGGGAGGTGCTGGGTTCGATTCCAATCGCGCCCGTCGGCCTAATCGTTCGGGGTTTTTGTGGTTTTCTTCAAGCGTAAATACGGGTTAGATTCCCTTAGAAAGACCCCCACGGAGGGCACTCCCCCCTTAGGGCCTATATCCCTCGTGCCGATAATGGGCCGTCATAAACAGAACCAACCAACCAGTAAAACACCCTTTTTCAAGTTCATTCGACTCTTTACACGACGCGAAATCGCAAAAAAACATTAAATTTTATTTACTAAACCTATTTTTTAGAATTATTTCACCAAATTTCATAAACTGTGAGGACAAAAATGTCCTCCCATTCTCGAGATATGCAAAACAGCAAAATCCTTCATCGAATAACGCAGCTTATAAGTGCTGCGACAAAGTGGTAGACACTTACAACGAGAATGACAAATTCGATGTTTGTTTGTTTGGGGGGTTTTTTTCCTCATTCGCGACAGGCTCATTGCGCGCATTATTAATGGTTCAGTCATTAATGAGAGAATGCACTCTTTCTCTCTCAAATGAAGCAATAAAAAGAAAACTTTTCACCGAGATCGGATCATCAGCCCACACACGGAGGGTTTGTTGATAGTTTCAGTTTCCCGTTCGACGGATCGGTTGATCGTCATGGCTAAATTCGCTCTCTTTTACATAGGACATTAAAAACAAGTGGGTAAGTGTGATCACAGATAGCAGAGAGGGTTTCGTTTAATATTCCTTTCAAAATACTTTATCCTTTTGCAAAATCTGTTAGTACGACATTTCACAACCAGGACGCGCACTCCATTCTAAGCAAACCTCTATCCGTATGAAACTCCGTTTCACAATCTTCCCGTCGATATATTAGTCAGTGCACACCAGTTTCTGCATAAAAAAGCTATAGCGTTCCTACGCAAAATTGTATCTATTTGTACTAATATCAGA
The DNA here is from genome assembly GCA_963932465.1 of Maratus speciosus. NCBI lineage: Eukaryota > Metazoa > Arthropoda > Arachnida > Araneae > Salticidae > Maratus > Maratus speciosus. Next base: position 1,466,600 of record CAWVRF010000002.1, on the reverse strand, counting down.
ACGACTATTTTTATATTCTGTTCACACCACTATTTTTAAAAAATAAATTTTGTAGTATAGTTCGCTTGCAAAGGTTGTAAAAGTGTATATAAAAGATTTAATTGAATTAAAAAATAGCCACCTGTGGTGGTCCTGTAATATATAAAATGTGGTATTTGCCTGTGATTATCAGGCAAACGACTTTATCTTTAGACGACGTAAAGTCAAAAATAACATTCGATTTTCTTTGTCTGTCGGTCAGACCGGAATAGGCTTAGAAACGGTGACATAACAATCATTCCATTGACTTGGGGAAGATAGAAACTAGAATGTTCTAAAAAGCGACTTCTAAGTCGGAACTTAACCCTTATCATCAAGCTTTAAATACAGAATTCTATTTTATTTCTATTCGCACCTCTCCATTTTAAAAGTAAATTTCTCATGCACATGTTGTCAAAGTGCAAGTAAAAGTGTTTCTTGAAGAAGAAAAAAGTGGTGCGAACAAATTGGATCAAGGATGCCAATGTCACTTATAGGGTGGGATGGGCCTGTTAGAGGTCTGCAGAGGCCCGGGCTTGGCCCGAGGCCCGTAACCGGTACGGCCCGCGGGCCGGCGGAATAAAGTAGAATTTTCAAGCGGGCTGGGCCGGCAGAATTAGGACAATTTTTTCAACGGGCCGGGCCGGCAAAAAAATTAATCGGGCCTATCGGCCCGATATAAGAATTTAAGCGAAACAGATAAAATACGAGCCATTTTCAATGAATATGATTTTCTCGAGAAGTATAAATGTGCGTCACGAGCCGATGCAAGTTTAACAACATCAATACAGAAATGTAACATGTCCATCGTAGAGATCGGCATCGCACAGTTGCAAGATGTCTGATTCCGAGTTTAATTTTTTTTTTTCAGCAGACTCGTGCCGGGACAGAACCGGTCTTAATCGATCTCAGGATGTGCAGAACAGTCATTGTGTTTTGTAGTATTAATAGTGGTAATGAACTTCTCTTAACAGTATCTTTGGAAATATAAAGGTGGTTCTCATATTCACTGCTCAACAATGCGAAGCTTTCAGACACATGTTCTGACAAAATTTTTAACTATAAAGGCATGAAATTGACAGGCCTGCCTATTGAAGGCATTTGGAAACGAATAGCTTTTTCCATATTTGATAAATTACTCAAGAGATAACAGAGATTCCTGTCACGTGACTGTACATTTTTCTCCTTTCCTGTGCCATCGCTTCCGGAAATTCGATTCAAAACTCTAACTTTGACAGTATTTTCAGAAAGATATATTGCTTTTATCTATGAAAAAAAACGACATTTACATAGCTTCTGAATAAGAATACCTTCCAATCTTACGCGTTTCCGAAAAGAAAAGAATTCATAAATGCGTCGAAATGTAGCTCCTTTGGATTTGAGAAAAGCCTTAAAAATGAGAGAAATATTTTCACAAATCTACTTTTTATTATACAGCTTCAAAAGTTATCATGTTTTTAATCCTTTATTCTGATGAACTACATTAATCTTTTAATGAATCCTTATTTCCATTTTGAAATGTCTGTAGACACGATGACTAAAACACTTTAAGTAATCGTTAATGTTTACTATTGTGTGTTTTCTGTTTTGCGAACATCATAGTAATGTAAAATATACAGTGTGCATACTGCAAAATGTTCCCATAAATATGTATGTAGTATTCATTAAAAGAATCGTAATTGTATGTTGAGAAAAAACGGAAATTCCGGCCCGTGCAGACTTCTAGGGCCCGTTAAGGGTAAAAAAATATAATAAACCCTATGAAAACGGATCACTTGTCTATAACGGAATCTTGCCTTAAACGTCAAAATTTCATGGCCCCTACGGCAAGAATATCATACAACGAAACGGCACTCAGGGGGTTATAGAGCTACATGTGTTATGAAATCGGGGAACGGAAAATGGCGAATATGGCTGAATCTTTAATTCATTGAGTTCTAAGTACTTAGAAAAACGATTAAAAAGATGAATGATGCCTCCTATTTCAAGAGAATCTGCGTTCTTTTTTCTTAGAAGTGTTAATTGCGCCGTTCATCATCGCTTCAAGGAGCGGTTCAACGATCTCCGAGATGTCGTTCAACAGGTGCAGCCTTCTGGTCGTTCGCCAGGAACAGTTACGTTATTGCGACCGATAGGTTATTCTTTGCTTTACATCATCCTACCCCCTCCCCCGAAGTGATGTACGTTGCGTGGCGAACACTTGTCTGAAGGAGGGGACGAAGAAGAGCATAACTAAATTGTTTTCAATCCACTCGAGTTGCAATCGTAAGAGAGACAGGATTTGCGGAATATTTTAAGAACGGCGAGGTGCATTTTTTAAAACAATTCGTTGGCCATTTTCACGGAAAGGATTTCATGTGTACTCCCCCCCTCTTTTTTTTAATCTTCTTTTTAACACTTTCCAACGAACTTGAAAAGTGTGTATGACTTCGGCTGACCCACGGTCAGTGCTCTAACAACTGTCGAAAATAATCTTCAATAAGCACGCTATGGGTATATAGAGTAAAACTTCCCGAACGGACACTCCTTAATAGCGGACACCTCTATTGAACGGTTACGTTTTCAATCCTCAAAGCCTATTTATGCGCATGACTTTTACCGCTGAATAGCGGACATCTTCGAATAACGAACCCATTCCGCGGTTCGGAGTCATCCTCTATTTAGGGGTATTATTGAGGTTTACTACAGGACGTTGTTCCCTATTGAAAATGTAGCATGGATAGGGAAGGGACCGTTACACGACGGTTCTATGAGGGAAAATGCTGGAAGTAGTAGTTACGGTCACCGATATGTTATGCTTCGTTTTAAATCCACCCGTGTAGCAAATTTGTCTGGAAGGTTTTTTCCGCCTTTAATATCAGTGAAGCGAGCTTCCCTATTGGCAGTCACTAGCACATTTTTGTAACATTCCCACTGAAGAGATTCCAATGCACTCTCGGAAATGCTTTCTTCAAATAACGGAAACTTACCTGGCAGCCGTTAATCCTGGCGGAATATTTCCGTTCTTTGAAGAATGTCCGTTTCTTTTTTTCTCTGTTCTAAGAGAAAATATCCGTCCATTCAAGAAATTTTCGTCTCTATTTTTTTTTTTTTTTTTTTTTTTTTTTTTTTTTTTTTTTTTGGTAGGAGCGAAATTTTGTTTGTTATTTGAAGAAACAAAGGTTTTAAAAAAATCTCTTTTTTCCTCTCTCGACTGACCTCGGACTAGAACCTGGGAACCGACAATTCCGAGCCGAATCCCTTAACCATTAAGCCTCAGTCGCTTGCAAGTGTTTAAAATGAAGATACGTGTTTTCTTCAAATAGGGGCTTGCTTGGGTAAGTCTGTTGGAAGCTCGCAATTTTGAACTTAATTGCGGGAATAAGGCTTCGTCGTTATGAGACAATGAAGGGGATTTTAACACGGACAGGATAATAGAGGATAAAAATAGGAATTAGATATCTTTTTTATTTAATTGTTGGATGTAAAATATGAAAATAATATTTTTGATGAAATTCGAGAAGAAATGTTTGCTTTTTGGAGTAAAATCGAATTTTTAAAATTAAATTTAACCGTTATATATTTTTTAAAGCGTAGAATATATCTTAAGTGTGAATATTTTTTTATAATTTAAAAAAATAAATTTCCTAATAATTTTAAATGAATGAGAAAATCAATTGTTACTTTTTTAATTCGAAAGCATTATTTTTCTTTGTTTGTTTTAAAGTAAATTAGAAATTTTAATGTATTAAATATTTGGTTTTTCATTTAAAAAATAAATTCGAACTTTAGTACTTGGGGAATTTTGTCCGAAAAGTATCAGCACCGTTCGCATAAGAATAGTACATACTATTTCGAAATGAAATCGACCGCTAGATTTCGTTCATACTATTATACGCAGTCGTTAGCAAACGAAAGCGTCCACAAAATTTGTGTCACAAACAGACAAAGACACAGACTCGAGGACAGACATTTTCTAACAACCTTCTAAAAGGTCGAAATCCGGAAGTTGGATTTTTTTCACGAATCCAATACTTTCTTCTCAGGTAAAAGTAAAAAGGATGAAGGTGATGTCGGAGTTTCCTCTTAGTCCGCACAACTTCGAAGAAAATCCTTATTATTTATATGCTGCCACCACCGATATGATTACGTGATATCGGTCACGCACTGAGAGGATTGATTAAATGAAAACAAACGCTTTCAATTAACTAAATTAACAGTTTATTTACACACTATTTACACAACAACAAACACTATTTACACTTACAAACTCGGATATAGATGATCCGGTTCAACATTAAATTGAATACAGTAAATGCTGGCTGTGTACTGTTAAACTACGCTAACTCACTCTCCACACGTTAAATTAGCTTTCCGGAGATCAATCTCGATCTACCAACACATGGGCTCTAAGCCTAAGCTATCCGAGCCTCTCTCAACCCTACGCACTCTCTCAGAGCTATCCAAGGCACGACTGTCCACCTTGCGCGCTCCGCTCCAACTCTCTCAGCAGAACAGACTGCCTTCCAGGAACCCCTTGCTCCTTCTCAACGTAACCCCCTCCGAAGTTTTCTACCTGGCTCCCATTGTCTCCCCATCTTCCACAGACATCTCAAAAGGTTGGGCACGCCCCTCTCAAACTATCTTTTCCCCCTTCATACCATCTATACATTTTCACCGGCTTAGATCCAGTTTTAGATAAGGAAAGACTGTTATTTTGAAATTCCAGCACACAGCCCATACAATATATAGTATATTAAGACAAAAAAATAATATAGAACCTCAGTTCTAACAGCAGATGTTTCTCAGAACCTGACAGGTGATTTACCAATTTATTTCAAAAAACTAACACAAAACATTCAAGAAATTAACAAAACATTGACTTTAAAAACTTGTAAAATAAAAGATGTGTTTATTTCATAGCGAAATGGAAAGTGGCACTAAAGAACACCGTCTAATATCCATAAAGAGTTTTCGGTTCAAAAATAAATAAAGATACTGGCTAAGTGATCTCGTATTTTAAACTCCATCGAAAAGGCGCTCCATAACAGTTAAAAGACACTTCATTAAGTTCCTGAAGGAGTCCAAAACAAACATATTTAATGGCAAGGCATTTATTCAATGCATTCGCGAATGCCACCCTTTTTTAATGCCACTTTAAACGACGAGAGAATCAAACTCTCAACGAGACTGGAAAGAGCGACTGAACAGTTTGAAATTTCATACTCAAATCGCTTCTCATTTCGACAAACAACATTTACGGATGTTTTTCGGCAGAACAAAGATGAAAATAATGTTCAATAAGTGAAGAGCATATTACGATACATTTTCTCAAAAATTGATTTATTTTAAGGAAGAAAGCGCTATGAGGTATTCTAACTTAGGGTCAAACTAAAATACTAAAATTCTACAGAGTATTGAAGATAGGAGACAGTCTCTTTTAATAGTTAATAATTTAAAGGAGGAATGTAATTTCTAATATTCAGTATGAATGTTAATATAATTTTCTAGAAGAGTTTAGTATCCCTATTAATATTCAAACTTGGACTACTCAGAAGGAATTCAATAAATAACTCAATTATAAGAAGAAAAAAAAAATTCACTTCCATTTTCTCAAAAATTGATTTATTTTAAGGAAGAAAGCGCTATGAGGTATTCTAACCTAGGGTCAAACTAAAATACTAAAATTCTACAGAGTATTGAAGATAGGAGACAGTCTCTTTTAATAGTTAATAATTTAAAGGAGGAATGTAATTTCTAATATTTAGTATGAATGTTAATATAATTTTCTAGAAGAGTTTAGTATTCCTATTAATATTCAAACTTGGACTACTCAGAAGGAATTCAATAAATAACTCAATTATAAGAAGAAAAAAAAAATTCACTTCCATTTTCTCGAATTCTAATATTTGTTACATAACACCTTCTTCCACTCAGATCTTCAAATAATAATAATTTCAAGTTCAGTGATTAAAACAGATTTCGGGGACGGAACCTCACGATCGGCATTTCGCTTCAAATGATTAATTACGGTATGCTATAGAAGTAGGGTCTAAAAAAATCATATTTTTTTTCATTAAAAATAATCGGATTTATTTGATTGAAATCATAGATTTTTTTATTTATTTAAATCGGATTTTTATTATTCCTTTTTTCAATTCCTACTATTAGTTCACTTTTCCCCCTATATATATATATCTTGTTCAAATTTTCAATCGTTAATAAAATACTTATTACTCATCTACTCAAGTTCCAATACAGTGTTTTGAACTTGTAGTGGATGACACATGATGTTAATACAGTGTTTTTAAATGTTAATTCATTATTAAATTTAATTAATTAATTTTAGTTTTATACGGAAGGAAAAAAAATTATCTTACGTCAATTTTCAATCGTTAATAAAATACTTATTATTCATCCACTCAAGTTCAAATACATATTTTTAAACTTGTAGTGGATGACATTTGATGTTAATACAGTTTTTTCAAATATAAATTCTTTCATTAAATTAATTAATTGATTTTATTCCAATTTTCAATCGTTCATAAAATACTTATTATTCATCCACTCAAGTTCAAATACGTTTTTTAAAAACTTGTAGTGGATGACACTTGATGCTAATACAGTCTTTTTTCAAATATAAATTCATTATTAAATTTAATTAATTAATTTTAGTTTCATATGGGAGACAAAAATTTCTCTTATTCAAATTTTCAATCGTTAATAAAACTTATTATTAAGTATTTTAATAATAAGTAGGAATTGACTTTAAAAAAATAATTTTACTTTAAAAAAATAATTTAATATAAGTAGGAATTGACTTTAAAAAAATTATATTACTTGTTTCAATATTAAAATACTGAATAGCTGCCAAGGATTTAAGGTTTCCAAACAATGAACCCCCTAACTACTAACAATCTATGTTTTCATGCTTTAATTAATACAATTATGAGTTACTAATTACAGAAATTCTAAAAATTGTAAATGAGTCATTTGATTGGCTGTTAGCATACAATAATGCTGCGTGCATTAATGCTTTGTAATTTTAAATTGTTGGCACTGTTCAAAATGAATACTTATTAAACAATTAACTCTCTTAAGTGGGAAAATAATATATTTTTTAATGCTAAAATTAGTAAAATGATAATTAATAATTTAGTATTCATTGTAGGAGGAAAAGGGGGCAGGGTGCTCATTCCTAAAAAGGGCATTAATTTAGTTTTTAGTAGAAGGGGCATTATTTCATGAGGAAATATATTAATAATGTATTTAGTGACGATATAAGAAAAAAAAAGTATATAATTTTTTTAATCGGATAACTAAAGTAAGATTAATTTTTAATGATTTTTATGAATTACAAATTGAAAAAATACTATTAAATTACAAAATAATTTAATAATCTCCTGCCTGTTTTCTTTTTTTTTCTTTTTTTTTTTTTTTTTTTTTTCCCCTTGGGGTTTTGGGAACACGGATACAAGAAATTTCTGCTGACAACTAAAGATGAATTTCACTATTATTATTTTGTAAGTAGGGTGCATTTTGCAAATTTTAAAAAGGGCAGGGTGTTACACCTTTAAAAAATGGCCTAGAGGGTAAGTAATGACAGAATTAATAAGCACTAGTTTCATAAAATATATAATGTGAACTTTAAAAAGTCTTACTTAAAAGGCGACTAAAGTAGTAATGAAAAAGATGTTTAAAGTTATTAATATACTCTCTGATGATGAGCTTGGAAAGTTTAAATAAAATTTTAAATTAACAATTAATTTAAGAAGTTTTAAATAAAATGCATATTTTAAACTTGTAACATCTTTTTCATTACTACTTTAGTCGCCTTTTAAATAAGACTGTGGACTTTTTAAAGTTGTACATTGTATATTTTATGTTGAATGAAGGTGAAAAACTGCATTTCTTCTTATGATTTTATAAATAGCTTCATTAGATAGTAGCACAAATAGCAAAACAAACAAACATCATTTGCAGCTCGTTTAGCATTTTTACTTATAACAATTACTATTAATCAACTAAATCTGAACTTACACACACGTATTCTAATCAAAAAGGGTCACACCCATTGATACGCACTTATAGAGTAAATAGAAGAATAGCCAATTATATCTTAAAATATTAAATAGTAGCATTATAACCATTCAGTGGGGAGGATGAGCATTCGGTGCTGCCTTCTGAACATTTGGTTTGCTGAATTCAAAATGCTGCCTTTCAAATCCCTAACTCATTTCTTAATTGGGAGTACATGAATTCAAAGTAACAAAAAATGGTTCAATGGAGAAGCTTTTGCTGAGCTTAACTTTGTTATACCAATGGATTCTTTTTCTCTTATACGATATTTTACAATAGCCGTTGAGCAGATGTCATTCTTTCATTCTTCTTTAGCTCCCCTTTGCTGTACATTTATTATTGCAAAATTGCAATGAGAAAATAAAGTACTGACTATTTATTTTTTTGCTAGCAGAAATTGGCTGTACTCACTAAGCCTAGTTTATATAAAAGAATGAATCAGTAGATTACTTAAAGGAAATGATGGCATTGCAATTTATATTAGATTTAAATATCATTTTTTAAACGAAAAGCTTTATACGTTTGATAAAAACTTGCTTTTTAACAAACTAGCTGTTCTTATCCTTTGCAATCATAAGCTATTCAGCCTAGAGACCACTATTTAAAGCTTTTTTTTTTTTGTTTATTCATAAGGCAAAATACCTATAGAAAATTTCCAAATTATCTGCATCATAGGTTTTAATACTTTTTTTGTCATTTAGAAAATTTAGGATTTTAATCAATGCTTTAAAAAAGTCAGTTGATTAAAATCACGATTTAATCACTGATTTAAATCATCTGATGGAAATTGACGACAGCCTAGGGAGAAATTAAAATAAGAATAATATAATAAAACGGTTGTTTGCTGTCGCCTCAACGAGAATTTGCTAACCTAAAGGTTTTTCCATGCTGACGCGGGAAGGGAAAAATGGTTTTGCCCGCGCGAACGGTTTCCCTGCAGTGGAACTTGTTTTACAGTCAACTCCAAACTTTTCGACTCACCCATGGATATTTGATATCCTATGTTCATTTCTCAAAACGCCGATTTCGTGTTCATTTTTTTTTTTTTTTTTTTTTTTTTTTTTTATCTAAAGGTAGGTTGGCGGGTTGATTGTTGATTGGGTTTTTGGCACAAGGTCGAAAAAGAATAGGCCTAGTACAAGTTTAACAATGAACCCATCGAAATTCAACGAAGGGAACTGTTAGATTGAATTTATAATGAATACGTACAAATATATATATATATATATATATATATATATATATATATATATATATATATATAAATGTTAGATTATTCTAACATTGGAAGGTTTTTCTCGTGAACGGAATAACTGGTTGTTATGTTACCAGTAGTGCAATGTTGAAAATAATAGAATCACAGGTAGAGTTCAATCCTCGTCGACTAATATAACGATATTACGTTATAGGGTGATTCGAAAGTGTGGTTAGTTTCGATGTCATAGTAGATGAATAATCAATCTGGAAGCCGTACATTAGATTAAGCTGAAATAGAATGTTTCGTAGTAAATCAACATGGATGTTGGAAGGTAGTTGCAGTCATCGAGTGGTAGGACAGGGAACACATTTATCCAGTGTAGGTTTCTCCGTAATAATTGAGACAATGCGTAATTTAAACCCAGGCTTTTATTGAAAGAGCTTTCGGCGGTGCAGTTTCCACCGATTCCCTTTTATCAAGCCATCGCTACGTAGTATTTAATCATGGGTAAGCAATTATAGATAATAGAAAATGTCAGATGGCGACCAGGGGAAGTTATCAAAGTAGAAATACGACAAATTCTGCTGAAACACAGCGAGTATCGACTTTTTGTTCCTCCAATGTAAGGATTCAAATATGACGTAGATCGCGCTCTCAACCAATGAATAATTAAGAATGTCACGTCATATAAAGAGTGCGGATAGAGCAAGCGGATGAATTTGAAGGGAAAAAGTGATAACCTGAGAAATGCGTGGGAAAGTAAAAATGGAAGCTAAAAGAATATTCTCGAAAGAAAAAAGCGCGGAAATGGAACATTTAATTTAAGAATACTAAAAGCGTAATATTTAAGCGATCTAGACAAGTGAAACATTAAATTAAAGGGAATTTAACCGAGTTAACAATAGAGATTATTTAAAGATAAGGATTTAGTGAATATAAAGTAGTAAATTAGAATAAGATAAGGAAATCGCGGAATTAGACCTAATAATGTAACATATATATATATAGCCTAACTTTTGAAACGAGTGTTATTTTAAAATAAAGTTACCAAATGACTGTTTTCATTAACTTGTCAAATAATTGAAAAATTAAACTATGTTTGTATAAGAAGTCAGTCACCTGTCATCAAAATAAACCAATTTGAATTCAACCTTTTGAAATTATTTGAACGCGTAAAATATGTATAGGCTGCAACTGTGCATTTTCATAGTGTATTATCATTTTGATTTCTACTTATGTCATGACATTTGTAAGAAATTCCATTCGATGCTGCAAGTTTATCCTCTCTCTTGGTCTCTATTCATTCATATTTAAAATGATTCTATTAATGTACTACTATTAAGTTAATTGGATGTATTGATAACCAAATTTGATGCAATAACCAGATATAATAAAAGATACAAAAATCCAGCTCAATAAAGTTGAAGGTATGAAAAAACAAACATATATATATATATATATATACATTTACAATTTAGCAAATGCTCATCTCCTCGCTGCTTGACCTGCCCTCATGCAGATCCATCACAAATTGTTCATAACACTTCCCATATTAATTTTTGTAAAGCTTTTAATGTTATTTATCGTATTAAATCTAATTCATGTAACATGCAATATATTGGTCAAACTGGTGGCCCAATTCATAAACGTATCAACGGACATCGATCTGCCATCAGTAATTATAAATGCTCTCGCAATTCTTTAAACTGCAATGTTGAGTATAGGCACTTTAAAAAAGCACAAATTAGTAATATCACTATTCATATCCTTAACATACAAAATAAATTCCATGAACGTCTTTTTCTGGAATCTGCTTATATCAAACATTATAACACACTTTATCCATATGGACTAAATCAACTCTCAAACAATAAACCTCACGTCGTATATTCTTACGTCATCACATACAATTAACTATCAATCTCTCTATCTTTCTCTTAATCATAAATTATATAATCAAACCACACGCACACAAAGAGGGAAATCTACTACTAAACATTCATCATCTAAATTAACTAACACTCATATTAAAAAATCATTAATACGCCTACAATCTTCTTTCAGTAGTAATTACAACTGGATGTCTCTTCGTAAATTTATATTTGCAATTCCTAAATATCATATTAATCAATATCACAAAGTTTTTACATCAAATACTCATCAATTCTCATTTTAGTGATACATTTTTTGATTTACTTCATTATAGGCTAACTGCTCTTAATGTCAATATTAACAATAAACCACAAAAATTAAATAAAAGTAATTCACATTTAATCGTTACCTTTACCAATCCTGTTTTTAATAAAATTAAACTTAATCAATTATATTATTTCACAACGAGCAATGTAAATTCCCACTTCAAAGTGTTAATCTAAAAAGCTCTTTTAAATATCCTATTAGTTTAGGTCGTAAAATTTTCAATTATAATAAGTTTTCTAAAAATTTCACACAATTTGGTACTTTTACATGTAAATGCAATGATCTCCATCTAAATACATATATTAATACCCATCATGGACATGTTATAACTGGTAATTTAGACATTGTCAATAATATTCATTTAAGATCTTTGATGCGTCATGGCACTAAATATCGTATTCTTTCACAGTGTAATATACAGTCTATCATTAAACAATTCACATATGATTTAGATTTCTTCACTTACAAAATTGCTATCAACTATAATAAACCTACTGAATATTTTGTAGATTGGAAGTATCATGTCATCTTTCTTTTGAAACAACAATTATTAAAACTGCTTATTGCCAAAAATTCAGTTTCTTTCTCTACCATTAAACCACATATTGCAGAACTTCAAAATAATTTCATCATTACATATGTAGATAAGGCTGTTAACAACTGTGCTATCCTCTGCAAATATTACTATCATCACCTCCTAACTAAAGCAGTCACTTCTAATAATATTTTCAAACTTCATCATGTTACTTTAAAGGAAAATAATAATCATATATTAAGCTATCACAAATTATTAGGCATTAAAAATAACAACCTCAAATATTCTTATGTAGTCATGATTCCAAAATTTCACAAAAATCCTCTTAAATTCCGCACTGTCACTGTAGGATGTAATACATATAATACTCGTGCTAATACACTCTTTTTAAATATTCTTACACAAATTTATGAGTTATCAGTTAAAAAAGACAACACTCACTGCATTAAAAACCGTTTTGAATTGCTGGATAAAATAAAGCCATTAACAAATGTCAATAATATTGTTACTTTAGATTTCAAAGACCTATTTAATCCTAAAAGACTTGCATTCTATTATCAATTCATTATTTATAGAATATCTTCCTTTATTAAATTTACCTGATAACATTGATACTGACTACTTCACATCTTTGACTAACTTTCTACTATTTCATAATTTTATTTTCCAAGACAATGCTTTTTTTATTCAAATACAGGGCATCCCTCAAGGAGCTGCTTCATCAAGCATGTTATCTGATTTATATCTTTACTTTTATAAACGTAATTTTATTAATAATAGTTTATTGCTCTACAGATACATAGATGATATAATTATTCTTTCTGTTACAGATAATAATTCTATCTCTCTTCCTGTAAAGTACCCTTCTAATCTAGAACTTAGTACTACCTTTTCAAATAATTCTAGTATCAATTTTATGGATGTTAAAATTAATATTCTCCCCCAATAACACCCTAACATTCAACATTTATGATAAACGCAATGAATTTTCATTTAATGTAATTAATTTTACTAACTTTAATTCCTGCTTGCATATTTCAGTATATAGAAATATTCTGCTTAATCATAGTCTTCGTATCAAACGTTTATGTTCCTCCCAATTCTTACAGCCTAACATTTTTAAATTAAAGCAATTAGCATTGTCTTATAATTATCCCATCTCTTTTATATCTGCATGGCTCAAATCTTAATATTCATTTTTTTCTACTTCTTACCAGTATAGGCATTTAATATGTTTAAAAAAACTAAAAAAATCGAAAACACTATTATGGAGGGTGGGATGTGGGTTGCTGAAAAAATTATAAAAATCATACATACAAAAAATTATATGTATGTGTATTTATAATATATATATTCTTGATTAAAAAAGTTTTGGTGTATGTGTATGATTTTCCATACATTATACACTAAAAACATAAAAAATAAAAAAACAATTATGGAGTATTGAGGTCGGAAATGCTAAAAAAAAGTTTAAAACTTTATATGTTTTTATGTGTGTGAGCGTGTATAAGTGTATGTATATATGCTTATATATTGTATGGACATATAATTAAAAAATATATATATGGGCTATCATGCATTTAACATAATAAAATTTCACATATTGCATCATCATTTAAGGATATATTTTACTATCTCAATATTCCTCGTTGCTTTTTAAATTTTCACATTTATTTACATAATACAAGACTAAATTTTATTATCTCAAATATTCCTCATCTTTTTAAATGTTATTTATATTCTCATTTTTTATATTATAATTTTTTGTCTTTAAAACATTAATTTAATCAATTGCCCTTTTATTTTATTTTTATATAATTCTTTATTTCTTTGTATTAATTTATTCCTTTTCTTTATTTTATTTTGTATTCACTCAGTACTTATTAAGTTTATTCCTATTTTTTCATTTTAGTTTAACTAAAAGTTAATCTAAGTATTTTCTTGATTTCTTCAATCATTTTCATTCCTTTTATGTATTTATTATTATTATTATTTTTATTTTTATTTATTTTTTTTTTTTACTTAAGATGGCGACTCTAAACATTATTGTTATTAATCCAGTTCCAATTTATTAATCCAGATCCAATCTATTTTCTGTAATGTTTGCGTTATAAGGAGCTAAATTTTGTCATTTTAGGCTTAATGCCGACAAAATTGGATGAAATAACGCATCTTCTATGAATGAACTCACAAGCTCCTCTGATGATTCTGTGAGTCATTCATAGTTTCTTATTTTACATACTGATTTCATATGTTCATTTCCAAATCATCTTTAGAACTTTATCAATTTCTTCATATATTTGTGATTTCAAATTTATTATATATATATATATATATATATATATATATATATATGTATATATATATATATATCTTATATTTTTAATATCTATTTAAAATATATTATATGAACCATAAAAAGTTTACTGTTTTACTTAAAATGTGACTAAAATAATAAGAGATGTTACAAGTTAAAAAATATACATTTTATTTCAAACATCTCAGTTCTTTCTAGCTTTCCCAAGCTTTTCATCAGAGAATATCTTAATAAGCCGAAAAGATTGAAAATAAATGAAAATAAGGACACCTTTAGAAAAGAAATTGCTTTAAAAAAAGTTTTCTGAATTTAAAAACATCCGATTCCGAAGGTTTGTTTCACTTCTAAGACAGGTTCTGTTCTCCCTTTCACGGACACTCCATCCAGCAAAAACAGAAATTCCCACGCTATTTCATCTCTTTCCAGTATTCTTACAAAAACGTCTCTAGCTCGAGGAACACTCCATTTCTCTCTTTTGTTGACTCTCTCTAATAGTGCGTCGCTAGTTGAAATTAAGGTCAAGGGTGTGTCAAAACAATGTTGCGTTATTTTCTTAATCAAACCTTCGTGATCTGAAAGGAAGCGGCCTTTAAGACACGAAGAAGCTACAGGACAACATTTTTAGACCCCGGTATGCTATGTCTTTCTCCCAGCTTAGTGTGTGTCGTCTCCAAAAAATAATGTTACGTTGCATAAGCCAGCGTAAAACAAAGCAGATGTATCATGGTGCGATTCAATACTCTACAGCAATTTTTAAACTTCTAAACATCGCACATTTTCAATTTTTATACCGTCTTATTGGGGGAGAAAAAGGTGCTTTTAAATGCAATTTGTTTGAAAACGGCATCTCCATTTATTTTTGAAATATTAATTTTTTTTTTCTCTCTTTTTGTAGTTTTTGGAGCCATTGGCTTCCTATTGGCAACGGAAGGATAGTCCGCTTCTGTAGAAAGTAAAAGAACAATAGTTATAAAATAGTAATTATATATTTTTGTTGCCAATTATTCATAACAACCGAAAGAAAATATCATTAAAATGCGTGCTATCTTGAAAAAAATATAAACGAATGATTTCTATTAAAACAGGGCGCTATTATAAACTATATTTAATGTTACAAACAAATAAAGGCCTACGAATCATGAGACAGCCGGTTTTTCTTTTTTTAACCATTTGGAAAAATGGTTATTGTTCTCGTCCGGATGGGAAATCAAAAGCATATCTGAAAGTTTTCATTGGTTTAATCTGCAATTTATTCGTTTTCTGATGGGTCTATACAGTCATCTGTATTTCCCTTTAATTTCAACAACGATGGATACTTTCTGTTGCCACTATGACAAAAAAGTAATAAAAACTACAAAAAAAATGAATAACTCAGAAACAAATGGAGATACAGCTTTCAAACAAATTGCATTTAAAAGTACATTTTTTTTCTCTATACGACGCACAGTGGTCTCAAATCGCGATCGATTTTTTTCTCTATCCGACGGTGTAAAAAGTAATAGTGTCAGATGTTTAGAAGTTTAAGAATGAAATTTCACTTAAAATTGGCCGTCAGATTTCTTGGAAATCGGACGATGGAAAAGCCTTTTTCCGAACAGCCCATGAAATCCTTGGATATTTACGTCAGTTTCAGGTGGATAATACTTAAGTTTCATGAAATCTGACGGGTCGCAGGCGATATTTTTGGCTTCCAATTTTTACGTGTCATAACACTATTCATGTTTAATTCATGGCGTACGCCATGAATGATCAACTCCGTGCGATTTTTTATGTCTTCAATTTTAGTCTTCAAAAAAATCGTTTTCCAAATGGTCGTTGTAATTTGATAAATTGCTTTTTTTTCCCCCTGCCGAGTTTCTCGAATGACGGCCTCTTTTTGCTGCACGTGTGCATTATTTCGCGATAGTGACGTCTTTATGCATGTGCTTTACTGTAGATGTTTAAGAGTGGATCGTCCATGTGTAATTCTTAAGCGGATGTGAATGACGTCCTTTTACATAAAAATAAAAGCGTGTGCTTTAAGTTTTAAAAATGAAATAGGTTTTGTACTATTTATACACATATATACTTTTTTTTTCATGGGGGGGGGGGGGGGACACTCCATTCTGAAAAAGGCAGAATTCCCGTTTTCTAGTCTTTGTTTTTGTTTTTCTGCATGAAATAGGCTATGGAAGACTAAAATAGTGTTTTTCTCCTTCCAGTCTAAGGTCCTGGTGGATAAGAGATGGCTGCGCGACGAAGACCTTTACCGGACGGCCACGTCTCGAAAAGGCCCACCCTTTCAGAGGAGACTCTTCGCCTTGACAACAAAAAGGGAAACGCAACTCGATTCCTCAGTTTAGGATGAAGAGTATTACCTCAGTCACTCTTCTTCATCCCATGGAAGCCAAGGAAACGATCCCAAGGCTCGTTTTCTTCAGATCCACACTTCTTTATCCCAAGGAAACAAGCTATCCTTTCAAGATAGCTCGTTTGCATTTCAATACTTTTATAGGATATTTTTTGAAACGAATAGATGAGATCCATCTCTACAAAGGCCATTTTTTCCCTTTTCGTTTTTGTTATCGGGCTGTCAAGAAGGGTTATGTGTTTCACGCGTATCTGTGTAGGTGGATTCCTTTAGACCCTCGAAACATCCCAACGACTGGATGGATTTTTAGGAATGAGGTTTCTATCGATTCGTCTTAACAGCCCGAGGGTGATAGGCTAGATTTGCTTTTATAAATTCAAAAGGGCGGCCGTAAACTACAAAATGACAGTAGAGACGAAAACAATTTTACGCACCCTCTTGAGTGGCCTATCATTGGATAGGTCTTTCAAAAGGAAGACGGTGTTTCATGGACTCTTTTACAGTCAGAAGCTCCGTTTCAATAGGACACAACCTGGAAGTTGTGTCGGTAGAATCTCTCGCTTGACTGCAACTCTAACCATCCTAGACATCTAGAGGTCTCATCCAAACAGTGTTTCTAGATAGGAACTAACCATTCAACACAACTTAAAAGTCGTCCATACAAGTAAATAATAATAATAATAATAATAATAATAATAAAATAGGTAAGTAATATACAAAATAGTTTCACATGGATGAGAAATAATGAATGAGTTCGCTTTTTACACCGTCGATTTTTTTAATTAATTTTTACTTGTTTCCAGATTTTTTTAATTAGGATATTTTTACTTTCGGAGCCAGTTTCGAAAGTGAAAGTATCCTAGTGAAACAAAAACCTTCAAAGAAACACACGCAAAATAAATAAATAAATAAATAAATAAATAAATAAATAAAATATTAATATCCTGAAGAGTTATTTCCCATAGGTTTAACAGGAACGAGGGGAGTGCGAGATTACATTGACCAAGAGGCTTAAAATAACGACTAACCACTAGCAGAATCTAGTATTTCATCCAATATTGCATTTCCTACACTCTGGTTCACTCCCCCCCGCCCCTATCTCTTTCAACATCGCGCGAACCCTACTTAAACGTCTATTGTTCTTCTCTCCTTCAACATTGTGTGTGTGTGTGTTGGCACTAGAGGTCTGCACGGGCCGGACCGTTCAAAAATCAGTTAAATCAGGCCTGACAAAAATAAATAAAATCACGGCCGGCCCGACCCGACTTAATTTTTACAAAAAATTACGAATTAATATTCTTTTAATGAATGCTGCAATGATGGGAAAATGATACGGATAGCAAATCATAGAATACAGAAGAGCAATACGAATGATCGGTTAGGCCTTTAGACTTTTACATAAAAAAAAAGACATTAAAAAGTGAATTTAGCTCAGAATTAAAAAAGGCATAGTTTAAAACAACATAACTGTTGAAGTAGTATAATTAAAAAAAAAGTGGATATTTCAATCTATTTCTCTATCATTTATTAAAGTATATTTCTAAAGAGATTCCGTTAACAGAAGATTAGGACCGCTATGACTATTTTTACAAAACAAATGGCTTGTCCGACACCTTCTGGAACCCTTCAGTCCCCTTTTAGCCCGAACCGAGCCTGCAGTTTGACATGTAAGCCTGATCCCGGCCTGGCCCAAGTCTGCTGAAAAACTGAAGCCCGAGCTCCCATCCTTGTCCGATGCCAATCTCTATGTTGGACATAGGGTCTATTTCTATATCGATGTTGTCAAGCTTAGCATCCGCTCGTGCAGCGAATTTATACTTATTCTCTTCCCAATCACGTCTGTTGAAAATGGTTCCTATTTTATGTGCCTAGTTTGATTCTTATAAACGTTTTATCGGCCAGGTTGACCCGTTTAATTATTTTTTTTTCGACCCGGCCTGTTTGAAAAACTGTTCTCATTTTGCTAGGCTAGGACCGGCCCCGTGCGGACCTCTAGTCGACACTCGTGAAAAAAGAAAAAAAAAAAGTTGTATCTGGCAATTTCAAAAAAATTTTCTATCTCATGCATGTTGAAAAAAAAGCAGGTTAGGGGATGGACGCGAAAATCGGATCCTGTCGAAATCTATCTGAATCTAAAGTCCTGACGAAAATCCGTGCATGAGTTCTTGAGGTACAGATAGGGCAAAAATCGTGAAAAATGAAGCCCAGCAGCGCCACCTGTAGGGAGGTTTACAACAAAAACTAAAAAGCTCTCATTTATATCAGGAACTCGCGGAATCTGAAAGTGGATGAAAGTTCGTGCATGGGTTCTTGAGAGAGAGCGATCGCGAAAATTTCGAAAAAGGCAGCCTAGCAGCGCCCCCTGTTGGGCGATGGACACCCAAAACGAATCAGCATCCCATTCTTATCAGAGACTCACTGAATCTAAAGTTTGATTCCATTCTGTTCATGAATTCTTGAGATAGGGCGCCCACAAAATGTGTGTCACAGACAGACACAGCGATAGGCTCACAGACAGATTTTTTGTAAAAACTGTCTGTAAAAAAATGTTTTTCGGGATCTTTGACCCCTAAAAGGTGTCCATTCGTGGCAAAGCGGAGTTCGAAAATTTTCCCAAACCCAATACTTTCTTCTTGTAAAGATAGAAAAAAGTAAAAAAAAAGAATGCAATTTAACACATTACAACGACCCTTTGGAAAATGATTTTTTTGAAGACTAAAATCGTCGTATAGAGAAAAAAAAAATGTACTTTTAAATGCAATTTGTTTGAAAGCTGTATCTCCATTTGTTTCTGAGTTATTAAATTTTTTTGAAGTTTTTATTACTTTTTTGTCATAGTGGCAACAGAAGTATCCATCTCTGTTGAAAGTAAAGGAAAAATACAGAGGACTGTATAGACCCATCAGAACACGAATGAAATGCGGGATTGAACTCATAAAACGCCTCAGATATGTTTTTGATTGCCTACCCTGACCGAGGACAATAACCATTTTTTCAAAGGGTTAAAAAAAAAAAAAAAAAAATACCCAATTCCCACGCTGTCGCACCTCTTTACTGTATTCTCAGAAATCGCAAACATTTTAGACGAACCTATCCGAGATTGCTTTTTTCTTTCTCTCCTTCGACTTCCTCAATGCTCAACAATGTCAAAATTAAGGTCGAGGGGGTGGGAGGCAAAACTTTTCTTATTCAAACTTCATTATGTCAAGGAAGCGAGCTTTATTACAAATTAAGAAATCGAAACAATCGAAGCCCTACAAAAACACATGACAAAACTTTTCGATTCATTTTCTGGGTTTTTATTCTTCTGCTGCTGCTCAACAATGGAATGAATTTTGTATCGAAGGAAACACACGCGCGTTTTATTAAAAGGAAACCGTTCTTTCTTTTTGTGCGATTTGAAACGATATAGTGGCACTTTATAACAACCGAAGACAGGATATCGTATCGTAACGAAAACGGTTATGTAACAAACGAAGTCGGAATTGGTAACGGAAATGCTCACGTTTTCGATGGCGAAAGTGATGTAAAAAGGCAGCGCTACAGTGGCACCTTTTAGATTCCCCCCCCCCCTTTAAACTGTTAAATCATAGATTTTTGTTGTTGTTGTTGTTTATGTCTATTTCTTTTTTTTTTTTTTTTTTTTTTTTTTTTTTTTTCCCACAGAGGCCCAAAATTTTTCCTACATCTACAAATCCTTTAAGGCCTCGAAGCCACACTAACTTCTTTCTTTGTTTGCAATATACATACATTGAATGTCTGAATTTGAAAATTTTAAAAACACTCAATAAAATAAAGTAAGAGACTTAAGTTACATTTGAAGATATAAAATTTATAAAAAGTTTTTTTTTATAATTTTTTTGTTATTCTGACAGAAGCACTGTTAAAGATATCATAATGACTGAAGTGGGGGGAAAATGCTCGGTCATTTTTTTTCGCTCGGAAAAATTCAGTTCCTATAACTTCCTTTTAACGCATTTACGTCCTCTCCCTCTGGTGTTGGTGTTATTTATGACGGACGATTATCTAGACGAGGGATAGAGGCCCTACGGCGAGTGGCCCCCGCGGGGGGTCTTTCTAAGGGAACCTAACCCGTATGGGCGCAAGGTTTCCCAAGGTTCGAAGAAAATCACGAAAACTCCGAACGGTTAGGACGACGGGCGCGATTGGGTTCGAACCCAGCACCTCCTGTTTACCAGCTTCGAGAGCAGAACCTCTCAGCCACGGGTGGGGCAATATTTCCCTCTGGACTGAGGGTATTGAGTCTTTTCATGATTTTTTAAAAAATACTTGAAAGATAATGTATTTTAATATATTTTTTTAACTATAAGCTTCAAGTTATTCTTATTCATAATCAAGGAACTATTTAAATGTACTAAAAAATAATATTTCATGAGAAATTATTGAAAAAAAAACAAACAGGTTTTATATTTTTTTAAAAATCCGCCTCAGAAAACATTTTTTTTTAACATCCATTTTCCAAAAACTTGAATAAAAACTGACCCAAATGTACAAATATCTGAAAATAGGTTTTATTCGTATGGGAACATTATAGACTAAAACTTGCTTTTGTGTGGTCCATTTCAAAGCACAAAGAGCAACACCACAAGGTTTATAGTATAAGTTCCAATCCAACTCTCATTCTAGATATTTTCATATACTTCTGTTGAGAGCTGTCACCTATTTTTTTTTTTTTTTTTTTTCAAAATAAAAGGTTCGTAGATAATCTCTGAAAAGACCGCGAACGTATAGGGTTCGTACTTGTATAGCTCAGAGAGTTAAAAGTGCACCCCGAGAGACTCTCGCGCTTTAGTTCGCTTCACCGAAAACGGCAACACGAGGGGACACTCGATCTTAGACCTAAAAGACTTATTAAACGAGCCGTCTTCGGCCGTCACGCTGGTTGTTTTCTTCAAACGAACCTGAAATCAAACGAAATAGAACGGCGAATTTGACATTTAGCTGCTATGGGTCCTGCCGCATGGCTGAAAGCAAAAACAGGCGGCATTGGGGGGGCTCTGTAAAAGATTTTGAGTCGATCCTCTACAATAGGATTTGGTTAAAAAAAGATAGAATGATATGTAATATCCTAAAAACAGCCTGGAAAAGGATCTAATCATGCAAGTTTCATCCAAATCAGTTCAATAGAATTTTTGAAAAGGTTCCTCTTTCATAATATCTTTCATAGGGTAAAATCATCTTATTATAAAACTCCCCCCCCCCCCCCAAATTCTATAACTAAGCAACGTTCAACAATACGTTATAGAGTAAAAATAATCTAACCCACAGAGTAAGCTCCATCGAAATCCATTTAGCAGAATTCAAGTTCTAAGTGGCCGGAACGAAGTTCCCATTTGTATTTTCTATAGAAGGCATGGAATGAACGGGTGTTTTTACTTAAAAATTAAGAAATGGAATAGGTTTTCCTTTTTCGATCCGTTATCTGAGTAGGCGTTTCGAACAGGTTTTCTAGATGCCCGGAAACATAGGGCAATAATGGATTACAACGCGTACAGTTACACATACATAAAACAAAAATCCTTATTCGTTTTTAAATCTCCGAATGCGTCAGAAAGTTTCGAGAGAGGGGGGCTATTTTTTGGATCAAATGATTTTCATTCATAAATGGGAAGAGTATTTGGTATAAACACATTCTAAAAACAAGAAAGAAAAAAATCATGCGTCCAGCATCGAGGATGAAACACTTTCCAACCCATTCAGAAAGCGACGCCGTTTAAGAAGTTATGTGTTCCTTCAACCCTACGGAAACGCATAACTCCATTTGAGCTGTTCCCATCGAACATCGGAAAAGGAACCGAATTCTTGGAGCAGCCCTGTACATTGGATACTAATGTATAGGCACGACAGGCACTTCACTTAAGAAATGCCTCACTTGAAATTTCCCCTTCAGCTATTTCCGCTCATAAGGAGTTCATTCTTTTGTGCAGCCCCGTATAGGATTTATAGACAACGATTGAAATGAAAAAACAACAACAGTTAAATTAAAAAGCGCATGCCGGATTTTAAAGCGTTTACTCCAGCCAGGATGACTCCAAGAGAGTTAACCGATTTCTTTTGAGTCCATGCACGACACAGGCTATGAATGCCGCATTCTATCGTCATGACATTCACCGATTTGTGTCCGTTTCAATCCATTTGAGATGTCATTTTCTCCCCCTCATGGAATGGAATTCTTTTGGGTGCCCCTGTCAATAATCCTATGAATGATCTCTGTCCATGAACCTCTTTTATCCGAAACTCTTTTAACCGAAACTCTTGGTTAACCGAAATCCATTTTTAAACCCTTTTTGTTAACTATCACATTCCTTATGTGCAAAATCCATTTTGAAAGCTTTTTTTTTTTTTTTTTTTTTTAACTATCCTATTCCTCGTGTGCAAGCGGTCCTTTCCGAACCACGAGTCCCTATAAATAGTTTCGATCCCTTTTCTTAGAACTCCTTTGAATTGAACTGGAGCTCCCGTAAGCTGCGGAAGGGATCGAACGAAAAAAACGAATCCATGAGCGATTCTGAAGCTTTTGAATGTTTTGCAAAAGGTTTCGCATGGCTGGAACAGCAAGAAAGACTGTGATACGGGCGAATGAATCCTATTTAAAAACTTCGTGATAGAGCTTCGAAGCTAACGCAGGCGAAACTGTGACACACACAACATTATTTCAAACCCTTGTGAAATAGGTAAAAGGTTCTTCATTTCAAAATTAAAGCTCAGGTCATTTTTTCTTGTTTCTATTTTGCTATTGTTTTATTTTTATGAAGCACTTGTTACCCTAATAAGAAATAGCACGTCTTAATTCTTCTTCATCTTAAAATGGAGGCATTCTCGGTGATCCCAAAATTTCGATTTTCCGAAAGAGGTCGGTCCCAATGAGTTCGGATAATCGAGGTTCTACTGTATTAATCGCGCATACTCCCTATGCAATACCCAACATGCCTCATGTGGCCCTCCATAAGGTTCATCCATTGCATGAAAATCCGAGTCTTTGAACGGGAGCGAGAGTGTGGACAGACAAACCGAATGCCTAAACGCTTTTCAACTTTGTTGGAAAGTGTTAAAAAGAGACTTTTTTTTTTTTTTTTCCTTTATAGTATCAAACAGGAAATGTTACAAGTATGAAAGACGTGGCATCCTGAAAGCCATTTCGGTCATGACACCTCGGATCACGGTGTAGAGCAGAAACACTCGAATCCTAACTCCCTATAGCGAAACGGAAATAAATTTAAACTTTGGATAAAAATGCGCCCGGAAAAAGAGGCACTTCCCACCTCTCAGACTGAACACAACGATCCGAGGAAGCTTTCTCCTTTCTCTCCGTTTGCCGTGTGTTTTCGTGTCTGTTCGAGACCTGAAAATAGAAATTTATGATCCTGTTCTAATGATCGGACGGTCCAATGGTTTTTCGTGTTTCTGTCTCGCTTTCCTTTCAATGGAGACCATTAGAGTTCTGGCACGCGAGACGGAATCCTAATGGAATTAACACGCAGTTCAACAGAGCCATCCTTTTTCAGGTGGGGTCAAAAGCGAACGACGAGATGCATGGGAAGCGCAGCTGAAGAAAGGGACAGGCCGCGGCACTCCACCGATCTCGGCTGCTTTTCAGCCCGTCTGGATCCCGCGACCGCTCGACGAGGGGTACCTATCGTGGTTCCGTGAAAACTCAGAAGGGTGGTCGTCACGCGGCCTATATCTCTTTTGTTGCCCGCGGTTGGAAGAGCCAGGGTTGGGGAAGCGAGGATAGTCCAAGTTTACCTCTTTTGATTGGGATATATCCTCTGTTAGGTTGGGAGATCTACTATCCATTGGCAGTATCATGGGTAAGCCATCTTTCAACCACTTTGGATCGGGAAAATAATGTAGAGAGTCCTTTATAGGCATTAAGAAAAAAAAAAAAAAAAAAAAAGGCCGAAGATAGATCTAAAGGAAGACTGAAAGGCCACACACGCGTCAAGGGAATACCGATGAAAACGGGTCTATGCCACCCCCCCCCCTCCCCTCCCATCCACGTGAGCTTTTATTTCTTTTAGACAGCCAAGTGATTCTGTTGCAGGATGTTTAAAATGGACACTTCATTGGAAATTTTAAGTCGGTTCTTCAATACAAACTGACAATTTTCTGACACATCTACGAAGTCGTGGACGGATGGACGTTCGTCCATGAGATTATTTCAGATACCAAGAAATGGAACAGCTTTTTCCATTTCCCTACATAAAGACCCAAAATCCCTCTAAAAGGGGCTCTTTCTCGACACGGCAGCCTGAGAAAGATCTCGAAGCGATTATTTCCTTTGCAATGGCCTTGTCCGTCAGCGCTTTCGTGTTCGCGGTCACATACGAAACAAATCCATCAACCCCCCGTCAGACGGTCGGACACAATTTGTCTGGAAATTCAGACATGCACAACAAGTACAGAAAAGGCCCTGACCCCGAAAGCCTTCGGTAAACTTCACCCCTCCTCTAACGAGTCATCTTGAAAATTCAGAAAAACACATTATAATAACTAGAAATTGCACAACCGCGTCGTGACGGCCGATCGAGCGCGCATCACAAAGATCAGGGTGACAAAGTTCTATTTTTCGGATTTACATGTGATACACATTTTCAACCGAAACACTCGAATTTTTACTTTTTTCTACGAGATAAAAATGGAATTGACTTTTTTATCAGAAAGATTTCACTTTTTAAGTTATTCTCCCCTTATCTTTGAGGGACGAATGATAAATAAATGCTGATCCGTCAGCTATTTTTTTTTTTTTTTGTCCTTTTGGCAAAAAAAAAGATATAATATGTTTTAAATCGGAACAAGTCCAAAGGGCAGAGATGCCACAGGCGACTATTTTTCTATTCGATTCGCATCACTCATTTAAAAAAGTAAATTTTGTGGTCTACTTCTATTGCCTAATTGTACATCAAAGAATTTTCACATAAAAAAAGGAAGTGCTCAAAAATGAGTGAATCGATGTACTCCTATCGAATTGAGTAAAAAACGAACCTATGCTTTCTCAGATGTTATCAAACCCAACAGAACAATAATTTTTTGATCCAAAGCTCTATAAAAGTAAAGTAAAAATGTAAAAAAATCAACTAGTTTAGTTTTTATATGAGTTTTTTACGAAGTATCACATGTGACACTTCAGAACCAAGGACGTTAAGGGGGGGGGGGAGGCTAGATCCCCTCTTCATTTAGATAAATGAGTTTTTCGTGCAGAACTATCCGATTTGCTTCCAACTGGGTATACCGGTTTATTCTGATAAGGCGCTTCCCTGATTAGATTAGGAGATTCATGGGTTAAGTATAAAGAAGGGGAATGGGGGAGCTACCCCCCCCCTTAATTTAGCTAAATGAGTTTTTTTTTGTTGCTTTATTTATTTTTCGAGGGGCTTTATTCTTTGAAATAAGAGTACTATACAATGCGTGTGAATAGCCTGTGAGCTCAATGCCCACCTCTTTAAAGGGGCAATTTTCTTTTTATTATAAACGAGAATCAGAAGGTCTTAAATGTAGAAAGTGGGCCATTAAAAAATTTAACTCCAGAGTCTTTTATTGGGTAGTGTCAAAAATGAAACCAAATTCTTGTCTCTGATCGAAGGTCTTGTACTCAGTACACACAAGTTATCCATCCTTTGCTGCAGTATCCCAGAAATTCCAACGGTCGCGAACAGGGTTCGTTTATATATACAGTCAAACTTCGTTAACATGAACACGCTTAACATGAATTACTTTTAACATGAATTGTTTTCACAGTCCCCTATAAAAACGAATACAAAGATTTGATACTGATAACATGAAATACTGTTAACATGAACAAAATTTTGATTCCCCTTGAGGTTTATGTTAACGAGTTTCGACTGTATACATAAAATATATATAGGGTATACATATGGTATATATCATATATCTTGATATATATCCGATACTTATTTTTAAAATATCAAGACTTTTGATATTTTCGATATTTTCAAATTCTTGATATTTATTTTCAAAATATCAAGATGTTCGATATTTTGTATATTTGATATTTACTTTCAAAACACCACTGTGCAAGATAATTTTGATATTTTCTTCAGTCAAAACAAGTGTCAATGGAAATTTCAACTGTTATGGACTGTGGTCATACTGTATAGATAAAGAACTTTTGTCCCTGCAGGGACTTTTTTAGGCAAAAAAGAAAACAAATATCGTTTACAAGCTTTATGTTTGAAACATTCACTTTTAAATGAGACAATTCATTCAGAACAGCTATTGAAAGAAAAACTGTGATTTAGATATTCATTTATATACAGCATTAGAAAAGAAGCCTTTCGGATTTCGGTAGTTTTGAGTCTAATCTGTACAACAGGTTAGGGGGGAAAAAATAAGACAAGCTTACATTTATATTAAAATTCTTCAATTGAAAAAAAAAAAAACTATTTTGCATTTAAAAAGTCGTTTTATAAAATATAAAACTTTTTTCATACTTGACACAAATCCTATAGTTTATATATAGTACGTAAGTGTATAAAACAAATTGTATCTGGTTTCAATTTGTTGATTTTCAATTTTATTCTAAGTGGGGAAAAAAGGAAAAGAGAACGCATTTTTAGAATACTGTTTGATTATGTTTTCATGTTAAGAACTGAAACCACTGCTTGTGTTCTCAAATCCAAAAGGGCCACTCCCTGACATAAATTTTAATTTATTTTTGTTCGAAAAGGCATAAAACGAGCGGTTGTTGTTGTTCAGAAACTAGGTCATCGAACTGTTTTTTCCATTTTTTTGCAAACGCACTCGATCTTTCAGAAAAGAGTGTCCAAGTGGGCGTTTTGAACCGAATTTACGCGCAAAGGGAGAAAGAGCACACTCAGGAGCGGGCGAAAAACGTGTTTGTCACGTGATCCAAATCGCTTCTAACTCGATAGGTAAGGGATGGATCCAAAATTGGAAGAAAAACAGTTCGATTCCAAATCGCTTCCAGGGTCAGGCTTTCCAATTTTATATCTTTCCGTTCAAAAAGGAACTTGTGAATAGGCCAAAACGTTTTGCGCTTGTTGGGCGGAGCAGTTAAGAACAGCCTTAAAAGAGGATTTCATGCATTTGTTTTTATCCTGGATGGATTTTTGAATTCGTTTGAAAAAGACGTTTAAACGATTTTTTTCCGTTTTTAATTCAATGACGGAAATGGGCGCTAAAGAGCCATTTTTGACAGACACCGAACACGGGATGAGTCCGTTAGCGTCTCTCTCTCTCTTTTTTTTTTTTTTTAAGGTACACGCGAGCGATTTTAGAAAGAGAGTCGAGTAAAACAATAACAATGATTAAAAAGTTCAATTTATCATGAAGAGTTCTCATTCATTTAAATTTAAACAACGGACAGAATAGGCTCCGCTCACGTGTGTCGTTCTCATTATCCCCCCCCCCCTTTTGTGAAAATAGAGGGGGGCACGACACTATTGATGCATGAGAGAATGAAGTTGGATGAATACTTCGATTGCAAATGCGACTTCCTCGATGGCTCAATGGAATTCTCAAAGGTGCGATGACAGGTGGTTTACTTTCTATTACCACTTCCTCCGTGCTTTCCACAGAAATGGAAAGAGGCTACTTCAGTCAAATGAAAAGACCCGTTCGCTCCTGCTAATCCTATGGAAGAAATTTATAGCGATATCTCGGTTGCATTTTAATATTTTTAAATGATTTTTTTTTTTTTTTTTTTTTTTTTGCATTGGATAGCTGAGCTCGATCTGTACAAAGGCTGTTTTTTACTTTTTCGATTTTGTTTACAGATATTTTTTATAGGGACGCTTTCATTTTTGGAACCGGTTTCGAAAGTGAAAACATCCTCATAAAAAAAAATCTGCAATGAAAATCAAAAAAGTGGAAAACGGCCTGCATACAGATCGATCTCAGCTATCCAATTCAAAAGAAATCATTTAAAAATATTGAAATGCAACCGAGATATCTTTATAAATTTCTTCCATAGGATTAGCATGAGCGAGCGGGTCTTTTCGCCTGACTGAAGTAGCCTCTTAAGGGGGCTGGTCACTCAGCTTCCGATTTCCCCTCACTCATGTAAAGTCCATGGGCTTTGGGTGCATTCGTATATTTAAAACATCCCCTCGGGATATGAATGTTTTTAACTTCTATTTCTTGTGTACACTTCCTAAAAGACGTCTCTTTTTTTCTGAGTTCTCAAACTATTTCTAAAGTATAAACTTCATTTTATAGGAAGTGTTAAAATCTGACTCACAGTTGGCCCGCTTTGAACACATAAAATATTAAATTCAGCATAGATTTTAGAGATATTTTGAAAACTCAGAAAAAAAGAGACCTCTTTTAAGAAGAGTACACAGAAAAAAGGTATGAAAAATATGAATTTCCCGAGAAGATATTTTAAATAGACGAATGCATCAAAAGTCCATAGACTTAACATGACGGAGGAGAACTCCGAAGCTGAGTGACCAGCCCCCTTAAGACTGTTCTCATATCCAAAGGGTCCACTTTCTGACATAAGTTTTAATTCATTTTTGTTCGAAAACGCATGAAACGAGAAGGTGTTGTTATTCAGAAACTAGGTCATCAAACTATTTTTTCCGTTTTCTTGTAAACGTAATAGATCTTTCAGAAAATACTGTCATTTTGAACCGAACTTCTGAACGAAAGAAGAAGTTCCAGTCAGCAAGGGGAGAAAAAGGCCGTGTCACGTGATCCAAATCGCTTCTAACTCGATAGGTAATGGATGGATCCAAAATTGGAAAAAAAACAGTTCGATTCCAAATCGCTTACAGGGTCAGGCTTTCCAATTTTATATCTTTCCGTTAAAAAAGGAATTTGTAAATAGGCCAAAACGTTTTGCGCTTGTTGGACAGAGCAGTTAAGAACAGCCTTAAGGCTCCTGTCCCTGCCGGCGAAGACGCTCACGAGCTCATGCTATTCCTATATGGGGACGGATTTTTCTAATATCTCGTCTGCATTTCGACATTTTTAAATAATTCTTTTTGCATTGGATAGCCGAGATCTGTCTCTACATCGCACCTTTTTTTACTTTTTCAATTTGGTTTGTAGATATTTTTTTAGAACGACCCTTTTCATTTTTAGAACGGGTTTTGAAAGTGAAAGTATATTTATAAAAATATCTGCGACCCACATCGAAAAAGTAAAAAAGGTGCGATGTAGAGACAGACCTCGGCTATCCAATGCAAAAAAAAAAAAAAAAATTAAAATGATGGATTTATAACCCTCTCAGATATTGACAGTAAACTATTTTCTAAACATTAAACAAGCAATAATTTTCGAGGACACAAAAACATTATGATACTTGAATAAACTAATTTAGTAGCAATAAATCATTGCGTAATCAACTCTTTCTTTATATCTTCCAAAATTATGCTATTCTGAATAAACAAGAACATTAATAAGTGAAATATGTTCGTATATCAGCCCACGCATGATGCAAGAATCCCACGTCATCGAACAGTAAAGGACTAAAATAAACACTCTTATTATTAAGTTAGTTGTTCTATAAATTTCGATAAGAAAAGATGTAGTAAAATATTGTTGCTGCAAAAAGCAGCCTAATACAAATGTATGTGTAGTTAACTTAAAATGTAAATTTAAAGTGTTATTAATATATTAGTTAATTCAGCGAAGAAAATGCCTCAGAAGTGCATTCATTTAAATAAGATAAAACATTAAACTTCCATCTTTTTTTATCAACACTATAGCAAAGCGGGATAACAGGTACTCCTGACAAATGGATACGGCGAATCCGATTTAAATGCGGACCCTCCTTGATACGAGGAATTGCTGAGCAACAACATAAAGGTAAGAAATTACCTATATCATTATATTTAGTTGATTTATTTTGCAAGGCCAGAATTTGTGATTTATTTTATTTATCTAAATATCAGCACGAGTGTAACTGCGCAAAGTAGAGGTGGCTTTTTTTTGCCTACAAAAAATGTCGAAATGCAAACGAGATATTAGAAAAATCCATCCCCATCAGATTGGCATGAGCTCGTGAGTGCCTTCGCCGGCAGGGACAGGAACCTTAAGGAAATGGCTTTAAAAGCTACAAAAAAAAAAAAAAAAAAAATGAATATCTCAAAAATAAATGGAGACACAGTTTTCAAATAAATTGCATTTAAAAGTCCTCCCCCCCCCCCTATACGACGGTGTAAAAATTGAAAATGTGCGATGATTAGAAATTTAACCCATTAGTGCGCAGCTTTGCATATAGGCAAACAACAGTGTTTTGAATTGAATAGATTTTTTTATTCGTATATACCTCTTTCACACCCGAAAATTCAAACAGCAATATTTGCTTAGTATTACTTAGTTATCCCGTCGACCCATTTCGCCAAATTATATAAATCGCCAAACCACTTGCCAAATTATACAAAATGACATCATTTTTATTTTAAATAACGAAAGAACCCATAAATGAGTATAACATTAACAAAAATACAAATAAAACGTCGAAATAAAAATCATTTGATGACGTAAACACGTGTCACTTGCTTAAAATCAAGTGAATGTGACATGGACGATCCACCGTTATTGGCATTTAATCTCATAGTTTGGCGATAGATTTTGGGTCGACGGGATAACTAACAAGGAAGGTCTCCTTACTGGGCATACTCAGAATATTTTGAAAAAAAAATACCAATTAAACTACTTATGCATGTCATAAAGGATCAGTCAAACTGAGCGGCGGAATGACAGTAGAAAGACTGTAAAAAAATAAAATACTTTCGAGTATTGGGCGCGAAAAGACGAAAGCGTCACGCGATCGGACGAGCAGTACTTTTCCTCGCCAAAAGCAAACGATTTTAATGCACCTGAAAATTGTTTGTTAATTGATTTTTAGAATGCGTGTAAAAACTATTGAATGAAGTTAAACATAGACAATGAGAGAGTTTAATCAATACATTTTTTCATATTACATATTTATGTTGCTTGTTATTTAATTTTATTACCTTAAAAACAATTTCATGTATAAA
Organism: Maratus speciosus; assembly: GCA_963932465.1. Classification (NCBI taxonomy): domain Eukaryota; kingdom Metazoa; phylum Arthropoda; class Arachnida; order Araneae; family Salticidae; genus Maratus; species Maratus speciosus. The sequence goes on along the minus strand of CAWVRF010000002.1, from coordinate 1,434,932 downwards.
AAATACTTTCCTATGTTTAAGCGTATTCCAAGATAAAGACCAGATTCATTGACCAGTTATTCATTTCAATATCAAAAAGAATTCGACGTTTCCATGGCAACAAAATGGAATCGACAGTGCTCCATTGGACTTAATTTTGAGATATTGAAACAATTTGACTATATTTTAATTTTGTTTTAACTCATAAAATTTGATATTTAACTTTTCATTATAAATATATATACATATATAGGACAAAATTATAGTTAAATCACACTAAAACGGACAAAACTGGAGTTACTGACATTAAATTTATTTAAACAAGTTCAACATAAAATATTTTTATTTTAAAGTGCATTCGACATAAAAAAGTATTTTTCGAAATTTCATTTCACCGCCAACCGATGATCAATCGCCCCACCAGTGGCTGAGAGGTCCTGCTCTCGAATCTGGTAGACGGGAGGTGCTGGGTTCGATCCCAATCGCGCCCGTCGGCCTAATCGTTCGGAGTTTTTGTGGTTTTCTTCGAGCCGTGGATCTTCCATGCGTTAATACGGATTAGGTTCCCTTAGAAAGTCCCCCACGGAGGGCACTCCCCCCGGGCCCATATCCCTCGTGTAGATAATTGGCCGTCAAAAATCAACCCAACCCGACCGATGATAAATCGCCCAATAAACGAAATGTTCATTATTTTTTTACGAACGTTCTATCGAGATTCCGCCAAGATTTTTTTTTATAAACATATCTACCCACATGAGAAGAACACTCTGTAATTTTTTCAGATTTTTCTGAATAGGCCCGTATGGAGACCTTCCTTGTAAGTAGTAGCATTTGCTTTAATTAATAACAGACATTCCGTATTTAAATAAAGCGAAACGAACCCTTGAAACTTTCTGGTGTTAAGTCAGATTTTATAAACTACGTCATTTCTAGAACGTATGCTATCATGGGAATGAAAGGGTTCAAGTCTTATAAAAGTAATAGCTATATAAAATAAGGTATTTGGAGACATACTTCTTAAAATATTGACTCATTTGCGTTATTTTAGCGTAAAACAGCCACACGACAGCAGTTTTTACTTGTATTGCAGATGTGCAACAGAAGAAAAGATGGACGTATTATGTGAAAAATGCATCTGGGGCATTCTCACAATCTTTTGACTTTCGGGAATAAAAATCTGGTGAAATTAAACTTGCTAAAATAACATTTCAATCTGATAAACGAAAGCCTTAATGATTCAAAATAAAGAAACAAGTTGGAAATTGCTCGTCAAACGTGGCAAATGAGGTGCGTTCGTACTATAACTAGTTTTATAATTATTTTTTGTACCCCATATTGTCATCAATATATATTTTTTTTAATTTCATAAGTGCATAGTCTATAACATCATTAAAATGCACTTCCAATAATTTTTTTCCCATTGGCCGTAATGTAACGGGAAACTTTTGACTGTCCCTGTAATTAAACTATACATCCGATTTTCATAAAATTTGAAATGGCTAGACAAAATTTTTCAACAATTATATATTTAAATTTTCAGACCATTCGGAAGGCTGTAACATCATTAAAATGCATTTGCAATAATTTTTCCCATTGGCCGTAATGTAAAGAAAAACTTTTGACTGTCCCTGTAATTAAACTATGCATCCAATTTTCATAAGATTGGAAATGGCTCGACAAAATTTTGCAACAATCATACATTAAAAATTTCAGACCATTCGATTGGGTAGTTTTGGCTCTGTTATATGCGGACAGACAGACAGATGGACAGACAGACGGACGGACGGACGGACGGACTGAACGACGACTATAGGTGCTACGTATTTATATAATTACGAACGCGCCTAAAAAGGGTCAACAGCGAAAACATTTTTATTGAACTGAGGTTTATGCTGAACTTACGAATTTAATTTTACTTACCATTTTTTCACTAAAACTTTTTATTTTCTTCTAAATTTTTACTTATAATGAATTTGCATAGTACCCACAGGACATTCAAATAAGAAATAATAACAATGTTGTATTTTTAGTGCAACATTGTCTTAAAGGGGTGTTAAAGAAGGGACGGTATAGGAAAAAAGGGACGGAATGGGGAAAAAAGGGACGGAATGGGGAAAAAAGGGACGGTAAGGATGGAATGCTAAGGAAAATTACCACCAATTTTAGGCAAATCATGTTATGACTCAGTGGTAGCCCACAATGTTCATTGATTTTTAAAAACAGTTACTTACATTGGATTAAATAAAAAAAAAATTAATTTACCTCGAAAAGTGCAGGAATAAACCTTGGGGACGGTAAGACTAAAAGCCACGATGCTTGAAACTGATATTTAAGTGCTGATTTAAATTCTGCAGTCAATTTCTTGTCAAAGGATTTTAGACATTCTTTCTCTAGCCTACTTCTGCATGAGAAAAAACTTGAAAAAATTCTGTGGCTGCATCTGAAGTCATTTTCTGTATCATTTTAGAAGAGGGACTGTAAGGAATCTAAAACCCAGGGACAGAGTTTAAAAAATAACAACAACCCTAAAAATGTGAGCAGGTTCTCATTTTTTGCTACCTATTTATATAAAACAATAGTTCCAGTTTTGAAAAAAAAAATGACATCGAATTATTTTTATTGAAAAAGTTTTATACAGACAGCTCCCAACTTGAAAATCAGCATCATGGACACGGGACGGTATAGGAGTTTTCCTGATATTTGGACCCCCAACATCGTCCAAAACTTATTTATCTCGTTAATATTGTTATGCAATCATGCAATGGGATGTTTCCCAATACATAAAGAAAAAAAAAAAAAAAAAAAAAAAAAAAAAAAACACACACAAGAAAATGTACTAAAATACAAATTATTATTCAGGGACATAAAAGTCAAAAGATTGTGAGAATGGCCCATCTGTAATTTTTTTTTCATTATTTTTTCTGTGTAAAAAACCTTACAGGGAATCCTATATAATTTTTTCGAAACAAAATAAAAAAAAAATCACGCATTTAAGGGTTAAAAAATGGCACTAGAGAGGACTGAACCGTATCATGATACGTCTGCTTCGTTTTACGGCTGGCTTCTGTAACGGAACATTATTTTTTAGGGATTTCTTTAAGGTTTTCCCGAAAGAAATAGCCTATCGGAAGCTAAAAAAAGAAATTTAAACTATTGAAATGATACATGAAGTTGACAAAGAAGGCAATGATTGGTTTTAACCCTTAAATGCCGGACATACCCAAATTAGGGTCTAAAATACTGTTAGAATACTATTGAAGCTATAATGCCTCATGTTGCCAATAAAATACATTCTGAAAATATTATTAAATCGATTTTCAACATGTAGAGGGCAACACTTGTGCTGTTTAAGTATAAAGATTATTTCTTTTTTCCATTGTTGCTACATGTTATTTTTGTTTTGTTTGGAAGCTTGCGAAATACCCTATTTTGTTCTGCAGTGAGCCAGTAAAATTTATTTCTTATGATAGTTCCTAAAATTCTCGTGCGTTTAACATTATAGAATTTTATCAAGGGAAATTATATTTTCAATTAAAGACCCGTATTGCCGATGACTCACAAACTGTTTTTTAGCCGTAAACCCTAATTAAAACAAAATATGATTTTTTTAAAAGTATTTTTCCCATGATTTATTTAAAAAATGAAAGCCGAAAAACATTATTACAATGATTTTTGAAAAATCAGGCATTTAAGGGTTAACAAGAGCTTGCGATCGCAAGGCTCTTGGGAACGAACGCGTTCAGGAACTTTGAATGAAAAGATGTTTCGTTTGAAGAAGTGGTGGGTCGCGGCGCGGCCTTGTTGCCACCTCATCGCAAATGAGACGTCTTTTCAGACGCGGGCTCAACAAGAGAGCAAAAAAGTCGACCTATTTTAAATATCAGCGGAAAGTCTAGACGCGTCTCGTTTCAACAGATTAACACTCCGGGAAAAAAAAAAAGAAGAAGAAGAAGAACAGATTGTTATTCCGACGGGGTGGAAAACGCAGTTTTAAAACCGACTCATCCCGAGAAGTGAACATGAAGTGTGACGGAGGTGTGTTCGAGGAAAACCGTGCCTTCTCAGAAAAAAAACTCTGGGTGTGGGTGATTTTTGAGATTGAAATGGGGCTGAGAGGGAGGTCACGTATGAGTTGGGAGTCGTACGAATGAAAATTTTCGGACTGGAAAAGGATGGCGAACGAAACGGATCTATCCACCCTTTCCTTGAACACCTCCCCTCTACATCCCGGGGGTGTAGGACCCTCTAGGTCCTTGGGTGCTGGGAAAAGGTCTGTATTCAACACACTTCGAATAGGCTTATACTCAAGCCAAGATTCAACAAAGCAAGCGTCTTTTAGCTCACAGGCTTTAAAGCCTGAGAGCGAATGTGCCCGAAGGTTTTATACGTACGTATATGCATGTACGTGACGTGATAACTCTTGATAAAAATATCCGATTTGTTCCAAAAAAAATTCTAGGTTCATTCTGATTAGATTGGGAGGTTCATGGGTTAATATAAAGGGGGGGGGGGAAATGGGGAGGTAATACCACCTTAATGGGGTTTTCATTCAGAAGTATCTGATTTGCTTCCCATTGGGTTATAACCAGTTTATTCTGATAAGGCGCAATCCCCTTCATTTATTTATTTATTTTTAGGAGCATTATTCATTGAAATAAGAGTGTGAAATACAATGAGTGTGAATAGCCTGCGTGAACTCCGTTTAGGTGGACACTTTTCTTTTTATTGTTTTTGATCCCCATTTTATGCTTTTAGACAAGGATAAGATCAAAAGTATGTAATGTATTTATCTAAACAGTTTCCTATCTATATTCTAAGGCACTCTAACTGGAACTTGGGGCAGACACTCTCCCCTTCCTCAAGGAAATGGGCATTATATACAGGACTAGTAGCTTTAAGTGCAGTTCGACCTTTATACCGGGTGTCCTGAAAAGGACTGACAGATTTTAAAATTCAATAACGCGCAAACGGTGACAGATATTAAAAAAAATTCTTGCACGAGCGTTATGTACGATCGCAGAAGTTTTTTTTACTGTGATTCTCGAATTTAGTTCGAATGACAAACAATAGATGGCGCTGCGAGCAATAGGGTAGAGATCTGCACGGGCCGATTTTCCTTCACGGCACTCTGGCCGGGCCGGGCCTGCTATCCACTCTGTTCGAGCCGGACCCGGCCCATACTTCTTTCTGAAGGCTCGGGACGGGCCTAACTTAATTTTTCTGTACAGAGGCGGGCCTGGCTTCATTCCTAGTATTCCCGGCCCAAAATTCAGTCCTAGTTTTGAGCCAGCCCGTATGAAAATCATTGTCTCAGCGTGGCCTGGTCCATTTAAAGGTCAGTTAAATCAGGCCTGGCCCAAAAATGTTTGCAAAAAATGCATACATTTTTTAATCGTCATTATTCTACACTTAAACATTAAAATTTATTATTTTTAAAGAATAGTAGATTTCTACGCATATTAAAATACAGCTAAATTAAAATAGAGTAAAATGTGTGAAAAGGAACTTGCCTATGGCGAAACCCCATTTTAAACTGAAAAACATGTTGATCCATGCAAAATTAATAGACTAATATGTAAGAAAAGAATATAGAATACATTTACACTTGCTAAGAAGGGAACTAGTCTATAACGCATTTTTTTTTTCTTTTCTATGACAATTCCGTCTTAGAAGATTTTGCTGTATAGCATTTTTCAGATTTTTAACACTTCTATACATGGAATATAGATTAACAATATTAATGATAAATGAAATATTTACATACAAGAAATACAGATTCATTAAAAAAATAAATATCGCAACCTGCGTCACTTCTATAAAAATGAAGTTATAAACATGAAAAGAAAAAGTTATGATAAATATTTTTGGTCAGAACTCCTCGTACGAGACAAATTTTTAACCAATTCGACGTAAAAATCAATGTTTTGTAGAAATTCACTCGGTCCGGGTCGGGCTCGGGCCGAGATTTTAACTTTTTCTCGGGCCGAACTTTTAATTTTTTTATCGGGCCGAGTCAATATTATCTGTCTACGGGCCGGGCCGGGCCGAATTTTTTTTCTATGATTCGGGCCGGCCCCGGGCCTGGAAATGTCGGCCTGTGCAGACCTCTACAATAGGGGCTCAATCCAGGGCCGATTGTTGGTAATTCGGAACCCACTCATACATTGTAATCTCCTTTTTCGGCATGGGAGAAAGAAAGGCTAAAAAATCCAGCTTGAATGGAGCGCCTATTGCTTGCAGCGCCATCTACCGTTTGTCATTCGAACTAAATTCGGGAATGACAGAACTCCTGACATCCTACATCAATCACCCTCCAGCAAGAATTTTTTAAATATCTGTCACCGTTTGCGCGTTATTGAATTTTAAAAACGATAAGTTATTTTTAGGACACCCGGTATATATACTAGTAAATCTGCAGATCAGGAGCCTCAACGTCAGCTCTGCAAGTCATTGTTTATAAGCACACATTGGTAATATTAAATTTCCTGCAAACCGCAATTTAAATTTTTCAAATTACTTAATTATTTATAAGAATAAAAAAAACACGAAGTTTTCAGATATTAGAAGCGTTAAATTAAAACCGTTGGTATGTCAGGATATTTTGAAATTTTCATGAGCTACTAATTCAGGTATTTTTTTTTAGATAATAAAGTAGATTTCTTCAGAGGGGGGTGGAGCCCCCCTGAACCCCCCATGGTCTCATTAAATTTACATATATAATTTTTTATTGATTGTGTTAATAGTTATTGTAAATCTTAGATTTCTTTTTACACTTCCGAGCCTTATTTTTCAATATCGGTGGACAGAAAATGATTTACACTGAGGCAATTATATTAAAAGTTTAGGTTTTATGAACGAAAATGTAATTTCCTTTTAAAAACTAAATAATTTTCATTCATATTTTCTGAAATGAGGCGGCATTAAGAAGTAACACTCGTCAAAAAATATTTTTTGAGACAATCTATTTAATGCTTGGTTTTTAAGAAAGAAAATATTTATTTCCCAATACAATGACGTCATTTTCGACACAGATAATTTTGCGGTGCATAATTTTGACATTTACTACCTATTTACTTTTCAAAAGTTTTTTTTTTTTTTTTTTTTTTTTTTTTTTTTTTCTCATTGAAATTTTCGATTAAATTTTAAACATTTCTGTTAGCCGTGTACAGACGATAAACCATGGTAACATTTTTTTTTTAATAATAAGAATTAATATCATAACACAAGGCCCTTTTATTTCAACCTCAAAGGATATTCGTTTTATTTTTGATATACGAGGTCAAATTCACCTTCTTTTCGTATTTTTGTTTTATTTCCAATATGAAGACGTATTCATGTCTATTTTTTATTTCATTTTCCTCTTGCATATGAAAATCTTTCAAATCAAAATTAACTGTTTAGGATAAATTATTATTCCGGGATCTGATTTTCTTGGCAACGGTAAAAAAAATGATTTCTAAATTTTATAGCAAAATGTCAATTTACTCCTTATGAAAATAATGAACTTTGTAATTAAAAAGAAAAATATTTGAACAATATAAATCGAACACAGCTTTTCTTTATTTCTGGGGTAAATTCCGTCTATATGTAAAGACGCAAAAGGCATTAATTCATTCCTTTTGACGTTGATTTGATTCCAAACAATTAAACATACTTTCACATTTACGATAGTTTTAGGTGTAGTTCCGTTGCTAGGCAACAGTTAAAAGAAAATTAAATTAATGAAGTATGTGCATTAAAAAAAGAAAATTTGCAAAAGAAAACATTTGATATTATTGGAACACATATATAAAATCCCTCCATAAGTTATACATCGAATTTAAAAACTCTGACAAATGTATGCACAAAATTTCAAAACTCTGACAAATGTATGCACAAAATTTCAAACTAATATCAATAATGCATGGTTCTAATTAGAAAATTTCATTATCCATAATTTACCATTTAAATCCTTCAATCCCATCAGCCATTTCCTTTCAACAAATAACTAGTTGGATGTGCCAATCCCAAAACTTTCTTCTATCTTATACATAATATTTCAAAAATTAGTTACACATGTTAATACTTCAATATTATTAGTTCAATACTATCCCAACTTTGATTTTCATCTTAAATTTCTTCTTCAGTCAATTAAACGGACTAAAAACGAGTTAATCAATATCATGATATTTGTTAAAATTAATAGTTTTTGCTTATTCTGTTGTTATCAGATGTTTGCAAATAGCCGGCTTAGCAAAAAGCGAGTTTCCGCCTCTGCACGCGCCGCCGATGGACAATAGAAATACGAAAAATCAAGAAAAGTATACAAAAATCGCTATCACAGAGCCCCTTTACCGCGCAATATTTCCAAATTCAAGGAGGACCTGTTTGCCAAAGCCAAAAACATGCACGAAAAAATTTGGTTCAATTGTATGCATAATTTTATGCACTTTTCGATGGTACAATAAAGAAAATGGCACAAACATCGTAATTAAAGCGCCCCCCTTCCGGCAGATTTTTTCAAATTTAGGGAAGACTTGTTTGCTATAGCCAGAAACGTACACAAAAAATTTGATTCAATTCTATGCATACCTTCATACAATTTTCGATGGTACAATAATGAAAATGGTACAGACATCGCAATTATAGCGCCCCCTTTCCGGCGGAGTTTTTCCAAATTTAGCGAGGACCTTCAAGCCAAGACCAAAAATAACACAAAATATTTGGCTCAATTCTATGTATAATGCATGGTTCTAATTAGAAAATTTCATTATCCATAGTCAAAAACTTAAAATAAAATTTAGTTCAATTCTATGCATAACTTCATACACTTTTCGATGGTACAATATTCAAAATCGCACAAAAATCGCAAAAATAGCGCCACCTAGCGGCGATATTTTTCCAAATTCAGGGAGGACCTGCTTGTTATAGTCAAAAACTTAAAATAAAAATTTGGTTCAATTCTATGCATAACTTCATACACTTTTGGATGGTACACTATTCAAAATCGCACAAAAATCGCTATTACAGCGCCCCCTACCAGCGATTTTTTCCAAATTCAGGGAGGACCTGCTTGCCATAGTCAAAAACTTAAAATAAAAATTTGGTTCAATTCTATGCATAACTTCATACACTTTTGGATGGTACAATGGCGACAGGCAGACGGACACACGGACAGACAGACATTTTCTATAAACATGTTTTTTGAGATCTCTGACCCCTAAAACGTGTCAATCCGTCGAAAACCGGAAGTCGAAAAAAATTTCGATTACAATACTTTCTTCTATTAAAGATAGAAGAAAGTAAAAATGGAAAAATCGTCTGGATTGCTATAGAAAAGCATTATTGCGCAAAATAAAATATTCTATATTTTCCGAACGAATGAACCAAATATAATAAAAAACTATACAGCTAAATCCGGATACTTCACCAACATACCCACTTAATTTCATGCTTTTTGCGGCAGTTATCGCGGAACAGACAGACAGACTAACGGAAACCAAAACTTTTCGTGTCTCCACAGTAAGCCTTCGCTGACGTTTCGGCATTTAAGAAAATTACATTATAGACACATGTAATAATGCATTAAAAAAATTATAAGAAAGTAAAATCTGTTGCACTCATTTTGGAGTGAGCCAAGCTGTAGATCTAGGGAACGGGATAAAAGATGTTTAATGTAATATCCGTCCCACGCTCTAAAAAAAAAAATTATGCAACGTTACTCCATGTCCACAATGTCGGTGGCATCCATTTTAGGGAGTCTTTTAACCTATATAACTAGTAAATCTGCAGATCAGGAGCCTCAATGTCATCTTTGCAAGTCATTGTTTTTTAACACTCATTGCGTAATATTCAACTTCCTACAAATCGCTTTTTAAAGTTTTCAAATTACATAAATATTTATAAGAATACAAAATACTTCGTAAAGTTTCAGAAATTAAATGCGTTAAACAAGTGGTTATACACTGATGTTCTGAAATTCTGATGAGGTACTTATTCTGGTAACTTTTTAAATCAAAAATTGCATTTTCAGGGGGTTCAGGGGGGCTCGAACCCCCCGTAGTCTATTTAAATTTACATTCTTAATTTTTACTTTCTTCTATCTTCAATAGAAGAAAGTATTGTAATGGAAATTTTTTTCGACTTCCGGTTTTCGACGGATTTACATGTTTTAGGGGTCAGATATCCCAAAAAAACATGTTTATAGAAAATGTCTGTCTGTCCGTGTGTCCGTCTGCCTGTCGCCATTGTACCATCCAAAAGTGTATGAAGTTATGCATAGAATTGAACCAAATTTTTATTTTAAGTTTTTGGCTATAGCAAGCAGATCCTTCCTGAATTTGGAAAAAATTCGCCAGTAGGGGGCGCTGTAATAGCTATCTTTGTGTGATTTTGAATATTGTACCATCCAAAAGTATACGAAGTTATGCATAGAATTGAACCAAATTTTTATTTTAAATTTTTGGCTATGGCAGGTAGGTCCTCCCTGAATTTGGAAGAAATTCGCCGGTAGGGGGCGTTGTAACAGCGATTTTCGTGCGATTTTGAATATTGTACCATCCAAAAGTGTATGAAGTTATGCATAGAATTGAACCAAATTTTTATTTTAAGTTTATGGCTATGAAAAGCAGGTCCTCCATGAATTTGTTAAAAATTCGCCGCTAGGGAGCGCTGTAATAGCGATTTTGCATATTGTACCATCGAAAAGTGTATGAAGTTATGTATAGAATTAAACCGAATTTTTATTTTAAGTTCTTGGCTATGGCAAGCAGGTCCTTCCTTAATTTGGAAAAAATTCGCCGCTAGGGGACGCATTAATAGCGATTTTTGTGCCATTTTGAATATTGTACCATCGAAAAGTGTATGAAGTTATGCATAGAATTGAGCCAAATTTTTTGTGTTTCTTTTTCGTCATGCCATGAAGGTCCTCCCTGAATTTGGAAAAATTCCGTTGGAAGGGGGCGCTTTAATTACGATGTCTGTACCACTTTCTTTATTGTACCATCGAAAAGTGTTTAAAATTATGCATACAATTGAACAAAATTTTTTGTGCATGTTTTTGGCTTTGGCCAACAGGTCCTCCTTGAATTTGGAAATATCGCGCGGTAAAGGGGCTCTGTGATGGCGATTTATGTATACTTTTCTTGATTTTTCGCAGTTCTATTGTCCATCGGCGGCTCGTGCAAAGGCGGGAACTCACTTCCTGCTAAGCCGGTTATTCGCAAACATCTCATAACAACAGAATAAGGAAAAACTGTTAATTTTAACAAATATCATGACATAGATTAACTCGTTTTTAGCTCACAGGCTATCAAATCCTGAGAGCTAATGTGCCCGCCCGTTCTGTATGTATGTATGTATGTACGTAACGCGATAACTCTTGATAGAAACATTCGATTTGCTTCAAAATTTTTTCCTAGTTTCATTGTGATAAGGCGCTTCCCTGATTAGTTTTGGGAGTTCACTGGTTAAGGATAAAGGGGGGAAAAACGGGGTTAGTCCACCCCCCTTAATTCAGAAAGATGGGTTTTTCATGCAGAATCATTCGATTTGCTCCGAATTTGGTATACCGGTTTATTATGTTAAGGAACATCCCTGATTAGTTTTGGGGGTTCATTGGTTAAGGATAAAAGGGGAAAAACGGGGTTAGTCCCCCCCCCCCCCCATGATTCAGAAAAATGGGTTTTTCATGCAGAATCATTCGATTTGTTCCGAATTTCGTATACCGGTTTATTATGTTAAGATACATCCCTGATTAGTTTTGGGGGTTCATTGGTTAAAGATAAAAGGGAAAAGGGGGGTTAGTCCAACCCCTTAATTCAGATAAATGGGTTTTTCAGGCAGAATCATTCAATTTGCTCCGAATTTGGTATACCGGTTTATTATGTTAAGGAACTTCCCTGATTAGTTTTGGGGGTTCATTGGTTAGGGATAAAGGGGGAAAAGGGGGGGGTTAGTCCACCCCCTTAATTCAGATAAATGGGTTTTTCATGCCGAATCATTCGATTTGCTCCGAATTTGGTATACCGGTTTATTATGTTAAGGAACTTCCCTGATTAGTTTTGGGAGTTCATTGGTTAAGGATAAAGGTGGAAAAACGGGGTTAGTCCATACCCCCTTAATTCAGATAAATGGGTTTTTCATGCAGAATGATTCGATTTGCTCCGAATTTGGTATACCGGTTTATTATGTTAAGGAACTTCCCTGATTAGTTTTGGGAGTTCATTGGTTAAGGATAAAGGGGGGGGGGAAACGGGGTTAGTCCACCCCCCTTAATTGAGATAAATGTGTTTTTCATGCAGAATGATTCGATTTGCTCCGAATTTGGTATACCGGTTTATTATGTTAAGGAACTTCCCTGATTAGTTTTGGGGGTTCATTGGTTAAGGGTAAAGGGGGAAAAGGGAGGTTAGCCCGCCCCTCTTAATTCAGATAAATGGGTTTTTCATGCAGAATGATTCGATTTGCTCCGAAGTTCGTATACCGGTTTATTATGTTAAGGAGCTTCCCTGATTCGTTTTGGCGATTCATTGGTTAAGGATAAAGGGGGGCTAGTCCACCCCATAATTTAGATAAATGTTTTTTTTTTTTTTTTGCAAGATTATTCGATTTGCTCCAAATTTGGTATACCGGTTTATTATGATAAGAAGCTTCCCTGATTAGATTTGGAGGTTCACTGGTTAAGTATAAAGGATGAAAATGGGTGTTAGTCCACCCCCTTAATTCAGAGAAATGGGTATTTCATGCAGAATCCTTCGGTTTGCTCCGAATTTGGTATACCGGTTTATTATTTTAAGAAACATCCCTGATTAGTTTTGGGAGTTCATTGGTTAAGGATAAAGGGGCAAAAACGGGGTTAGTCCACCCCCTTTAATTCAGATAAATGGGTTTTTCATGCAGAATCATTCGATTTGCTCCGAATTTGGTGTACCGGTTTATTACGTTAACGATCTTCCCTGATTAGTTTTGGGGTTTATTGGTTAAGGATAAAGGGGGAAAAGGGGGATTAGTTCACCCCTTTTAATTCAGATAAATGGGTTTTACATGCAGAATGATTCGATTTGCTCCGAATTTTGTATACCGGTTTATTATGTTAAGGAACTTCCCTGATTAGTTTTGGGAGTTCATTGGTTAAGAATAAAGGGGGGAAAAACGGGGTTAGTCCACCCCCCTTAATTCAGATAAATGTGTTTTTCATGCAGAATGGTTCGATTTGCTGCGAATTTGGTATACCGGTTTATTATGTTAAGGAACTTCCCTGATTAGTTTTGGGGGTTCATTGGTTAAGAATAAAGGGGGAAAAGGGGGGCTAGTCCTTCCCCTTAATTCAGATAAATGGGGTTTTCACGCAGAATCATTCGATTTGCTCCGAATTTGGTATACCGGTTTATTATGTTAAGGAACTTCCCTGATTAGTTTTGGGGGTTCATTGGTTAAGGATAAAGGGGGAAAGTGGGATTAGTCCATCCCCTTAATTCAGATAAATGGGGTTTTCACGCAGAATCATTCGATTTGCTCCGAATTTGGTATACCGGTTTATTACGTTAAGGAACTTCCCTGATTAGCTTTGGGGGTTCATTGGTTAAGGATGAAGGGGGAAAAGGGGGATTAGTTCACCGCTTTTATTTCAGATAAATGGGTTTTTCATGCAGAATAGTTCGATTTGCTCCGAATTTGGTATACCGGTTTATTATGTTAAGGAACTTCCCTGATTAGTTTTGGGAGTTCATTGGTTAAAGGGGGGTTCATTGATATAATATTGATTAATATTGGGGGTTCATTGATATAATTGGATTGATTGTTATTGGTTCATTGATAAAGGGGGAAAAGGGGGGCTAGTCCACCCCTTTAATTCAGAGAAATGGATTTTTCATGCAGAATGAATAGATTTGCTCCGAAGTTGGTATACCGGTTTATTATGTTATGGAACTTCCTTGATTAGTTTTGGGGGTTTATTGGTTAAAGATAAAGGGGGAAGGGGGCTAGGCCAACCCCCTTAATTTATATAAACGGGTTTTTCATGCAGAATTTTTCGCTTTGCTCCAAATTTGGTATACCAGTTTATTAAGTTAAGGAACTTCCCTTATTCGTTTTGGCGATTTATTGGTTAAAGATAGAGGGGGGCTAGTCCACCCCCTTAATTTAGATAAATGTTTTTTTTTCAGGATTATTCGATTTGCTCCAAGTTTGGTATACCGGTTTATTATGATAAGGGGCTTCCCTCATTAGATTTGGAGGTTCACTGTTTAAGCATAAAGGGGGAAACGGGGGCTAATTCCCCTTCACTTATTTTTTTGAGGGGCATTATTCTTTAAAATAAGTGTATAATATACAATTAGTGTGAATAGCTTGTGAGCTCAATGCCATCAGTTTAGCTGGGTACTTTTCTTTTTTATTAGTTCATTTAATTGACTGAAGCAGGAATTTAAGATGAAAATCAAAGTTGGTGTAGTAATGAACTAATAATATTGAAGTATTAACATGTGTAACTAGTTTTTGAAATATTAAGATGTATATAAGATAGAAGAAAGTTTTGGGATTGGCACATCCAACTAGTTTATTGATTGTGCGGATGGTTATAGTAATATCATAGATTTTTTTTTACACTGTGATTTATAAGATAAGCATAAGTTTTTTTTTTTATAAATTAATAAATTTAAAATTTAAAATAAAATCCTCATGTTAACCGTACGCAAACAATGAATCTTGAAGTGACGCCAAAAATGCAACCTTAAAATCCGCTACATTCGACCCAAACACAACGGCGTGCTTAAAAAAAGAAAGAAAGAAAAGAAAAATATTTTTAGTAATACAGTTTTTATTTCATAATACGATGAAATGCTACTTTAGAATGCTTAAATATAAGCAGATCATTTACGTTTTACAGAAAAAATGCACGGATGAAGTCAAAGAATTCGGTCCCTGTTCCACGTGTTTGTTTTGTTTGGGCCGAATGAGGGCATTTAAATCTGAGCAATAACGCACATCATATTGCAAACTGTTTTTACGGCATACTGCATCTCCATCTGTCTCTTTCCTCCGTGAATAATAGTTAATTTTATTTTAGCCCTTTTTATTGCAACATCTTTTTTTTTTTTTTTTTTTTTTTTTTTTTGATAAATGACGTCTAATTCACCTGCTATTCGTACTTACTCAAGACCTTTCATCTTGTTATATTAAGAAATACTTAAGAGTTTTCTTCTTATTCCCAATATGTCGTCATATTAATTTTTTTATTCTTAATTTTTTTTTTTCATTTTCCTGTTTCACGTCAAAATCTTTCAATTGAAAATTGTTTAAAAGAAAATATTATTCAGAGTTTTGATTTTCTTGGCAATGATTAAAGAAACACTGATAAATTTTATGAAAAAATGTCACATTATTCTCTATGAAAATAATGAACTTTTGTATTTTTAAGCAAAATATTTGAATAAAATAAATAAAATATTGCCTATTTTTATTTCTGGGGCTAAAATCCATCTATATGCAAAAATACAAATGCATTAATTCATCCGTTTTGACGTTGGCTTTACTGAAACATTATAGACGCATTTATACTATTATTATTAAGACCAAATAAGTTGCTAGGCAACTGATGAAAGAAAAGGAAAAAAATGAAATATGTATTATGTCAAATTGATAAAACAAAATGCTTTATATTATTGGAAAACATGCATAAAGGTCCCCCAAAAATTATAAACCTAATTTAAAAAATCTCGCAAATATATTGACATAATTTCAAACTAATTCGAATAATTTAATAATCTTATTTAAAAATTTCAGCATCCAAAATTTACCATTTAAATCCATTTTTTATATGAGCCATTTCTTTCAACAAATGAAAATTTGAAAATCGTCTGACTTGCCATAGAAACGCATTACATAGCAAAATAAAATGTTCTATATTTCCCGAACGAATGAACCAAATTTAACCAAAAACTATACAGCTAAGTCCGAGTACCTCATCAACATGCCAAATTAATTTCAAGCCGATCGGATGCTTTTTGCGGCAGTTATCGCGGAACAGACAGACAGACAGACAAACGGAAATCAAAACTTTTCGTGTCTCCACAGTAAGCCTTCACTGACATTTCGGCAACGAGGGTTACGTTGCACTGATGTGTAATACTACAATACAGTGAAATCTGTCTGAAGTGGAATCGCTTGAGACTGAAAAAATTCGAATGGTGTTGTTTGTCACTGTCACCCATCAGTGAGGCACCTCTTCGAGTGGACAATACTTGTCATTATGAAAAGATAAGGTTTCTTTCCATTCATATTTCCCAGCGGAATTTTCTTCCGTCTTAAACAGTAACTTTGCTACACGGTACCCCGAAATGAATGTCTGGTTCCGCGTTACACAGATTGTTTCCGTTTTAGACAGATTTCTCGAAAATCTCCATGCTCGAAAATGTGGGACTCTGAAATTTTTCCTCCTTAGGTAGTTTTACGTCTTAGACAGATTTGACTGCAGTTACATCCGTTTAAATGGCATACTCCATAAAACTGGAGGCCACCCATTTCATGGAGTAACGTCGCCTAAATATTTTACAGTTTACTCTGGTTTTCGAAATTTATATTATGCTGGATCGATTGGCGGTATTCAGCACTTCCAAGCTTCGTATTCGCTTCTCAGGCTATCCAGCTGAAAATGCTGTTATTGCAACAAGCTTAAGATTAAAATTCTACACAACTCTCGACTGATAACCACGTATCCACGGAGAAGAAAAAGGTCGTTCGGATAAAGAGCTGGTTAGAGCAAAATACTAAAAAATTCACTACTAAATCTCCTGGACACGGTTAAAAGATGTAATATTGCCAAACAGTTTAAATTGAAATACATATTTACACGTACACGTG
This sequence comes from Maratus speciosus, assembly GCA_963932465.1. Classification (NCBI taxonomy): domain Eukaryota; kingdom Metazoa; phylum Arthropoda; class Arachnida; order Araneae; family Salticidae; genus Maratus; species Maratus speciosus. The sequence continues at coordinate 1,418,114 of CAWVRF010000002.1, read as the reverse complement.
AGATTTATTTCATATTTCGCGATAATCTTTTTAACTACTGTTGTCAAAGACAGCACAAATAATAATATTTCTTTTCTAACAATTAAAATATTTCCAGGTGAATATTACAAAAAGAAAAGTTTGGTGAAAATTACGTCAGATTTAAAACGTGTGATTTAAAATCCTTTTCTTATAACGTTATTAAAAAATACCTGGAAGCAAAAGACTCTGTTGACTTTATGTTCTCTGATGACTTTAGTTCATTTTATGTTAGCTAATTTTCAGACGTTTAGCTGATCTTATTTAATCAAACATGAAACCAACAATTGACAGCCGCTTGTTTGGCCTTAAAATCCTTTAGAGAGAAATAAATGGACTTTACAGGGATATCGCCACTGGTTTTCTAATTATAATTCAATCTTCCGTAATCTTTTTTTAGCCGATCCAATTAACTGATTTTTTGAGTCTGAACGGGGGTTTTGCGGTCATGGTTCGTAAGGGGGCAGAGCCGCCTAGTTTAAAACATTTTTGTAATTGCAAATATGTATGCCTAACGGTTTAGGAATTAACCACAGGGCACCGTTGAGAGTATAAACACCGTGATGGGAGTTCTATTGGATCTGAATGCGGAGAAATTCGTAATTCTTTTCGTAAATTTGTAATCCTTTTGATATTTGCAATTATTCTTGAAAGAAGAATTTTTTTTTTTTTTTTCAAAAAATGATCACGTAGTTTTATGAAATAACTTTAGATGCCGTGATCAAGTGATAGATATTAGCAATACAGCTTTCGCTGATAAAAACCTTTTGTTTTTATTTAGAGTTTTGCTTGATTGCAGTTTGTAATCAAATTACTTATTACAATAGCTGTTTATACTGCTATATGTGCGTTTCGTAAAAAAAATCTAAGTTAAAAAGAATTTCGATTGCTTCAAAACATTAAGCTATATTTTTTATGTTTCACTGATAGTGTTCATAAAAGTAAAAAAACTTAATACTGCCGTAAAAACCTCATTTTCAGGGCTTCACAGGATACATAATTCACAAAGATAGGGGCAATAGAGTGAGTTGCTTTCTAAAAATAGTTTTATAAAAAGGGATTTTCCACAACTTTTCAATCAGCTCACTACATCTTTCTGAATTTACACGCTATTTGACTAGACTTTTTCTAAGAGTTGCCCAAAATAGCTGACTAACCAAATTAGGAAATAAAAATTTTGAAATCCTCCACGCAAGCGCAGTTAAAAATTGTTTCATACAAATGCCCCTATCTCATCCAATATTCAATAGGTTCACTGTTAAAAATATTTCTGTAAAGCAACAGAAAATTTGTGGCAGCAAAAAGTTGCCAGAAAATATCTGTTTTCAGAAAATGTCTGTTAACGAAAAAATGCGTTATCAGACCAGAGAAATACGTAGTCATACAGGCACTTCATGTTGACAATTGACGCTTTTCCCAACAGTCAAAATATGTAGGTCGATTCCTGTTGGCGAGGACGGGGGAGGTTTACTTAACGGAAGAATCGCGTATTATAGATTAGGTACAGGGGAAATTTCTATTTACCGATCGTCTTGTTTTTATATTAATAATAAATAATAAGTATTTCTTTATAAGAAATTCGCCTCCAAACTTTTACAAAATTAATTTAACTAGCTTATTCGCAATACAATATTCAAACGCATTTATATAGATTTTGTAACATAAACGCATTAAAAATTGAAAGAAGTGAAAGAAGTTATCTTAGACTTTTTTTGCACAGAATAATAATAAACAGAACAATATTCGGTAACTCGCACCCCCCCCCCCATCAAAATGTTTATTAATAAAATAAATATGAATCTTTTGAATGTTATTTCGAATTAAAACAGCTTTACTATTTATTTATCCAATATTTCAGAAAATTTATTAGATTAAGTTAGTGATGCTTGTTAATTACGTAAATAATATAGCTGCCATTTTTTTACAGTTTTCCTGCATAGCAAGCTTTGTGTTATTCAATCGAAAAAATTCTGAGAGACGATCTCCATTAGAAAAAAGTGATAATATAAAAGTTGGTAGCTAAGAGCAAAGCTGAAAAACGTAAAGGAAGAGCCACTAAAATTTAAATAAATGTACTCGTAAAAAAAACATACATAAACATATCCATTTCAGCTAAAGTAATAAAGTGAGTTTTCATTCTTCTTAAAAATATATAATGTTTTTCCGTACATAGTAAATGATAATCAACTAAATAATAATAAAAAAAAATATTTTAATATAACTTAAATTATAATTTTAAACAAAATTAAACTTGCTGATAATATGAAAGGAATGGTTAAAACTTAGGAATAATTTTCAAAATAATTCAAAGTTGTAGTTCAAATTTTTATTTCATTAAATGGAACAAATGTGATAAATTCAAACAGTAAAAATATATGAACGGCGATCAGATTTAATAAATATCATTTTGGTTAGTATTAAAGGAAAATATCAGTACTATAATAACTAATACAGCTACTGCGTGTTTATTATTTAACCCTTTCAGGGTCAGAAGAATTCTGTTCGTAAACTGATGATATAATTGACTGACACCAGAATATTCAAACGAATTTCTTAGAAAATTAAAACCTGCTAATTTGCACTTTCATTACAAAAGCAAAATTTCATTAAAATATTCTTGGTGCCATTTGTCAGTTTCGGAATTAAAATTAGGTGGTCACCGCCCTTGAAAGGGTTAAACTCCAAAACTTATTTATGTCAATCGCTGAAAAAGTTAATTTAAAAACTCAATATATGAAGTAAAATTAAACTCTCTAAGTCATAAAAATTATAAATATAATAAGTAATCATTCTACAGCTATGTAAAAGTAAAAATTCAAGATTTGTAAACTAATTATAACGCTACATTATGAATTTAGCATAAAATAAACAATTAATCAAAAAATAATCTACAATTATTAACAGAATTATATGAATTAGTTAATAATACACATAAATAAATTATGAAGTATAAAGGAATACTAATAATTTAAGTAAATCATACATTATAAAAAAATAAAATAAAAATAGATTGCTTAATTAAGGTTTTTAACAAATTGAAAAAAAAATACATATTATTATGTTTCGTGTTATTGTTAAATATTTCAAAGAAGAATGAAAACATACCTTGTTATAATAAAACACACATACTACAATATATATTAAAACACACATTCACACATAAATAACGCCTGCATTCAACAGTTAAAGGTATATATAAATATTATACAGACATACACACAATAAATACAATAAACCCAACTGGAGTAAAAAATTAGCCAGAGCCAGGAATCGAACCCGGGACCACAGTATACAAGACTGCTGCCCTAACCACTGAGCTGCTCCGGTCGTATAGATGGCTGGTGACTTCCCCAACAAGGTTTATTAGTGAAAAATTGCAGACTCAGGCATCGGCTGGAGTATCTCAGTGGTTAGAGCAGCAGTCTTGTATACTGTGGTCCCGGGTTCGATTCCTGGCTCTAGCTAATTTTTCACTCCAGTTGGGTTTATTGTATTTATTGTGTGTATGTCTGTATAATATTTATATATACTTATACCTTGTTATGTTTGTTTTTTAAAAAACAGAATAAATCCTTTTCTTGGCTCTTCTTCTCAATATGTGTTTTTAATGGGAACTTTTTTACTGTGAATTTTATGTAAAAAATTCGTTAAATATTATTTATTCTTTTTAGATGAACAATATTCTACCTTGCCATTTTATACAACACACAACAGATATTTCAAGATAGAAGCTTCAAGTTTTCCTAACTGAATGGAAGCGTCAGCGAGGGTTGAGTGGTAAACCAATAATAAATGGTCATTCTAAATGACCTTGTAGACGTCAGAGGGGTCCTCCGAGGGGATCTCCCGCGCAAACTCTGTTGCAATATGACAGACTCTTTTGTTGTAGTGAAGACGTAATGGAAAAAAAAAGGGCTTTTTTGTTGTTTGACAGGAAAATAAGCCATATAAGATGAAAAGCAACATAAGAATTATGTTAAAGTAATTTTTAATGTCGAAATTCGACAATTTTTTTCTGTTGTCTTAAGATCTTTTTTTACAGGCAGTATACTGTTTTGTCACTGTTCTTTATCAGGCTTTCGGAAAGTTGTGTTAAATTTTGTTGAAAACACTGTATGCTATATAAGCAAAAAACTTTTTGCATTTTTCACAAACACAATAACATCTTCACGAATAGAAGTGCCATGCTTACACAAATGCATACAAACATTGAACAGGATCCAAATAGTCATTTAACACAGTGACAAACCATTTTCAGCATTTTCTGATCGCAATATTATTTTATTATTAAATTTATTATTAGCCATCTCATTGTCTTCCCGACTCAAACTTCACCGAAAAATATGAAAGCAAACATGTCCTTTACATCTCAGTAGTTCAAGAACAATTCGCCAATAATTTTGGTAGATATTCGACAAACCGTGTACAATCGAAAGCATCCAGTCCCTGTTCCTTAACTTTTGGAGGTCACTGTATATCAAGTAGTCTCTGGAAGTTTAATTGTTAAAAATAGTGATACTATACACTAATACTCCAAAACTTTTATTATTATTATTATTATTATTATTACTATTATTATTATTATTACCTTTTAAATCTCGCACTGTCTCAATAATTTGATAGCTGTAATTGTCTGATATAGTATTTTAAACTACTAGGGGGCGCTGCCCCCTACGAGCTACGCTCGTCAACCCCCGTTCAGACACCGCAGATTATAAAAGCACGCTAATTTGATCGGCTTAAAAAATATTTCGGAAGATTGAATTATAAGTTTAAAAACAGTGGCGATCTCCCTATAAACGGGTTTCTATTCATTTCTCTTTGATTGGGGGATTTTAAAGCCAAATCAGCGGCTGTTAAATGATACAATGTCTGTTTCCGTCTTTGATTAAATAAAATCAGTTGACATTTCAAAATAAGCTGATATAAAATGAATTAAATAAACAGAGTCTTTGCCTCCCGGTATTTTTTAGCAAAGCGAAAAGAAAGTTTTTTTTTTTTTTTTTTTTTTTTTTTTTTTAATGACACTTTAAATGTATCGTTTTTAATCTGACGTAATTTTCACTAAACTTTTCTTTCTCCTTTTACTATTCACGTGAAAATGATTTTGTTAGAAATGAAATATTATTTTCGCTATCATAATAAAAATAGTTGAAAATATCATCTTAAAATATTACATATATGTCTCGCGCAATTTTTAAATTTAAACAGCTTTGCAATATTATTTTTTGTTCATTTTACGTAATGTGTAAGGTGACGTAAATGTGACGTAATTTCTCCTATTTAAGACTTCTAACGCATGTTAATGAATTTATTATTTTACAACATTCTTTCACTTTTAAAATTCAGGTGTAATATGGTTTTTATGATCATTTTCAGTGAGTTCCTGCTTTTTATATTTTCTTGTTTATAATAGTCACGTGTAAAATAAATTTTTAATTTGAAGCAAACATTATTGCTTGCGCTGTTTATACTGTTGGCAACAGATTAAATTAGTACAATTTTCTAAAATAAGTAAAAAATATCTCTCGAAATGCTGAAAATGTGAATTTAAAATAGAAATAAAACCTCAAAAAATGAGTCAAATTAATAAACTGAGTGCAGTCTGCACACCGGAAAATTCTGACGCATAAAATGATCTAAAAATTATTAAATTCCGATGTACAGTTTTTGCTCCTATAAAACTTTTTTAATGGAACGATTTTGTCCAACTTTAGCATTAAATATCTCTTTAAATATTTCTTCGATTTGAAAACTGCCTGCATCAGCGTGTTTATCAAACATTTCTCTATAATTCCACCGATTTTCATATTTTTGTATGCCATATTTTGCTTAATATTAACGAAGAAAGACCTCCGGTCACAAAAAATTCAAAACCGGCGGCGGCGGCGGCGGTGACAGCGGTAGTTACTTTTTTTTAGAATAGAGAGATACCCATCTAAAATAATTAACATATCGATCTTCTGATAATTACAATAATTGATGCTAACAGTGAATGATTATCACAAATATTTTATTAATTACTGGTAGCCCTAATTGTTAAATTAATTTGAAAATAACTATTTTGTTTCATTAGTATGGTTTCATTAAATTCTGATTCTAAATACAGTCATAAAAACCATTATCTTTATTACTTTTTATGGGGTGTCCATTACGGGAACAGAGAGTGTCCATTACTGGAACAAAGGGTGTCCATTACTGGCATTTTAGGTGTTTTGACATATTTCTGTTATTTACAATTAAATTTTGATTCATATTGTGAAATGAGAGTATGAGAATGGTTAAATACTGTTAATAGATTAATATAATATTGGAAAAACTGGACTATAATAATTATAACTATTCATTAAAAAACAATTTTTAAAGAAATTCCTTAAGGGTGTTCATTACTGGCACATCTACCCTATATAAAATTAAAAATGAAAAATTAGTAGATAAAATTAAAAATGGGCTCAAGGGGCGCAAAAAATAGGGTTTTAGGGAGAAAAAATTTCATAACTTCACCAATTCTCTATATATCAAATCCAATTAAATTTACTGTAAATCTCCTTAATTTTATCTACCAATTTTATATTCACAAGTTTTTGATAGGACCCATCCGTACCGCAAAAAAAAAAAATTAAAAACGAAAACAAAAAGGTGGAGTTGAAGAAGAAAAAATCCATAACTTCGTCAATTCACAAGACATAAAATTCGCATGAATTTATTATATAGCTTCTTAGTATTGTCTACAACATTTATACTGAAAAGTTTTTGATAGGACCCATTCTTATAGCAAAAACAAATTAAAAATACATAACGGTTGAAGAAAAGAAATCACCGTATTGAGGGTGTATTCAAATCCAAACTGCTTGTTTTCTGACTCATTTTTAAATTCATTTTTGCTCCCAAACGCATCCAATTGGTAAATTCTCTTACTCAAAAACTATATAATGCACCGTAATTATAAATTTTTTGATAGAGGTAGAATATATTTAAAAAAATGTTGTCAAAGTGGACATTTTGAACCGAATTTCTCGAAGCGATTGTGATGGAAACGAAAAATACAGGGTGATTCATAATGAATGGGCCAAAAAGGAGCAGTGCGCCAAATGGGCGCAGTGTGACTACCGTAACGGATCTATTCAGCCGAAACAAATTTATTCTGTAACTACAATTATACAAGTTTTATTTGGCAACAGGGAAAAATCATCGAATGACGAACTCGCCGCTAGAGGCGCTGTTAAACAAAATGTCGTCCATGCAGGAGAAAGCGTACTGCGTTTTCGAATATGCCAAAACCTCCTCGGTAACTGTTGTGCAAAGACATTTTCGAACGAAATTTCGTAAACAACCACCGCATCGGTATAACATAAGCAGGTGGGTGAAGCAGTTCCAGGAAACCGGCTGCTTATGCAAGAACAAAAGCCTAGGACGAAAAGAAACAAAACCCGAAGTGGTTGAAAGAATTCGTGAACGCCCTGTGATTTTTTTCTCTGGGGTTTCGTTAAAGACAAGGTGTTTGTGCTTGGGCTGGGCGATATATCGATAAAACCGATAAAATCGATATAAAATATAAACCGTGATAACGATATCAAAAAATCCTATATAACGGTGCATCACGAATATCATAATCGTGATGTAAATCGCGATTATCATAATCGTAATGTAAACCGCGATTATCATAATCGTGATGTAAACTGCGATTATCATAATCGTGATGTAAACCGCGATTATCATAATCGTGCTGTAAACCGTAATGACTCCTCAAGATTCTCCCAGCTTCAATCGTTTTATTAAATACCGAATCCTCGGTTGCCGATATTATCATGGTATTAACGGTATGATTTCCCACAGCCTAAACGGTTTTTGAAAAGGGGAAAAAGTTATCTTTTCTATGTTTATAGGACGGGTGATAAATATCATACATCTGGTTTTCGCTTACATTTGTCGTCAGCGGATATTTATGTTGTTTTTGCAGTATTGACGGTGTAAAGCTCAAAATGCTACAGATCAGATACCATGATTTTAATTTTGTTCTGGTATTTAGATTTCAGCCGTGTTGATGAATATTTGCCCTTTGTTTTTCAACAATGTGCGAATAATTAGGGCGACAAAGAAATAAAATATTATATTTTATTTGCAACAGGCGGTTTAATTGAATAAGTGAAATAATACTTCCATAATAATATTTATTAATGTCTATACTAGGGTCCTTTTTAATGCAGATATTTTTACTTCTGTGAAGCGCGTTTTTAGGTGCGTTCGTAATTACAGGGTGCGCCATAAATTCGTGCAAACTTTAAAAATCCATAATTAAAGAAATAATGGTCGGAAAAATTTTTGGTTTGCGCGAGTATGATCAGACGGATTTTGGATTTTTTTCCCATGAATAATAAAAAATGATTCCAAGAATAACCAATAGAGGGCGCTCACATGCCATATTGAGACGTTTTATGCAAATCAGACAAACACAAACAGACATTGAAAGAAATCACAATAACATGACACTGTGCATTAACTTTTATGGTACTAAAAGATGCTCAACATGACCACCACCACAAGGTATTAGGCAAGTGAGGCGTGTCAATACGCCTGTAACAGCTGAGTGTAGCATGTCGGCATCGATGCCACCGACGGTCAGTCGAATGGCATCTTTCAGTTCCGCCAAAGTGGCTGGGGAGCACCGATAAACACGAGACTTTAAGTATCCCCACAACCAAAAATCTGCTGGGGTCAAGTCTGGAGATCGTGGGGGGCCATTCAAACTTACAACCTCGACTTATCACTCGGTCTTCAGTGAAAGTGTCTAACAGGAACGCCTTGACTTCACGTGCAAAGTGGGGCGGGGCACCATCCTGCATGAAGGTGACGGAAGGTAACGCATGTCTTTCCTGCAATGCAGGCACAACTTGGTTACGCAAAAGCGTAAGATACCGTTCTGCAGTGACTGTACACGTTTTCAAGCCGGATTCAGGACAAGACTCTTCAAAAAAGAAAGGGCCCAGAATGAAAGCCGCGGTGAAACCACACCAAACAGTCACACGAGGAGAATGCATTGGCTTGGTCTGATACTCCCGAGGGTTTGACGTCGCCCAGATACGACTGTTTTGCGTATTGACGTCGCCATGGAGTGAAAAATGTGCTTCATCCGTCCACATGACATTCAGCAACCATTGTGGGTCACGATCCATTTGTGCCAGTGCCCATGTAGCAAACTTTAGTCTTTTATCTGTATCTGCCGGTAATAACTGGTGAAGTGTCTGTATCTTGTACGGATACAGATCCAAGATTCTGTGCAGAATACGTCGAATCGACGATTCCGAAATTCCCGTTATTCTACCAGCTTCACGAGCACTGCTACTTCCCGTTGATGTCTCGGCTGTTATTTCTTCCATGGCACTTTTTACAGCATGGAAGCGATCCGCGTTCAAGGATGGTTTGCCACTACGTGGACGATCCTCCAAACTCCCCGTTTCCTCAAAACGTCGTACTAAATTGAGTATTCCATTCAACGAAATAGGGCTTTTTTGCGCCTTTAGTCCTTTCTCCGTGCGAAACTTCCTCAATGCAATAGTAGTGGATTCCCCATTCTTGTAGAACAGTTTGACCAGCAGCGCTCGATCTGGTAACGATAGCATGCTGCCGAGATCGAATGACGAATCCATTTCCATCCAGGTGTTTTATTGCTAGCCTGATTTGCATAAAACGTCTCAATATGGCATGTGAGCGCCCTCTATTGGTTATTCTTGGAATCATTTTTTATTATTCATGGAAAAAAAATCCAAAATCCGTCTGATCATACTCGCGCAAACCAAAAATTTTTCCGACCATTATTTCTTTAATTATGGATTTTTAAAGTTTGCACGAATTTATGGCGCACCCTGTATATAAATACGTAGCACCTATAGTCGTCGTTCAGTCCGTCTGTCTGTCCGTCCGTCCGTCCGCATATAACAGAGCAAAAACTACCCGACCGAATGATCTGAAATTTTTAATATATAATTGCTGCAAAATTTTGTCGAGCCATTTCCAATTTTATGAAAATCGGATGTATAGTTTAATTACAGGGACAGTCAAAAGTTTTTCTTTACATTACGGCCAATGGGAAAAATTATTGCAAGTGAATTTTAATGATGTTACAGACTTCCGAATGGTCTGAAATTTTTAATATATAATTGCTGCAAAATTTTGTTAAGCCATTTCCAATTTTATGAAAATCGGATGTATAGTTTAATTACAGGGACACCCAAAAGTTTTCCGTTACATTACGGCCAATGGGAAAAAACTATAGCAAATGCATTTTAATGATTTTACAGCCTTCCGAATGGTCTGAAATTTTTAATATATAATTGCTGCAAAATTTTGTTGAGCCATTTCCAATTTTATGAAAATCGGATGTATAGTTTAATTACAGGGACACCCAAAAGTTTTCCGTTACATTATGGCCAATGGGAAAAAATTATTGCAAATGCATTTTAATGATTTTACAGCCTTCCGAATGGTCTGAAATTTTAAATATATAATTGCTGCAAAATTTTGTCGAGCCATTTCAAATTTTATGAAAATCGAATGTATAGTTTAATTACAGGGACAGTCAAAAGTTTTCCGTAACATTACGGGGAATGGGGGAAAAATTATTGTAAGTGCATTTTAATGATGTTACAGACTATGCACTTATAAAGCGCAAAAAAATATACATTCAGTACAATATGGGGTGCAAAAAATAATTATAAAACTAGTTATAGTACGAACGCACCTCATTTGCCACGTTTGACGAGCAATTTCCAACTTGTTTTTTCTCCTCACGGTTTCTTTTAAAAATCGACAGTTGTGTGTTATATGTGAGTATTTGGTATTTTACTGCCTCTGGCATCATTTGTTTGTGGGGAGTGGGAGAGAACAATTAGATGTTTGTTTATTTATTTAATGTCACCAGAATTCAAAATAACAAACATGGCAGAAAAATTAAGTAGTTAAAGTTTGTGTGCTGGCAATAAAAGGAGAGACGCAATTTTCTCTGTGTTTGGGGGGGGGGGGAGGGGGTTATAGTTTTTTTTTTCTTCCGTTAAGCGGACATTGGTCGAAACGCAACAGATTCTTATCCAACTTTCCTGCTAGCACAAGCATAAGAAATAAACTCTTAAAGGTTAGGAAAAGATATATTTTTTAATTCAGAATTTTTTTTAATCAAATATTTTTCTTTTTAAATTCAAAACGAGAGGCGTGACTGTAGTCTATTTTACCGTATAGTCACATGAAAATGTGGCATTAATTTCCTTTCACTTCGCTTCGGATTCATGTTAAATATTTTGGTTCAGGTAAAAATACACACAAGATAATTTTCACAATAATAATTGCACCCTGACACAAGCACAAAATGAAATTATTGTATTTGTGGATTGTTAGTACCGAGCTTAAAATATAATTAGAATAGAAGTCAGCAAAAAAAAAAAAAAAAAAAAAAAAAAAAAAAAAAGTTTTTTGTTGTTTTACAAAAGAGTAGCAACCGTGGAACTATTTTTAAGCGAAGGGATTGGATTTAGCAAAACTGGAAGTTCGATTATGATTGTTTGCTGCGCGTCGTGCGATATGCACTTGGTCTTGGTATATTTCTCTCTCTCTCTCTCTTTTCGCCCCCCCCCCCCCCACCCTCTCTCTCTCTCTCTGCCTTTCTCGGGTGCGGAAGTTAGTGCGTTGCATATCCAGTATTTGGAAGGGACAGTGACTCATTAAAATCCCAATCCGCTGTTGCAAAAAAAATATTTATAACGCTTCATATATACAGCATACATGGGCTTCGGAATCGGAAGAACGAAAAGAAGGATAAGGTAAATTTCGAAAGACATTTGATTGTGGGCCGCAGCATAGGCAGAGCTTTTTTTTTTTTAATGAAGAATATAAAAATTAAATAAAATAAGAATTTTCTGTCGGAGACGCCACCATAGTAGACAATGTTTAAACATACCAGCCAAAAAGCAATGTAGGAATTTAAGAATTATATAAAAAATTTAAGAAGTGATTATAGCCGGATTATTACATTTTTTTTTCTCCCTCATTCAACGAAATTTTAGTACTTTTTTTCTTTTAACCCTTAATTTTCTGCATTTTCTGCTAAGAAGATTAAATTTTACTTTTTCAAATATAAAGAAGATTTACTAAATTTCAGAATGCACGGCGATGCAGTGGCCCTCCCGCACACTTCTTAGGGCAGCATATATTACATTGATACAGCAGCCACACGTTTCTCGCCTCTTTAGATTGCGCATTCGGATATATCGTTCTTTTTACGTGTATACTGGGAAATAATAAATTTTACTTTAACAGTAATTTTAAATAGCTTATATATAATTTCATTGGAATAAGTGTATTTATTTATTAAATGTTGTAATTTATAAAAGAAACTTTCGCTCTACCTGTGTGTGTGTCGGCGATGGCTAACGAAATCTACCACACATACAAGTCTGAAAATTTAGATGAGGATAGTCCAAGGTTGGAATTTTACAATTAGCAGATTTACAGAAATTTTTGAATTTTCTGAATTATTTTCTGAAAATCAGCAAGCGCGCCCGCTCATTTTCATTGCTCTGTCTCTGACTTCTTGAGCACGCAAAAAAAAGAAGAAAAAAAAAAAACTTTTTTTCCCCCCCGACTATATTAATATACCGACTATTTCCGACTATATTTTATTATTTTGTTCAGTTTTATACGTTACTTGATATTTTATTAGTTTGTTCATACGTCATAATATCGATATATCGAAATATCATGGCATAAAGATGCCGATTTATCATGATATATAATTCCAGACATCGCCCAGCCCTACTTTCTGATGGTGTAAACTGTATTTTAATAATTATATTAGGTAGTGAGTAATCGCGCTTGGAAGTTTTCCCATAGGCTAACATGGGATTTCGCGATCGGAGAGTTTCAGTGCAGCGGAGCCTTAAATTCTTAGGGCTGTTCTCAAAAAAATATTATTTCACGCAAAAATTTCTAGCCCATTCATGGATTTTTTTAAATGTAATAGCAAGAAATTAGTTGAAAGGGACAGTAACTCATTAAAATCCTTATCCGCTATTGCATAAAGTTATTTAACCCTTTGCACTCCGTTGTCGCCGCTGTGGCGACACCATCTTTCCTTTCAAAATTTGTTTTTGGCACCTGTAATAAAGGATAATAAAATTTCCTTACTTAATTTTACCATTGTTGAAATTGTGTACTTGAAGGAAACTTCTTTTATAAAAGTGGTGCCGACCGAATAAAATTTATGTAACAGACGCCGAGTCCAAAGGGTTAATTATTGCGGTTCATGTACACAGCATACATGGACGATGGAAGAACGAAATTAAGGGAAAGGTAAATTTTGAAACACATTTGATTATGATTCGCAGATCACGCAGAGTTTTATTTTTTCTTTAAAAAAAAAAATGGAGAATATAAAAATGAAATAAAATAAACTAAGAGTTTTTGTCGGGGTCGCCGACGCATAGTAAGACAATTTTAAGCATAACAGCACAACAGCAATATAAATGTTATTTAACAATTATAAAATATAAACAATTCAAAAATTGACTTTAACCAAACTATTATTTTTCTCTCTCTGTTAACGATTTTTTTTTAGTTCTTTTACTTTCTATACTATCTTTACAAGAAGAAAGTATTGGATTCATGAAAATTTTGTCATCCGGGTTTCGACCGATTTATATGTTTAGAAAATCTTGAACACGATTTGACTATTTTTAAAAAACTTTGTCTGTCTCTTTGTAACACAAATTTTGTAGGCGCTCTATCTCAAGAACTAATGCACGGAATTTAACAAAATTTTAGATTCTTTTATATCTCGTTATAAATTAGTGTAAATTACTTGACAGGTAGGTACATTTTTTACGATATCCGCATAACTTTATCTCAAAAACTAATGCACGGATTTTTGTCAAATTTCAAATTCAGTTATACCTTGTAAATTGGTGCTGATTAGTTCTTGGTGTAAATGGCCCAACAGGCGGAGCTACTATGCTGAGTTTTCACGATTTTCGCAATAGCTCTGTCTGAAGAACTAATGCGCTGATATTTATCAAACTTCAGATTCAGTTAGACTTAGACGTAGACATAAATTTTGCTAATTAGTGTTTGGTGTTTATAGCCCATAAGTGGCGCTGTTATGCTGTATTTTTCAACATTTCCGCTATAGCTTTTTCTCAAGAATTATCGCACGTATTTTCATAACATTTCAAATTCAGACAGACGTTGACATAACTTGTTGCTGATTAAGTGTTAGTGTTAATCGTCCAATAGGTGGCGCTGCTATGCTGCATTTTCCACAATTTTAGCGATATCTGTATCTCAAAAACTAATGCACGGATTTTAATCAAACACCTTATTGTGTTACGGTTTCACATAAGTAGATCCTTCTTAAGGCTTGGGTGTATACTGTCCAACAGGTATTGCTTTTATGATTTTTAGATTAGGAATTTTGGTTACAGACATCTAATAAGGTTGGTGCTGAAATTCAATGATTTATTTGAAAGATGCGATGCTTATATTTCCTTTTAAATGCATACAATTTAGTGCACCTATATCTTTAGAATATTCATGATGGGCATAGATTGTTATTTAATTTTGCCTCTGTGATCGCGAATTTTGAAGTAATAACACGTAGAAATAGAAGAAATTGTTGCCATTGACACATCCTACTAGTTTCTTTTAGCATTTATTTATTTAGATTTGCTTATTTATACATAGTTTTTTATTAATCTATTTGAGAATATATATATATATATTAATTTTAATCATTAATAAAATATATAATGTATATTAAAGTTATACATATATTACAAATGTACATATATTTTTTTGTTCATATGTCGCAATATCGATATATCGGAATATCGTGATATAAAGCTGCCGATTTATCACGATATTTCATTTTAGACATCGCCCAGCCCTAGCCTTCACTTCCTCAGGACTTTGAGAAACTGAAGCAGCGGATAACTGCAGTGTTGAACTCCATCATAGGGGATATGCTATCACTAAGACTCCTATAATAGGAGCTGACGCATTCTTCCTCAATTGGCACCCGATTTGGAGCCCAGTCGAAAAACCAAGCTAATTTTCTGCCATTTAACAGTCAAACTGTTCGACGAAACTACGCCTAACAAGGTCGGATTACTGATTGGCGCCTTTATCGCTAGTCCCGCGCCGCGCACTTGCGCTTGCACTGAAAAAAAAAAAAAAAAAAAAAAAAAAAACAATTGTGAACGCGACAAGACAGAATGTGGAATTCTTTCATTCAGGGCCCGACTTAGGTCCACTTTAGGCCCTATTATAGGAGTTCTAGCTATCACGAGTGTGGCAGGAGCTTGATTACCGTGTAGACATTTGTCGTGTCACCGGAGGGGTACCTATTGAACACCTGTAGAAACTTGAATAAATGTAGTTTTGAGGTAAATTTCAATTTTCTAAATATATTAATTACAACGTTCACAATCATGTTTTCTTTTTGTCCCATTCATTATGAATCACCTTGTATTGTCCTACTGAGAAAATATTTGTTTGTAAATCAAGTTTTAATTAAATAAACGAAAAATAAAAACACTTATTAAATCTCTTCAAAAGTCACATCAGCAAGTTTCATATATTTTTTCTATTAAAAATGAATTTGAAAATGTGCTAGAAAACTTCGAGTTGTTGAGCATGGAAAAGTATTTTTTTTTTTTTTTAATACTGCCTTAACATGATTCTGATAAAACCAGCTCTTCTATAAAACTGAAATAAAAACTCGTCAAAAGCGATCCGATAAAATATTTAAAGTGGCTTTATCTATAATCATGATTTAGTTTTGTTGGTGAAATTACTGTACTTAACTTCGAAATCTACCTCCGCCTGTAGGCCGGGATTTTTTGGGGTTTCGCTCATCTCACGAAATCCTTATAGTCTCGCTACTCTGTCTGTTCGTCACAGCGCTCGTACTCGAAAAAACTATTTAAATTAAAGAATTGATTTTTTTTTCCTTACACAGAGCTGAAAATTATAAAATTTTGAAAAAATTCTAATATTATTTTAATTAATTGAATCGATTTCAAAACGTAATCTTAAATTCAGCAAATATCGCAGAGAACCGATAAGAGCCGTGATAAAGCGCATGTCTCCCACACAATAGATTGTGACTTCGAATATGTTGTCAGGCGGAACTTTAAAATTTTTATTTTTATCATTATATTTCATTTTCAGATGGATTTAATTAAAAGAAAACTCCTCTCTCTTTTTTTTTTTTTTTTTTTTTTTTGTTTTTGTTTTTGTTTTTGTTTTTGTTTTTTTTTTTTTTGGCAATTTTAATGGGTTATTTTATTTTATTTTTTGTAAAAAAATGTAAATGTTTTATGTAAAAAACATAATGTCCCCATTTTCAATAATTGATTGGATACGGAGGAATAAATATTGAAATCGTCTGGAATAAATATTTTTGTTTGCTGCTGCCACCTACCGCCAATTTTTTTAAAATAATAGACTTCTATGCACAATGTTTTCAAGTTATCATTATAAGCATAAATTAGGGATTGAAAGGGTTTTTTTCCTCTTTCTTTTTTTCGAATTTTAATAAATGTTAACATTCTTTTTTGGCGCCATAAGGCGAGTGTTTGAAAAGTGAAAGATTTAATATGGAATTTTTCAGAATTATTTGAGCATTTTAAATATGTTTTAAACAAAAATTTTATATTTTATTTATACCTCCGCTGACAGCTAAAAAACTGCATTTTTATTGGTTGATACAGTCTGAATCACATTCACATATGAGATTCATAAACACCGGTGAGTAGTCACGTTGTAGAAAAACAAAAACAATCTTATTTTATGTTTGGAACGACAAAATCTTGTTATATATTTTTTTAGAGATTAGAATATAAATTTATATATTTATTTAAAATCAAGTAACTTTGATTAAACATACTATTTGCATTTGATTTCTGAGAAAATCGTTGCAATCACGAAATGACATACATATACATTATAGCTTTGATTATTATTACTATAATTTTTATTATTTGATATTCATACATAGAATAGTAATTTTATATCAAATTACTATTCTAAAATCTCTTGTGAGTGGTCAAACAAAAGGAAATATAACAGTTGCTTGACAAATATTCAAGTTCTATTTCTACATTTTTTGAAGTTTTGAGATGTTCATATTATTACATTATTATTTTGTATTAGATGCCTCAAATGAATGCATGAAAACACAAAATAAATTAGTAAAAATCGTGCATAAGTTTTTATCCCAATTCATTTCATTCGTAAACACATAAAATTGACTGGCAGAGTTCTAAAAAACCAGGAAATTGAATATAGCGTTTTCCGCAATTTCCATTTCCATGAAAGATTAACATTGCTTCAAAAGAGTACCCTCAAAGTTGGCGTTTTGAACCCTATTCATAGAGGAGAAATGCCGTCATGAGACAGCAATCGCTTATAACTGAAGATGCAACACATGTATCGAAAAGTGAAAAATGCTATTAGATCCAAAATAATTTCAATGATCATGCCTGCCAATTGACAGTCTTTTCTGTAAAATTTTCTGTGTTTACCCAAAAATGGATAACGTCTTTCGACGCTATAGCTTTTGAATAAGAACACTTACCTATTTCATAGTCGTTTCCGAACCAAAATGAATTAAAAAATGTGTCAGAATGGAGTTCCTTTGGATTTGAGAACAGCCTTAAGTGATTTCTAATGGTCAGAGCTGATTACTAAGGCACCTTTTTCTCCACAAGACAAACACTGTTTTAAGGCTGATCTCAAGTGCAAAGGGGCATACGTTTTTATTCATTTTGGATCGGAAACGGGTAGGTGTTCTTATTCAGAATTACACGGATCGTTCAGAAAATACTGTCCAAGTGGGCGTAACAGAATATCCCGACGAAAACAGAAAAAACAGTTCACGGAGTGAGAAAAACGCCTTGTCACGGGATCCAAAATGATTAGATCATGTATTTAGGAAAAAAAAAATTTCGATTCCAAATCACTATCAGAGCCAGGTCTGGTCTAAAAATGGGTACGTCATGGTATCAGAAAGTTTCGTGCTTGCCGAGCCGTGAACTTGAAAACAACATTCATCCTACAGAACTCGATCAAGATGAAGTTGGGCCCAAGGTCTGTTAAAAAGTTGCCCCCCCCCCCCCCCATTCCGGCGACTCTTTCAGAAAAAAAAAAAAAAGTAGGTTTATTGGATGAGTTGACAAAGTTGTTTGGGTGAAAGTTTCAAGTTTACAAAAAGAATTTAACTTACAAGAATAATCAAGAAAATGAATGTCCGTCCACTTTCTCAAATAAGCATTTGTATAATTCACAAACATCTAGGATCCACAGTTTATGTTGCAGAATAAATGAGGACGTCTTTTTCAAAACTCAGCTTATCCAAAATCATAAAAATTGCGTTTTCCCCTAACAGTCTAGTCATCATTTTAAACTATAATTCAGACATTGTAAAATCCTCGTTTATATGGAAACCAATAGACACAGTATCCAGTTTTTGGCATTTTCCCCAAATTTGATTTTTTGGATACGGCAAGTTTTGAAAATTATTCTCAAATTGAAAAGGACTTTTACAAAAAAAAATTAAATAGGGAGTTTTTTTATTACGGTAAAACTTTGTTTTTACGCCAGGGACCAAAATATAAAATGCAAACAGTGGAAAAATTTAAATTGTGAGAAAATATTGCTTACAAATTTGTGGGCCCAGGGCCGAGGCCCGTGCATTCATCAGGCCCTTATCCTACAACGCATTTAATAATTGAAATCAGATCCGCATCCCGTTGAAAGAAGACGTATGCTATTCGTTTTCTGTGTAGATGAACAAAAGAAAAAAAAAGTGGCAAGTGAGCCATTCTGTTCTAATACCGCGAGCCCAGTGCAGCTCGATCCCAGAGTCCCGCCACTCGACACGTTGCCACGAAGCTGCGTGTTAATATAAAAACAAAATGATGGTAGAGCGAGCCGGGTCAGGGGAAATCGAAACACAACAATCGGTGGGGGCCGGGCTTGTGAGAGGCCGCCCACCGAGTCCGGTGACGGATGGGAGCGCCAGCCAACGGGACGAGATTCTAGAGAGAGAAGGCTGTTCCCGACCTCCTCCGTTCCGCTTCGTACCCAAGTTCTTCCGAACAATAAAGAACCTCTCACCTCTCCCCCCCCCCCCCTTTTGCGGTAATTGTATTGTTACGGCATCGTAAAAGTTTTGCCTAGCATCGTAAACAAAGAAACAATTTTAAAACGGAAACGAAATTTTAAGTTTGTCTGATATTTTAAAAGCGAATACTTATCTTACAAATGAATACTGCCCATCCTGCTAAGACGGAATCGCGAGGAAAATTCCGTTTTACACAGTTTTTTTAATTGTGTGGGGTTTTTTTTCGCCAGAATCGCGAATTCTTTCCGTTTAAAGCAGTATTTCATTCTAAACAGTTTCAGTTTTTCCATGTCTTAGGGTGCAAAACGTAGTCTTTTTTAAAACGTAACTCTTTGTAACTCAACGAATCGAATTTGAAAAATACTGACTCAGGTATTAGCAATAGTCATAAAAAAACAGAGGATGTAAGCTATAGACAGAGAAGATAGTATACGCTATATCTTTATTGGAGAAATAGAGGGTATACGGAGCTTAAAAAAATCCAGAAGACATACGGCGTATCAGGGTCGAAACAAGCCTTTTTTGCACCAGGGACAAACGTAGATTTTGACCCCCCCCCCCCTTCCGCAAAATAAAATTACAAAGAAAATTTTACTAAGTTTCTAATAGCCGACTTATTTTAAAATTTAAAATATGTAATCATAAAATATGTAATACTGAACTACGTAATCAACTTTGTCAAATATTGATTCATTAAAACCTTGAAAACAAAATCCAAAAGAAACCGAAGATAATTCCGCTTTATACAAGCTTCTGTCTCAGCAGATATAATTGTTGGTATTCTTTCTGTTGAGAACATGTAATTCTTTTCATTTAAGAAAGGATTCCGTTATAGACAGATTTCATTTTCACAGATTTTACGGTATTTGTAGTAGTTTTACAAATGATGGAGTTTAAAGTCACGATTCACATTGTCTTGACAGACTGTACTCGTCACGTGAAGAAACTCGCAAGCTAATGTTAAACCTATGGGAGCATTATTTTAAAATTTCTCTGTTCTCTCTTGCATTTTGATATTTGTAAATGTTTTTTTCTGTTTGGGATAATTGAGGTTGCTATCTAACTAGGTTAATGTTTATTTTTTCGATTGTTGCAGAATTTTTTTAAAAAATACTTTCACTTTTGGAACCGGTTCCGAAAGTAAAACTAGCCTCAAAGAAAAGAAAAAATACTGCAACCTAACAACGTTAAAGGTCAACCTCAGTGCATAAGGGGGGGGGGGGGGGGGGGTCATTTAAAAATAGGAAAATGCAAGCGAGAAATTTGAAAAGGAGGCTCCATAAGTTTCTTCGCGCGACTAGTGTGGGTTCTGAGGCATTCAAAAACCAATATTAAAATGGCGCCCCGTTCGTTTTTTGTTCTGGTGCGCGCACTGTAAAAAAAAAAAAAAAAAAAAAAAAAAAAAACCGGATTAAAATACCGAAATACTACTGGCAATCTAGACGCCAGACTATTTCCGTATTTTAACGGAACTTTTTCCCGGTAAATTACAGAAAAATTTCCGTTAAATTAAAAAAAAAAAACCGGAAAAATTTCTGTAATTTACCGGGGAAAAGATCCGTTAAAATACGGAAATACTACTGGTGTCTAGATATTGCCAGTAGTATTTCCGTATTTTAATCTTTTTTTTTTTTTTTAACAGTGCGCATGCCCCTCTAGTTTCGGCCCTGCGGCGTATATGCTTAAGTAATACTCTCCACTACACTACCTTTCGATTTCGATTTTTTTTCAAGTTTGGGAAAAATATTACTTTTACGTTAATAATTTTAACAGTAGCTATCCAAATAGGTTTATTGAAGTTTAAGGAATGTCTCATTGTCTGAAATCTTATGAATGTAAATTATTTTGCGCACTTTTCAATTTATATTCACATTACAGCAGGCTAAGGAAGAGTTTTTGGAGACGTTTGGAAAATAGACTATTACAACAGGATTTCACAGATATTAGAACGTTCTAATATTTTTTGCGTTTTATCACACCGGATTCGTTTAGATAAATAACCTATTTTTTAATTTAAAGAGTGAAAGGTAAGTTTAAAATAAAAGAACTGCCAATAACGATGCAAAAAGAATGAAGCAAACATTTATTATTACAGTAAACTCGCTAAAATCCGCATATGCCTAAAATCCGTACATCATCACAGATGCAAACAATGAAACTTTCAATTCAGCTGAAGGGGCAATTTTTTTTTTTTTTTTTTTTTTTTTTTTTTTTTTTTTAACTTTTATGTCATTTCGTATGTATTTTAATATATATAATTCTCGATTATATGACTGAACTCGCGGTTTTTCATGAAGGAAATATAAATTTATTTCCGAAAAATCGCTGATCATCGTGATCTTTTTACCAAATATACTCGAATTTATGTGTTAACGTAAAAAAAACGTATTCGTAAAAAGCTTGCTTAACAAGCAAGCTTTTTTGGTTATTAAGACTGACCTAAACCTGAAATAAAACTTCCTTACTCTCTGATTTGGATGTGAATGAGTCGGGAGATGAGGAAAGTTTCTTTGAATCCTTCAAGGAAGGAAGAGGTACCTCCTCTTTAGGAGGCCTCTTTAATGATGCATTATTCATTATTTACTTGACCTTTACTTTTAATAATTCAATTTTAAAAATTATCTTATTTTTTATCATTTTAGTTTATTATTTAATTATTTTACTGTATTGCAAGCCATTATTATAACTTTGGTTGCATTATTACATTCAACACTCTAAATAAAAAGGAGTGACTATTCACTCCAGAGGCGTGAATAGTCACGCTATCGCAGAGTCAAAATAGGCCCAACCTCTTTAGAGTGACTATTCACTCTGAGCAAAAGTGAAATTTTTGACTCTCTGAAAGAGTGAATAGTCACTCCTGGGAAGTGAATATTCATTCTAAACAGGGGTGGATAATCACTCTTTCGGAGGAGTGACTCTTGCTAAACTCTCTTGCTAAAGGAGTGCGGTTTTTCACCCTGGTAGGGGTGAATAGTCACTCTTTCATAGAAGTGAATGTTCATTTTTTATGGAGTCAATTCTTTTTTTATTTTGCTTTTATGGGCATTTTAAAAGAATCACATCTTTTACAGCATGCAATGAAAGTAGATACAACGTGGTAAAGATTGGAATAAAATACTTTATCAGCAATATTTATTTAATTCATAGTTTGTAACACTAATTGAACTTTTAAGAAAAAAATCAGTTAAAGTTACATATGAATTTAATTTAGATTACTGACAGAAATCTATACTAATAAAAGAACAGATCGCTCTGTGTGTGTGTCTGTGTCTCTCTGTGTGTGTGTGTGTGTGCGATGGCTAGCGAAAACTACTGCACGTAGAACTCTGAAATTTTAGATGTGAATAGCCCAAGACAGGTCCTGATGCACCTGAGGCTCAGTTTTTTAATTTTTTAAGGGTCGGGGCCCCTGGGCCCCTTTAAGTTTTTATGCACTAAATTGTTAATAACATGCCTTTTTTTCAATCCGATCTTCGTCTTTTTTGGAGTGAATTCTCCTTTCAGTTTCTGTTCCATTTCTCCATTTCAGTTAAGACCCTGGCACCCTTGCAAGGGGCCCAGTACAGGGCCCCTTGAAGTTTTAGTGCACTGAATTGCTAATAACATGCCTCTTTTCTATCCGATCTAAGTCGTTTTCTGGGTGAATTCTCCTTTCAGTTTCTATCCCATTTCTACATTTCAGTTCTTCCCTGGCACCCTTGCAAAGGGCCTGGTACAGGGCCCCTTGAAGTTTTAGTGCACTAAATTGTTAATAAATTGCTTCGTTTTTATCCGATCTTCATTTTTAGGATACTTTCTCCATTTAGTTATTCTCCCGTTTCTAAATTCCAGTTAAGATCATGGGCCCGTCTAGGGTCCCATAGAGTCCGATCCAGGGCCCCTTAAATTTTTTGTGTGCCATGCGTTTTTCACACCCCAATTTTCTCACTTTTGCAGTGCGTAATTTTAAAGTTGAGTCTTGAACTCTTCTCCAACTCTTGACCAACACTAACATATTTTTATTGGGGGCCGTAGGGCCCTTTTTTAAACATTTCCCCAATTTTTTTGCACATTTCTTTCAAATTATATTCTAATGATTAATTCATACCCTATGCTTAATCTTGACTAATCGAAGATCTAAAACGCTAAGTACGAAAACGTTGTAACATGTTTTCATGTTAGGGCCCTGTTCTCAACTATCAGTTGGCCCCTTTTGGGCCCCCTATTATAGCTCACTTAAAAATAGTCCGATTCACTAGCTTTTTTTTTCTAACAACTTCTTATAGGTTCTCCAGCTACATGAATGACAAAAAAATATTTCTGACTTCAACTACCACCAATTTTGAATATAAATCGTCTTGAGGCCCTTGGTGCATCTTCTTTAAAAATGATCCGAATTCCTTTCAATTTTCTTTACCAAAATTGTGTCTTGGACTCTTCCCCCTAGACCAGCACCCTCATATTTTTATTGGGGCTCTAGAACCCCTTTTTAAGTACTTACCCCATTTTTGTGCATTTCTTTAAAATATTATTCTAATGGTTATTATATACCTTATGATTAACTTTGACTAATTGAAGGTCTAAAACGCTAAGTACTAAAACATTGAAACATGTTTTCATTTTAGGGCCCTGCTCTCAACTATCAGTTGGACCCTTTTGGGTCCCCTATTATAGCTCCCTTAAAAATGGTCCAATTCACGATCATTTTTTTTCTAACAACTTCTTGGGCTCTCCAGCTACTACATAAACGACAAAAAAAAAAAAAAAAATTGCAGACTTCTACCACCGATTTTGAATATTAATCGTCTTCTTGGGACCTTTATTGCAGCTTCTTTAAAAACTGTCCTATTCTATTGCAATTTTCTTTAACATAGTTTTAGCGTCTTCTAGCTACTTTAATACCCCTAAAATTTTTTCTTATATACAACTACATTCCAGTTAAGACCCTGGCCCCCAGGGCCCGGTCTTTCTTTATACCTCAGCTACCACCTTTTTCCAACATTAATCTCCTTTTTCAGCATCAACTTACGTTTACTAACTACAGCCGTAAATTAAAAATCGCGTTACTTTAAAGGTAACTTTAGATAAGGGATTTCACCCGTTTATAAAAAATCGCGTTAATGCTAACAGTAATTCATGAAATTTACAAGGTGAGGAGGAATCTTCCACCCCTTGGTGGCGCGTTGTTTCCTGTGGTTTAAGAGCCCAATTTCAACGAAATTTGCTTCCATCAACTTAGATTACAATTCAACTACATTCTGTATTATGAAATTTTATCTTAGACTTTAGTTATCAACATTTTCTAACATTAATGGTGCAATTTTTTTTTTTTTTTTGATTCTGTGAGCTTCATTCTTACGAGGTCTGGCTCACACAACTTGGTTTTCGATTGTCTCCAACACGTGCGGGCACTTCCGGTAAATGCTGCTATAGGTAGTGGGGATCTAGATTACAGGTTCGTTCGGAAAGAAGTTTGATGGGAACACACTAGACGCTGCGGAAGGCAATGGGGCCTCCGAAATTAGGTTCATTTAAAAGAATTTCCAAAGATAAAATATCATACAAATTTAAGTTTTGTTTAAGGTTATTATTTACAAACCTCGGGCAACGCCGGGCGGGTCTGCTAGTAAACTAATATATTTTATTCCAATTTTATCCTTTGTGTTTGCTTTTATTGCATACCCTATAAAAATATTACTTTTAAAGTTTTATAAATAACTTTTTAATAGGTGGATATTATATGTTTAACAATGTTTGGTGTCATTTTAATTTTTGGTTTTAAATATAAATTCCTATCTTTTTACCGTACTTTTTCCTTATTGCTATTTTTGCAAAGTCCTATTGTTCTAAAATATTTTTCATTTTTTTACTTAAAAACAATGCTTATAAACTTACATATTTTTTTAAAAATGAGTTCTAAGTATGATTTAAATATTAAGAATGTGTATTTTTTCCGCTGTGATTTGCTTTTGTTTTATTTAATATGATCATGTAGTCTAAATTTTAAGTTCTCTGGAATATGTATATATATGTCTTTTAAACATATTCCTTAACTTAATCATGATTTCTAATTTTGGCCCATTATTGTTGAAAACAATACTTATTAATGAAACGACATACGGTAAGTCATATTTAATTTAAATTTTTTATTCCCGTAGATATTGTATTTTGGGAATATATGAGCAAAATAGATTTGATATGTTTTATAGGAAAAGATTGACCTAGGAAATAGAAAAAAATAAATATAAAAATAAACACATTACATTTATTTGTATGAATTTTAATAAAAAATAAAGTAAATGACTGCATATAAAAGTTCTTATTGTTTGAAAAACATTTTAGTGTAAAAAAGTAGTTATTAAAAAATATTCCGTCCTAAATCATGTAAGAAAATATGAACTTTTTAAAAAAATATACTAAAGCTGCCTTATCGATAAACTTCAAAACAGGCATAAAAAACATTTTATTTCAATGCTTAAATATCATGTTTTATTTTTTAGTGCCAAAAATTACGTGCATCAAAAACGTAGAAAATGCGTTTAAATTGAAGGAAATTTAATAACTCATGCACAATGTCTATAATTATTTTTTTTTTTATATTACTCAGTCTCAAAATTTTAAAATCATAACCCGCAGAAAAATGTTTAGATACAATTTTTAAAAATTAATATACAGTAAAGCCTCCTTAACGACCACGTACTGTTCCAATAAAAATTGGTCTCTCCGAGAGGTGGTCTCTTAATGGAGGTCATGTTTAAATCTAGATTTTAATTGTTGAAAAATGGTAACAATGTTACTTAAATTTATTTTTCACACTAGGGAAAAATATAAAAATGTAAGTATCAAAATAAAAGTTAAGTACATAAGTTAATTACTGCAGAGTTTAAAAAATGAACACATTGAGCTTTGCTTTAATTTTACAGTTTTATATTTTATAATTTTTATTTCCAAGTCCTTTCGAAGTTTAGTAAATAAATGCATTTTTTTGTGGACGGGAACAAATAATGACGATTTCATTACTTTATCTATTTCTTTGAGAGTTTTCCGACACAACAGGGCAGAGGAGTTTATTAACCGTCAGTCTTAATTTGTAATCAGAGTTAAATTCACTGTCTAAAAAGGCACAAAGGGGTTTAAACGCTTAAAAGTTACCGGGATTAAAAAATCTAAACTTAGTTTAGAAGTTTGATGAATAATGCACTCTCCGGAATTATTTTTTTAATAAAACCTTCTTCAAGCGACCAGGAAAAAACGGAATTTATTTCATTTTCTTCAAAGAAATCGGTCTCTCATGGAGGGTGTTCAACTGGAATGGTCTCTGAATGGAGGTCAAATGAGTATTGAGCCTATGGGAATAAATTTCGTTCCATGAAAAAATGGTCGTTGAGGGAGGTGGTCGCCTATTAGAGTTGGTCGCACAGTGAGGTTTCACTGTACCAACCTTTTCGTAATATCATAAACATCAAATATCATATTTAACTCCCAAACAATAATAAATACTCTTAACTGTATATAATCCGAAATCAAAACTAAACCAAAAAAAAAAAAAAAATCTCATAGAACGGCAAATTAATGTTTTCGAATGACGTGTCTTCTACGATTGAGAAAATCTATCTTCTCTTATGAGTCAGTCACCCTTTCAAACGAAAGAGATAAAACTTCTTCGTTTTGGTCGTTGGTAAAAGTTTTATAATTTGCAAACACAGCATTGAAAGGGAATAAAAAAATATTTTCCCTCATTTTTTTTTAAATTCACATTTCCCGAACTAATGAAGTTTGGATTATTTTTTTGCTAAGCATTGTGAGCTTAGAGGTCTGCACGGGCCGAAATTTCCAAGGACCCGGCCCGACTCATAGAAAAAAAAATTGGCCCGGCCGTAGAAAAAATTTGGTCCGGCCCTGTAAAAAACTTAAAAGTTCTGCCGAGTCCGACCCGGAAAAAAGTTAAAATCTCGGCCCGAATGAATTTCAAGTGTTAAAAATCTGAAAAATGCTATACAGTAAGATGGAATTGTATAGAAAAGAAAAAAAAAATGCGTTATAGACAAGTTCCCTTCTTAGCGAGTGTTATATATTATATAAGATCGTTAGTCTTATTAGATTAAGATTAATTAATTAGTCTTATTAGATTAAGTCGCGAGTGTTATATAAAAGAATATATAATGTATTATATATTCTTTTCTTATGTATTAGTCTATTAATTATGCATGGATCAATACGTTAGTGAGTTTAAAACTGGGTTCCGTCATACGCAGGTTCTTTTCACACGTTTTACTATGTTTTAATTTAGCTATATTTTAATAAGCGCAGAAATCTAGTGTTCTTTAAAAATAATAAATTTTAATGTTTAAGGGTAGAATAATGACGATTTAAAAATGTATGCATTTTTTGTAAACATTTTTGCTCCAGACCTAATTTTACTGACCTTTGAATAGATTAGGCCACGGTGAGACAATGATTTTCATACGGGCTGGGTCAAAATTAGGACTGAAAATTTTGGGTCGTGAAGACTCGGAATGAACCAGTCCCGGCTTTGTACAGAAAAAATAAGCTAGGCCCGGCCCGAGCCTTCAGAAAAAAGTGTGGCCTGGGACCGGCCCGAGTTTCGTGAGTGAAAATCGGCCCGAGCACGAGCCGGCCCGTGCAGATCTCTAGTGCGTATTCAATTGTTAAAAGAATTATATTTCAAACCGCTACATGAAGAAATATAACAGACAATCACTTTTGAACACTCTAACGATCAATCTTTTTCTATACAACATACAACTATTTAGTGCATAATCTTAACATATCTACACGAATAAATGGTTAAAATTAAATAAGAAAGAAATAAAATGAAATAAGATTACCTTTATTTTATGTATTCCATTAAGAATAATTTTAATGATATCCTTATCTGTTAATCCTAAGATGGCGGACCAGATGAAAATGGGATCATTTTTCTTATCTTACGAGGGCGCTGTCGCCTTGCTGTTCTGACTGGCTAATGAGCAATGCATACGCAATCCACTCTTTCGGGAGTGACAACGTCACTCTCGATAACGGAGTGAGATATTGCACTCCTTTCTAGAGAGTGGGAAATTCCACTCTTTAAGGACTGTATTTTTACAAAATTCACTCCAAAAAGAGTGAAAAGGCCTGTCACTCTTTCAAAGAGTGAGCTTTTCACTCCTCCCAGTTTTAGAGTGAAATTGCTGTTTAAAAAAATGTAAACAAAGCAATGACCAGAAATGTGCAAAATTCTAAAATCTACTGTATTATTGTTATTATTAAATGCCAAAACATAAATAAAGCCATAATAAGAAATGCCTATACATTACTACGACTAGATGTAGATAGTAAACAAAAGTAATTGTTAAGACAAAATAACACTCGATGAAATGACATGTACCATTAAATGTACTCCAGACCCAAACAGGTCTGTGAAAAAGTATGTAAAAAAAAAAAAAAAATAAAGAACATATATATATATTTAAAAAAAAAAAGGATTGATTGAAAGGTCATTTTTTCCATCAACAGAAAATGACCTACTTCTCAACAAGAGTGTCCATTTTCTAATACAAAATGGCAAAGTATACGAACTTACCTTTAGAACAAATTAGATGCCTGTTTAATTTGACAAAAGAGACAAGATAAGAAAATGAAAGAAATGATCCCATCTGGAAAAAATTTTGAACAATTCCTCCCTATCGCATCTTATAAATACTAAAGGAATAGAAAATACTGATCACATAAATCATAACTTTTGGTTTTCTGAGGGGGAACGAAGGGGAAAGAACTGAAGAATTTTGTTATAAAAATCCTATGAGCGTAGCCTGAATTCAGTTTGAAAGACATCAGACCTATTTAGAGTTCCTTCTGTACACTGTAAAACAAAATCTGTCAAATTGACAGAAAAAAAATGTCAATTTTGGCGCAAAGGGTTTAATTTACAGAAAATATCTGTAATTTTTCATTAACAGTTTTTTTTCAGTAAAACATATAATTTTTTTTTCTGTAAAAATTACAAAATCAACTCTTTTTTTACAGAAACTGTTTTTCATAAAACAGTTTTTTTTTTGTAAAAAATACAATTTTTTTCTGTAAAAATTTCAGACTTTTATCACAGTGTAAAAGAATTCAGTTAAAACGGAGGTATTGTCCAGCGGCGTTTTTGCCCGCGTTTCGTCTTTTTGCGACCGATTACTTTCGAAGCGCGTTGCACTTTTTTCTTTGTTTTTAGGGTGTTTTATTTCATCGTATTGCATAAATACAACAACAGGTCATGAAAAGACCTTTTAAAAGAATGTTTTTGCCTTTTAAAAAACATTTGCAACTCCGCATTGCAAAGGCACGCTTAAAAATACGCGTCGCTACCAGAGGAGAGGGGTGGGGTTGGAATAATGACACTAGATCACGACGGCTGAACGTATTTTGTAGCCAATTATTCTCGGCTGCTCATGGATCCGATCACGTCAAACGACCATTACCTCGCGTATAGAGGATACACCTTTGCCTTCTGCGAAAAAAAATTGAGTGACAAAACAGTTTGGATGACACATGTTTCATTGGCCCTTCAAAACAACGAATTGGCAGGGGCCTCGTTGGGGGGAGAATCCTCCCCTCCCCCCCAAAAACCCCAAACATTTGCGAATGTTATTACACTTGGCAAATTTACAAACTTAGTTCGCAAATTTGTTTAAAACTTTAATAAAAAACTATAATATATTTTCTATTTCTGATAGACTTGGCAAAAATTACAAAACCAATTGGGAATATTATTAAACTTTTAACAAATAAGAACTATAATACATTTTCTAACTGTGGTAAGTTGGCAAATTTATAAAACGAGTTGGCAAATACTGAAATTTGACTTGGCAATTTAAGGTTCTCTCCCCCACCCATAAAAAGTCTTAGCTATGGCGCTGCGAATTGGAAAAAATAATTCAATCAGTGCATTTTTTTTTTAATTATGCTATTGACACATAAAATAATCTCTAATGTGTTTCATTTTCATGTCCTTTTATTTCCTATTATTTTATCACTCGTGTTGCGAAATACGCAGCATTCCTTTCCCTTCCCTAAACAATTATTCTGATTGCGCAATTGAGAAACCCATTTTTTTTATTACATGCCAGAGCAACACCCACGCACAGCAGAACTGAAGAAGAAATAGAAGAAGAAGGTGCTTTTAGGAGCACCACTGTTGTCCAGATGGGACAGTAGAACTTAAATAGAAGAGTGAACTTAAATTTTAAGACTTAAAGAATTGCTAAATCTTTTACTGTAAATAGTTTAATTTTATTGTATAATATTTTAATTTGTGTTTCAATTATCTAACCAAGAAAATCGTTTAATTACACCAGATTAATTCGTATCTATTTATTTCGAGTTTTTGTCATGATTTCAACCAGAACAGATCCAAAAAGCAGACGACCGCTCACCAGAATTTGGATTTAGAATACCAGTATTACAGGTAGGAGAATTTTTATTGATTGATTAAGATAGAACTAATATAGTTTAGTGGCATCCCTCGCCGTGATGCGGTCTGTCTGTCAGAATTGATGATTAATCAGAATCAATATAAGTTTATTTATCAAGACATTCTACTTAAAGTATCAGAGTGATAATATTTGACATAGTTTAAAGAACTGTATTTGTTGTCAAGAATCATGGCAGAAAATTTAGTGATTGCCAAGAAAGAGAGAGCAGTCCTTCGCGAGAGTATTGATAAATTTATAAATAAAATAGAATCAATTTTGAAGGATGCCGATCCTAATCTCCTAGATTTGGAGGAAACTTTAGAGCAATTAAATATGGCAGAGATAGAACTGAAGCGAGCAGATACAGATATTAAAAAATTAATTCAAGAAGCTCAATTAGACAATGAATTACAAAATGCTCAGGAATATCGTGAAAAAATTAATTCTTGGCGTTTTAGAGCCAATCGAAAGGTAAAAGAGTTAAATAAAAAGGAAATGCGTAACGATTCAATTTCTAAATAAGACTCCTTTTTAAAGGAAAGCATAAATATTAAATTACCGAAATTAAATGTCGCGAAGTTTTCCGGAGACGTATCAGAATGGCTGACATTTTGGTCTGCATACGAAACAGCCATTCATAACAATGATACATTAGAACCAGTTGATAAATTCAACTATTTAAGGTCCTTTTTGACTCCCAACCCGTTAAAAAGTATTGACGGATTTTCCGTAACATCAGATAACTATTTAAACGCGATAGAGATTCTGAAGGGGCGGTATGGAAATACGGATTTGCTTATATCTGTACACACGAATAAACTTCTAAATATTTCTCCTCTAAGACATTCAAATGATACCAGATCCTTTAGAAGAATTTACGATGAAATTCAAACAAATATTAGAAGTTTAGAGCCCCTTAATGTTTCATTGGAATCTTATGAAAGTCTGTTAAAACCGATATTATTTAAACTATTACCAAGAGATCTTGTGTTGGAATTTAATATAACCCATGATGATGTTTTTAAAGTACACGATATCATTTCATTTTTAAATAAACAATTAACATCCCGAGAAAAAAATGTTTGCGTCAACATCAAATGAAATGAATGATCGACCCACGCAAAGTAATTATATTACGCAACCACTTAAGGGAAATACTCCCCCCCCCCCCTCGCGTCAATAAATTTGATTATCAGAATAGAAGATTACCATCAGCGAGTGATTTATTAGTTTAAGATAAAAATGAAATTACTTGTTCCTTCTGTTCGGGTTTACACCCCAGTAATAAATGTTTTAGTACGCGTAATTTACTGTTTGAGAAAAGACTTGTGGTCTTTGTTTACAACGCGGTCACATAAGAAAATATTGTTTATCTAAAGAATTCTGTCCTAATTGTCACGACAAGCTTTCAAAATATTTTGTAATAAATCAATAAATTTAAAATGGAAACCTCTAAATACAGAGAATAATGATGTTGATGTTACGAAACAGATGCTCTCAAATCATAATATCATTTCCAATGTTTATTTGCAGTCATTGATAGTTGCAGTCCCTAATAATAATCAATCAACTGAATTTATTAGAGTAATTATAGATTCAGGGAGCCATCATAGTTATATAACTCGTTATGCTGCCAATAAATTAAAATTAAGAAAGATAAAAACGGAGATAATTAATCACGGACTTTTCGGAGGCGCAGAAAGAACAAGTAAACATAATTGCTATGAATTTACAATTGGTAGTTTATGTTAAATTTAATTCCCCAGATGTTCTTCGGCAACTGCTAAAAGTGATTAAAAAAAAATAAAAGAAAGAACTTGTTACTAAACACAGATCATTTTAACAAGCCAATTTACGAACTACTTCTTTTTACTTCCGCATTTGATAATGAGTGCTATTACAGACCACTTGAGTAACTCTCTAAAGCATATGTTCTAATAACTAAGATTTCACCACCAATATGTAACTAAAAGGAACATCTGAACATTTTGACTTTTGCCAGACACCTTTAATTATTATATATTTTTTCTACGCTGCGAATATGTTTTTTGTAGCAGCTTTATGTATACTCACTCTTAATCATGTAGCCTCTCTGTTAAAACGGAGTTTCTTATACTCCAGTAATATGTTTAATTATAAGTATTTAAAGCTAAAATTTGAATCTTTCTTTATCGTAAAAACACACAATACTAATTCATATTACATTATATCTTCCCATGGATTTAGCGGATTCATATTAAGCTCTCAAAGGATACTTAAAGGATAAATAATGCTTCACAAAATAAAATAAAAATAATTTCTTCAAGAAGCTTTTGGATAAACCCCTGGCCACGCCACACCGATGAAGTTATACGTCATCGCGATATTGATGAATCCCAGGTAAGCGCATTTTACCTATTTCCATTTCAAAAGCAGCATAGCCACAAGAGATTTTTTCTAATTGTTTAAATATGAGACAGCGAATTCCTGCTATCGGGAATGGAGTGCTTTTGGCTTGATAGGCCACTTAAACTCCAACAAACAGATTAATGAGACAGATAAAGTGCTCATGTTTAGCGAAAAAGAAGAAAAATTTTATATAGTGGCTTAGATTATAAATATTAAAAGTATTCATGTTCTGAATAAAAAAAAAATAATAAAAAGATGCTGCATTGAATAATAAAAAAAAAAATAAAAAAATGAATGTTATTGTACCAGAAATATAAAGGTGAATGAAAAAGAAACATTTATATATTTATGTTTTATGTAATGAACATTTAAATAATTAGTGAATGAACAATTTGTTGGTTGTGAGTAATAATAATAATAAAAAAAAAGAAATCGTTCATTTTACAGTAAATAAATAAATAAAAAGGAAATAGGTTCGTCGCATATATAAATAAGAGTAAACATGGCAGGATCAAAGACGTCCAAATTGTCGAAAAATTAAATTCGCATAATTACGCAAATTGGAAATTTCGCGTAGAAATGATTTTAATAAAAGAAGAATTGTTTGATGTAATAACGCAAAATCCCCCAGATCCAATTAACACGGACTGGACGAAAAGGGACCTTAAAGCACGTGCAATTATCAACTTGAGTATTGAAGACTCACAAATCGTGCATGTAAAGCACTTAAACACTGCCAGAGAAACCTGGCAAGCTTTAAAAACAATTCATGAAAGGACCAATCTCTCAAGCAAGTTATATTTGCTGAGAAAATTATACGGAGCAAAACTCCCAGAAAACGGCAATCTAATAAAACACATTACAATTATTTTAGAACTTGTTGATAAACTTTCAGCCATAGGCGAAACTATTAATGACTCGCACATTTCAGCTCTGTTACTTTGTTCATTACCACCTAGCTACAACACCTTAATTATAGCCCTCGAGGCCCGTCCAGAAAATGAACTTAATTCAGAGTTTATAAAAGGAAAACTCACTGATGAATATACAAGACGTTTAGAAAACACAGATCAGAGCGAGAATTCCTCAAAAGCGTTTAAAACGCATAAAAAGTTTCCGGCTGAACACTATAATAAAAAGGACAAACAGTGCACATACTGTAAATTAAAAAACCATACATACAGAGAGTGCTGGCATCTTAAGAACAGAAACATTTACTCACCGTCACAAAAACAACAGCCGCACAAATCCAAGTATTACACATCATCGTTATGTTATGAAGACGCAAACTATTATAGAGAAAACAAGAACCGTGAAACAGAACCAATTCGGATTAACAAAACACAGGGCAATTCAGGAAAAGGCAGCGACGCAGCTTTTTTAGTCCAGAAACCAGGAAAACAAACCTGGATAATCGACTCAGGATCATCGACACACATTCTAAACAGTAAAGATGCATTCACTAAGTTTAACGACACTGAAAAGACGACAGTCATCATTGCCAATGGCAGAACGCTGAATTCACACGGTACAGGTGAAACGACATTTAAAACAAAAACATCCGATGGAGGGATAAACACAATCACATTAAAAGAAGTATTATACGTACCAGAATTAGAATCAAACCTCATATCGGTAAGCAAAGCAACACAGAATGGCTATAAATTAATTTTCGATAAAGAAAAATGCACGTTATCCCGAAACGGGAATATTTATCTTGAAGCAAGAATGAAAAATAATTTATATCAAGTCGAATTATTAGAAAGCGCTGAAACTAATAAAGTAAACATTGCACATGAATGTAAAAATAAAAATTGCATAGAAGTTTGGCACAAACGACTTGGCCATCGTAACTATAATGCGATAAAAGAATTAATAAATAAAAACTTAGCAGACGGTATAAAAATAAATAACTGTAATCATAATGCATTGTGTGAAATATGTATCCAAACAAAAATAAGTGATGCCCCATATCCGAAATCAACAAACTGTCCCAAAACAGGCAAAGTGCTCGATCTGATACACACGGACGTGTGCACATCTATCGGTACACTTACTATCGGGGGAAAAACAATGTTCGTCACTTTTATAGACGACTATTCAAGGTTCACAGTGATTTACTTGCTTTCGAATAAAAATGAAGTTCACGAAAAGTTAAAAGATTATGTAGCCATGGTGAAAACCCAATTCGGCAGATTCCCTAAAGCTATTAGATCCGATAATGGAGGGGAATATTTAGGTAAACAAACGGAAGAATACCTAAGGGCAAGAGGTATCCAACACCAGTTTACGGTACCATTTTGTCCGAGCCAAAACGGCGTAGCGGAAAGAAAGAATAGGTCATTATTAGATATGACTAGGAGTCTACTCTCCGAAGCAGGCTTACCTCAAAAATTCTGGGGAGAAGCCATAAATACCGCCAATCACCTGCAGAATAGGCTACCAACCAAAATAACAAACAAAACACCCTTCGAAATTTGGTTCAACCGAAAATCCACCTTACACTACCTGCGTACATTCGGCTGTAAAGCTTATGCCTATATACAAAAACATCAGCGAAACAAATTAGATGATAGATCGCAGGAAGGAATACTTGTGGGGTATGACAACAAATCAAAAGGTTACCGTATATTTACAAAAGAAAACAAAATAATAATAGCGAGAACAGTTAAATTTATAGAAAATAGTGAAAACAACTTAAAAGAAAGCGAAGAGGTAGAAAACTCAGACAATGACAACAACTACATTCAAACAGAGTTAAGTAATTCGGACGAAGAACCAACCGCGTCCAAACAACCCGACGTAGAACCGAGAAGGTCTCAGAGGTCAAATAGAGGAGTACCACCCGACAGATACGTATGTCACATAAAAACAAATGACACATTCGAACCAACCGATTTTTATGACATAGCAAACATGAACAACCCAGTAGAAAAAGAAAATTGGCTCAAAGCCGCTCAACAAGAAATCAACTCATTAAAGAAAAATAAAACTTGGGACTTAGTGGATCCCCCACCAAATAAGAAAATTATTGGTTGTAAGTGGATTTTTAAGAGAAAGTTAGATAATTTAGGAAATGTACAAAAATACAAGGCCCGTTTAGTAGCGAAAGGATATAATCAGAAGTACGGCGAAGATTATGATGAAACCTTCGCACCCGTAGTTTCGCACACAACAATCCGCACATTTTTAGCCTCAGCGGCATACAAAAATCTTTCTGTTCAACACATTGACATCGACACTGCATTTCTTCACGGCGAAATAGAAGAAGAAATTTTCATGAAACAACCAGAGGGTTTTATAGAAAAAAATTGTGAAAACAAAGTGTGTAAACTGAATAAAACAATCTACGGCTTAAAGCAGGCAGCTAGAGCCTGGCACAAAAAGATCGCAGAATCATTAAAAAACATGAATTTTGTGCAAAGCACTGCTGACTCATGTTTGTTTATCAGAAAAGAAAAGGAAAATTTCACTTATATCATCGTCTACGTTGACGATATTTTAATCGCGAGTAAAAGTGAAATAATTAAAGATGTAATAAAACAATTGCAAAATGAGTACGGAGTAAAAGACTTAGACGAAATAAGTCAGTACCTAGGAACCAACATAATCAAAACGAATGATGGTTACAAATTAAACCAAAAGTCAAAAATAGAAGATTTGGTTAGAAAGTTAAATTTAACAGATGCAAGACCTATTGGTACACCGATGGAAATAGGTTTCTATAAATTAGAAGATAGCGACAATTTGCTTCCGAACAATACAAAGTTTAGGCAAGCGATCGGTTCGCTCTTGTATATTGCCACAGTCACTCGACCCGACATTATGGCACCAGTAAATATACTTAGTAGGAGAAGTGCAACGCCACGCGAGAAGGATTGGAAAGCGGCAAAAAGAATTATTATTTACCTCAATTGCACAAAAAACCTATGCCTAACAATAAGTAAAAATAAACCACCAATACTCATCGCGTATGCTGATGCTGATTGGGCTGGGGACACTAAAAATAGAAAATCAACCACCGGCAATATTTTTTTTCTGGGTGATAATCCCATTCAATGGACTACAAAATTACAGTCAAGCATTGCATATTCTTCCGCTGAAGCGGAATATGTTGCTGCAGCAACCGCAGGACAAGAAATTTTATGGCTATTAAAACTGCTAGAAGATCTTAACTTGCATCAAGTAAAACCTATTTTACTTTACCATGACAACCAAAGCAGTATAAAGATGATAGAAAATGAAAAATTTTCGAAGCGGACAAAACACATTGATATCCGCTTTCACGCCATAAGACAATTAAAGGAAGATAAAATTATCGAATTAAAATATTGTCCCACGCAATACATGATTGCTGACTGCTTGACAAAGCCCACACCCAAACCTCAACTTTTGTGTGACATCAAGACTATGAACTTGTTACCTTATCCATCTGAGGAGATTAAGGAGGGGTGTTAAATTTAATTCCCCAGATGTTCTTCGGCAACTGCTAAAAGTGATTAAAAAAAATAAAAGAAAGAACTTGTTACTAAACACAGATCATTTTAACAAGCCAATTTACGAACTACTTCTTTTTACTTCCGCATTTGATAATGAGTGCTATTACAGACCACTTGAGTAACTCTCTAAAGCATATGTTCTAATAACTAAGATTTCACCACCAATATGTAACTAAAAGGAACATCTGAACATTTTGACTTTTGCCAGACACCTTTAATTATTATATATTTTTTCTACGCTGCGAATATGTTTTTTGTAGCAGCTTTATGTATACTCACTCTTAATCATGTAGCCTCTCTGTTAAAACGGAGTTTCTTATACTCCAGTAATATGTTTAATTATAAGTATTTAAAGCTAAAATTTGAATCTTTCTTTATCGTAAAAACACACAATACTAATTCATATTACATTATATCTTCCCATGGATTTAGCGGATTCATATTAAGCTCTCAAAGGATACTTAAAGGATAAATAATGCTTCACAAAATAAAATAAAAATAATTTCTTCAAGAAGCTTTTGGATAAACCCCTGGCCACGCCACACCGATGAAGTTATACGTCATCGCGATATTGATGAATCCCAGGTAAGCGCATTTTACCTATTTCCATTTCAAAAGCAGCATAGCCACAAGAGATTTTTTCTAATTGTTTAAATATGAGACAGCGAATTCCTGCTATCGAGAATGGAGTGCTTTTGGCTTGATAGGCCACTTAAACTCCAACAGTTTAGATCAAAATTTTCAATGCAAGATACAAGCTTTGGATGAAGAAAAAATCTGTACAGGAGTGAATTTATGTCGCGATAATAAATTATTGAGAATCTTAGAAAAGAAAGGCGTGTTTTTGTCAGATGTAGAAACAATAGATTATGTTTGTATCAAAATAACCCCGAAGAAATACACATTTTAATCGGCGCTGATACAGCCGCGAAACTATTTACCGATAATATAAGATATTTCGCTGATTTGGGTTTAGCAGCTTTTGAAACGAAGTTAGGATGGACAATTATGGGGAAAATAGAGGGTAATCAAATTGGTTTCGAAAGTTCGTTATCAGTTCTATCATTGTCTTTGCTTACGTCAAATGCTAATTTGTCTAATTTATGGCAATTAGACGCCTTGGGTATAAGTAATGAAGATGACAAAACGAAAGAAGATTTGACCGAAGAAACAAAAAAAGCATTTTATAGAAAATGTCAAACGCGATGAAAGTGGTCGTTACGAAGTCGCATTACCGTGGACTGTGGACAATTCCGTCTTAAAATATAATCGGTCATTAGCGGAAAAACATCTTTACAAGACCGAAAATAAACTTATCAAAACGAATAAAAGAAAGGAATATGAAGAAGTCTTTAATTTATGGGAAGATAGCCAGATTATAGAAGAAGTAGCCGATGAAAAGAAAGATAAGATTCATTATTTACCGCATCGACCAGTAATTAAAGAAAACAGTGAAACGACGAAAATACGCCCCGTTTTTAACGCCTCGGCACACACTAGAGACTGTCCTTCTTTGAATGAATGTCTCACCAAAGGTCCTAATTTAATTGAAATAATCCCTCGTATTTTAACCAGATTTCGGAAATACCGAATAGGAATTTCAGCAGATATCGAAAAGGCTTTTTTGCAAATTAAAATAAAAGAAAAAAACCGAGATTTTGTTAGGTTTTTTTGGTTCGATTCCGATCGAAATTTGAAAATTTATAGGCATTGTCGCGTAGTCTTCGGACTCACGTCAAGCCCTTTTTTACTAATGGCTACATTAAATCACCTTTTGAGCGAAGTCCCCGAACTTTGGCAAGATACAGTTCAAATTTTGAGAAATTCATTTTATATAGACAATTCTCTCACTAGTTTAGATTCAATTCCTGATACCGAAAAATTTATTACAGAATCTCAAATCATATTAGCTTCAGCTCACTTTAATTTGAGGTGTTGGCGATCAAATTTGCCTCAGGCTATGATCGATGAATCCGGAGATAAACCCAAAGTTGCACCCGTTTTGGGATTGATATGGAACTTAGAGCAAGACAATTTAATGTGCAAATTAGAAGAACCAATTGAAATAGATGAACCAATCACCAAAAGAAAAATATTGTCTATTATGCAGAAAATTTTCAATCCCATCGGATTCATCGCTCCAGCAATTCTTGTACCAAAATTAATTCTTCAAGAGACCTGGAAACAAAGATTAAAATGGGATGAAGAACTACCTGAAAATTTAAAGAAACAATTCACTAATTGGATGAACAAAATAGGCTTTTTGAAAGAAATTTATGTCCCTCGATGACTAAACATAATTCCCGCTAATGAAAGCGAAATTTCGTTACACATTTTTTGTGATGCTAGCAAACGTGCCTATACCACCTGCGTTTATCTTAGGTGTCAAACGCAAGGAAAAATTCGAGTTCAGTTAGTAAATGCTAGAAGCAGAGTATAACCCATCAAAGAATTCACGATTCCGAGGCTAGAATTACTCCGATGCCTTATTGGGGCTAGGCTCGCCAAATCTGTAACGGATGCCTTAAAATTAAAACCAGAAAAGACCTCATTTTGGAGCGATTCATCAACAGCTTTAGGGTGGATACGAAGGGAACAAACCTGAAGTACCTTTGTACATAACAGAGTTTTAGAAATAAGAAATCTTACCAAAATAGAAGATTGGAGACATATCCCTGGACACTTGAATCCGGCTGGCCTCCCATCCAGAGGGTGTTCTTTTGAACAATTGAAAAAATCAAGATGGTGGGAGGGTCCCGATTGGTTATATTTATCAGAAGACCAGTGGCCACAACCAGAAGAATATCCTGATGAAAAAGTCATAAATCAAGAGAAAAAGAAGACAATTCTTACTCTTTTAGATAAAGAAGAAACTGATTTTAATCGCTATTACCGATATTTTTCCTCTTACCGAAAAAATGTCAGAATGATTGCTTGGATATATAGATTCTTCAACAACTCGAAAATGAAAGAAAAAGTTTCAGTTCCTGATATTTCTGTAGATGAGTTTGAAAAGGCTGAAACCATATTGCTACGCTTAATACAAAGAGAATCCTTTTCGGGCAGAACCGACCCAAAATTGAAATCTTTAAGACCACTGGAAGATAAACACGGTCTCTTAAGACCCAAAAACATCATAATTCTTAGAAAAGATAAAGAAAATTTTTGTTATCCTATAATCCTTCCCTCCTATCCTATAATCCTTTAAACATCCAGTTGTTTTAAGATTAATTTATGAAAAACATATAGAAAGACATCATGCTGGAGTTAGCAAACTAATGGCTCAGCTTAGAGAAAAGTTTTGGATATTAAAATCAAGAAAATGTATCAGAAATGTTCTTAGACAATGTGTTAAGTGTCAAAGATTCCAAACACCCAGAACAGAGGTCGAACCAGGAATCCCACCTGAAGACAGAATCAGAGATGCAGCTATATTTGAAGTGGTGGGAGTCGATTTAGCCGGTCCTCTATACCTTGCCGATGGTTCAGAGGTGTGGATAGCTTTATTCACCTGTGCTGTCTATCGAGCGGTAGGTACACTTGGAGTTGATAGCATCTTTATCAGCTGAATGCTTTATGCAGTCCCTAAGAAGATTTATCGCACGGCGAGGCAGACCTTACATAATTTACTCCGACAATGGGAAAAATTTTGTTGGCACTAGCAGAGCACTTTCCAGTGTAGATTGGGAAGCCATAAGAGCCTTAGCCTCTATACAGAAGATAAGATGGAAGTTTAATCCCCCTGCAGCACCATGGTGGGGAGGATGGTGGGAGCGCCTTGTGCGGATGGTAAAGGAAATTTTAATAAAAGTTTTGGGTCGCGCCTCATTAAATTACAAAGAACTGAGCACAATAGTCTGTGATTGTGAACAAATTATCAATTCGAGACCGATCACATACATCTCCGAAGATAATCGAGATCCTGAACCCTTAACACTATTGATGTTCCTTCAAGAACTGCCTACATCCGGCGTCCCGGATATCGATACATTAGACTCCCAAGATCTTAACCGACGCGCAAGATATCGTCAAAGAATAAGAAATGATCTGCGAAACCGATTTAGAACGAAGTACTTAGGACAGCTGCGGCAACAGTCTATGAAGAAGGAGAATTCCAAACCTTTGCAAATAGGAGACATCGTTCTTCTGGGAGATACCCACAAAAGACGTCTTCACTGGCCTTTATCCAAAATAATAGATATATTTCCCGGAAAAGACAAAATAGCAAGATTGGCTAAAGTCCAAAGAGAAGAGGGAATTTTCCTCCGTCCTTTCCAACGCCTGTTTCCTTTGGAAATTGATGCAGCTAGCGATTCCCCATCAGATAACATAATCCAGCAGAAAGTGAACTTTAATGTCCATAATGAACAACGAAAGACTACTCCAGAAATCGATCAGACTAGAATCAGTGTGGAAAAGAGCCAACCCAGTGACAGAGATATCTCTCCTGTGGTTACCAGAAGTGGACGACTAGTGAAACCTCCTGAGAGACTCCAACTAGGACTTTTAGACTTTTGAGTTCCTCTCCAGGATCGAGAAACTCAAGGTGGGAGGATGTTGCGAAATACGCAGCATTCCTTTCCCTTCCCTAAACAATTATTCTGATTGTGCAATTGAGAAACTCTTTTTTTATTACATGCCAGAGCAACACCCACGCACAGCAGAACTGAATAAGAAATAGAAGAAGAAGGTGCTTTTAGGAGCGCCACTGTTGTCCAGATGGGACAGTAGAACTTAAATAGAAGAGTGAACTTAAATTTTAAGACTTAAAGAATTGCTAAATCTTTTACTGTAAATAGTTTAATTTTAATGTATAATATTTTAATTTGTGTTTCAATTATCTAACCAAGAAAATCGTTTAATTACACCAGATTAATTCGTATGGATTTATTTCGAGTTTTTGTCATGATTTCAAGCAGAACAGATCCAGAAAGCAGACGACCGCTCACCGGAATTTGGATTTAGAATGCCAGTATTACAGGTAGGAGAATTTTTATTGATTGACTAAGATAGAACTAACAACTCGCATTATTTCTTATTTGAGATTTCATTAGATTTTAAAATCGAATAAGAATTTCCTAAAACTTAAAGTGAAGGCTAAGTGCTTTTTCTAAACTTGTTATAATAATAGGGCATCATTTTAGAAGCATGTAGTATAAAAATGACAAAATCCATCACTGGGATGAGACAATGGGATTTCCCCCAGAGAAAGTTTCCTTTTATGATAAAAATGCAGGTTGTCAGAACGACACACACTCATTGAGAGGATGTCAAACGTTAACATAGAACGAACTTGTGGCAAAG
Source organism: Maratus speciosus (assembly GCA_963932465.1). NCBI lineage: Eukaryota > Metazoa > Arthropoda > Arachnida > Araneae > Salticidae > Maratus > Maratus speciosus. The sequence continues at coordinate 1,375,293 of CAWVRF010000002.1, read as the reverse complement.
CGAAAGGCAAACTTTTTATTGGATCGTTTTCATTGGCAGACGATAATTGAGACGAACTGAAACAACTCTTCTCCGATATTTTTTGATCGACGCTACGCTAGAGTTGGTTTGTACATTCGAATGTTGTCGGCGCCAACAAGAGTCCTTACTTTGTAAATAATTTTTTAAAGTTTTAAATAAAGTATATTTTTCATCATGTCCAGCGCATTCTTCTGCCGCTATAAACTACTAATAAGAAAAGAATTGAGAAAGAAATGGACATCATCGATAAGAAAACTGGGAAAATACCCTGCGTCAGCGAAAAAGAAGAGAAAGTTTTATTCATAAAAATAATCTAAAAGGTTATTCATTCCTAACGCGCAGATTCCCAACGAAAATTAATTGTAAAAAACACCCCAAAGCAGATTAAATGCTGTAAAATAAAAACAACTTATTTTCGCCTCTCAGAAGAAATACAACTCATCCTTTTAGCGCAGACCTGTGTGGTTAGGCTACGGATAAACAATCACTTTTCGACTAAAACACTAGGCATCCCACCTCTATCACAACATCCCCTAGCCTCGCCCCAATTCGTACAAAAGAAAACTGAAGAAAAACACGATTAAAAATAAAAATTGATGAATGGGCACATTTCGGCTTGTTGGAAAAAAAAACAAAAAAAACCCCACTTTATTTCTTTTTTTGCATCAGTTTTTTGATTCTGTAACGTAAAAGAATTCTATAATGGAAGGGGGGTGGGGGTACGGAAATACGGAACCGTATTGTAAAATGGCAGAACGTTCTCCAGGGACGAAACAAGATTGAACAAGAGTTAGATTTTAAATTCATAATTGAGTCGCGAACTTTTTTTTTTCAAGATTTAGCTTTTTATTTTAAAATCGTTTGGCAGGTAGAAAATTTTTGAAACATTTCAAATTTCCTTTAAAAGAAGTCGAATTTTGAAATTGGATGCCTATTTAATTTTTCAAGTAACTGCCCAGCAGACTCCACTGGCACACTGTTTTCATCGTTTAGTGTACTGAAGTCTCTTAGGACTCACTGGTCTTTTTTTTTTTTAAATGTCGATTGTAGAGTTTTTAATTAGAAATGGGGATGTCTGAGGGGGGGGGGGGGTCGGGTGTAGAAAACAGAATAAGTTAAGGAAACTGCATATGAAAAATGACAATATCAGTTGGTACCATAGGAACGGAATAGACTATATCATTTAAAAAATTCATTTATTTTGATTCATAATGCCAACTCTCTTAGAATCACCCGATAGGCGTCACCCTAGCGATTATAAGAGAAAAAAAAATACTAGCTACTATATACATAAAATACAAATGGAAATTTTGCTCCGCCTGCTTAAAACTCGATATCTGTCGAATGGATTCTTGATGGAACTAATGTATACAGTCTGTTTCAGAACTATAAGACCACAACATATTTTGTTATTTAGCTAATTAAAGAAATATTTCAATCAAAATAAAGAATATTTTATGTTAGTACATCAAGTTTTTAGTAAAATGTAGCTACTTACACAAACGAAATTAATTCGGAAAAAATAAAACATCAATATAACAAAAAAGTGTCAAAACGAACTGTTACAAAATTATAGGACCACCTGTGGAAAAGAACAGTTTTCTCAAATTTAGTAAGATGTTGCTCCATCATTTCTCAGAATAACTTTAAACACACGATTTGGCATTGAGTTAATTAATTTTTTAAGGAACGATTCGGGAATATTGTCCCATTTCTCCATAATGGCCATTTTTAATTCATATGTTTAATGATATTGTTTGTTATTTTCATACACTTGGCGGGACCCCACAAGTTTTCTATGCGGTTTAGGTCAGGGCTTCGACTTGGCCAAAGTAAAACATCAATCTTTTCTCTTTTAAACCACTCTTTTGTTGATGTCGATGAATGACTGGGAGCATTATCTTGTTGAAACTCCCATTTTGCACCTCCTAAAAGTGGTCCGAAGGGTATCGACTTTGAAATAGCATTTGCTGGTAACTGTCCAAGTTCATTTTCCCTTCAACTCTTTGGAGATCGCATTTTACTGCATATGAAAATTCTCTCCACACTATAACGGAACCACCTCCAATCTGCCTACTGAAGAACTCGCGAGATCTTTGCCTTAAATTATGCCAGTAGTAATTATTGCCGTCTGGACCATCAAGATTAAATTTTTTCTCGTCTGAAAGCAATATATTTCTTCATGCAGAGTTCCAGGACATGACATTTTTTGCCCACTTAAGACGAGCTTCTTTGTGACATTTCAGTAGTAGTGGTTTACTTTTTAAATTGCGACGAATAACACCAGCATTAGATTTCAAACTTCGCCACACGATTGCATGTGATACCTTTTTAGGTATCTGTTGTGCTATTTTACGAGTCGACTGGTATTTTTTCGTTGCCAGTTTGACAATCCGCCTATTATCACGATCTGACAACTTCTTTTTACGACCAGATCGTTTATGCGTTCCATGCAATTCTTTTTTACTTAAAACGTTATGAATAGCAGTTTTAGAACGATTAAGAATATTACTTATATCACGTTCAGACTTACCTTTTCCTTTGTAGAACCACACTCTTCTCACTTCTATTACAGACAGCTCACTCCGACGAAGCATTTTACTAATAAATTCAAAGAATCAGATGCAATTCAGAATTTCTCCATTTTATTCTTCTTTTTAAGTTTTACAGATTGTTTAGGTAGAGTTAAACTCTGAGTTCAAAATAAAATCGTCTGCTTTATTAATAATATATGAGTGATCATATATTTATGAAACAGCGGGTTTGCGAAAAATCGTTTGGCATGAAACAAAAAATATTCAAACTTTTTTTTTCCCTGAGCTAAATAAACATTATAGAGTTATTTCTTTTCATTCAACTACTTTTAAATTCAAACTAATATTTTCTTTGTTGAAAAAAAATGAATTCTAAGTGGTCTTATAACTTTGTAACAGACTGTAATCTATCGTTCTACTGTGCTTAGGTATAGAATGAGGGGGAAAAGTTCTAGAATTCCCGACTGCGACGCGTTCTAGAATAGTTGTGAACCCGATTATGAAAGATTGCCTTTTTAAAAGTTTTACTGGCCGGATTTGGATAACACTTGCATTGTTAGCTCTATAGATAATTTTCGTACGAATAATTCATAGATTCTCTTTTAAAAGTTTCAAACTTGCCTTGATGTGAGGCATCCGAAAAGGGTCAGTTTTTTCTGAATTTTTATAAATAACCAGCAGTAAAAAAAAGGCCCATTTTCTATGAAAAACTTAATTATATAAGTCATTACCACAAAATAGGCAAAACTCTCATCCCCCCCCCCCAACTTTATTTAAAATTTTCAATGGATTTATGTTCAAAATCCGTTCCCAGTTTTGAGAAGCCAACACAGAAAACTAAAAATAAGGACATCCACATTCCAATAAAGGGCCCATTTGAGTATAGAGAAAAACCTGTGTAAGTTGACCACTTGCGGTGCTACACTCCAGTGGTCAACTTATAAAAGAGTGATGATAAATTTACTTTTTCTTCTTTTTACGTATAGCATTCATACCATATCGTTTCTTCCCACAAAAATTTTATTTATTGAGAGGGCTTTAAAATAATATTGTATTATCGTGCATATTTCCAACACCTTGTAAAAGAAAAGACAAGAATGAATTAATAGTTTTGTATCAATTTTAAAATAAAGTAGTAATACTATTTATTAAAAAAAAAAAAAAAAACAATCAATATAAAGTGATCAATTAGTGATTCTTCAAACTCTAGTGATGACACATAATTTATAAAAAACGTAAAAAACACTTGTTTTTTTCACACGTTAAGAGACCACATACACATTCTAAAATTTTAAAATTAAGTTTGTCATTTACATTACTTATTTGTCCGCTCTGTTATTGTAGTTTGACGCTATGGTTTTGGGACTTTACATCAGCAACGATGTATAAGAATAGATAAGCCTTGAATTATTTACCTATACACCTGTTAATAACTATTTCACTCTTTTAGAAAGACTAGTAAAAAAGGAAAAAAAATAGAAAATTTCGTGAAGAGTTACTTTTTTTAAAATTCATGATTTGTTAGCTTTTTGGATGGTCAAGTTATAAAGGGTTTTGATGGGCATTTTATAATAGTTCTAGTCAAATTTGCATCTCCATCTGTCTCTTTCCTCCAGGGTGCATGACGGTGTCACTGAACAAATAAATGACTCTCTCCTATCCAGTGATGTCACCGCATTTCACAGAAATTGTGTTGAAAATGCTATTCAGTTAAAATTCAGTTATCCAGCTGAAATTATAAACGAATAGCTAGGATCGGTTGGAAGGGAAAAAGATGGACCCCTACTTTTGGACTGCAAAAGTTCGCGAACCTCCTGTATAGAGATCACAATCGTATCTTCTTCTTTTTTTTTTTTTTTTTTTCAATTAAAAAACTTTCTCTCTCTCTCCCACTTTTTAAATAAAAGAAATGAATACAAGCCACATAAAAACAAGAAATATTTATAAATAATTTTTATGGATCCAGTTATGTTTGAATCATATGAAAATTGAAAGATGGACAGCTAGCGTAGCCGAGATTTCATGTGGGGGGTTCTGAGCAGGGATGACTTCACGTGAGTCTATAAAAATGGACCCGACTCGCGATTTTATTTAAAAATCGCTATAGTGAAAGGGGGTCGTCGCCCCCCCCCCCTTTACGCGTTTGTCCTGTCAATATGTATTCTTAGTTTCCAGTTATCCGTTTCTGTCAGAACCCACTGCATAACTCTCAATATTTATTCTTTGTTGACCGAGAAGAATCCATCTTAAATCATCGCTCTCTCCACAATGGTGGAGTAGCATTTTGTTGCAAAGCATGTGGGACACCTAACGACCCTGGGTCACGTTTTCTCTCTACAAATATCGCTGTCTGTTTCCGAAAAAAGAAGGCCGATCCTCGCCGCTTTACAAAACAGCCATTAAGGATCGAACAAAAGGATCGGCCCTACTCTGGACAGTCCTGGGAAAAGGTCCCATTAAAGTCCGACGATTGCGTCGCGGCCGTGTCACGACGTTCAAATTGTAACCATTGAGACATAAATTCTGTTGTGGGAACGCGAGATTCTCGCCTTTCCCTGCCTCGAGAAACAAAGAAAATAGTTTTAGTTTCTCGGACCTTTTGCGTTTTATTTATTATTATTTTTGTTTTTAACATCCTTTCGGAGTTTGACAAAACGATCTGAAAAGGAAACAGTTTTTATTGTGTTGATTCAATGAATGAATCGATGAAGTGGTTTCTCCCATTTAAGAAAGGGACTGTGTGTACACATTTTTCGAAAAGCATTTGCGAAGAAAATGGGTCGCGAAATTGTAATTCGAACATAAAGTTTAATTGTAACTCCTATTGTCTATTTCGTTTGTAGAATAGGTTCTTTAAACTCTATGAAAAGGCCATTAATTAAAAAAAATTATTTTGCGGTTTTGTCATTATTACGATCCTTATTAAGGTGGCTGGAGGTGACGCCTAAAAAGTAACCCTGAAATCCGCTACAGTAAGCCTCAACACAAGCACGTTCTTTCACGAATAAAAGAAGAAAACTTATACTACAAAGCTTAATAATACAGTTTTCAATTCCTAATACAATGGAAGGCTGCTTAAGAATGCTTTAAAATAAGCAGATTACTTCCATTGAGAGAAAAATAGGCACGGTTGATGTCAAAGAATTCGGTCCCCCTTCCAGGTGCCTGTTTTGTTTGGGCCGAGTGAGAGCCTTTAAATTGGAGCGAGAACTGGGTTTCGTACTTCAAACCTTTTGGACGGCATCTCCATCTATCTCTTTCCTCCAGGGTCAGCCCCCTTCCGAAAGAAGGAGCTCCGTGTTGTTAGAAGGTGGAAGTCCATTTCAATAACAACTCGCAGCACTGTGGGTTAAAACACGCTTGAAAATTGAGTACTTTGTCCTATAATGTATGTAAATGTGTGTGTGTGTGTGTGTAACTTTATGCATTTTAAAATCTTTTATATTCTTAAAGTGTGTGTAATACAATATAACAACACAGAAAAAACCCAATTTGTTTTGCACTCCGTCTCCATAAAAAATATCAAAATAGAACCACAAACCTCTCAAAATGAGAAACACTCTATCAAAACGTAATAATGACAAACCTATCAAAATGATCGCCTGTAGGTATGGTAGCGTCCTATTTTTTAAATGTTCATCATGGAGAAGGGCGGCTCTGTCGAGACAGCATTTTGAATGGAGGAAAAACAACCCACTAAATGGGCGAATGGCAAAAGGAAAAATAAACACACAAAGGGCTTCGTTACAATATTTAAAAAATAAAATAAAATAAAATCTTATCACATCGTTTAAAGTCCGAGGCAGATGAAAAGGAAATAGGAAAGCTTCTTTTTTGTGAAATTAAATGCTCGCTGTTCGCTCATTTTGACACAAGCTAAATAATTCTTTTCTTTTTAATGTCCTGTAAGGATGTTTTAAACACAGATATATATATTTAATATTTTTTAATCTATTTCATTTAACAGTATCGCACACAAAACTATTACAAATATAACATTTTCATTCATTATAAAATACTAGTGTTGTTTATCTATCGAAGATAATAACATATAGGCTAAAAGTTTATCCCAACAATGAATGGCAAAAAATTAAAATTTTAAATGAAATAGCTATAAAACAGCAAGTATAACATTAGTTATAAAACAGTTACGGAAACAAAAAAATTCTAGTTTAAGTTACTAACAAATAATTAATCTTTCAGAAAAACAAACTAACTAGGATGCCCAAAAAAATTACAAAATAGAGTGTCAGGTCTCTGAGCGTTCATGAGTGTTATTTTATTTATTTATTGTATTTATATGTATATCACTTTCTATACGTACTTGAGTTAGGGAAACATTTTTTCTTGTCTTTGGGATTGCAATGAGCCGTACTGTTGTATTCATGTCTGTAATGTATGAAAGAAAATACTAGAACATTATTATTTTTACTTCGGAATGTGAATAAACAGCGAGCCAGATAAAGAGAAGAAAGGAGGAGGAACAAAGAGAATCACCTGCGATGCCTGGTCAATCAGCAAGCGGGAAGAAAAGTGCAATTGAACTGTTTTTTTTTTTTTTTTTTTTTTTTACCTCAAGTGGAAATCGCCGTTGATTTGACAGGGAAGGACCCCAAGTTTTTTTGGGGAAAGCTGAAGCTGAAGTGAAAGCAGTCAGTCTGGAGTCTTGAGTCGTGAAGGGTGTTTTTTTTTTTAAAGTATAGACTCCTGTGTGGAGTAGCGTATAGTATACAAGAGTGCGGAAGATACCTGTGCAGTTATCCCGTTGAATAAGCCTAGCTGAATACGGTAAAATGATAAGGGAAGAGTGTCATTTAATAATATCACCCACGTAGTTATTATCTTAATGTGTCACTTAAAGTTGTGCACGATCTGACCTATAAATATAAATAGTGTCTGCTAATGTAAATAAATCATCCATTAACCAGTTCGGGACCATGGGGTGCCTATAGGCACCCTCAAAAAGTGCTTAAAACGTTTGAGTTTGATAGGTGTAAAAAAGAAAGGTAAAATTAATTTTATTGAATGACGACATTTTCGTGATTTATAAAGTTAAGACAAATAATTAACAAAAAGTGGTGCCAAACGAATAAAATTCGTGTAAAAGTTTCCGGTCCTGAATGGGTTAATGTTATTTTAAGAATCCTAGTCATGAGTTTATCTACCCTCTCATACATTGTGTCCGGTTACCGGTGGTGGCAACCTATCTACTAAAGAGGGGGATTAAAATTTGAGTGATATAATGATAATCGTATTGGCAACGAACCATCCCCTCTATATTACAATCCTTTCCCAACGGCTGTTTGGCCGTTGAACGGTTCACAAGGAGTTTAGACCGATTGAAATAATCCAAATAGAACATTTAAAAACATCCGAATGTCGATAAGATAAGGACTTTGCTGACTCCTCTTTTAAATTTAGGTCAAGTGCAAATTTTTACTATTTCATAATTTAGGATTCAGGAATGGATTTTTTTTTTCTTTTGTTTTGTTTCAAGAATGGGGTGGAATGCACGTTTCTCTGACAAGGCATGCTGCAGATGCATAAGATAATGAATGTCGGGGACCATCCTGTGATTCGAACCAGAAAGACTTTGAGATGAAAGAATAAGGACGTAAAATAAGTGTATTTTTCGAAGATTTTTTTCTCGCAGTAGGGCGGAAATTAAAAATGAAAAACGTACTCCATTCATTGTGAAAGTACCCATCGTTTTTACAGAATCTTGAAGCCTATTTTAAATTATGATATAATTTGGTTATAAATTATAATTTGACATGGGTGTACACACAATCCTGTTTATAACCCATGCCATAACATAACAGAATTGCTATACTACACTGTAAAAAAAAATCTGTAAATTTTACAGAAAAAAAATTTATTTTTTGCGGAAAGAAACTGTTTTAAAGGTTTTTTTTTTTTTTTTTTTTTTTTTTGTAAAAAAAGAGGGATTTTGTAATTTTTAAAGAAAAAAATCTATATTTTTTACAGAAAAAAACTGTTTTAAGGAAAAATTACAGATATTTTCTGTAAATTAAACGGTTTTCAACTGGAGCCAAAATTGACAGTTTTTTTCTGTCAATTTGAGATTTTTTTTTTTTTTTTTTTTTTTTTTTTACAGTGTAGGAGCACCCGCATCTCAATACTCGACGTATAAAAAACACAAACAAATTGACAATGCAACTGTATTCTTTTACTTCCACTTAAAATTTTTGTGAATAGTTTTGTTAACTCAATTAAAAATAAGAAAGAACAAGTTTTCCTCACAAAAAAACTAATTTTATAGAATCGAAAAACGTCATCTAATTAATAAAGCGAAGGTTGCAGTTTAGTGTCATCCGAAAGCTTTTAGTCATGAAACAAGCCAACTCTTCTCGGCCGAGTGGCGTTGGTAAGGGGTGGATAGAATAGGGATTGTTTTCCCTATCATTTACGTTTCTTTACTGTTTCTACATTTTATTGAGTGTGACAAGAAAAATAGATTCTATTACAGTGAATTAGGGTATCGATCTTAGTGGGTTATCCACAAAAAAGAAACTCCAGAAGCCTGTAACTCCCCCAATTCCTGAAAGTCAGTTGTTTTCAAACCCAGTGCTTTCCGTTATTATCCAGTGTATCATTAATTATGCAAGAAAACGAAAAATCGTAATGGACGATCGTCAGCTCAAAAATTCTGAAACTCATCGACATTGTGACTGAAGCCGATGTCGCTGCCCATCGCAGTTAAAAAACGTAAAATAACAAGAAAAGAAAAACCATGCATCCAGCGTAGATTAGGAAACACTTTCCACCCCTTTCCATAGAATAGTGTCTCAAAGCTTCATTCTTTAACCCTTTACCTACTGACGGTATACTTACAAGTGCCACACACTTTAAACTTTCATATCACAGTGAATATATTATTAATATTCTAATGGTACTTTGTAAATATACTCTTTTAACTCCACTTTATCAGGATACATGGCACCAATAGTTCTAGGTTCGTTATTTTAGCGAGGAAGCAGGTTATCTTTGAAACAGTCGAAAGGTTTTGTGCCGACATTTTGTACAGATTGTCTCTCTTGTCTTTTTATTTCTGAAAACAGAGTAGAGGACATAAGATCAGTGTTGGATTTTTTTATGTGCTCATTGTGATCTTAGAATACAATTTGACTAGGTATTTTAAGTGAGTTGGTGTATGTATTTCATTTAACAGCTGAATGACTCGGCGGTACTTATAAGTACCGCCAGTACTACTGGGGAGTTGGAGAAATTTTTTTTATTTACTTTTCGTCTGTGTAGTTATCCATCTTTTTATCTGTTTTATAATGTAATTACTAAATTGCAGTATAGTAATGTTTTTCTTGGTATTTCTTTTTTGTTTCATTATTATTTTTTTTTTTTATAGGAAATCGAAAAAGTTGTGGCGCCGGCTCTTTTTGGCTAAGCTAGAAATGGCATCTGTAAATTCAAATATTGCATATGTGGAGATGCGAGAGAACACGTTATCGCTGTAATATAGGCGTCGCATAACTAAAGAACCGGGCCCATCGTGTCTAAGTGCATAGGTGGGCTGTGGATTTAACTCTCGCTAGTTCCGTTGCACACTCTTTATGGAGCTTCCGGATGTAATTTTCTAGTGTTATTTCTAACCCTATCTCGTCTTTACATATTGACGATGACTTATAAGCGGGCACCTGATGTCAAGCACACAAGTCAGGTGTGTTCAACAAATAAATGAATAAACTAAAGGACTGCTAAAAATATTGAAACCTAAAAAAATATAAAAACTTTTTTTAATACCACCAAATTTTAATTTTTACTCATTTTTCATGTGTAAAATAAAATTATGTCAACTTAATATATATATATATTTTTTTTTGTTAACTTATTTTTCAAGAGTTTAAACTTTATTTGAAATATCATGTGTGCTTTTCTATTACGAGACTATTTTAGGCATAGTGTACTGACGGTATTTTAAAATACCACTTTAATTAATTAGCTCTAACGAATTAAATTTCTCACAGGTGTGTATTTTTTTTTTTATGAATATCCTTTAATTTTCATTGTAGTAACCGATAAAAAAAAAAAAAAATTACCTGAAAAAAATTGCAATAGATCATAATGCAGTAGATAAAGGGTTAATAAGGGGAAAGAGGAGGAATTTCTAAGTCAACCATTTGGTAAACATATAACTTATTTGAAAACTCCATTTCAGTTACGACCCTGTAGCGTCGGAAACATGTCCGAATTTTACTGTGCAGCCCTGTATAGTATCTATAGATACGACTTGCATAGGCTGCATATTATGGAAAAATTGAGTTCCCTTAAGAACAGCATCACACAGTTAAAAATTCCCTTTTAGCTATTTTTGCCCATAAGCGGAAATGGACTCGAATTCTTTCGGGCATCGAATCTTCTAGAATCTTTTTTTATACCCAGTTCCACTTAACACGTTTACTGCCCTCATAGGAATTTAAAGTGATCACAAAACTTAAAAAGATTATTTAAAGTGTTTTTATAACCCGAGCGTCTTTTACGGAATTTTTAATCTTTTATCACTGGTTTTTCAAAACAGACATTTTTGCCTCACTGAATCGGATTCAGTAAGGCAAAAAAATTTACTGGTGAGAATAATCACGTATTCTGAGCACCTTACGCGGCACACCTATAAGGGCCTGTTTACAGAATAGGCCCGTGAAGCCTGTGCTTAACCACTGATATACAAAAGGGCCCCCAATTTTACTTTTCAAAACTAATTTTTAGAAAAAAGAAACTCAATAAGGGTAAAAAAATGCATTTTATTTTCTTATGAAACATTTTATTTTCTTACTACGTGGCAATTTTAAATCACAAAAGATATTTTGAGGTTCAAATATCCTCAACTGTAGTTCCATATTTGTCATTTACAAAACAAATTGGTTATTTACAATTAAACAGGTAATAAGATACTTTTTCATGTGTATATATAGGTAGTTAGTTTTAGTTTAATATTAAAAGTGTTATTTACTCTAAATTTTTATGGTAAAATTTCAAATTATTTAAGCATACGAAAAGAGGATTTAGCAAATAAAAAAGCGATTTGTAGAGTAATAGGGGGCCCCCTGTGTGACGTCAGGCTTCCCCTACTTCCAAGTGTTAAGCGGCCCTGCCTATACCGGTCGCTCATCCCCAAAGGGTTAAAAGGGTTTATTGGTAAAATAAACACAGTTACATAATTCGGAGCAAGTTCACAAAAATAGAGTGAGTTACATAGCGATCCCAGAGTGCCACATACAAGTATAAAGTCATAGCTGACCTGCCCAAGATTTTTATTTAATATTATATGGAAAGTTCCCTGTGACAGAATGAAAAAATTCTGAGAATCACCGGTGATGCTCATGGCAGTGAACTTGTTACAAAGGAGTCGCTCCAAGGAATCGCATATTATTTATCATTTTGTGACAGGTCCGACTCCAAAAGAAAATTTCAGAAATGGCACAAAAGCTAAAATAAGGTGTCAGATTGCATTGAGGCGGAAACTTGAGCATTCATCAACATTTTAAACCGCAGACATTTATAATGGAAGAGCTCAAAAGATAAAGGTGGTCAGTGATGTTGGAAATACTAATCTATTCCGAAATAGATAAAACTTATCCTATATCAAATTAATTGCTTTTCAAAAAGACTTAATGCCTGCAATAAATAAGACTGTTTACTTCTTCCACCCATCATGTTACAAAAATAGAAAATTACTTCCTGTTTCATCCGTTGAACTGTCAATCAAATGTTAATAAACATTTACATTATAAAGCTGCAGTATTGACATTACAAAACTATAAGAACAATTTATAGACTTTAAATGAAAGTGAGTGTTTTATTAATATATATATAAACCTTGAATTTATTTATGCAATTAATCAAGACTAAATAATGTTATGTATTATTTTCTTTTAGTGTCAAAAAATTTAACCAAGCAAGGAGCAAAAATAAATGCTCCAATATGTATCTTTAGAAATATTTAGTTTAAAAGTGCTGCAAAATTCCTGGGATATGAATGATGAGAAATATACACACATTTTTAATAAATAAATCCACAACTTCTTTACAGGTGAAACGATCATTCAAATCATCAACGGATTAAATCTAATTTTTCTTGGATAAGAAGAAAATTACCGTGGACGATCCTGAAAAAGAAAGTAAGCTGATTTCCCCCCTTACCTTTATTATATGATTTAAATGTGATTATTTTTGTATCACATTGGTCTCATTTTAAATAATCTAACGAGTGACACCCTCCCTCGTCCTGTTGACAAAGTGAGCTGTCCTGTTCCAAATATCTATTTGCGTTGAGTGTCTCATGCCTCCTTTATCCATTAAAATCTCTGTGAGTCATTCATTGGTTTTTTTTTTTTCAAATACTTATTTAACAGAGGGTTGAGGACCCTGGATTATCTTCAATGGGGGATTAACTCTTTTCTTCTTATTTTCTCACATACCACCTTTATCAGCTGAGCTCTTCCATTATCCATCGTTTTTACTAAAGTTTTGCTATGACGCTATTCTCTGGCTAATTTTATATCTAAGAATCAAACTGCATCCATTGGATCGAAAGACATTTCAAAGAAACCCCCCACCCCAGGAAAATTGTGAGAGGGAGCTCCCCTTCCTCCCCACGAAATGGCTTTGCCTTTTCATTTTCATACATATTGTTTTAGACAGGAGCGTAACTACCGATATTTTTTTTTTTTGGGGGGGGGGGGGGGAATTCATCAACTTGAAAGAAATTGCTTTATTTTGCAACTGAAATAATATGTGCAATGTGTGTTTAATGACAATGATACGTAATATACTTAAGAAAAATACTGAAACTAAAAACAGAAAAATTATAATTATGGGTTCATTGAATGAAAGTTTTTGTCTTCTATTGTGTACGAGTCATAATCGCACTTCCTATGAAAATAGCCTCATGATATTTTGAGATTTTTGAGAAAGGAACAAAGTTCTGGAGGAAATGCATTAGAGACACAGCTGATAGACAACAGTAGGGAAATTCGGGTCTGGTAGATGTGTGATATTTTCGTAGCACAGAGAAACACAATTCGAAATGGAGTCTGGCTGCTTTTTGTATTTCTTTTGATAATTTAACAAGTTTACTGTTACAGAACTCAGAAAGGTAGCCGGCAAAACAATAAAAAAAAATCTTTTTTTTTTTACTATTATTTAAAAAAAAAAAAAAAAAAGAAAAAGCGCTTCAAAAATCTAGAATTTCCCAACTCTAAGTTCAAATTTCAAAAGTTCGCCTATATTGGAGAGGGAGGCTTCCCCCAATAACCCCCCCCCCCCCCCATCGCGACGCCACTGGTTTTAGAGGCTATTCTATAAGAAAAAGCTGGATTTAGAATAAGAGATGCCCTCAAATTTTTGAAGTAGGACACTCACATTTCTTGGAGGATCCTGTTGGTGGAATGTCTCCGACTCCATCCAGGGTTCTGAATTACAGATCAGAGTCAAGGGGACCCAATGTTTTTAAAAAAAAGTAGAATGGGGGGAGCTTAAAACGATGCATTTTGCAGTAGGTCAATTGGAAATGTCATCCCCATTGGATTCCATTTTATAAGTGCCTTTCTACAGCTGAATACTTTTAGAAAATAAATTACTAGTTAATTTTTGAAGAGTCCTAAAAGTCCATTGGGACCGGGTGTTTTAGGACGGCCCAAAGGATTGGACTGCATAACTTGATCGAGGGAGGACAACTTTGCAAACTCAAGGCTCTACAGGTAAATCCAGACCTGAGTATAAAAATTCCTGACGATAAAAAGTGAAGAAGGCTAAGGAGAAGGGTCATCAGAAGAGGTCCCTTGACAGGTGGAACTCCCAATATCATGCAAAACACCTTGCTTCTTTGTGTTTTATGAGAGGGACCCTCCATCCCCGAGACCCGACGTTGACCGCCCCTGCCTGGATTGAAAAGGTCCCAAACCCAATGTCCAGGGATCCCTTGATGCTTTAAGGCGACCCTGCCTCACTATTGAAATATTTTGTGAGGCTTCTGAAAACGGAAGTCTCTAAGCTCCAGCCCTGAACCTCTTAGAACTTTTGAAAAGAAAAAAGGATCACATACCTCCTGTGGTACTGAAGGCTGAGAAGGGTATCCCGAAGGTGTAGGAAGGACACCCCTCGATCGAAGGAGACGTGGCTGGGGAGGCTCGGTACCCATGAGACTCGTCGTCCGAATGGGGGAACTGGCCCCTCTGCTCCTCCAGCTCCTGGGCCCTCCTCAGGGCCACCTGTTTAGCCATGACCTTCTGACGCTGCTGTATCAGGATACATTTCCTGCACATACAGTTCCGGAAGGGACAGTAGCGCTTGTGGCCCTTCACTTTCTCGCATTTTCCGTGATTTCGACACCGGGCGCACTTTGGCTTCCTGGTAGCAGCTCCGGAAGGGGGTGCTGGGTCAGGTGTCTGCAGTGCACTGTTTTTGGCATTGTTCATTCTGTCCAGCGACTGCGAGATGACCACTAGACTGTTTCCGTTGTTGTTCTGAATGACTCGCCGCACGAGTTCCGAGGATGGACCTAGGGTGACCGATATCGGCGACCCCCCATCGCTGTTGTCAGACCACCTGTTTCGGTCACTGCCGCTGTCCGAACCTCGCTTTCGGCCGGAATCCATCGCACCCGAGCACTTCTGGAGCGGTCGCGTCTTGCACTGCAATAGGATCCTCGCTTTCATCGCGGTTTTCATCGCTCTTGGTTGGTCGAGGGAAGAACGAGACGCTGCTTCCTCTTTTCCTCCCGCCTCCCGAGGTCACGTGACCACTCGCCTCCCCTCTTATCCCCCGGTCGGCTCTGGCGTTCACCACTCCCTCCCGAGCTCGGGGTGCGACCCAGCGGCGTGCCTCGATCGACGGCGCGAGAGCGTTTGCTCCGCTCGGCTGTTCGAGCCGCGGCTTTTTCCTCCACGGGCTTTCGGAAGCATGCGCCTTTCTACCGAAAGCAACAAGCAAAAAACCCCTCACGGAATTCGTCTTCATTTTTCTGAAAAAGAAAACGGACTAAAAGGTCACGGTAGCATGAAAAGCTGCGAGAAACGCGGACTCTTAGAATGACATTTTATGACAGGAATAGTCATCTCACAGAATGCAACAACCTCAAGACAAAACACTAAAAATAAGAATATGCGAATCACCTAAGTGTTTGTTTGAATGAAAGTCTATACAAAATGTGACCCATACCGAAAAAGTTAAATAAAAAATCTAGTCTATACAAATGTGAAATTGCATTTAAAATAAATCTTTTACACTATTTCTGGTTATGGATGGAATGAAAATTGGCAACGCAAATGAGGTGGAAGACCATTTAATTAGAGATCATTAAGAAACTCTAAAACCTCGAATTCTTAGACGTTCTGCCTATCATTTGAGACGCTATTCTAACGAGTCATGGGATTTCAACCTATCCCCACTGTACAGTGTCGCCGAGGGAGATCGTCCTCTCAAATGAGTGGTTCGAACCTTGTCCTTCCTCAGAGACGCCATGCGGTCATGAAACAGATATTCAGTTAAACTCTCGAAGCGACAGGGGTGGAGAAACAAATTAGACCTATTGAAAACTATTAAAAATTATTTATAATAATAGAAAAGATTTCCCCCTCACCCTTTCCAAAAGTCGTGGAAACCCAGTGAAATAATATTTCTATAGAATACAGGAACAGGTTCACCTTATTTCATGTATTAGTGGGAATAAACAGAGTTCCGACTCTTTATTATTTTGCCATTCTAACAAAATTCACAAATTTCTCAAAAAAAAAAAAAAAAAAATGAAACTTCACTCGGTGCGTGGCTGGTTTTACGACACAAAATCCCTTTAGAGACCGGCCTCGCCAAAATAAGAATTAAAAGAAAACAAAAAAATCATCTACAGGAAGTCCCGCTAAAGCAGTGTCATCCAAATTTGAATAAACCACGAAGCAGAGTTGGAAACTCTCTGCGTTCAGGTGATGTTTATTTGAGGAGGTTTGTTTTGAGACAGAAAACGCAAATGTTTTCCAGAAAGAGACTATCTCAATGGGATCTTTTGGGAGCGAATCAGGAGTGGCAAAGTCGCTTCCAAGGCCATCGCTAGACGCGGTTATCGGGGAAGGGAGGATTTTCTGCAAATCGGTTACATCATTTTTCAGAAGAATACGAGTGAAACGGGCTGCTCACGTAGAATCGATAAAAAAGACTTATCGGTGCGTCGGTCACTGCAAACAGAAACGGTCCTTGAAGGAGGTTCTCAAATGCCTCGCTCAACAACGTGACACTTTCAGACTCATTTTTAAAGGGTCAAGGCAGAAAATAGGGCCGGCTTGACTAGGGAAGCGATTTGAAATCGAATAACGTTTTCCATTTTTAGGGCTCCGTACTTAAACAGTAAAAACGAAACCCTATAGTCTCCTGTGTCTGTCTCTCCGTTTGACAAAGCCATTTGACTCATAAACTAGGGAACGTGGAATTGGCTGAAGTACTAAAGGCCATTGACCCACCTATTTGCAAACTATTAACCATTCACAAATATGTTTAGGAAAAATGTAGAGGGGGCTCATTAAGTGACTTGAAAAAGAAAACTTTTCTTTCTATATCGTGTGTGTGTGGGGGGGGGGGGGGAGGGTATCGTGTGAAGCTTTCGTAAACGTCGAACTCAAAAATACATTTCTTTGAATTTTAAGTATTCTATTTTCAGAGAGAGCTTCGAAAATGTAATGCAAAAATAGGTTGTCCCCCCTAACTGAACTGATACTAAAATTATGTTTATGAAACTAAAATTATTAAAAAAAATGAGTTGAAACTAAAATTATGAAAAAAATGAGCGGTCGTAGAAATCCATTTAAACCTTACAGGAAAACTAAGAGCGATGATCCTACACTGTAAAAAAAAAAAACGTACTAAAAAACGGAAATGCTACTGGCAATCTAGACGCCAGTACTATTTCCGTTTTTTTACGGGAATTTTTACCCATAAATTACAGAAAAGTTTCCGTTTTTCTAATTTTTACCCATAAATTACAGAAATTTTTCCGTTTTTCTCAGAAAAACGGAAAAATTTCTGTAATTTATGGGTAAAAATTTCCGCAAAAAAACGGAAGTAGTACTGGCGTCTAGATTGCCAGTAGTATTTCCGTTTTTTAGTACGTTTTTTTTTTTTTTCTTTTTACAGTGTAAGGCGCATCCCACACTGAGACGACAGGAAACATGTCGCACAACATTTGGGAGAAAAAACCGGTCGAAACAAAGAAGAAAGTTGATTGAAACCTGTTTTAATCCAGTTTTACCCCTGAATTCAAGCGACATGCCTTACACGTCGCCTTAGTGTGGGATGGGCCTAAGTCACCTTAGTTTTTAAGAGAATTGCATTTTTCCGTGGCACACACATTTCGATTTTCGGGCGTTCAGCGAAAGAGTTGAGGAACCTAGCGTTGCAGAAGTCTAAAAGGACTATTGATAATGATTTTCGAAAAAAATTGTCGTCTAAATTTGTTTTTTTAAATTGTCCCTTAAAGACACGAGCGGTTTGGACATGATAACGACACAGGTGTAACGATACTGTATGCGCCTTTCAAAGTCCGGTTAACAACTTTTAAAGATGTATAATGCAATGTCCAGTTGCTCATCAAATATTTATTGTACGGAACTCTCTGTATGCAAGTAATACTCGCCACTCTACCGGTTATTTGAGGAATAAATGACGACTGATCGAGTTAGAAACGATTCTGGTCACGTTTCCCCCACCCCTTTTCTTCTTCGCGTCACGAATTCGCTCCCTTGGTGAGTGTTTTCTGAAATTTCTTCTTCCTCTACCAAAAAATGGAAAACGTCTTCCGCTGACAAAGTTTCTGAATAACAACATGTGTCCCTTTTCATGCGTTTCCGAACCAAAATGAATTGAGAAATGTGTCAGAAAGTAGCTCCTCGGGATTTCAGAATAGCCTTAACACTTTGGTGCGCAGCTTTGCATATATTCAAACAACACTGTTTTGAATTGAATAGATTTTTTTATTCGCATATACCTAATTCACACCAGAAAATTAAAATAGCACTATTTGCTTTAATTAAAAAACAGACATCCCCGCATTTAAATAAAGCGAAACGAACCCTTGAAACTTTCTGGTGTCGAGTCAGATTCTCTGAACGACGTCATTTCTAGAACGTATGCTATCATGGGAATGAAAGGATTCAAGGTTAAGTCTTATAAAATAAATAATTATATTAAATAAGGTATTTGGAGACATACTTCTTAAAATATTGACTCATTTGCGTTATTTTAGCGTAAAACAGCCACGCGACAGCAGTTTTTACTTGTATTGCAGATGTACAACAAAAGAAAAGATGGACGTATTATATGAAAATCTCTGACTTTTTTTTCATTATTTTTCCTGTGTCATAAACCTTTCAGAGGATCCTATATAATTTTTTCGAAACAAAATAAAAAATCGCGCATTTAAGGGTTAAGGGGGCTGGTCACTCAGCTTCGGAATTCTCCTCCGTGATTTTAAGTCTAATGGACTTTGGATGCATTCGTAGATTTAAAATATCTTCTCGGGAAATTCCTATTTTTAACGTCTTTTTTCTGTGTACTCTTCTTAAAGGAGGTTTCTTATTTTTCAAACTATTTCTAAAATCGAGGCTGAATTGAATACTTCATGTGTTCAAAGCGGGCGAACTGTGAGTCAGATTTGAACACTTCCTATACAATGAAGTCTCTCATTTAGAAATAGTTTGAGAACTCAGAAAAGAAGAGACCTCTTTTAGGACACAAAAAATAGAAGTTAAAAACATTCATATCCCGAGGAGGAGATATTTTAAATAATAGACGAAGGCATCCAATGCCCATAGACTTGACATAAGGAGTGAGGAGAAATCGGAAGCTGAGTGACCAGCCCCCTTAAGGCTAATTTTGAAATCGTAACTCAGGGGCTTGAGGATCATCTCCTCCTCAGACGCAAGACGACATTTTCTAACTACCAAATTACAGGGAAAGGGGGACGTATAAAAAATTAAATGTCGTATTTTAATGTGTCTAGACAGCCTTTGCAAAACAAATGTCCAATCTAAAAAACTACACTTGATGTGTCTATTATTCCTTGTAACTCGAAGTAGGATTTTATCCATACGCAGTTTAAGAGATAACATAGGAAACCTCTTCTGTTGCATAAGGCATGTTAAATAAAGGAAACAACACTCTACTTGTGTTCTCTTTTGGATAGGATCGGAGAAGTTGCTGAGGCATTTCCAAAACCTCTCTTCCCAACAAACTCTTACACACCGACAGAATAAGAACTTCTTCATGAATTCGAGAAAAAAAAAAAAAAAAAAAAAATGGAATAATGACATCATGCGAAAACGAAGTCATAGGGTTTACCGTTTTCAAGTTCATAAGAAACTCGTTTACAGATTTCAACTGCGATCTACGCGTGGTTTCAACTTTATAGAATAATAATGCGTTCGCAACTCTTTTGAACAGGACAACCCGGAATGAGGTTTCACCCGTTCAGACATTTTAAGCGACCGGACATTAACCCAACCTATTTTAAGTGACCAGACATTTTAAGTAACTTAACTTATGAAAGCTGATTCATTATTTGTAGATCTCTACTCGAAATTTAAGAACAGTTTCAAATAAGAAAAAGAATTCAGAAGGCAGACTTCCACTCAACTCATAGTGAAGAGAAATACCGAAATTTAAGTGAGTTTCAGAAACGAGTGCAAGTTGAAAATCTTGGTTCCGCTTAAAAAAAAAAATTCAAGTTAAGTGACTTATCTATCACTGTAAAAGAAAAACGGAGTAAAAAAACGGAGATTCTACTGGCGCCAGTATTATTTCCGTATTTTTACGGAAATTTTTCTGTAATTTATGGGAGAAAATTTCCGTAAAAAAAAAAAAAAAACGGAAATAGTACTGGCATCTAGATTGCCAGTAGAAACTTCATTTTTTTTTTTTTTTTTTTTTTACAGTGTATCATCATTTGAACGCGATGTATGAGTCTTTAAAAATACATCAGTGAAAAGAGGAAATGAACCCAGCGCGTCATTTTAAATTATTTATTTCATTCATTTTTTTAATGCTCGAGTTTAAAGAAGTTTGTCATCCTAATGGGGAGAAAAAAAGTGTCCCCTATTATTTCCTCTTAGGAAATAATTTCTCCATTTTGGGGACGCAACCGTTCCACGACCACTCACTGCATTTTTTATTAATTACTATTCTATTTGAAGTTATTATATTAATAAGGTGCGTTTACAGATTTTTAAAAGTATGAGATCGTTTTTCATTTTTACATGAATTTTTGAATTATTATGCAGTGGGCAAAAAAGAGACAGTCCATTTCCCTCTTTAAAAACGTCCTTTCAAAAACTCCTACTTTTGTTGTAACGGCCATTTTTTCGAATTGAAAATTTCGATTTTTCGATAAAAATGTTTTTTCCATGTCATCGATATTCTTAATAACCCTGTTCTGTCAAACATGAATTGCATCTATGAATTAAAATGGATTTTTGGAGGACTGGTATGATTAAAAAGTTTAAAGCTGTTCTCAAATCCCAAAAGGGCAACTTTCAAACCTTATGTCACATAAGCTTTAATTTACTTTTGTTAGAAAATGCAAGAAACGAGTTGGCGTTGTTGTTCAGAAACTAGGTCATCGAGCTGTTTTTTTTTTTTTTTTTTTTTTTTTCATTTGTTTGCAAACGAGTAGATCTTTCAGAAAAGAGTGTCAAAGTGGGCGTTTTGAACCGAATTTCCGCGCGAAGGAAGAAAGAGCACTCAAAAGCGGGCGAAAAACGTGTTTGTCACGAAATCAAAATCGCTTATAACTCAATAGGTAATGGGTTGATCAAAAAATGGAAAAAATAGTTCCATTCCAAATCGCTTCCATGGCAAAGGCCTTCCAATTTTATACCTTTCCGTTAAAAAATGAATTTGTAAATGTGTCAAAACGTTTTGCGCTTGTTGAGCAGAGCAGTTAAGAACAGCCTTAATAACTGAATGTATTTATTTATTTTTTTGTAATAGTTCAAACATCTCCGTGCTAATGACTTTTACGAAGTCTAAATGAATAATAGTCTAATTTTATCTATAGATACATGCAATTCGTGTACGTGTTATCTCTATAAGAATTCATGAACCCTGTTCAATGTGCTTTTTAAGTTTATTTATTTAGAAAAATTCTTTCATCGAAAAGAAATTAAGAATTCGCCATTTTATTCTTTATTGCCGAAACGTCAGTGAAGCATACTGCACCTCGAACGTCGCGATAACTTGCTGCAATAAAAGCATGCGATGAGTCAATAATTAGGTTACCCGGAATAAGCTGCGTTTGTTTTACTGAACACATACATCAGACTTGTGTGCTTGACACCAAGACCCGCTTATAAGAATAAGCTGCGTGAACTGGGTTCATTCGTTCGATAAACAGAGAAAATTTTCTTTTATACGTCATAATGCTAGACGATTTTCAAATTTTACCGTTCATTGAAAAGAAATGGCGCGTTTGGATAAGTGATTTAAACGTTCAATTATGGATGTTGAAATTTAACAATGGTATGGGGGGGGGGGTTGTCTTAAATGATTACGATTAGTTCGAAATTTTATCGATGTACAGTCGTGGTGGGAGGGAAGTAAACTCTCCCTATACATATGCAACAAAGTATCGTAGAAGAAAGTGACTGGTACCAAACCATTGAAAATAAAGTCTACTCACTGCAAATAGAAGCGTCTTAAATTTAGACACATATGTGACTGAAAAAGAATTTTAGACACTTAAGTGTCTTAATCTGAAAATTAAGACACTATAGATGTCTTAATTTAAGATACATAAGCGTCTTACTATGACCATGGTGTAAACGAACTGAGAATAATGTCTAAAATATCCGCAAACGTCTTATTTTAAGACACTTCATTGCTTTAAACGTGTCTTAATTTAAGACGTTTTGATTCTTCCGACGCAATAACCACCAGGGGGCACTAGCACTCCCAGTTGCGCATGCGTTTTAGATGTCTTCGTTCGAAGTGGTATACGTTGTAATTCAAACAAAGTTTGTTTTTATGTACGCGTGTATTTTAATTCGTTTTTTGCGAAATGTGAAGTACTGTGATTTTAATTCGTATTAACTTGGAGTATTTATTTATTGAATACATACATCTGACGTGTGTGCTCGACATCAAATGTCTCTTAGAAGCTGTCGTCGGTACAAGGGCGGGATAGACACAGAACAGAAGTAGACGACGGTTGAAGATTACACCCGGAAATTCTACAAAGCGTGTGCAATGGGCTTAGTGTTAACTCGTATCAATTTATATCAATAATATTGTGTTATTCATCTTCGTCCTGTCGAAGCTGGCAAAAAAAAAGAAACTTTTGTCTGGCGGGTCCTGTTTTTAGGATGAAACATATCATTCTTTAAATATGGCTAGTCGGATGTATTATGGGATTACCTTTTAAACTGATGAAAGTCTTTCTCCCTCACTGTGGTTGTGGTAGTTTTTAAAATTTCAAATCGAGGAATATTTCTTACCTCTTGCAGCAACTCAAGTAAGTTTCTTTATAGTAGTAAAATTAGTGTATTTTATGATTTTATTTATTGTACTAAACAAAATCCTGCATGAAATTTAATTAGTTTTGAATCTGTTCGCAAAAAACCCCACTAATTCTAGAAGTATATATTTTTAAACTTATGACGTTCTTTTTTATTACGAATTATATATTCAATGTCAGTTCTTAGTTTCAATGAATAATTTTTATCTCGCAGTAAATGACGGCCACAAGGAAGTAAAGAAAAAAAAAAACTTTGAAAGATGACCTAATGCTTTCTTACTTCCTGGCATAAAACCGCAGATTAAAAAAAGATAAATAAAGTAAATGAGACTGGTCTATTATATGAAGCTGCCTGTAAAAATATACATATGTATTTGATTTGCAATAAACTCTAATACTGATTTTTTTATTATTTTTAATAAAAAAGTAATTTGAAATTTATAATGGGAAAAAGTAAAAACCTCTAACTAGATTTCGTATTTAAAATTGTGGTAACTTTATTTATATGCACTTATACGAAAAATACAAAAATGACATATGTTACTGTATATATTTAAGACGAAAGAAGTTTGGAAATCATAAGTTATTTTTTCCTCATGTTTTTAATATAGAATATGTACTTATTTGTTTTTATTGATAGTTGAATAGCTTTTGTGAGTACCCTCTGATCTACATAAAAACTTGCCCATGTGGAAATATAAATTTTTTTAAAACATAATTTTTAAATAAGTATTTTCATTTCTTTTTTTTTGGGGGGGGGGGGGGGATTTTGCATGAATTTTTGTAAAGCTGATATCTTAAATCTTGCACTGATTATAATGAAAGTTTTGAACTTTTAGAGTAGGACAAGTTTAAAAACGCAAATATATTTTACAAAATACCAAAGTCATTTTTTCCCCAATGTTATTAAAGTAGAATATTTATTTATTTATTTTCATTATTCATAGTTAAATGGCTGTTGTGATTATCAAGTGATGTATATGTAAAATTGCCTATGTGGCAATATATTTTTTTATATTTTCATTTTTTTTTCTGGGGGGGGGGGGGGGATTTTTGCAATTTTCGTACATCTGATATTTTAAATCTTTTTCCACATTCAACCGAGTATAATAAATATTTTGAACTTTTAGAGTAGGACAAGATTATAAAATATATATATATATTTATCTATGTACCTTAAAAGCCCTTAATAGCGAACACTTCGGGACCGCGGAATTTGTCCGATAATTGGAGATGTCTACTTTTTTGAGGTAAAAATATACAAATATGTATGTCTGCTGATTAAAAAAGTATTTGTTAAATAGAGGTGTTCGCTATTCGAGAATGTCCATTAACCTCCACAACGGATACTCCCGAATACCGGACATCTCAATTTAGACAACTATAATGCAGGGTTGCGTTTTTTGCAAAAGTACTTCTTGATTAAAGGAAGGGCAAACTGGGAAGTGCCCCGTCCCCCTACGACTGTAGTGCCCCCAAATTTGATGTGCAATATTTGTAAAGCTTATATTTTAAATCTGTTTCGAAATTGTACTGATTATAATCAATATTTTTAACTTTTAAAGTAAAATAAGGTTAAAAACAAAATAAATTTAAAAAAATCTAATATTTAGATAAATATTTTTTGTTTTTTAATCTTGTTCTACACCTGAAGTTCAAGATATTGATTATAATCAGTACAATGTCGTAAAAGATTTAAATTATCAACGTAACGAAAATTGTATACCAAAACTGAGAGCACCAAAAAAATCAGGCTGTATTGGGGGGGGGGGGGGGAGGGGCAGGACCACAGCCAAATATTTTTCAAGGATTCAACGTGGTCAAACATGGCTACGTATGATGCTTACAAAAAAATGGATGCGATTCAGACGTTTGAAGTGTCTGAAATTCAGACGCAAAAAGTGTCTGAAAAAATTCAGACATTTTAAAATGTCTGAAAATTGAACACTCCATTTCAGACACTTAAGTGTCTGAATTTCAGACATTTTAATTTAGAGTGCTTTTAAATGATGTGTATAAAATTGGCTTAGGGAGTTATCTATACATCAAAACCAGACCAAATTCAGTTTTTTGCAATGACAACACCCCATTTTGTCACTCTATTTTAAATCATAGGTTTAACCTATGCCTAGAAACGAAATTTCAAGTCATTTGGAGGATCCGTTTTTGAATGATAAAAATTCAAAATGGAGAGCTTCTCATGTTCAATGACATTTTCATATTTTTATTAATATCTCCTGAAATTAGAAATCTCATGGGATTAGTTTTTCTGCGGTTATAATACTAAAAACCCCAAACACAAATACATTGAATTTGTAATTTTGCAAATTTTATATTATGAACTAGCAGAACAACCGTGTCCATTATGAGGGGATATAATAAATTAAAATGAAATAATACAGCAATAATAACCGATATTTGTGCATTTTCGTCCACAAATCATTATAAAAATGATCAGAAATCGCGACGTTTGTATCGCAACCACAGTAAAATCCCTCAGCTTTAAATATCAGAATGCTCGTTTTCTTGGCTGGTGTAACAGAAAAATATATTATTTTCCCGATATGCCGAAGAAAAAACATCAACCAATTGGCGTAGTATTTAGTAAAATTCTCGTTGGTATAACATATATACATTATAATGTAAAATTTATGTTAGTGAGAAACGTAAATTTTTTAAATCGTACTGATGTTATCAACGACCTAACCCATAAATTGTGCTTTATTGTGATTTTTCTTAACTTCTAAACACGCACAATTTCATTTCTTACACTAAATAGAAAAACATACTTTCAAATGAAATTTATTTGAAAATTGTATCTCAATTTTCAGCTTTTAATTGGTTCTGATTTCAATACTGATCATTAAAAATCATAAAAATGAGATACAATTTTCTGAATTTAATCGATTTTAAATTAATTTTCAAGCAGGGATCTTCTTAAATTTGCAACCCAAAATTACGAAAAAAGAACTCATTTGGTCTGAATGCAATATTAATGACCCCCATGTCCATGAGTAACGCTGGCATCATATTTTTGGTGGAAATGACCTAACTCATAAATTTTGCTTTTACTGCAATTTTTTTAACCTCTAAACATCACACATTCGATTTTTTCAACGTCTAATGGAAAGCAAAAAGTACATTCAATGCTATTTGTTTGAAAAGTGATTTTCATTTTACTGATTTTTTATGTGTTTTATAGTAATTTTTAAAGCAAGAATATTTGTTAAATATTTGTGCAAACCAATTACAAAAGATGAACCCGATTGCTCTTAAAAAAATGTAAATAATACATTATTTGGGAGTTTTTTCGTGCAATATTCCCACAGCAAACGAAATGAAAACCTATAAAAAAATATAATACGAATTTAACAGATTTGAAATTAAACTATTCAAAATTACATTAAACGTTTTACCTTCAAAATATATTTAAATTAAGTTTGTACGTCTATTCAAAGTACTTGTCGTTAAAGTTTTATTTTAAATATGAAAAATTCAGTAGTTCAATTAAATACCTATTAATCTTTTTTTTTTGCTAACTTTTAATTTTGCTATTGAATAATAAACAAAATAAAAAAGTGCTGAACTATTTTTATCTTCGTAAGTGCGAATGGGTTAATTTTCGATAATCAGGCTGTACGTTTTTGGCGTACTTTAACTAATGTGACTTAAACTTTTTATGGTCTATTGCTTAAAAATGTATAGTTCATGCTTTCAGCGAATACTTGACATATGACTCGATTACGGAATATTAAAATGCAATAAAGCTTTACCTGACTTTTGTGAAAAGCCTCAACTTGTTTTAATTTAAGACTCGCAAAATTCGAGTTTCTGGATAAAAAACGTCATTTTGATGTAATGTAGTAAAATGTTTTGGCTTCTAAAATCAGAATGCTTGTTTTCTTAGCGAGTGTAACAAAATATTACGATCTCCATGACAATACGCGGAATAAAGCAACAAATACATGCAAATGACCTAACATTTACTGACATTTTATTTCGCGTGGCTTCAATGGATGATGATAATAATATGGATTAATCTCAGAAGATCAAGAGTTCCTCCTCAGAATAAAATATCATTAGAGAGTGCACTGCAAATAGAGGCGTCTTAAATTTAGACACATATGTGACTGAAAAAGAATTTCAGTCACTTAAGTGTCTGAATCTGAAAATTCAGACATAACAGGCGTCTAAATTTAAGACACATAAATGTCTTACTATGATCATGCTATAAACGAACCGAGAAACATGTGTAAATTATCCAACAACCGTCTGATTTTAAGACGATACGCTCCAAGCGATAGTTAAACATCATCTTTGGTCATATTCTTAATAGCCAATCAGAACGGTGATTTCCGCGCGTGTCATCTACAGCACCTTCATGAGATAAGAACAGAAACAATTAAATTTTCACCGCCGCCATTGCTTGGATTAAAAGGAAATGTGTTAATCTGGGTATTTACTGAACGAACGAGTAAGTCATATTTAATTCTAATATTTTATTCCGATAGATTTGTATCCTTTTGAATATGAATGAAATCGTTTATAAAAATTTATCTCTTTTCTGTAGTTTAATGCTAAATTTTTGATTTCACTAACGGTCGTCTGTTATATGCCTTCTTAATGTAACGGAATGAAATATAATTGTTTTGAAAATTAAATAGCAATCCTGTAATTCTATTTGCTTGACCTTTGTAAATAAACGAATGAGTGATAGTTTAATCTTCATTTTCGATAGGGTGATGTGAAATAATTATAATTTGTCTTTGCTCAAAAACAAAACTTGCAACATAGGTTTGAAAAGTTGAATGATTCATCGCTTCATTTATCAGAGATAAAAACATTAAATTGAAGCCATTTGTAACTGTGTTTATTCAATGTTTGTTTTTTACTGTTTACTGACTATAAACGCTTGTAGTATATGACATCAGGCATTTATTTTATTTTTTGTAATTATTATTTTGGAGCTAAATATGATGATTCATATTATTATGATATTAGGAAAAGTTTTCAGATTGAAAAAAAGCATTAATACTGTGAAATTTGACTGTATATATTGCAGTTTTTAATCACGGAAATTGAAACTTTATAAAGATTTATTCTTATTGATTTTTTAAATTTATTATTGAAAATCGTAAATTTTGATATCCAATGTTTCAGATTTAACATTTACCAAATTTCTAAAAATAATATGAATTTTTTATATCATCCAGTAAAATTTTTGAAACATTAAACAAACGGAGAAACATTTTATTCATATTTTGCACTTTACGTTGCAGTTTAGCAGTATAATTATAAAGTTTAATTAATATTTTTTGTGTTTTTTAAATTGGTATATTAATTTTTTTATTTATATGCAAGCATTTTTTTGCGATATTTTATTCATGATTTTAAATTTTTAAAATTGAGTAATGCGAGAAATAATTATTAAATTTCCTTTTACTGCAATCGAATTTGCAACGTTTCTGGTACAAGTAATTGTTGGCACAAAAAAAAAAATTACACATGATAATTTAGACATAAATAAAGAGTTGTTTATGCCTTGATATGAAGTTTATGTATAAAGCTGCCTTATATTTTTAAAAGTTCGTATTTACTTATATGATACAGTATTAAATATATTTTTAAGCCATTTAATAACTTCTTTTTTATGTTCAAAACATTTTTCAAACAATTAAGAATAGTGCATATACTGTCTGATATATATATATTTTTTTACTTTCTATTTTCTTCTGTTTTTTTTTTTCTATTTCTTAGATCAATATTTTCTTATCAAATATATAAAATCTATTTAGCTCATATTCAAAGGATACAAAGTTTATAGGAATAAAAAATAAAATAAATTAAATATGACTTATATCGTGTTGTTCCACAAAAAAGAATAGTAATGATATACATTTTTAAGCAAAGCGGGTGAAAATTTTAAATTGAATACGGAATATGTTTAAAGAAAATTATATACATATTCCGAAGAATGATATATAAAATTAGATACAAAACTGGTGTTTACTTTTAACTAAACAATGACAAATTACCTAAAAAGAAAAACATATCTTACACATTTTTACTACTTAAAATGACTTAACTATTTTATTTATATGTACTTAAATGACAAATACAAAAATGGCTATGTTTTGAAATTAGAAGTAATTTTTTTTCTCAATGCTATTAAAATAGAATATTTATTTACTATTTTATTATTTACTCATGGTTATATAGCTGTTGTGATTACCATCTGATACATATGTAAAATTGCCTATGGGGCAAAATCTAATTTTTGAATTATATGAATTTTCCTTTTTTGGAGGGCGGGACGGGGGGGGGGGGGATTTTCTTGTCCATTTTCACGTCCACGGGATTTTTTTTCGACATTCCACCGAGTATGATAAATATTTTGAACTTTTAGAGTAGGGCAAGACAAAAAAAAAATATATATATATATCCATATACCTTAAAAACCCTTTATAGTGGACACTTCGGGACCGCGAAATTTGTCCGATAATCGGAGATGCCTGCTTTTGTGAGGTAAAAATAATACAAATATGTATGCCTTGCGGATCAAAAAAGTATTAGCTAAATCGAAGTATCCGCTATTCGGGAATGTCCATTAACCTCCATAACGGATACTCCCGAATACCGAGCATCTGCATTTAGCTAACCATACTGCAGGGTTGCATTTTTTGCAAAAGGACTCCTTGATTAAAGCATGCGTAGTGCCCGTTCTCTTACGATTTTAGTTCTCCCAAATTTCATGTGCAATATTTGCGAAGATTATATTTTAAATCTCTTTCGAAATTGTACTGATTATAATCAATATTTTGAACTTTTAAAGTAAAATAAGATTAAAAACAAAATTTTAAAAAATCTAATATTTAGATAAATATTTTTTCTTTTTAATCTTATTCTACTCCTGAAGTACAAAATATTCATTATAATTAGTACAATGTCGTAAAAGATTTAAATTATCAGCTTTACGAAAATTGCATACTAAAATTGGGAGCACCAGAAAATCAGGCGGTATGGGGGTAGAGGGGGCAGGACAACGGCCAGATATTTTTCCAGTATTCAGCGTGGTCAAACATGGCTACATAAAATGCTTACAAAAATGTCTGCGATTCAGACATTTCAAGTGTCTGAAATTCAGTCGCAAAAAGTGTCTGAAAAAATTCAGACATTTTAAAATGTCTGAAAATTGAACACTCCGTTTCAGACACTTAAGTGACTGAATTTCAGACATTTTAATTTGCAGTGTGATGTCAGTTTATATTAGATATTGACGTCATATCTACCAAACGATTTTTTTTTCCTAAATTGTTTTCTTGAAATTTAAACGCATGTATTAAAGTAGGTTTTTTAACTTAAAAAATTTTAAATGAAGATACTACTCATTTGAACACACGTTTAGGTAAAGTTTTTATTTTATTTATGAATAATGTGCATTCTCTGATTGAATGACAACAATTTCGGAAATGCAAAATTCTAACGATTGAGCCTGAATTTTTATTATCTTATAAAAAGAAAGTGCACGTGTTACCAATTTTTTTAATTATTGCACCGTTTTTTAGGTTGTGGCAACCGGAAAGAAAAGATTTAATTAGAAATGTAAAAAGATATATTTCTATAACGTTAAATTACGGAACATGGTAGAAAAAAGGGATAAATAGTGTTCTGATGATTTTTTAAAGTAAGACAGTGCTCTTTTCCACGTCCTAAAGCCTATCTAAAGGAAGTTTCGTGCAAATCCATCAAAAATTAAAGATTTGTATAAAGGACATACACAACAAAGAACGGCTTTTATATATACGAGTAGGAACCCGTCGAAATTCGACGAACTAAAATGTTAGAAACGAACTGTCAGATCGATTTTATAATAAACCAACAAAAATAATTACAATAAAAAATTCATCTAACATTGGTTGTCTCACTTTTAAAACAAATAATATTTTTAACCTAAAATTACCAAATTATTATTTCCACAAACTTCAACTGCTTAAATTATTGAAAAATTAAACTCTATTAGAATACGTAATCAAGATGAGTAATTATGATGAAGTTATCGATTGAGACTTTTATGTTTGTTTTTATGGGATGAAAAATCAGTAAAAAGTATTTCGCTTTGTCACATCATAAAATTTTCCCCCATGAAATCTAAATTATACTTTATTTTCACATTCGCTTAATTTACATACGCACCACTCAAATTCAGAATTTGAAAGTATTTTAACGCGCAATAGATTGTTAATGAATGTATTTCCAAACTTAAAGTCACGTTTGTCCGATTCAACTTTTCATGTGAACATTCGCACAACTTTAAGTTCTAATCTCAATACCCGCGAAAAAAAAATTCAGAAATTTGCCTTTAATTGTCATAGTATTGGCCATTTAGTATTGGTCAAATATTTAATTTTATCAAAATAAATGATTTTGTTTTAAATATGACATCATTTTTACACACTGAATAATTTTGCTAGCATCTCAAACTCAGTATCAGCGTAATGTAAAAATATTGAAATGTAACTGATTTATGAAGAATAATGCGTGTTTTTTTTTAATGTCTGACATCATTTTCTGTTCAAAATTATAAAAAAGTTACTTTTATTTGTATTGTGAAAATGGCATCAATAAGGATATAATCAATAAAAATAATAAACCATGATTATT
The DNA here is from genome assembly GCA_963932465.1 of Maratus speciosus. NCBI lineage: Eukaryota > Metazoa > Arthropoda > Arachnida > Araneae > Salticidae > Maratus > Maratus speciosus. Next base: position 1,343,550 of record CAWVRF010000002.1, on the reverse strand, counting down.
TTCCCTCTACTTTCAATATAAATGGAGTACTTCAGTTGCCACGATTACAAAATTTGTATTAAAAACTACAAAAAAATTAATATCTCAAAAATAAATTGAGATGCAGCTTTCAAACAAATTGCATTTAAAAGAGCATTTTTTTCCTTATACGACGGTGTTAAAATTTAAAATGTGCGATGTTTAGAAGTTTAAAAATTTGCCGTAGATATAATTGCAAAACCGAAATTTATTTCAAATTTCAATTTGTTGCCATTCGTAAAATGACGTATGCGTTACGCACAGATATGTTTGTCCTTTATAATATAGATTATGAAATGAATATTTGAGAAAAATATAAAATGCAACCTACCCTTTTTTGGATAGATTTTTATTGATTATGTATGTCCTACTTTATGAAAATTCTCAATTTCACATTTTTCTTCCAAGTAGTTTTCGAATGATGCCTATAAAAAGTCAAAATGATGGTTTGAGGGGCCGTCTAGGATGTGCAGTAAAGCGTCATGAAATATTTGAGCTGGCAAGAGCCGAAACCTACATTAAGCGAGTGAAATGGTCACTTAGGCAAGAAACAATACATGTGTATTCGAAAAAATATATTTCCACCCTCAACAGCTCGAAATTTGAGACATTTTCACTCATTTTTACTTTCTTCTATCTTCAATAGAAGAAAGTATTGTAATCGAAATTTTTTTCGACTTCCGGTTTTCGATGGATTTGCATGTTTTAGGGGTCAGAGATTCCAAAAAACATGTTTATAGAAAATGTCTGTCTGTCTGTGTGTCCGTCTGTCCGTCCGTCCGTCTGTCCGTCTGTCAGTCTGTCCGTCTGTCTGTCGCCATTGTACCTTCAAAAAGTGTCTGAAGTTATGTATAGAATTAAACCAAAATTTTATTATAAGTTTTTGGCTATGGCAAGCAGGTCCTCCCGGAATTTGGAAAAAATTCGCCGGTAGGGGGCGCTGATATAACATTTTTTGTGCGATTTTGAATATTGTACCATCCAAAAGTGTATGGAGTTATGCATAGAATTGAACCAAATTTTTAGTTTAAGTTTTTGGATATGACAAGCAGGTCCTCTCTGAATTTGGAAAAAATTCGCCGGTAGGGTGCGCTGTAATAGCGATTTTTGTGCGATTTTGAATATTGTACCGTCCAAAAGTGTATGAAGTTATGCATAGAATTAAACCAAATTTTTATTTAAAATTTTTGGCTATGGCAAGCAGGTCCTCCCTGAATTTGGAAAAAATTCGCCGGTAGGGGGCGCTGTAATAGCGATTTTTGTGCGATTTTGAATATTGCACCATCGAAAAGTGTATGAAGTTATGCATAGAATTAAACCAAATTTTTATTTTAAATTTTTGGACATGGCAAGCAGGTCCTCCATGAATTTGCAAAAAATTCGCCGTTAGGGGGCGCTGTAATAGCGATTTTTGTGCGATTTTGAATATTGCACCATCGAAAAGTGTATGAAGTTATGCATAGAATTGAACCAAAAAAAATTTTTAAGTTCTTGGCTATGGCAAGGAGGTCCTCCCTTAATTTGTAAAAAAATCGCTCGTAGAGGGCGCTGTAATAGCGATTTTTGTGCAATTTTTGTGCCATTTTGAATATTGTACCGCCGAAAAGTGTATGAAGTTATGCATAGAATTGAACCAAATTTTATGTGTTTATTTTTGGTCATGTCACGAAGGTCCTCCCTGAATTTGAAAAAATTCTGCCGGAAGGGGGCACTATAATAGCGATGTCTGTACCATTTTCATTATTGTACCATCGAAAAGTGTATGAAGTTATCCATATAATTGAACCAAATTTTTTGTGCATGTTTCTGGCTATGGCAAACAAGTCCTCCCTGAACTTGAAAAAATTCCGAAAGAAGGGGGCGCTATAATTCCGATCTCTGTGCCATTTTCATTACTGTACCATCGAACAGCGTATAAAATTATGCATACAATTGAACCAAAATGTTTGTGCTTGTTTTTGGCTTTGGCCAACAGGTTCTCCTTGAATTTGGAAATATTGCGCGGTAAAGGGGCTCCGTGCTAGCGATTTTTGTATACTTTTCTTGATTTTTCGTTGTTCTATTGTGCATCGGCGGCTCATGCAGCGGCGGGAACTCGCTTTCTGCTATGCCGGCTATTCGCAAACAGCTGATAACGACAGAATAAGGAAAAATTAATAATTTTAACAAATATCATGATATAGATTAACTCTTTTTTAGTCCGTTTAATTGACTTGAGCAGAAATTTAAGATGAAAATCAAAGTTGGTATAGTATTGAACTAATAATATTGAAGTATTAACATGTGTAACTAGGTTTTGAAATATTAAGATGTATAAGATAGAAGAAAGTTTTGGGATTGGCACATCCAACTAGTTAAAAGTAAAGTCATGAAACTGGCTGAGGTGATTTTTGGAGAGATGTTTAAGAGGCCGTCTGATTTCATTTTTCGCATGAGAATTCGATTTTTAAACCATTCTTTTCTCAGTAGGACCCTTTTTTTCATTCCCAGATCTCCCGCTTCGAAAAATTCGGTTCAAAACGCCCACTTGGACAGGAATTTTTTTGCAATATTTTCTGCATTTATCCAAAAATCGAGAGGCACGGCATATTTTGTAGTTTCTGAATAAGGGAATCTACCATTTGGATGCGTTTGAGAGCAAAAATGAATTTAAAAAGGAATCAGAAAATAAGCAGTTTGGATTGGAATACACCCTTAATAGAAAGTGACATAAGTCATTCTGTATTATTTCAACCATCGAGTACCGAACTTCCATTGGGATACAACCCCTAAAATAGGCTCATTTTAAAATAACTCATTTCTCTGAAACGAATCGTACGAATTTCAGAAAAATTTGTTTTTGAGCTCATGGAAGGGTGTAGAATGTATTGAGGGTGTGAAACTTGGGTGTTGCTATTGAAAAAAAAACAAAGTTTGAGTTCGTTTGGATAGGTAGATGACTCCCTAAGCAAATTTATAGGCACCCTTTAAAAGTAGACAATCGTTTGGTACAGAGTGAGTAGGGGGTGTTTACTTTTTTTTTTCCACGATTGTACATATAATTATATATATTATAATATTATATATACATATATATTATATAATATACATATCAGTCTAAATTATCTATCTATCTATATATATATATATATATATATATATATATATATATATATATGGAAGTTTGTGAATCTGTTCAAAAAATATAAAACATTTCAACTGTTCCATTTTAGATTTTTGCCATTTTCATTTAATTCGCTTTCTCTCGTTTTCTTTAACTGCTACCTAATAACTGTATTTCATAATGTATAAAAGAAAGAAAATTTATCAAAATAATTCATTCATTGAGTTCTATTCCCGAGTATGAAAATGTTTGAAAAAAGTTGAAATGAAAGACAGATGAACTCACATTTTGGGATCGAATGTTCGACCACGATGAGCCTCAAGCATGAACGATGCCAGAAGCAATAGAGTTTAATGGCTAAGGATACTGAATATTTTAATGCTGTTAAAGTACTGCGACAAAAGCCACTTTATTGTGGCCCTTGCTAAAATACTGAGCTGTTGAGCTGATGATGGTGGAAGATTTTGCAATAGGTTTTCAGCGTCATACACATGAGTGTTCAGTGCTAGAGGTGCATCCCTGACGAAGTGAATAGTTTAAGAAGTGTTTGTATCGAATGGAAAGAGAGCTCGCCTATTTTGATGCAATGTCAGCCCATCCGATATTACATCCGTATAAAATCGGAGAGTATGTTATACGCGTACCTATTTTCTAAGAACATCACAGACACGCTATAGAATTAAAAAATAAAAAGTCCCGATTTTTTTTTTTTTTTTTTTTTTTTAAATACAGTATATTTTTATGGGTTGTTAGGGTTTGTGTTTATATATAACTTGGATCAACATAATTTTTAAGTGCATCTCAGAAGTATAGGTACGCATCCAGTGTGCAGCGAAAGTATAACGAGTTCATTCAAGTGAGCCGTGAATTATTTAAACAAAATAAATAAATAAAAATAAAACTTGACTTCGGTGCAATGCAAAGTTTCCTCGACGGGATCCAATTTGTTTTTTCTTTGCAAAAGGTGTATGAAGTGGGTGTGTAGAAGCTCCTCCAATGCGAACTGTTTGCGAAGACTCACTTCTCGTTATGAAAGCGGAAACTTCCTTATTGATAAAAGTGAAGAGCGCCCGACACATCATCGGCCGCCATTTTGTCTGTGCTGCAAGGCCGTCCTCAGAACAACACTATAATGAACTCACTCATTAAGAAAAAATACTACACTTCAGTCACCTTTGTAAACAGACGAAGTACAGGAAGGCAGATTAGAAAATTTATATATATATATATATTATAATAATAATAAACAACTCGTGCCAATCTTTCGCAGCGCCCTCTTTGGGATGGGCCAATACGTTTGTTCATTCATAACTGCCCTATTGAATCAAGCGACTGTTCAAAAACCTTTCACATGATACCTCGTGCACCGTTATAGGTGCGATGAAATAGGAAAGATGTTGACATAGGAAAAAATATACAGTCAAACCTCGTTAACATGAACCTCAAGGGGAATGAAATTTTTGTTCATGTTATCCGTAGTTCATGCTATCAGTAACAACAAATCTTGATTAAAAAGTTTTGAGAAAAATGCATATAGGGGACACTGGGGGCTAATGGGACATAGGATCTAACGAGACAACAGGGTTTTCTCGTAAAATATAACAGTCAAAATTTATCAGTAAATGTCATTTCTAGTATTACACAAGAACATGCATTGAACCATTTTTTTTCATTAGGTATTTGCAAAGCAAGAAACAAGATATATTTAAGCATCAAGATGAGTTTTTTTTATATTTAATAAATATTTGTTTTGATCGACGATTAAATCAATTTTAATAATAATACCTTTTATAATGAAGCTTTTATACAATGTTCATTTTTAATCCTATTTCGTACCAGACATAAACAGTTAATTTACAATAACCTTAAATGCAGTGGTAAAGAATTCATCGACAAATGTGGATTTCACATAGGGTCTAATGGGAGAAAACTTTGTTTTCGAATTGAGACATTTCTGTTTTAATAATTAAACTATTACATTTTTTTATTCATTAATAGAACGCATGCTACCTTTCATATGAAAGTTGCAATACTAAACTGTAAATTTTCCACGTGTGAAGAAAGAAACAATACATAAAAATACTCCCTTTAGGTAGCAACCTTCCCTGATATTGGTGACACGTATTGTATTGTCCAAAATTGAGAACATTCTAATGGCAATAGTACACGTTTCCATCACTCTAAAGAATAATACTTTTCATGAAGCTCTAAAGTGTAACCCATTGTTCCCCAGGGAGAAAACTTTCACACTTTTCTAGGAATTTTTGTTCACGTTAAGCGTCAAAATCTCTCATGGGGACATCGAGAATTGTTCATATTAAGCGAAATTTCACGTTAAACGTGTTCATCTTAAAAGGAGAAAAAACGCTAGAATCCGTATTCATTTTGACGGGGACAGTGAGAACTGTTCATGTTAAAAGTAATTCAACGTTAAGCGTGTTCACGTTAACGAGGTTCGACTGTATAAGGGAGTTATTTACTTTTATACAATGATGCACTCTTGGGTCCAGGAGAAATACAAACGCTTGTAGGAGGTGTAGCTCCCTTTATGATCTCCTACTCCTATTTTTTTTGTATTGGTCCGTAATTTAAAAAAAAAAAAAAAAAAAAAACCTTACCCTATGGGATAAGTATCAGAATATCAAAACATAAGGATCCATGCTATAATGATGAACTTAATTATGAAAGATGGAAAAATAAATTAAAATGTATATAGGCTAGTAATAGATAATATACAATTTAATAAGAATTCGTTCTTATTATAAAATGACTTATTAAACCGGGAGTGAGAGGCATTAAAAAATATTATTGACAACAATACTTAGATTCAATAACAAATAATAGCTTCTAAAGAAATGATTATAAAATAATAACAGTCAGAACAGGGTCTTAAACATCTGTCAATGGGAAGATTTTTATTTTAAAGTAATGCTTTTAAAAACTTTGAACAGCATAAAACAGATCCATACGATAATGGGGAGAAGGGAAAACCCCACTTCTTTCTAAAACCCTAGAAGGAAAGAGTGAGTCATTTTGACTTTCCCATGGAAGAAGAAAAGATTGATTTTCTATTCCAGGTGATAGCTTTGTAAAGTTATCCATATGCTTATGGAAAAAAAAAAAGTATTTTACATAAAAAGACCTATACTATATATCTATTATACTAATAGATGTGTTAACCCCTTAACTGATTTGCCCGAACACAGTTCGGGCAAGGAAAGTGAGCTTCCTTCGTTACTAAAAGCTTTTCCATACCACTCATTTATACCTGAAATCTTCGGTTCATTCCATGGCAGACTTTTCTCGATTATTTAAGGCAACTATTTTTGGACTTAAAAACCTGTTTTTAGTTTAAGGTGTCGAAAAAAAAAAAATGTGACAATTAAGTGGTTAAGAGGCTACTTCAGTCAAATGAAAAGACGCATTCGCTAATGCTAATCCTATGGAAGAAATTTATAAAGATATCTCGGTCGCATTTCAATATTTTTAAACGATTTCTTTTGCATTGAATAGTTGAGATCGATCTGTATGCAGGCCGTTTTTTTTTTTCGATTTTGATTGCAGATATTTTTTATGAGGAGGCTTTTACTTTCGAAACCGGTTCCGAAAATGAAAGTGTCCTCATAAGAAATATCTGTAAACAAAATAAAAAAAAGTAAACAACGACCTTTGTACAGATCAATCTCAACTATTCAATGCAAAAGAAATCATTTAAAAATATTGAAATGCGACCGAGTTATCTTTATAAATTTCTTCCATAGGATTAGCATTAGCGAACGGGTCTTTTCGTTTGACTGAAGTAGCCTCTTAAGCAGAATTTTATAAAAAAAATTTATTGAATCCCGACTGCACACAAAGGGCTGTCTCATTATTATTTTTCACCGTATTGTAGTCACTCATTTTATAAGCTATATAACTATAATATAAACTATGGTTAAATTAAAATGATGAGGGTTCGTGGAAAATTTCCAGATTATGTATTCTACCCTAAAGATCAAAGCCATTCGGAACATGTTAGAGAGTTATGAAATGATCTGAAACACTTTCTAAATTTAAAAAGAATAATTAAATAAAAGGGGAGTGCATAGGACGATTGAGGAAAACAGTTCTAATGCTTGGGAATATCCTCATTGAAAATTGGAAGCGATTCTTTATAAAAGTTTAAAGGAATTAAGAAATCAGTCACTTTTAATAGTTTCATCCTTTACGCACCGACGGTACGTCCAAGTAATCCTTAAAATAACGTGTTATAAAATTCATTTATTACATCGATTATAGTAGTCACACAGTTTAGAATGAGTTACAGATACTTTACTTTATCTTATTCCAAAAGCAGGATGGATCGCATAAAACAAAAATATTTTTGGTTGTTCGATGGTTTCTTTTCCATAGGCATCTTTTCGACTTTCTGGGCGTCGAAAGAGTGTGAGGGAAAAGTTTCAATTCGAAAATATTTCTATATTTCCATTGTACGAGCATTCTATGGGGTACATTTCCTAATGCTATAAAATACTAAAAAAAAAAAAAAAAAAAAAAATTGATTGGAGTTATAAATAGTGCTCAAAATTCAAATTGAATGAATTCATTTTAATGGACAAAATTTTTCTATAAAATGTATTAAATGTTTGTGTCCATCTTCTAACGTCGTTTCAAACATTCACGAAAAATGCTTTCGAAGATGTCATTTTCATGGAACATAAAGGGTCAGAGAGATGAACAAGGTGAAAAATTAAAAATACGTAACTGTTTAAAGTGGAGACCTTGGGAAAATCTACAAGGGCACCCCCTGCTCTATCCCGAATATTCCTGAAAGTTAAACCTAATTGTGCCACTGACCTACATTTTAAGAGACATTTTTAAAAGAAGGTTATTCTCCCATCTCTTGATGCAGTCGTCCCCGTTTAAACGAATATGGACGGTTGCATAAATAATATTCAATGAAGCGGGTTATTGGATTAAATGGGGAATCATAACTGTAATGCTTCATAAAAAGGCAAAATAACCATCCACGGTCTATTTAATGAACAGCATAATAAATGGTCAATAGAATAACGTAAATTAAAATTAATATAAATTCTAATATAAAATAAATGCGCATTAATTTAATGTCAGTACATACATTTGCAGGGTTTACATCAAACTGAATACCGCTCGTTTGAATTGGGTCAAAACTCTGTTACTTCTAATGGACGTTACTTATATTGCCTTACAAAATCGTATAAAGTGGTTTGTTTAAGTGGAATTTTAAAGAAGTCAGTATCGAGTTACTTTTCGAATGGGTACAAAATATCACAACTACCCTCTCGAATCTTGAAGTGACGGCCCATTGCCATTAAAGCCTGGTTAACAGCAAGAAGTGATGGTGGGGAAATCATTTGACCGGTCCATTATACACCTGCTGGCCGAAATCATTGCAGGAAGAACTGAAAATTTGTTTTCAACGTAAAGAAACCGAAAATGACAAGAGGTGGAAGGAAATTCCAGCTGAAACGTGCTTTCCGTGCCTATTTTCAAACATCGGTCACACAGTTGTTATTGGATGAAGCGGGGACGTTCGTAAAAAGTATTCAGTATAAGCGGGGAAAAATAACATAGAACCAATAGGAATAAATTCGGTTCCGGAGGATTCTATTCGAATAAGTGGGGTATTCGATGATCCGTGACCCGATTAAGTGGGGAGGACTCTATATTCAAAAGACAACATTTTTCGAGACGCGTCGCTTTGAAGACGGATAACCCACTGTGTTAGTATTTAAATACAACATAATGATCCTCCCCATCAAGGTATTCATAACTGTTTAAGGAGGTATTCATAACTGTACATCTTACATTATAATGAATATGTTCATAGTAAACAGCAGCGAGAGATCCCAAGCGTTTCAAAGAATTGGGGGGGGCGGGGGGGGGGGGGACAGGTTTCGGTTCTGAAAGATTCGATACCGATAATAATAATTATAGCAAATCCATGGAGCAAGAATCAACCTGGTTCGTTATTATTAATTATTATTTTCTATTGCGTGTATTAAGTTGTAACTTCTTTGGATGGGATTAGGTAGCAACGAGTCGTTTTAAAACAATTTGAACGCAATGATTATTCATTCAAAGGATCTTGAAACAAATAATAGGGTTACGGATTTTAGACCTCTGTCTGCCCCTGAGAAAAAAAAATGATGTTCGAGAAAAGAAACCCCATTAAAAATAAATAAACGCTGATTGTTTTAGAAGTGCATAATGATTGGCTCTAAAACTTAAAATTGCTATAGGAAAGGACGCATACATATAACGCAAGACACTAACAGAGAATTCATCCGTATTTGTTTGTTTTATGGATTGTCAAATGTATTCACCATAATGTATGTGTATTCTCCGACCCGCACAATCTACCCATTATTTTATAGGTTTTAAGGATATTATGTTTATAGGTGAATGGTTATGAAATATATGAATGGTTTTGAAATGATCCTTTAACACGGAGTATTTAATGACATTCTAACACGCTACTCTTCCAGTTAGAATCTACAAATTCTATTCCAAGATTCGACTTCTGTTTACGTCAACATTTAATTCGAAAACTTTGAAAACTTAAAATAATGCGCGGGGTAGGGTTGCTTTTTATGATACCTGATGCCATGATTATTTCACAGATTGCTTTTATTGAATAATACACATCAGTTTATTCAAAGTACAAATCGTTCGAAGATAATGATCCATTTTCTATTTTATTGGACACAGATAAAATCTATTTAAAATACCTTCGAATCGAATTAAAAGCAATAGAAAAATCGGGATTCTTCCACTCGTGAGAGAAATTCCATTTGGTAAATAACTACCATTTCCAACCGCTATAATACAAAATTATAATACTACATAACACAGTTTCTCTTCATCCTAAAACTATAGAACAATTTTTAAGGCTGTTGCCATACACGATATAGTTCTAAAAAAGAAAAATGAAAGTTTAAGTATGGAGTTTGAGTGACACTATCCTATTTTTTTTAATTTTACAATGCATGAAGTACGAATGGTAGCAGTTCGAGATGGTTTTCTTCGAACGTTTACACAAAGTCGAAATCGTCCGAAGACGAATTTAAGCTTTAGATAAACTGAAAACATTGTTATTAAAATCACGAATATTTTAAAAATTAAAATTAAACGAGTCACCGACAGCACAACAGATTTTTGGGTTGTTAATCACAATCATGGTTCGGGATCTCTATTAACTATTATAATTCAAATTCAAATACGACAAACTGAACATTTTTTTTTTGTTTGTTTGTTTTAAGGAACGATTCTTTGACTCACGTGTGCACTGTAAAAAAATCTTAAAAGAACAGAAAAAAATTTTCGAATTCCGACAGTAAAAATTACGTTAACAGACTTCTTATGTCATTCCATCCTCATATCGCTTATTTTCATGTTAAACATGTTCTTTGCCATCAGTTTTCACTGCGACAGAATAATATGTTGGATAACAGAATAAATGCTTTGAACGGGAGTTCACCCCCCCTATGACGTCTACAAGGTAATTTAGAATGACCAATTAGCTTTGGTTATATACACCCCACGATAAGGCATCTCTTCTAACTTGAATGAAATATTTGTTGTGTCTTGTGTACTGTTGAAAATGGCAGTTCGTTCAATAAAACACGTTTATCTAATTGAAAAAAGAATAATATATAAAGAATTTTTAACAGAAAATTAAGAATCAGTTTCGCTACTGGAACCGGCGACACACACCTTTGACATCAGAACCGCATTAATGGAGTAGTTCCGCATTAATGGAGTAGTTTTCTTCAATAGTTAGGATTTACTGTTCGAATACTAGAAAACAAACATAGCAAGGTATGTTTTCATCCTTCTTTTAAATATGTAACAATGTTTTTCCGAAACGTAACAATATGTATGAAAAATATTTCCTATTTGCTAAAAATCTCTTTAAAGTAATACTATTTATTATTATTATTATTATTATTATTATTATTATTATTTTATAATGTATGATTTACTTAAATTATTAGTATTATTTTATACTTCATTATTTAGCACATTAGTTGATCTAATTCTGTTAATAACTGGAGATTATTTTTTGATCAGTTGTTTATTTTAAGTTAAATAAATAATCTTAAGTTTATGATTAGTTTACAAATCTTGAATTTTTACATAGGTGTAGAATGATTACTTATTATATTTAACTTTTTTATGACTAAAAGTTTAATTTTACTTCATATGTATTAGTTCTAGAAATTTTGATTGAGATTTTAAATTAATTTTGTCATCAATTGACATACGTGATTAGTTTGGAGTGATAGTTTTAATAATAAACACGGAGTAGCTGCATTAATTATTATAGTTATAGATAACTGATATTTTTGTTTAATATTAACCAGATTAATATTTATTAGATCTGACGCTGTTCATATATTTTTATTGTTTAAATTTATCAGATTTCCTACTATTTACTATGTTGTTTAAAATGGCGTGATTGATATTTTGTTTAATCGTTCCATATGTTGATTCTAAAGAAATGTTTTTCTTTAATTACAATCTTAGAGTTAACTGTAGTGGTTAAGTTAAAATTTGTAAATTTTATTCACTCCATTTAATGAAATAAATTTTGAGCTACAACTGTGTGAATTATTTTGAAAATAATTCCTATTTAAGCTTTAACCATTCATTTTATAGAATCAGCAAGTTTAATTTTGTTTAACATTTTAATTTAAATTATATTGTAATATTTTTTTCTTATTTAGTTGATAATCATTTACTTTATACGAAAAAACATTGTAAATTGTTAAAAAGGATGAAAACTCATTTTATCATCACTTTAGATGAAATGAAATATTTTTTTATGGTGATGTTTATATAGATTTTAGTGGCTCTTCTTTTTCATTTCTCATCTTTGCTCATAACTGTCAACTTTTACACATTTATATATACAAAGCTTTCTATTCGAAAAAATTATAAAAATTGGCAGGGTATTATTTACATAATTATCCAAAGTCACTGATTTAACCTAATCAATTTTCAAAAATATTGCATGAATAAATATTAAAGTTCTTTTAATTACAAATCACATTCAATACATATATTTATTTTATTAATAAATATTTTTAGGGGGGAGAGGGGAGTTATCTTATATCGTATACATATTTATTTATTATTCTAGGGGGGGGGGGGGGGAGTTTAAGATATCTTCTTTCACTTATTCCAGTCTTTAATGTACTTAATTCACAAATCTATATAAATTCAACTGTTTAAATATTTTATTGCGAATAAGCCATTTAAATTAATTTTATAAAAGTTTGGAGGAGAAATTCCTATAAATATTTATTATTAATAATATAAACAAATCGATCGGTAAGTAGAAATTTCCCGTGTACCTAACCTATAATACGCAATTCTTCTGTTAAATAGAACCTCCCCCCCCCCCCCCCCCTCGCCAACAGGAATCGATCTACAGATTTTGACTGTTAGGAAAAGCTTCAATTGTCAACACGAAGTGCCTGTATGACTACGTACACTGTTAAAAATATTTTTGTAAAACAACAGAAACTTTCTGGCAGCAAAAAGTTGCCAGAAACTATTTGTTTTCAGAAAATATCTGTTAACGAAAGAATGCGTTATCAGACGACAGAAATACGTAGTCATACAGGCACTTCGTGTTGACAATTGACGCTTTTCCCAACAGTCAAAATCTGTAGGTCGATTCCTGTTGGCGAGGGGGGGGGGGGGGAGGTTCTATTTAACAGAAGAATCGCATATTATAGGTTAGGTACACGGGAAATTTCTATTTACCGATCGTTTTGTTTATATTAATAATAATAAATATTTATAGGAACTTCTCCTCCAACCTTTTATAAAATTAATTTAAATAGCTTATTCGCAATAAAATATTTAAACAGTTGAATTTATATAGATTTGTAAATTAAGTACATTAAAGACTGAAATAAGTGAAAGAAGGTATCTTAACTCCCCCCTCCCCCATAAAAATATTTATTAATAAATTAAATATATGTATTGAATGTGATTTGTAATTAAAAGAACTTTAATATTTATTCATGCAATATTTTTGAAAATTGATTAGGTTAAATTAGTGACTTTGGTTAATTATGTAAATAATATCCTGCCAATTTTTATAATATTTTCGAATAGAAAGCTTTGTATATATAAATGTGTAAAAGTTGACAGCTATGAGCAAAGATGAGAAATGAAAAAGAAGAGCCACTAAAATCTATATAAACATCACAATAAAAAAAATATTTCATTTCAGCTAAAGTGATAAAATGAGTTTTCATCCTTCTTAACAATTTACAATGTTTTTCCGTATAAAGTAAATGATCATCAACTAGATAAGAAAAAATATTACAATATAATTTAAATTAAAATGTTAAACAAAATTAAACTTGCTGATTCTATAAAATGAATGGAAATTAATAGGAAAAGGGAATTAAATATATTAAATATATTAAATAGGAATTATTTTCAAAATAATTCACACAGTTGTAGGTCAAAATTTATTTCATTATTTACAAATTTTAACTTAACCACTACAGGTAACTCTAAGATTGTACTAAAAAAAAAAAAACGTTTCTTCAGAATCAACATATGGAACGATTAAACAAAATATCAACCACTCCATTTTAAACTACATAGTAAATAGTAGGAAATGTGATAAATTTAAACAATAAAAATATATGAACAGCGTCAGATCTAATAAATATTATTCTGGTTAATGTTAAACGAAAATATCAGTTATCTATAACTATAATAATTAATGCAGCTACTCCGTGTTTATTATTAAAACTATCACTCCAAAATAATCACGTATGTCAATTGATGACAAAATTAATTTAAAATCTCAATTAAAATTTCTGGAACTATTACATATGAAGTAAAATTAAACTCTTAGTCATAAAAAAGTTAAATATAATAAGTAATCATTCTACAGCTACGTAAAAATTCAAGATTTGTAAACTAATCATAAATTTAAGATTATTTATTTAACTTAAAATAAACAACCGATCAAAAAATAATCTCCAGCTATTAACAGAATTAGATCAACTAAGTTACTAATGTGCATAAATAAATGAAGTATAAAATAATACTAATAATTTAAGTAAATCATACATTATAAAATAATAATAATAATAATAAATAGTATTGCTTAATTAAGATTTTTAGCAAATAGGAAGTATTTTTCATACATATTGTTACGTTTCGGAAAAACATTGTTACATATTTAAAAGAAGGGTGAAAACATACCTTTTGCTATGTTTGTTTTCTAGTATTCGAACTGTAAATCCTAATCATTGAAGAAAGTGGTTCTGATGTCAAAGGTGTGTGTCGCGGGTTCCAATTGTGAAAATGTTTCTTAATTTTCTGTTAAAAATTCTTTATATATTATTCTTTTTCAATTAGATGAACTGCTTTATTGAAAGAACTGCCATTTTCAACAGTACATAAGAGACAAAACGCTCAAATATTTCAAGTTAGAAGATACGTCTTAGCGTGGGGTGGGATAACCAATGCTTATTGGTCATTCTAAATGACCTTCTAGACGTCACAGGGGGTGACCTCCCGTTTTTCTGTTATCCAACATATAATCCTGTTGCAGTGGAAACTGATGGCAAAGAAAACAGAATTTTTTGTTGTTTAACAGGAAAATAAGCGATATGAGGATGGAATGGCATAAGAAGACTGTTAACGTAATTTTTACTGTCGGAATTCGAAGATTTTTTTCTGTTGTTTTAAGATTTTTTTTTTACAGTGTATTTCTGTCGTCTGATAACGCATTATTTCGTTAACAGATATTTTCTGGCAACTTTTTGCTGCCAGAAATTTTCTGTTGTTTTACAGAAATATTTTTAACAGTGTGTGTGCCTGGCACTGATATATGTTTTAGGAAAAGGTTCTTGTATGTCTAAGAGTGATGCCGCTCCCTTTATTCCAGTGGTTCCTAGCACCCCACTAGGGGCAATTTGACTTTTTAGGAGAGCCAATTCCAAATTTGTTATCGACTCATTCGTTATAATTTTTTTTTTTTTTTAAGAAAAGTAATGTTGTAGACTAAAAGTAAAAGTAGTACATGCTAAATTTAAAAAGTAAGTTTTTATTTTAATTTTTAAAAAGTTCCCAATAAACTTTTGTTTTAAAAAATAGATTCTAAACCAGAATAATTATATGAAACATCTTTAAAAATATTTCGATATGAGTCCCCTTTCCCTCCAACTTTTTTATTTTACTTTTTTCCTATTAAAATTTTTCTGGTTATTATTATTATTTTAAATTTGATTATTTTTTGAATGAGGATGGTATTTATGTTCGCTCTCCTATACTACAGGTTACATGAATAAACTTTTACACGTGAAACTATTTAAACTCATATCTAACTGTTTTGAAGATATTTAATCAGTGAATGATGGTAATAAATGTGATGATAAAATAAATGAAATATATAAACCAGGTACTACCAACATTATCAAATTTAGAAATCTTAAATAGCGTACGAAACAGAAATGGGTCAAGTGAAAATCGAGGGCTCTTAGTGCTGACCTTAACACGTAATCAATGTACATATATCATGACCTATACATTTTAAATGAATAACATGGTAGTCCATGAACGATCATGGGGAAGGTGAAACAGAGAAATATATTTGGAGGGAGAATAATTAAACTGGATAAAGAAGGTAATCTTGAAATGTTTCTTGTTTAGTGTGTTATCCGTGGAAAGAAAATGGAGTGTCCAGAGTTTTACCGAAAATTCTTAATAAGCTACTAAAAGGAATTTATAAATTGCGTCCCAGTTACCCATTTTTAATACTCAATGGGAGACTTTCTTCAATGGAATTATGTAGATAAAAAGACATCATCTGTAACACGTTTGTTTATAACATTGTGGGTAACAACAAAACACTTTTTGGCATCGAGGTGAAGACTATCACCTCAGTACATTCATAAAGTAAAAAAAAAAAATATTTGTGACTCTCAATTCGCCTTCCTCATAAGCTAGAAAAACGTGAAATGAACAGTTATTGTTAAGCTTTCTCCGTGAGAATAGAGTTCACATTTTAACTCTTAAGAGATATGTATGAAGAAAAGGGGGAAGGAGGCATCGTGATTTTACAGATACTTGGGTGGGTCGTGGCTCCTCAAACGTTGGAACTCTTACAGTCAGGGACCGATTTACAAATTTGGGGATCCCTTAAACCGATGCTTACAGGAGAATTGGGTAAAAAAAATATTTGAAAAGGGTTCTTACTAAGATGACCCCTATTGACTTTAACAATTACTTTAAGATATCCAGTAAAAAATTAAATTTGATAATCATTTAAAATAATTATTTCCCAATTATAAAATTTAAATGAGTAGGCGTTTTGTAATAAGTTGTGTGATGCTGATTATCTTTTCCTATTCAAGTCTATCTATAGGTGGAATGATAAAGTATGCCACAACTCATAATAATTTTTCCGCACCACCAAACTTACAATGATTTAAAATATTAGGGGAATAATCTGACGACGACAGGAACACGATTCAATAAAAACATATTTTTAAAGTGATAACGATTGAAGGAAATATTCATTAAAAGAAAATATTTAAATAAGGGACAAAATATACGGTGTTATAGCAATTATACGAACATCGCAACAGAATGTGAGAATGAAATGTAAAATTTCATTAGTTGTTAAAACTACCTCAGATTCCGGACCATTGAAAATCCTTCAGCAGCATTTGGGGCCCCCTGAAAAACAGGGGCCCGTGCCCCGAATGCCCTGCCCTAAATCAGGCACTGTTTACAGTCAAAGTTATGCAACAGCCTTTCTATAGGGGGGTGTAACACACTTTCTTCGTCGCTTCGCCGACCCAATCATAGGGAAAACTGCGAACCCCTTATTTCATGCGTTCAGAAAATCTTTCATGCGTTCAGAAAATCTTTCATGCGCGTCCAATTTTATAAAGAATTATATCCTCATCACCCTAAACCACAGTTACGAACGAGATGAATTCTTTATTTTAGCTTCTTTGGATGGATTCTTCATTTCGAGATGTAGCTTTATTTTATGGGGGGAAAAACGGATTGTTATAACAGGAATGGATGTAAAACATTGGAAAAACTCACTGTTCTGCATAATATGGATAGCTAACGCTGTTTTGTCACGCAATGTACAATCGTGGAAAAAAAAAAAAAAAGTAAACACCCCCTACTAAATCCTCAACAAATTCTCGTCAACGAAAGTGACTGGTACCGAACGATTGGAAATAAAGTCTACTTTTAAATGATGTATATAAAATTTTGTTAGGGGCCATCTCCATATTAAAACGAATCCAAACTTCATTTTTTTTTCAATGGCAATACCCAATTTTAACAAGATATTTCAAATCTTCGGTTCAAACTATGCCTAGATATCAAATTTCAAGTCATTTGAATGACAAGCTTTTGAATTATAAACATACAAAATGGAGTGCTTCTAATGTTAAATTACATTTTCGTATTTTTATTTATATCTCCCGAAATTATGCTCCTAATGTGCTAATTTTTTTTGTAGCAATAATACTAATATACCCAAACATAAATACGCTGAATTTGCATTTTTTATAATTTTATGATATGAATTATGAATATAATATTCGAAAAAAATGTGAATTGCAACCTACAATTTTTTTCATGGATTTAGATTTATTAAATCCTACTTTATGAAAATTCAAAATATCACATTTTTCTTCCAAGTAGTTTTCGAATTATGCTTAAAAAACGGCTAAATGATGGCTTAAGGGGCCGTCTATGATAGAAGTGAGTAGATATTTTGAAATTTATTCTGCTGTCCTGTAATCAAACAGGCTTCATTGACTCCTTGAGTGGCGCTTCAGGTGCCTTGATCAAGTACGAGGCTCTCTCGGTTAACAGTCGAGTACGAAACTTCAACATGGATACAGCCCTTAAAGTACGCTCGTTTTAAAATAATTAATTTCTCGGAAACTTATGGTACGAATTGCTTAAAAATTTGTTTTTAGGCTAATTGAAGGTTGTAGAGTTCATTTCTGCTGTCAGAATTGTGTACTGCTATTGAAAAAAACAAAGTTATGGTTCGTTTTAATAGGTAGATGCTCCCCTAAACAAATTTTATATACATCATTTAAAAGTAGACTTTATTTCCAATCGTTCGGTACCAGTCACTTTCTTCTACGATAATTTGTTGGGGAGTTAGTAGGGGGTGTTTACTTTTTTTTTTTCCACGACTGTACAAAAATGTTATGTAGGATTGAAAATACTTTTCAATTCCAAAATCCCGAGCTGTTTCCAAGTTACCAAAATCCTCAAAGTGGGCGATCTTCTAGCGTGATTCCCAAGAGGAAGGCAAGAAAAAGACACGATAAGAGGCTTTAAAGATTTATTTCAGGCTTTTTTCAAATTAAACTGATAAACAGCTCGTGAAACATTATAAATAGTGTCGTATGACATCAGTCTAATGTTGAAAGAACGATTTTCTCGCTAAGAAACATCCAGGAAGATATATCATTTTGTGCCAATTTAGAAAATATAATAATTTATAGTGTAAAATATTATAACCTTTATTATTAATTATTCTTTCCTTTTTCTTTTCTTTCGAGTGCAAATACCTAACTTCCTGTGAAAATTGATGAGTGCCCATTTTAGAAGTTTAGAGTGCCTATTTTTGCACGCCTGAAAGATTTTAGTGCGTATTGGCAGGCCTATTTAAAAAGGTTTTAGTGCCTATTATCCGAATTTTATTCATTAGAATGACGTTTATTATAAAGTTTACTTTTTAAATGAAAGTTTAATATATGTGTTTGTTTTTCTCGGAGAGTAAATAAACCATTACCAGTAGTTCTGGGTGTAAAAGACAACTTACCGTATTTTATGGAAGAAACGCCGCACCCATCGTAAACGCCGCACTCCTCAAATTGGTCTGAATAAGCTTAAAAATATCGTAACCGCCGCACCCGTTGTAAACGCCGCATCCATCGGAACGCTACTTTTGTCGACAGCGTCCCATTGACCTAACTTTAATCAAACTTTTCTGAGCAGTGTAGGATGCCTCGTTTTTAATATCTTAAGATGTCTGAAGTTTTATTTAAAATATTTAAATCCGATTTTAAATTTTTTTATGAATTTTTAAATTAAGGAAACTCAGTTGGTAGTTAAAAAAAATATCGTAAACGCCGCACTTGGAAAAAAAATAACTTTTAAACTCGTAAACGCCGCGGCGTTTCTTCCATAAAATACGGTAATAAGGAAGCGAACAACGCTGGGAAAAGGTCTCTAGGTTCGGTAAAAATAATAAGAGTAAAAATGTAGGAGTTTTTTCTTTTGCCGAAGCAAAAAGAAAAAAAAAATCTTTAAATTCTGGAAGTAATGTATGAATTACAAATAGCTGGGAAGAGGGTGTGAGTGTTGCAGAAGGCTCCAGTACACTTTCGTTAGACAGGGCGCCCGGCCAATAGCAGTGTGGTCACGAAACATGAACCCTTTGCGGCCTGGTGACTCTTAAACAAATTTTATTCGGTTTGCACCCCTTTTTAAAAAGAAGTTACCTTCCATTATTCAATTTCGAAAATGCTCTCATTAAATAAACCCAATTTTAGTTTCCTTTATTTCGGGTGTCGAAAGCAAATTTTGCAAAGAAAAAGGATCCCGAGTTACACTCGGGCTTGGACCGCAAAGTTTTAAACGCTGTCTGTAAGGGTAAGACTTCTTTTAACAACACTAAGGGGAAAAAAAATATAGTACTGGCATCTAGAATCTAAATTGTGGCTCTAGAAAAAATAGTTCCATGTTACCCCTATAAATTCTAGTTCCCTTTCCTAGAGAGTTCTAGAGTCTCCTACTAGATTTCAAGAGCGTTTTCCTATATTCTCGTGCTCAAAGTTATTTAAAAATCTCTGCAAATAATTGGGAACACAAGAAGTTAGTTTTAGTAACTATAATCCTAGTTTAGGACACCCACTCCAGAAATCAAGCGATCCTTTCTTGCTACTCAAACGATTCATGATCGTTTCGTCAACCTATAAAACAAGAGACTAGAAATTCTAGATCCTTTCGTCTATTCAGCTTAGTTGTTTACCAATAGATTGGGAATCTATATTTCTAGTTTAGGGATTCAGAAAATGACTGCCTATTCGTTCTAGGTGAAAGAGGTATCCCCCCCTCATTGAGTTACTTTAAAAACTTGCGAAGATTCTCTTTATTTTTAATAAATAACAGAAATACAAAATCAATGGGAGTTGGAATCTATACCGGTGTTTCACAAATAGTTATCTCTGCTTCTTTATTTTGGATGACCGTGATTCAATAAGCGAATATTAAGACATTTGGAATTAAAAAAAACTAGGATAGGGCGGGGGGGAAGGAAGTTTGAAAGCAAAACTTACCTCCTGTGCTGATGAAGGCGGACGAAATAGATCCAATGAGGAAAGGGTTGGGGGATATGGAAGGGGCCACGATCTCTTCCTCGTTCGTCACCAGTATGCCCCTCTGTTCGTCCTGGGCCTGGGCCCTCCTCAGGGCCACCTGTTTCGCCATCACTTTCTGTCTTTGCGCGATCAGCATGCAGTTCACACACACACATTTGCGGAAGGGACAGTACCGCTTGTGACCCTTCACCATTTTGTTGATTCCGTGATTTCGACACCGCGCGCACTTCGGGCTGCGGTGGTTGGGTTGCGGACCCGCACTCTGCTGGGTCGTGTTGGGGGGTCGGGTCACGACCGAGTTCCCGGCTTCCACCGCCGGAACCCTGGGGCTGAACCTCACCACCGAGTGTTTGTGGACGGGGCTGAAATCGGAGGAGTAGCCTTTCATGGAGTGCGGCGAGGAGCAGCCCGTGCTGTCGCTGTCTGGATCCGCCGGTGAACCGCGCGTCGCTTCCGCGGCCTCCATGGCGTAGAAGAGTCGGCAGTCGAGGAGAAACGAGTGCGTAGAATGTTCTGCCAGCGAACGCGCTCTGGTCTGGAGCAGCACCCGTGACTTCATCCGAGTTTTGGTTCGGCCTTTCGATGAGGAGGGAAAAACAACAAACACGCGCGCCTTGCTCTACCGACTTCCTCACTCTCCGGGGTCACGTGACACGCCGCGCGCTCCCTTGTCTCTCGCGATCGCAGGAGGGATGCCGCGGAGCAAATTTTATCTTCCTGCTCCTCTTCCAGCATCTCTCGCTGACGTCAGATCAGACGGACCTCATCGCCTGTTATCAGACGTCTGGCTTTTTGAGGCCAGTTTACGTAAAACACATTGAAAAAGGGTCAGAGTCATTAAGAGTTAAACGAAAGGTTACTCTTTCTTTTACGAGCGTCCGCTTTTACACGCATCTCCATCCAACCCCTTTTTATACCAGCAGGGGGATTTATTTCTCTCTGACGTGAGACCGGATCGTATGGTTTTTCGAGGACACAGCTTTTTTTTAAGACGAATGTCCACTTCGTGCAGACAGAGCATGAACGTTCTCTATAATGTCTGGTTGCATTCATACTTTGTTTGATGGCGTAGGATCATGAACGGCTAGTATACTCTCATCCTTCGTGAGTTTCTATCTGAGCACTGTGCCTTTCCGTTCAGGAGAGGAAAGAAAAACAGCAACACGTGCGCCGACTTCCTCCCGGGTCACGTGACTCCCCCTGTCTCTGGCAATCCCGAAGAATGGATGCTCCGAAGCCAACGATCCCTTCCTGCTCTGGGTTGTTTCTGACGTCCGATCCGACGGACCTCCTCCGTTCGAGGACACAACCTCTTCAGTTTCTTTTACAAATGTCACGTTTCTGTCCATTTTGTCAGTATTTTTTAACATTTTTTATCTCATTGGAGACAAAAAAAAGAAAAAAAAAACTTTTAACGTTTTTGAAGTTCTTCTGTTACACCTCTTCAGTGGCATCTTTAAAGGAAGACGATTCAAAAATATATTTTTAAATATCCATTCCGATATCATTTTCCTGTCGGGTGGCAATGAATCTCACAAAGGCATTTCAGTGGGGAAAATGTATTCGTTTAAAATTTCAATGTTTCTAAAAACTCCTTCAATAATATATATTTTTTATTATTATTTAATAAACATCTTTTGTGTTTTTCATCTTTTATTTCTACACCCCCCCCCCCCCCCCACACACACACACATCTTTTTTTCATTTTCACACTTTTTCTTTCCATAGAAAAAAGTATTGTACCGACAGCCTGCACTTGTTCTTATTAAGAGTGTCAGATAAGGAAAGCCATCAGCCACCGTGACATTAAACCTTATTACAAAATTCATCGCGTTATGTAAAAAAAAAAATGGGCTTTTCTCAGTTCGTAAAATCTTAATGAAACGCGACTCAAAAATTTTCTCGGCCGAAAACTCATGGTGTAGGTAGAAATAAAATGAAGGGTCAAAAAAAAAAAAAAAAAAAAAAAAAAAAACAAGTCGGAAATTGTAAGTCCAAGATGGCCCATGAGCTGCGTTGATACTCTAACTCGTTCTTAAAATATTCAGATCTTGGTGCAATAGCGGTTGCACTCACGCATGAATTGATTACGATTCCGCTTATTCAATTCAGTCCTACGGGATTCCTTCTTCACCTTAGCCCACTAGCATCATGACCTATCGTGGGACAGCGTTGAATTCATGACGTAAGATAGGATTGAATAGAATGAAGAAAACTTTTAGGAATATCTTTTTAAGTTTGGATTCGACTTTTTTTTTAAATTCCGAAATATCTCGACCCATTTTTGCAACGGTTCTATCTCTTAAATTTCAAACCATTTGGGCTGGTTAGTTTTTGATAGACGGACGGATCAGTCGATGACTGTAGCTGTTATACGTATATCTATAAAACTAGGGGGCCCTCTACGAGCTATGCTCGCCAACCCCCGTTCAGACACCGCAGTCTCCAAAAGCACGCTAATTGGATCGGCTTTAAACAGATTTTGAAAGGTTGAATTATAATTTAAAAAACAGTGGCGATCTCTTTATAAACGGGTTTCTATTCATTTATCTTCGATTGAGGAATTTTAAGTAAAAATCAGCTGCTATTAAAAGATACAATGGCTGTTTTCGTCTTTGATTAAATAAAATCAGTTAAACATTTCAAAATAAGCTAATATAATAAGCAAATCTGCATCAAAATGAAAATATATTTCACAAGTAACCAATGCCTTCTTTTGACGGAAACGACACAGAAGGTTAACGAATCTTAACGAAACCATTTAAGCAATTTCTTTATTTTCTGCTTCACAGATTTTTCTCTTTTATATCATATTTTTTGTCGATGACACTTCATTTTCAGATTGTAATCTTTTTTATTTTTATTAAATTACTAAGTAGTCGCTCGAAAGCAGTCTAAACGTGTTCAATAAAATTAATATTAATCTTATTAATATAATCTCAAAATATCAAAATAATGTCTCGCGCAATTTTTTAATTTAAACTGTTTTGCAATATCACTTTTCGTTCATTTTACGTAATAAGTGTAATGTGACATAATTTCTCCTATTTAAGACTTCTAACGCATGTTAATGAATTTATTATTTTACAATATCCTTTCTCTTTTAAAATTCACGTGTAAGTATAGTTTTTATGAAGTATTTTCAATCAGTTCCTGCTTTTCATACGTAATTATTTAATCCTAATTTGAAAGTATTTTTTCTGTTAATAATAGTCACGTGTAAAATAAATTTTTAATTTGAAGCAAACATTATTATTTGCGCTGTTTATACAGTTGGCAACAGTTTAAATTAATACCAATTTCTAAAATAAGTAAAAAATATCTCTCGAAATGCTTTAAATTTAAGTTTAAAATAGAAATAAAACCTCAAAAAATGAGTCAAATTAAAAAAGTGAATGCAGTCTGCAAACCGGGAAATTGTAACGTATAAAATGATCTAAAATGAATTAATTCCCATATATAGTTTTTGCTCCTATAAAACTTTTTTAATGGAACGATTTTGTCCAACTTTAGCATTAAATATCTTTTAAAATAATTATTCGATTTGAAAACTGTCTGCACCAGCATGTTTATGAAACATTTCTCTATAATACTGCCGATTTTCATATTTTTGCATGCAGTATTTTTCTTAATATTAACGGAGAAAGACCTCCGGTCACAAAAAATTCAAAACCGGCGGCGTAAGTAACTTTTTTTTTTAGAATAGAGAGATGACGAGCGCACCTCAAAAGAGAATAGTTGGATCGTTTTTGCTTTCTCTTCACTTTTGTCACGACGATCTTCTCAAACAGTCGGATAGGAGTTAGCAGCCTTTTCACCCCTTCCAATAGTTTGAAATACTTCCTTTTCACGACCTGTTTCAAGTTCTAGAGAACCACTGCGTGAAAATGTATGGATCAGCCCAAAGGGATTATGAAACGGACACTAGCGTCAAAAAGTATTATCTCTTAACTTTTTATTTTCGTCTAAATTTTTACTTATAATGAATTTGCATACTACCCACAGAACATTCAAATAAGAAATAATAACAATGTAGTATTTTTAGTACAACATTGTCTTAAAGGGGTGTGAAAGAAGCGGACGGTAAGGAAAAAAACAAGTTGGAAATTGCTCGCCAAACGTGGCAAATGAGGTGCGTTCGTACTATAACTAGTTTTATAATTATTTTTTGCACCCCATATTGTACTGAATGTGTATTTATTTGCAATTCATAAGTGCATAGTCTGTAACATCATTAAAATGCACTTGCAATAATTTTTTCCCATTCCCCTTAATGGAACGGAAAACTTTTGACTGTCCCTGTAATTAAGCTATACATCCGATTTTCATGAAATTTGAAATGGCTCGACAAAATTTTGCAGCAATTATATATTTAAAATTTCAGCCCATTCGGAAAGCTGTAACATCATTAAAATGCACTTGCAATAATTTTTCCCATTGGCTTTAATGTAAAGAAAAACTTTTGACTGTCCCTGTAACTTAACTATACATCCGATTTTCATAAAATTTGAAATGGCTCGACAAAATTTTACAACAATCCTATATTTAAAATTTCATACCATTCGGTTGGGTAGTTTTTGCTCTATTATATGCGGACGGACGGACAGACAGACGACTATAGGTGCTACGTATTTATATAATTACGAACGCACCTAAAAAAGGGGGATGGTAAGGGAAAAAGAGACTGTAAGGGAAAAAAAGGATGGTAAGGATGGGACGGTAAGGAAAATGAACCTATTTTTAGGCAAATCATGTTAAGACTCAGGGATAGTCACAATGTTTCATTGATTTTTAGAAACAGTTATTTACAGTGGATTAAATAAAATAATAATAATAATAATTTACCTCGAAAAAGGCAGGAATAAACCTTGGGGACGGTGAGACTACCCATACAGCCACGATGCTTGAAATTGATATTTAAATGCTGCAATAAAATTCCTGTTAAATAATTTTAGCGATTCTTTCTCAAGCATTACTTCTTCATGAGAAAAAAGTTGAAAAACATTCTGTGGCTGCCTCTGAAGTGATTTTCTGTATCATTTTAGCAAGAGGGACGGTCACGAATCTAAAATCCAGGGACAGAGTTAAAAAAATAATAACAACCGCCAAAATGTGTGCAGGTTCATTTTTTGCTACCTATTTATGTAAAACAAGAGTCCCAGTTTCAGAAAAAAAAAAAAAAAAATGACATCAAATGACTGGCATTGAAACAATTTTATACCGACAGCTCCCAACTTAAAAATCATTATCAGGGACACGGGACGGTATAGGAATTTCGTGGTCTATTGGGACCCCTACCTTGTCCAAAACTTATTTATCTCGTTAATAGTGTTATACAGTCATGCAAATCTTTAAAATGCGGGATACATTCAAAATATTTTGAAGGGAATAAAAAGTAGGCACCCGATGGATCGTGAGGAGGATTTAAAAGTTTTTAGGCAGTGTAGCCGAATATATTTTTTTTCTCTCCAAATAGCGCTTAAAAGACCCATTTGTGGAAGGTTGCCTTTCTACACACCTCCCACGATCTCTTTCTTGGCCGATGACGCTGAAAGAGTTCGCGAGGCCGCGGGGAAAGAAAACACACACAACGGGCGCAGGTCAGGCTCTTATGATCGCACGGGCAAATCGGGACTTTGCCCAGAGGCCAAATCCATATATTAAATTATAGAATGTTTACTTTTTTTTTCTTCCAATTCCAGCTCTTCCATAAGCTGAAGTTATTAAATTCATCTTAAAGTAATATAACGAGTTGCTAAAGTTATATAAAAGAATTTTGTTCGGTATTATGAAGAAGGAGTATTTTTATTAATTAATTTAGAATGGACGGAGCTAAGAATTTTCTTCTGTTTAAAATCCAAGGTGCACAAATAGTGTTTATGCATTACACATAGGACTGACTATCCATTCTACTTGAATAACGTTGCAACGATTCGAATGGGGCTCCCTCATTTATCTTTGCCCAGGGCCCCAATGAGTCATGATCGGGGCTTGTTGCAGGCGACGCATTACGGAATAAAAATCTAGATTTTGCTAGAGTTTTTTTCAGTAAGAGAAGCGTTTGCCTTTCATGGACCGTCACAATTTGGGAAGGTGTTTCTATAGTAACGCGTAGTAGATTTTCCAGTGGCTCACCCTTTTTTCACACTGCATTTGAGGATTTTTCCAGGATAAGAGAGAAATTACAAAGAGGAAATGAAGTAGAAAAAAAGAGATAGGACGGTAACCTTATGTGATTTCCATGTCAATCAGCGATGTTGACTGTGAAGGCCAAGCGTCTCTAAAGAAAAAGTGAAATAGATTAGTGATGATCACCTTCATGACGGACTCGATTTATCTAAATTAACATGACTCATCGTGGAAAGATTCTTTGAAGCGTTTAACCGTTTGTTCATCTTCTTATATAAAATGTTTCTGCTACCCTCTATGCGAAAATTCGATAAAACGTATTCGAATTAAGTACAAAATTTAGCCAGAATCCAAAAGTGTCCCCCCCCCCCCCCCGGAAAGTATAAGAAAGCAAACTGCAAGAGACAATTTCTTTTACAGTTTGCGAACAGGATGAATGACCTTAGATTTTAAATCTTTATCTTGCCGTATTATTTTTTCAAACGCTTCCAGTTTTACAGGTAGAAGAAAGAGGAAACGACCTCCAGCAGAAAGGATAAAAAAGGCCTAGCCACGACGTGCCCTTTTAGTCATTCATTCAGGATAGGGAGCAATAAGATATGAAACCAGACGAAGAATAGGCGTGGACCCAAAGAGGTCCATCCAGTATTTTATTGTAATAGTTTTGTTAATGCAGTGTTTTATAAAGATATTTCAAAATACTAAAAAATACTAAATGATACTAACTAGATAAAAAAACTAAAATATACTAAAAATTAATGAAAATGCCAATACTTTTAGGACACAATGGAGTTCCATCCTGACCGTCCCATGAACTATTTTACGAATTTATACTTAAGGAGACTGGTCACTCAGCTTCGGAATTCTCACCCGTCATGTTAAGTGTAATGGACGTTGGATGCATTCGTCTATTTATAATATCTTCTCGGGAAATTCCTATTTTTAACGTCTTTTTTCCGTGTACTTTTCTTAAAGGAGGTCTCTTTTTTTCTTAGCTTTCAAAGTATATCTAAATCTATGCTGAATTTTACGTGTTCAAAGCGGGCGAACTGGGAGTCAGATTTTAACATTTCCTGTAAAACGAAGTCTAAACTTTAGAAAGGTTCTGAGAACTCAGAAAAGAAGAGACCTCTTTTAGGAAGTGTACACAAAAAATGGAAGTTAAAAACATTCATTTCTCGAGGTGGTTAGTTTAAATAGACGAATGCATCCAATGCCCATAGACTTTAGATAGGAGTGAGGGGAAATCGGAAGCTGAGTGACCAGCAACCTTAAGTGTTTTATATGGTTACGAACTCATTCAACGCCACGGCTCCATAAAGTTATAATGAAACATTGTTCGTCAAAGTATTTCAATCTTTATTTTGCATGGCCTTGCGACCGAGAAGGCAGCCTCTAAAATAGTGAGGACTCATACGGATTCCAATTGGTTTTTTTTTTGTTGTTTTTTTTTTGTTTTGTTTTAGATTGCATTTTTAAACTTTCATCCTTTTGAGAAAACAAGAAAAAAGGAATCTAAACGTTAAAAGAAAATGTCTGTTCATAGTTACAGAGAATCTAGTGGTAATCCATTATCTTAAGTATTATGTAAAATGACAGAGATTAGAAAAACAGAGATTGTGCGAAATAACAGAGAAATTATTCGATAAATTGACAGTAGACAAGACTCTGTAAAATGATTTAGTTTAAATGATAATAATTTCATTTAAGAATAGAAATGAATGAGTTTTTGAACTTCGAAGAATTAGAATTTTTCGTGTGAATTTGAACTGCTGTACCATTTAATTTGTACAGTATTTATGGCTAGCCCGCGCGGGATGGGCAATCGAGTCATCAAAATCCGCTCGTCCGGTCCGCAGAGACGAATTTTCCTTTTCTAAAATAGTCTAAAAATATTTTAAAACAACTTTTGTTCTTTAATATTTCGAATAAAATTGTAAAAGAATTTTGAATGACAGGTTACAACAAAGATAAAAGTATATTTAAATTAAAAAAAAAAAATACAATTTAACAAATTACAACGACCCTTTGAAAAATGATTTTTTCAAATACTAAAATGGAAGACAGAAAAAATCGCACGGAATGGATCCTTCAGGACGTACGCCATGGATTGCATTTTTCGGTACTGTACATTTTTAAACTTCTACGGAGCGGGTCATTCATGACGCCATGGATTCAACATTCCTATTCCTGGACCCATTTTAAATGAAATTTCATTCTTCTAAACATCCCACACTATTACTTTTTACACCGTCGTAGAGAGAAAAAAATGTACTTTCAAATGCAGTTTGTTTGAAAGTTGGTATCTCCATTTGTTTCTGAGTTATTAATTTTTTTTTTTTTTTTTTTTTTTTTTTTTGTAGTTTTTATTGCTTTTTTGTCATAGTGGCAACAGAAGTATCCATCTCTGTTGAATTAAAGGGTAAATACAGATGACTGTATAGACCCATCAGAAAACGAATAAAATGCGGGATTCAACCCATAAAACGTTTCAGATGTGTTTTTGATTTCCTACCCTGACGGAGGACACTAATCGTTTTTCCAAATGGTTAATAAAGACATTTCAAGGAATTGGATATAGAAAAAGCAAGTGTGTATAAAAGGAGGATCGAGAAACGCAATCGAATGCATTTAACCGACAACGAGTGTCCATTGACAGAGAATCGATTTTTTTTCTGTATTCTTACAGAAATTTTTAACAGTGTATAGCCATTTAAATACTCTCCTCTTGTTGGTAGAAACTTTATTATTACATCGTTTTCTTAGCACTATTTAAAAGAAAAATAAATAAATAACGAAAAAAAAACCAGGCAGTGTGCATTTCGCACTGAATTAAAATTTCAGTTTAACCAGAAATAGCTCAAACTGCCAGTGCTCAAAACGCATAGTCCTTATGTAGTAAAATGATAAAATTGAGATACTAACAAACCTGTTGAAACACATCAGTCTGTACAACTAAAAATGAGATGAATAACTCACACTCCTCCATCTCATTGACAAACCATTCTATTTCTAACGACTGTTTTAATGGGAGGAAAACAGATTGCAAACTTTAGTCAATAAAGCAAGAAGCATTTTCAATGCTATCGGAGCAGTTGAGGAAACAATGCATTCAATATGTCATTTTTAATCCATTTAGAAGATGACCTCAGCAGCCTGCTCGTTGTTTAGACTATTCTAATTTCGTTTAAAACTCTTTTTTTTTTTTTTTCCCCTGCTTCGTTTTAGTGTCATTTCTATTGATTAAAATATTTATTTTACTCCTCTGTTATTTTTTCCCCCTTACAGCAGGAAAATACGAAAGATGTTAATAGTGTAGCCGATAGTGTTGGGCTTATATATATAAAAAAATATATAGATCCGCCCCTTCTATATACATGTTGCATTATTACCGGGTCATTACACATTTTACATACATTATGAGTCAAAGTGTTGTTATAATTTAAAACAGCCAAACAGTCCTGTCGGTTATGAGTTGCGAAGACTCATAATGGACTGGACAAGAATCGCGTGTCCAGGTCTCATTTGGGGCCCATTTCCTCTGTTTCGGTCGTTATTTCTTAACAACTTGACGACGTCGTTCACTGTTCCCAATGCGTTACTCAGAATGTGTCTTTTAGTTATAAAGTATATTAAAGTAATGCCAACAACATGACAATATTCTCATGTTAGGAAGGAAGGAAGGAAAAAAAACACGCGATTTGCAATGGCGCACGAACACGCTCTCAAACAATCTCGTCTTCCTAAAGAGCCTTTCATCCTTATTACGCCAACTCTTTTGGAGAAACTGTTTTATTTTTCTTCTCCGCTTTCCGCCTCTAGGCGAAGAAACGTTCTCCCTTTAAAAGGCGGTCGTTTAGGAGATATTAGCTCAAAACGAGTATTTTAGGATTGTTATTTTGCTTAGTGTGATTTTAAAGGCGCATCCCTACTTTCGATGACCGTTTGAGGTTGGCACAGAAAACAAAAACGTTTGTTTTATTGCCATAAAAAAACTTATTATTACTATTATTACTAATATTAGTATTACTTTACTATTATTATTATTACTACTACTAATATTATTATTACTTTACTATCATTATTATTATTAGGAGGGGGTTGTAGACTGCTGGAACTCTCGGCCCATGCAGCGTCCCTACGTCCTAACAAGACTGAAAAAAACATACACTTTTTAGAAGATATTTTGCCATTAGTACTTTTTCTTATTACCATACTTAATTTTAGTATCTCATTCAGATATTAAGAAATCGAATGATGTTTCGTTTTTCCCTATACATAAAGTAGCTAGAGTCGACCCGGGACAGCCCCTAGTCTGTTGTCATTGAACGAGAAGAATAAGCTGACGAAAGGAGACTAAATTGTTGAATAGCCGTGTCAAAAAAAAAAAAAAAAAAAAAAAAATACATGGGTACGAGCCCATGAAAGTGTCCAATTTAAAATGAATTAGCAATACATTGAGAGAAAATATATTTTGAATCTGTATTCGAAAAGAAAAACAGGAGTCACGCTGACGTCATGGACGGTGGCATCCCTTTTGTTTTTGCTGCCATTTTTTAGATGCGTTCGTCATTCTGTCAATACGCAGCACCTCGAGTCGCCTACAACAGAGCCCAAACGACCCAATCGAAGAGTCTCAAACTTTAAATAGAGAGAAGGGTGTGTCGAGTCGTTTCCAATTTTAGGAAAATCGGATGCAGCGTTGAATGACAGTCCAAAACAGTTTCCGTTCCAGGACGGCCCCTGAGGGAAAAAAAAAAATGATTGCAAGTGCATTTTAAGGATGGGACTGCCTTCCGAAGGGTCTGTAATTTTAAATATATAACTGTTGCAAAAGGGTGTCGAGTCATTTGAAATTTTGTGAAAATTGCATGTCGCGTGGAATGACAGGGGCAGTTAAAAGTTTTCCGGGACAGGACGGCCCATGGGAATAAAATGTTTCGAGTGCCTTTGGACAGCCTTTCGAAGAGAATGAAATAGATAGGCACTTATCGAAGTGCACTCCAATAGACATTCAGTACAGGATGCGGTGCAAAAAAATAGTTATAAAACGAGTTAAGAGTACGAACGCACCTCACTAGGCACGTTGGACGAGCCATTTCCAACTTGTAAACATCTATTTTACACCTTCGAATCGTAAAAAGAAAAAAAAAAACCGCACTTTCAAATACCGCTTATGTGAAAACGGCCTCTCAGTGGACTGATCTTTTTTTTTTTTTTTTTTGTAGTTTTTGAAGCAGGAACGTTTTTAAATCTGCGTGCCGATCGAATGACAACAGGATGGATCCGCTTTCCCTTAAAACGACGTCCCTCCTTCACAGCACGTGTTTGTCTCCGTATCTTATTCCATAACTCAATGGCCAAATGAAATGAACACGTCACACAGGGATCCATAAGTTAATAAAACAGGAATGGAAGAGATCATGAAACAAATGGCGCGCTTAACCCTTTGTATCACCGCGTTGGCTCTAGGCTACTTTACCCAAGAGCCCATGTTATGGATACAGTAGGCTTTAACCCTTTGTACCCCGACGGTACTTTAAAGTACCCTTAAAATAACTTGTTATACAATTCATTGAATACATCGATGAGTAAGTCATACAGTTTAGAATGAGTTACAGATGCATTACTTTATCTTGTTCCAAAAGCATGACGGTTTGTACAAAACAATACTATTTTAGGAGGACGATATCATTTGCCTCTTTTCAGCTTTCTGGACGTCGAAAGATTTGGGGTTGCAGTTTAAGTTCGGAAATATTTCTATATTTCTATTCTAATAACATTATATGTGTACATTTCCTCATTCTACAAAAAAAAAGTATATATAAAAGATTTAAATCCCTCTCAATATAAACTGAATGAATTCATTTTGATGAGCAAATTCCTTCTAAACTTTGTGAAAGGATGGTGTCCATCTTCTAATGGAGTTTCAAACGCTCACGAAAAATGCTACAGAAGATGAAATTTTCATGAATTCGTCATTTGGAACATAAAGTACAAGAGACGATTGAATGGATGGCTGCTATTTTCCAACACAGCAGTGACTACAAATTGTTCGTTAGAATTCTCAACAGAACGACTCTACTCAGTTCATTTCTCATGCCAATTAAGTTTTATTTAATATTTCGCATCGTCACCGGGACACATTTGAAAGCTAAATTCATGAAAGGCATCGAAAAGCAGGAAGGGCTCTGAAGACATCGGCTCACTTATCCTGGACGTACATTCTAAATTTGTTTCAATGGTTGTGCTTTAAAATCTATTAAGGAAAAACAGGCGCCTTTTTTTAACAGTGAAATGGCAGGGGACATGTTTTTTCCATTCCCCTTAAATGTGGATTCTCGAAGTATTCATCCCCCCCCCCCCCCCCCACACACACACACACCCTAATGTACGTCTGTAGTGGGTGCTGAGGGAACAACATATCCAGTTTTTGTTCCCTGGTCACCCTATACCTATAAAAGAACTTTCACAAAAGAGTGCCAAAGCGTGCCTTTAAGACGATTTTTGGGACACGGCCATTCGTAAAAAAGTCGTTCTCGCCGAACAACAGCTTGTCCGTATAAAAATGTGTTTCGCGTTCTTGAGCGCAAGGTGGATCCTACTGGAATTTTTCAGTTTTTCCCGGATCTGTGTGGAATTAAGTTGAGGGGGCGGGACGCGATCCATTTTGACTCTTCCCCCCCCCCCCCCCCCATAAGATCGCGTACACAAAATGGGTCCAGCACGAATTCATTGAAAACAGTTCACACAAGATATTTCATCCCGCTCAACAGCGCAAAAGATTCTTAGGTCACTTTTATACGTCACTATGTGATATGGGCAGGCAGGATTGAGCATCGAATAGCGTTTTTCACTTTACAAGCCATGTATTAAATCTTAAAAGATAAACAATGACTGTCTCGTAACCTCTTTTCTCTCTTCCAGACGTGTTCCGTTCCATCGTTTACAGATGAGAGAACGGTGGATGCAGTCGCGAAAACAAAATGAAATCGGCAATGTGTCAGAAAGTAACTCTCATTTGCTTGGCCTTAAACGTCTGCCCCCCCCCCCCCTTTATCCTGAGGAGCGACTTGATCCGTCGAAAGCGTGCGTGTGTGGCAGTGGCGCAGAGAGAGAGGTGAGCGCAACAAACACCGGCTAGACAGTGTCTGGTTCCTGCCTCTCCTTGTGTCGTATCGACGTCTTGCCAATTGGTATGCACGACACACAACACTTTGAGACGAGTTCACAGCACTTCGCAACACGAAAAGGAGGGACTCGCCAAACATCGGTGTTATCGCGCACACACTGCCACTTCCAAACGTTTATACGCAGTTATATAGGAACGTTACATCAACCATCTTAAACCCATTCTCTGCCAATTCCTCGTTAGCACTTCCAGATTTTCAGATGATTTTTCCTGCATTCTTTCTTTTTTCATTTCAAAGAATAGCTAATCACTTTTCTTTTTTTCCTATTTTTTTCCAGATGCTGCAAGGTTATACACGGTGTCCACTCTCAACGGTGTCCCAGCATAAAACATAGAGTTCGCAATTGCAAAAATGTCTTAAATAGGCTAAAGGAGTATTTTAAAAGCGATCTGGGTCCATAAAAACTTTTCTTAAAAAATGACGAAATTTAAATTTTTATACGGCCCCCCGGTCTTATAAGTTATATTTAGAAAATTATCCTGTTACAGTAATAAGTAAGACCCAATTTTCTACGATTCAAGCTGACCGAGTCATGTAGCTGTTTAAATAGTGGAAACCTCTTTTAGGCTGCGAAAGAGGGGTCGTTCTTCATTTCACTAGAAATAATCGTGAGATATAATGAAAATAATAGAGTGGGCGGCGGCGACACAAATGACTACGTCATCGAGTTACGGGATGAAATCGTGATGCAGGACAAGATTTTTTGTCGTAGATTAAGGAATGATGGGTCTGCCTCGACATTTCTTGGTCCGATAGGAGCAATAGCGGGCGCCAACTCGTCATTTTGGCGTCACTAACATGTCATGGGATGAAACCGTTGACAAATTAAAGGTAAAATAAAGTATTTTAAGAATATTTTGGTCTGCGTGCACATATCCTGGTAGCAAACCCCCGGCAGACTAAAATCTGTAACAAAAAAATGCGTAATAATGTACAAAAGAAACCCTATAAACATAACATTTTCAATTACATTGCCATATATATTACTTCGAATCGACATTCAAGATGAATTAAGGGTTTAGAAAAAGCTTATTAACAGTACGTGAGAAAATGACTGATTCGGCATAGCTTGGTACAAAGCGACAACGGGGCGTCAATTGACAGTACTATCACGTCATCGAGTTACGGCTTGAAATTTTGGCGCATTAAACATACCGATTAGTACAATACGAATACTTTTACAGTCTGCCTCGCCATATCTTCGTAGGAGATAAGCAGTGCGGGGCGTCAATTTTTAATTTTGGCACTATAATCAAATCATCAAGTAACAGCTTGAAATTTTGGCACATTACAGGCACATATCAGTACAATAAGAATATTTCAGTCTGCTTCGTGATACCTTGGTACGGGACGAGTAGAGCGGGCGCCAATTCTTAATTTTGGCGGTATAATCACGTCATCGAGTTACGACATGAAATCTTCATGTAGGACAGGATTATTAGGAGTAGATTAAGGAATGACGGGTCTGCCTCGACATTTCTTGCTACGATATGAGCAGCATCGGGTGCTAACTCGTCATTTTGGCGTCACTATCACGTCATTGAGTTACAGGATGAAATCGGTGCCAAATTAAAGGTAAAATAAAGTCTTTTAAGAATATTTTGGTCTGCCTGCGCATATCCTGGTAGAAATCCCCGGCAGACTAAAATCTATAACAAACAAATACGTCTTATGTACAATTGAAACAGTATAAACATAATATTTTGCATTACTTTGCCCTATATATTACTTCGAATTGGCAATGGTTAATTTGGCACCGGTTTCATCCCGTAACTCGATGACGTGATAGTGACGCCAAAATGTCGAGTTGGCGTCCGCTTGCAGCTCATATCGTACCAAGAAATGTCGAGACAGGCCAGCCATTCCTTAATCCCAGCCGTTCAAAAATTTCAATTTCGCAACTTTTTAAGACATGTTTCTATTGACCCAGTTCGCTTTGAAAATACTTCTTTACCTCATTTAAAATATTTTTATAATCAGAACTCTATGTCTAACTAACGGTTTAAAAATTAGCCATTGGACACTGTTGAGAGTGTATAGGAAACAAAACGCGTATCGAGCGAACCGTTGGAAATACGGAAAAAATTCTTAGTTCTTAAGGCTGTTAAGGTTGGAAAGGCTGGCTATGGAAGCGATTGGGAATGGAACTGTTTTTTCCATTTTTGGATCCATCCATTACCTATTGAGTTTGAAGCTATTTCGATCACGTGACAAACCCGTTTTTCGCCCGCTCTCTCTTCCTTCGCGCGGAAATTCGGTTCAAAACGCCCACTTTGACGCCATTTTCTGAAAGATCTATTGCGTTTGCAAAAAGATTGAAAAAACAGCTCAATGACACTCGTAGTTTCTGAACAATAAAACACCAGCTAGTTTCATGCATTTTCGAACAAAAATAAATTAAAACTTATGTCAGAAAGTTACCCTTTTAGATTTGAGAACACCCTTAAAGCGGTTCTCAAGTCTCCTGCTCATCAACGCGAAACTTCCTGACTCATTTTTAAACATAAAGGGGTAGGGCTGACTACTGAAGCGATTTGGAATCGAAAAGACCTAAATATAGTTTCTAAATAACAACCCCTGTCCCATTTCATGCTTAACAAAAAGGAATTAAAAAGCGTGTCTGAGAACAGCTTTAATAAAAAATTCTTAAATTTCGTACTTTTATGTTTAAAACGATGCAATGCGTTTGAAAAAATATTAACATTAACCCTTTCAAAAAAAAAATTTTTTTTTAAGAGTTCGATTTCGCCTTTCTTTTTTTTTTTTTTGAGGGGGGGGGGGGCGAAGCTCACATCGGGCTCCATTTCAGAGATGCGCAAAGCACTCATTTACTCTTCTCTACGACGGTGCAACTCGTTTTCAAAGATATGCGAATTTTAACCCTTTCAAAAAATTTCGCGAGTGCAGGTCATTTCGCGTCTTTTACACGCGTTCTGAGTACACTGGATTGACAGTGTCTATAAAAATCTTGAAACATTCGAATGACTGGAAAGGTTTTTAAAAAAGTAAAATCTGAGAAATGATCGCGAAAACGCAGACGGCTTCGGCTTACGTTTTTATGACTCAATATCTCTGTTTTTGCACGAAATTTTTACGCAGGCTTCGAAATTGTCCTATTACAACTGACACAAATTTCAAAGTGGTCGGGCGTAAGAACTATTTTTTTTTTTTTATGTTAAAGGATCCGACGCTGAAGAAGGAAAAAAAAAAAAAAAGCTAGAAGAAAACACAGTTCTTTTACAACTAGATATCAATATTTTTTACACCCATTCCAAAAACATTATTTTTAATAACCGATGAAAATTTCAAAAAAGTTCGGGCAATAAGAATTTTTTTTAAAAACTATTAAACGAGGCGAAGTAAAAAAGAAAGTCCTCTTCCAAGCACTCAATATCAATATTTTTTCACTATTTTTACGCTGGTCACAAAAGCATTACATTTTGAAGAGTTTGGACAATAACCACTATTTTTAGGTAGATTTCGTAAGAAATACTACCTATTGCAGTCGTTACTATGATGCGAATTTTGAAAAATTCCTTCATAACTTTTCATTATAGGACCTCAGGAACCCAAAACCACACCCACCTAAAAACTATATATATGTATATATATATATATATAGTTAAAAAATTCCAATAGTTATTTCAAGCATTACCACAAACTGTAAACTTTAATTGAAGCACAAAATTAACTTAACCAAACCAAATAAGAACTATAATTTAACTTAATAAACAAACTTAAAAAACACAACATAACCAACTTTAACTTAAACAAAACAACCATAAGAAACAAGGCAAATAACTAATTAAACATGGAGACAGGTCTGCGTGGCTTATGACACGCTAATGCAGGGTTAAAACTGTTTTTAAGCATGCAACATTCCCCAGATTTACCTGTCGAGACCATATTGAAAAAACAAATGAAACAAGATTAAAGCTAAATGAAACCGACCGACCGAAATCAATCCATATCAAAAGCGATCTGTTTCCACTACATTCCGTAAACCACACGCTTCGAGTAAAGGCATCAATTCACTTCTGTTCTTGCAAGTTCTAACATAATTATACGTCATATTTTTGACCAGACTCACAGGATAACCCTGTTTCACAGCAGTGACGTACCATTTCAGCATATCCTCATTCAAAATGACACTATCCGATGTCAATCGGTTTAATCTGTTTAAACCGTTAATATAAATGTTTCTGAATACCGATATATGGACATTTGAATTGAAATTCAATATTGCAATTGTTTTAAAGTTAAAATCGTCTCTTTTATCATAAACCGATGTAATTAAATTTCTGTTTTCTAATTTTAGATTTACATCTAAGTAATTTGTATTGCAACTATTATGACTACCGGAAAGCTTCAATTCTAAATTTTTAGGATAGTATTTAAATTCATGGTTAATCTTTATTCCATTCAGCTCGACAATCAAAACGTCGTCGATATATCTGAAACTCTTTATGTCTTTATGTAATTCACTTATATTTTCATATATATCTAGATACATGTCGGCCAAAATTGAACTGCAACTCCCCCCCCATGGGGATACCCTTAATCTGCTTATATACCTTATTGCCCTCATATAAAAAATTCTCTTGAACCACCAATTGAAACAAATTTTGAAATTCACTTAAATCCATGTATGAATCACCATACCTATTATACACCTCCAATATCTTCTCCCTCAAATCCTCAATCTCTATGTTGTTAAACAAATCTGCAAAATCATATGCATACAATCCTGTAATCTTATTTTTATACCTTTTTACTTTTTCCAACAGTTCATAACTATTACTTATTATAAAAGTTGAATTCTCACTTTTAATCTTCAAAAATATTCTCTTCAATACCTTTAATAATTTTTTATTCGCACATTCAATATAGGAATTATAACCACATGTAACGGTTCTAAATTTCACAGGGCATTTATGGAACTTGGGTATTAAAACCAAATAAGGAAATTTCAAATTATCTTGTTTTGTTTAAATTTTTTTATACATTGCCCTAATTCATTTCTCCACCTCATTAATTTTTGCCCTAATTAACTCATAATTATTTGTGTTTTCATAACTTTCTCTTAATATTTTTCCATATAATTTTTTACAGATAATTGCATAGTTAGTACTTGCCTTATCTACATATGTTATTATATATATATGTATGTATGTATGTACTAAATTTTGTCCGCACGATAAAAGTCGCAATGATGCACGGATTGTCCTCCAACTCGCCAACAACTTTGAGATGGCTCCTATCTCGGCGGGGATTGAAAATGGGCGAAATCGGCCCAAGGGGGTGGAAATGGGGAAGGTTCAAAATTTTGAATACTGTCTTAACAGGATTCTGATAAAACCAACTCTTACACAACAATGGCAGGAAAAAAAAAAATCCCTGCCGGCTCGGGACTACAGGCGGAGGTAGATTTCGAAGTTAAGTACTAAATTAACCAACAAAATTTAAATCAAGATTAGAGATAAACCCAGTTCTCCACTAAGAATGAGCTCTAGGGAGCTAAACATTTTGTGAAAATTCTAATAGACACGAATACACACACGCATGCATATGGAATAGGTTTAAAAAATAGCTAAAGCAAATTTAGAGAACCTCAAAGTGATAAATAAGTTAATATTTCCATAGTCGGGTTTTTATCCTGTTTTAATACGTTTCTTCAAACTCACATAACGTTACATATTCACCTGCTGAGGTCCATTTTCTTTCCAATATGACGCAATATTTTGTTGTTGTTTTTTAATTCGTCAAATTATTTATTTCATTTTGAGTTTTCAGGCGGAAATCTTGCTCTAGAAAACTTATGACGTAATATTCAATTTATTTTCAATTCGTCAAACTATTTATTTTATTTAATTTTTCACGTGAAATTCTCGCAAAAGAAAAGCAATTGTTGTGGTGAGAATTTTATTGCTTTTTTTTTAATTGTTGGCAACTGCAATAACGAAAAATATTTATTTTTTTCTGTCATTGTTGTGTAAGAGCTGATTTTATCGGAATCCTGTTAAGACGGTATTCAAAATTTTGAACCCTCCCCATTTCCATTCCCTTGGTCCGATTTTACCCATTTTCAATCCCCGCCGAGATATTAGCCATCTCAAAGTTGTTGGCGAGTTTGAAGACGATCCGTGCATAATTACGACTTTTATCGTGCGGACAAAATTTAGTACATACATACATATATATATATATATATATATATATATATATATATAAACTTTTTAGGTGGGGGGTGGTTTTGGGTTCCTGGGGTCCTATAATGAAAAGTTATGAAGGAATTTTTCAAAAGTCGCACCATGGTAACGACTGCAATAGGTAGTATTTCTTACGAAATCTACCTAATAAAAGTTTTTCGTTATAGCAGTTGCCAACAATTTAAAAAAAAGTAATAAAATTCTCACCACAACAATTGCTTTTCTATTGCAAAATTTTCACGTATAAAATTAAATAGTTTGACAAATTGAAAACAAATTGAATAGGACGTCATAAGTTTTCTAGAGCAAGATTTCCGCACGAAAACTCAAAATAAAATAAATAGTTTGATGAATTAAAAAAATATGTATATTGCGTCCTATTGAAAATAGAATGGACCTCAGCAGGTGAATAGGTAACGCCATGTGAGTTTGAAGAAACGTATTGAAACAGGATAAAAACCCGACTATGGAAATATTAACCTATTTTAACACTTTAAGGTTCTCTGAATTTTTTGTAGCCATTTTTTAAACCTATTCCATATACATGTGTGTGTGTGTGTTCGTGTCTATTATAATTTTCACAAAAAGTTTAGCTCCCTACAGCTCACTTTTTGTGAAGCAACTGGGTTTTATCTCAAATCTTGATTTAAGTTTTGTTGGAGAATTGAGTAGGGTAGACCGGGGCTAGTTGGCCATAGGGGTATGTTGGCCCAGTCGCAATATATTTTTTTTAACTTTGCGTTAGATAAGATTGTCAGTCCAGCCAAGTATGCGTTTCTTCGCATTCCTCCTCCAACATAAGCACCACTGAA
This sequence comes from Maratus speciosus, assembly GCA_963932465.1. NCBI lineage: Eukaryota > Metazoa > Arthropoda > Arachnida > Araneae > Salticidae > Maratus > Maratus speciosus. The sequence goes on along the minus strand of CAWVRF010000002.1, from coordinate 1,302,651 downwards.
GTCGGAGCGTCCGTTAAAGAATTATTGAGAATTTTCAAAATTTTGCAAAGGTGAGTAAATTTCATCTCTTATAAATAATCGTTTTTTATTTGTTTGTAAATTACATTTTAGATTTTGATATATAATAATTCAGAAAAATAATGGTTCGTAGTTATTGTAGGGCATGTTTTTTTTTATTGAAATACTTTCAGAATAATTCGTTACACTCATGAAAAACAAAAATGGCGATACGGAGTTAGTTGACCCATTTGGCACGGGGCATGTTGGCCCACAACGGATTAAGGGAAATGTGATTTTTTTTCTTATACAACCTCCCTGTCCCCCAAACAGGCACTTTTTTTGTTTTTAATTTCTTTTTGCTGTAAAAATTGCTCCTATCAAAAGCTTGACAATACAAAAATTGTGGGATAATATTAAGAGGATTTATGATAAACTTAAGTGAATTTGATATCTTGTAAATTGACAAATTTTTTTATTTTAATTTAGGAGGCTATATTGTGTTTCTGTTCGAAAGAAATAAAAATTAAGATTTGGTAAAATTTTGATCATTTCTTAAACTTTTACACTATCAGAACATTAAAAAGTGACGTGGGCCAACTTACCCCGCAATCGGGACAGGTTGGCCCAAGCGACTTGGTGTCAATTTGAGCTTCTAAACTAATACTTATAGTTAACATTTTCAAACTTTACTATTGTTACTTCTTCCTGAAAGTACACTAATATTGATAACATAAAAAGAAATTTAAAATGTTGAATTGTAATTTTTTTAAAATTATTAGAAGAAAAAGCGGGCCAACTAGCTCCGGTCTACCCTACTTAACATCGAAATCTACCTCCGCCTGTAGGCCCGAGCCGGCTGGGATTTTTTTTAACCCTTAACTGCACGATTTTTTTCTATTTTTATATAAAACAAGTTGGAAATGGCTCGTCCAACGAGGTGTGTTCGTACTCTAGCTAGTTTTATAAATATTTTTTGCCCCACATCGTGTACTGAATGTCTATTGGAGTGCCTTTCCATAAGTGCCTATCTATTGCATTCTCTTCGAAAGACTGTCACCTCATCAAAATGCACCTGCCATCATTTTTTTTCCCATGGGCCGTCCTGTAATCGAACACTTTGGACTGTCCCTGTCATTCAATTCTGCATCCGATTTTCATAAATTTTGAGATGACTCGAGAAAATTTTGGCACAATCCTATCCTTTAAAATTTCAGACCCTTTTTTGGCTCTGTTACAGACGGACAGACTCTAGGTGCTCTACGTATTTATATAGAATGACGAGAACGCACCTAAAAGGATATTTCAAATCTATAGATCGGTCTAATAATGGGAAAAAAAAATAAATTAATTTTCAAATTTTCAGCTAACATTTTATATTTTAGGGCGTATACCCTATGTACACAATGAGTGTTTTAAAATAGTGTTTTGCATCAAAACGAGTTTAAATGAATTAATTTCATCTGCTTAACACTCTGCAACTTTTTCTATATTAATATTTTTATGTATTCAATAAAAATAATAAAAGTAAATTCTACATTAATAGCTTGATCGATTTTTTTTTTTTTTTTTTTTTTTTTTTTTTTTTGTTTCCGAAGAACAAATTCTAATTTTTTGTCAAATCAGCCATCTGACATGGACAAAATAAGTGTTATTCCATTCTTTGGACTGTTCTTGATGACGGATATTGGCCAAATTCATGGCATATAATAAGAATGACTGTGTTTTTAGGTACATGTGCCAGATGGGGCACGGGGTGAGTGAAGGCTTAAACATCGAATGTACACGACGACCTCTCTTTTTACAAGATACTTCAGAATAACGCATCGGCTCGGGAAATCAAAATACAGAAAAAGGAAAAATAACAAACCACATGTGCGTTCATTTCTCTTTTCAAAGTTGCATTTTGTTTTAAAAATACAAATATTAACCCTTTGAAATGTATTCCTATCCGAAAGCCTCTTTTTGGGAATTTCGATTTTCCCGCGTACTAACTCAGAAGATTAACATGACACCCATTTTGATTTAAAAATATAGATACACTTCATTTTATACAATCGTTCTGACATTTTAACCGATCTTTTAGCTAATGATTCACGGCTGCCACAAGCGACTATTTTTTAATTCTATTTCGCACCACTTTTATTGAAAAAAAAAAAATCACATACTCTTTGACAACTAGTCCAGGGGAAATGTACATTTTACCTTGCAAAGGGTCGGGTAGAAGATTTTATTTTTTTTTTATTTGTTTATACTGTGGCCAGCATGGAAAAACCAAATTTTCTAACAAAATTTCTTAAGGCTAAATTTTTTGTGGCCAAAATACAAAATATTTTTGGATTTATTTTGAATTTTTTAAAAAACATCTCGAGACCCATTGCTGTAGCATATTATTTGTCAGTTACAATATTGAAGAAGACAAAATTTTCTACAACTTTCATATTTACAACTTATTTATACACTCAATAGCAAGCGCAATATACGCCATTTCAAAAATAAGACAATTTTTTTCAATTTTCTTAAAAAGCTTGAAAAGAGTAGTTTTGCCCGGATTATTCAAATGTTCCTCGCGGGTTTAATCGTGTATGTCGAATTCTAAAAATTGATAGCAGTAAATTATCTATTATTTGCACACCCACGTCTTTATTTTCATCTCAACAGACATTTTATATTCAATAAATTTATATAATTTTAAAAGTAGGGCAGAGTGTAGATGAATAAGACAATTTTCATATTTAGACAGTAAATTTAAGTGTACACAAAGTTAATTTCATAGCATCTCTCTATTCTAAAAAAAAGTAACTACCGCTGTCACCGCCGCCGCCGCCGGTTTTGAATTTTTTGTGACCGGAGGTCTTTCTTCGTTAATATTAAGAAAAAGAATGCATACAAAAATATGAAAATCGGTAGTATTATACAAAAATCTTTGATAAACACGCTGATGTAGACAATTTTCAAATCGAAGAATTATTTTAAGAGATATTTAATGCTAAAGTTGGACAAAATCGTTCCACTAAAAAAGTTTTATAGGAGCAAAAACCATACATCGGAATTTAATAATTTTTAGATCATTTTATACATTATAATTTCCCGGTGTGCAGAATTAATTTATTTTTTTAATTTGACTCATTTTTTGAGGTTTCATTTCTATTTTAAATTCAAATTTTTAGCATTTCGAGAGATATTTTATACTTATTTCAGAAAATTGTACTAATTTAACCTGTTGCCAACTGTATAAACAACGGAAACAATAATGTTTGCTTCAAATTAAAAATTTATTTACACGTGATTATTATAAACAGAAAAAAAACTTTCAAATTAGAATTAAATAATTACGTATAAAAAGCAGGAACTTATTGAAAATTACTTCATCTATAATTACACATGAATTTTAACAGAGAAAGGATATTGTAAAATAATAAATTTATTAACATGCGTTAGAAGTCTTAAATAGGAGAAATTGCATCACATTTACGTCACATTACAGTTATTACATAAAATGAACACAAAATAATATTGCAAAACAGTATAAATTTAAAAATAGCGCGAGACATTTACTTGATATTTTGAGATGAACTTTTCAACTATTTTAGGTAGATTTCGTAAGAAATACTACCTATTGCAGTCGTTACCATGGTGCGACTTTTGAAAAATTCCTTCATCACTTTTCATTATAGGACCCCAGGAACCCAAATCCACCCCCACCTAAAAAGTTTATATATATATATATATATATATATATATATATGTATGTATGTATGTATGTACTAAATTTTGTCCGCACGATAAAAGTCGCAATTATGCACGAATCATCTTCAAACTCGCCAACAACTTTGAGATGGCTAATATCTCGGAGGGGATTGAAAATGGGCGAAATCGGCCCAAGAGGGTGGAAATGGGGAGGGTTCAAAATTTTGAATACTGTCTTAACATGATTCTGATAAAACCAGTCCAGCTCTTACACAACAATGGCAGGAAAAAAATAAAAGTTTTTCGTTATAGCAGTTGCCAACAATTAAAAAAAAAAAACAAATAATAAAATTCTCACCACAACAATTACTTTTCTTTTGCAAAATTTTCACGTGTAAAATTAAATAGTTTGACAAATTGAAAACAAATTGAATATTACGTCATAAGTTTCCTAGAGCAAGATTTCAGCATGAAAACTCAAAATAAATAGTTTGACGAATTAAAAAAATATGTATATTGCGTCATATTGGAAATATAATGGGCCTCAGCAGGTGAATATGTAACGCCATGTAAGTTTGAAGAAACGTATTAAAACATGATAAAAACCCGACTATGGAAATATTAACATATTTTAACACTTTAAGGTTCTCTGAATTTTTTGTAGCCATTTTTTAAACCTATTCCATATATATGTGTGTGTGTATTCGTGTATATTACAATTTTCACAAAAAGTTTAGCTCCCTTACCGCTCGCTCTTTGTGAAGAAACTGGGTTTTATCTCTAATCTTGATTTAAGTTTTGTTGGAGAATTTAGTACTTAACATCGAAATCTACATCCGCCTGTAGGCCCGAGCCGGCAGGGATTTTTTTCTTTGGACAGCGCAAATAATATTTCATTTCTAATAAAAGCATTTTGACGTGAATATTAAAAAGGGAAAGAAAAGTTTGGTGAAAATTACGTCAGATTAAAACGATATATTTAAAATGTCTTATTTAAAAGGACTTTCTTTTCGCTTTGTTAAAAAATACCGGGAGACAAAGACTCTGTTTACTTAATTCATTTTATATTAGATGATTTTGAAATGCCATTGTATCTTTTCACAGCAGATGATTTTTCTGTAAAATTCCCCAATCAAAGAGAAATGAATAAAAACCCGTTTATAGGGAGATCGCTTTGTTTTTTTTAATTATAGTTCAATCTTCCAAAATCTTTTTAAAGCCGATCAAATTAGCGTGCTTTTAAAGACTGCAGTGTCTGAACGGGGGTTGGCGAGTGTAGCTCGTAGGGGGCCGAGCCCCCTAGTTGTTTAAAATAATACTTCAATATTTAGTAACTTATTTATTGGCACGATAGTTTCAATTAAGAATGAATTCTTGTTTAATTTTTATAATGCATACACATTTTTCCAGGAATCAATGGGATAGGTATGAAGATTTGCGAAAAACATATTTTATTCCACACTACAATGGTATATTTTATTTACCAATTCTTGACACCATAAGTTTCAATGTTTTACTGTTTAAAAGATAGCAAACATTGGATTGTAGTCCCATATAAAAGGGGGGACTCAAAAAATAAATATATTTTATGTAAGAAATACTTTTACCTTATAAAAGCTACAATAAAAATTACAACAGATTATTTCACTAACTAATGTTATGCATTTATCCCTAGTAAAATTTAAAAAATCTGTCAATAAAATATTTGAAATCGCTAATTTCATAAAAATATTTAAAAGATTAGTTTTAATAAATATTGTCATTTTTTCCCCACTTATTATCAATAAATATGACAAGAGATTATATCATTTTAGCATGTAAAAATATATAAAACTTTAAGATTATCTACTAATTGCTTTAAAGCTCAAACTGAAAAAACTTTTGGTTGTTGAAAAATACACTTCTATTTCTAACCTCCTGTAATATGTATTGTTTTGAAACTTTTCTGTTTAATGATCTCAGTGATACCATTTATCAAATGAAATACCAATTTATTTATGATTGTAAACCATATAAACATTTTTGTTTTCGCATTGATCCCGTGTGTCATTCAACTTCACTTTCCCTACACGATAAAAAAAGGTAAGCAACATGACTGCCTAAGCTAAATGAAAAAATGTATTTTAATAATAAGAATTTCTACAGGTTATTTAACAATATTTTTTTTTTCTTTGATGGCTCAGTTGTGGGAATATTATCATCCCGTTTCAAAGGAATATCCTTATCCTGAATAAAAGAGATATCTGGATTATGTTCATCTAGAGCTATAAAGCCGAAAAAGTACAAAAGCACAACATTAGATATTGATCTCAGGTATCCCATTAAAATTTTTTAATTTAAAAGTAATAAAATGCAACCGAGATATTTGCCACGAACGCTTCCATAGGTTTAATATTACCTTGCGAATGTCTTCGTGTGACTAATTTAGTCTCATAAGTCATATAACTGTGACTTTAAACGCCTCAATACTAACTACCGTAACTCAACTACCGTAAAATCTTTTAAAATGAAATCTGTATATACGGAATCCAGTTTTTAAAGAAAAAAAAATATATTTTCAAGAGAAAGAATATGAACAGTGTTATACCTTCTAAGATGGAAACTTGTTTATACCGGAATATATTTCGGTTCTTTTCGGTACGGTTTTCAAGGTTTTAATGAATCAGTATTTGACAAAGCTGATTAAGGTTCAGCATTACTTATTTAATGATTACACACTTAAAATTTTCAAAATCCGGCTATTAGAGATTTATTAAAATTCTCGCTGTAAATTTTCTTTTAAGGGGGGCGCCAAAATACATGTTTGCCACGAGTGCAAAAAGGCTAGTTTCGGCCCTGAAATACATAATTTACTTCTTACCAATATACAGAAGTTGACGTACACAATTAAATCCGTGGGAAACATTTGAATAATCGGGACAGAACTACGTTTTTCACGCTTTTTAAGAAAATTGAAAGAAAAAATTGTCCTATTTTTGAAATGGCGTACTGCGCTTGCTATTGAGTGTATAAAAAAGTTGTAAACATGAGAGTTGTAGAAAATTTTGTTCGCTTTATTATTGTAATTGACAAATAATATGCTACGGCATCGGGTCTCGAGATATTTTTAAAAAATAAAAAAAAATCCCAAAATTTTGTTGTTTTTTGGCCACAGAAAATTTAGCCTCAAGAAATTTTGTTAGAAAACTTGATTTTCCCATGCTTGCCTCAGTATAAACATATCAAAAAAATAAAATCTTCTACCCGACCTTTTGCAAGGTAACCCCCTTTTTTTGGTACATTTCCCCTGGACTAAACATCTTCCAGAGAAATGTACTACAAAATTTATTCTCTTAAAATAGTGGTGCGAGATAGAATATAAAAATAGTCGCCTGTAGCATACCTAATGATCAAGTATAAATGTGGGTCAGAAATGATAAGATTTAAAGGGAAAATAATCAGTTGGAAAAAAAAAAAAAACAACCATTTCCAAATGGTTAAAAATTGTAATTTAATAGATTACAACGACCATTTGGAATTTATTTCGTCCACCAAATTCTGTCGCATCCTCTTCAACAACAGATCGCAAAGATCAAACTTCAGACGACCAAAACCTTCATCGATAAACTCTCCAAGTCCCGTTTCGAGAAGAAAAACAGTTTACAAATCGAAAGCAGTTCCACCGAATCATCCACAGATTGCGACACATTACCTACGTTGAGCTCCGGTTACATTACCGGTTAGAATCGACCGATTGTAAAACGCCGTGGCTAGTGGATGGGAGCCCCTCGAGACATGGCCTTTTACTATCAATCGATTGAACATTAGATTGTTTCCTTTTTCGCGTTCGTCGTTTATTCTGTAATCGATTTTTATGGGCTACATAATCAGTTGAAGACCTCGATTTTCATGGCCTACATAATGAGTTGAAGACCTCGATTTTTCTTTGTAAGACAATTTTCATTTCGACGTCGCTCTTTGGCTTTGGGTTTTTCCCTATCTGATAATTTGCGCCTACCCATTTTGTAACTTTTTCAATTTTTAACGATTTTATGCCTTTCTATTACCTATTCAAATAAAAATTCTTCTGAAAGTAAAGAACATCGTTGAATTTCGTTAAAAAAAAAAAAAAAAAAAAAAAAAAAAAAAAAAAAAAAATGCGAGCATCATTTGGCCCCATCCTCGACAGAAAACAACAACGATTTCTAAATGGTTAATAAAATATACTTTTCAAAAAAAAAAAAATATTAACCGACTTTAAAAAAAAGCGCTAAAAAGAATTAAATAATTCTTTAAAATTCTCTAATGACAAAATATTTTCGAATAACTAAAAATCCGAAATATGTGTCGGCATAAAAATGATAAATTTAATATGTACAATCTAATACCCACCAAACATGGATTTTCAAGAGAATATCTTTTACAAGAGATGAATTTTCCGGCTTATCATTTAATTTACGGATATATACATATAAAAAGTAATCAATTACTTTTTGAAGTTCGGTGCTAAAGAAACCCAATCGATAATGATTAAGCAGCTAATTTGCTGAAGGAATATATCATTTCCATCTTTGTATCATCACTTTATTCGTGGTACTAGGAACAACATATTCACAGTTCTTACTGTACTTAAGGCAGTTTAGCACCGAACTTCAAAAAGTAATTGATTACTTTTTATATGTATATATCCGTAAATTAAATGATAAGCCTGAAAATTCATCTCTTGTAAAAGATATTCTCTCGAAAATCCATGTTTGGTGGGTATTCGATTGAACATATCAAATTTATCATTTTTATGCCGACACATGATTTCGGATTTTTAATTATTCCTACCTGAAGGAAATCTGAAATCATTCTGATATCTAATTCGATAACCGAATCTGAATCTAAAGACAGTGTCGCTACACATAGCAATGCACTCTACTGTGTATTGACATATGAATGAACTTTGTGACTTAAAAAACAACAGGCACCCCTACTACAGCGCCTAGAAGATATAGTGTGGAAAACGGCTACAAAATAGTGCTAAAAAATTGAATCCCATAAATGTACAACGATGCTGAATAACAAGATGTCGATCGTAGCGCCATCGTAGTGATTTAAAAACGATAGTCATTCTAAAAGGGACTCTTTAACCTATTTCACGTCATTCCTTAACTAAATTAGCTTATAACAGACTAAAATATCTTATATTTATAGTTTCCGATATTTAACATTCTATAATTTTTGAAAACACAGGGTTTATATTGAAAAGAGTTACGAGATGGCGCTCGTATCAGCATATTGCCGCTGAGCATTGTTGGAGATTTATGGGATACAAGTTTTTAGCACTTTTTAAAGCATTATAGGAATAGCCGTTTTCCACACTGTATCTTCTAGGCGCTGTACGTACCCCTACTCAGGCACTTATGCTAAAGCGTCTAGAATATATAGTGTGGAAATAAGCTATCGCAGTAGTACTTAGAAAGTGCTAAAATATTGTATCTCTTAAATGTCAAACAATTTTGAAATCCAAAGAGTCGATCGCAGCGACATCTGAGGATATTTTGTAAAACTCCAAGACCATTTGGTCTAGACCAGTGGTTCCCAACCTTTTTTATTCCGTGCTCCACCTAAGAATCTCTAAAATCATGATCCCCCCCCCCCCCCTTCTATATCATATAAATATTGTCTCATAAAAAATAAACTTCCATTTTCCCTGATGGATCCGAAAATAGCATTAACTCTGATAAGTGATTTCACATTCTTTAATTTATCAAAATCATATATTTTTTTTTATCTACACGTATGCTTTTAACTCTATGAATGCAGTGATGCCATGGATCTTCGCATTTACATCTACAAAAGTTTTATTGTTTTTTGGCAACTTATCCCAAATTTAAAAGTGATAAATAGTCTACATTTTTATTTTCGTAAAATTTCTTGAAATCTCTCTCGTATTTTGTATTGCATCTGCTAGAATTGATACATTTTATAATGGATTTTAGTACTTCATTAAGAATAAGTGATATTTGACTATCACCAGGAATGTATGGATAACATAATTCACAAGTAACATTTCCGGATTCGCGCTTTTATCCATTTTAAGTTACTCTTTTCTTTCCTCTCATAACATACTTCTTTGATAGCGGGTTCCCCCCCCCCCCCCATTATTTGGCCATCGTGTTTTCTCCAATTTTAAATTTTAAAATGCATATGTCATGAATTTCATATTCTGTATGTTGGTCTGCAGAAGAGCCATAAGAATACTTTCAACCATTTCCTTCCGTGATGCGCATGGAGTTTTATTAATTTCATAAATGTAGCACCTCATTTAGATCATTCAAAACATTTTTTTAGATTAAACATGTTCAAATAGTCAATTTTGGATATACCCTACAAAATTTCTTATGTAAAATTTCCCTCATGGGGCATTATTACACTGTGAATAGATGTAGAAGTTTTTATTAAATAAATAGTAAAAAAAAGAGGTAATTTACTAAAATAATATTGAAACCAGGTAAACTGGATGATATATCTACCCTATCTATATTATAAAGGACAAACATATCTGTGCGTAACGCATACGTCATTCTGCGAATGTCAACACTTTCAAATTTGAAATGAATTTTCGTTTTGCAATTTTCGCTAGTGAAAATTTATGAACTTCTACACATTTCCAGTTCTTATACCGTCGTATAAGGAAAAAAATGTACTTTTAAATGCAATTTGTTTGAAAACTGTATCTCAATTTATTTTTGAGATATTAATTTTTTTTATAGTTTTTAGTACCAATTTTGTAATTGTGGCAACAGAAGTACTCCATTTCTGTTAAAAGTAAAGGGAAAATATAATGGGGTTTATTTATCCTTATTAATGCCACTTTCTCATTATAATTAGAAATAACATTTTTTTCAGTCTGAACAGAAAATGACGTTACGCTTTAAAAAACACGCATTTACCCCCCCACCCCCCATAAAGCTATGTTACATTTCAGTATATTTTCATTCCGCTGATACCGAGTTTGAGACACTTGGCGCAAAGCTTCAGTAAGTGCCGTATTTAAAAGAAAATAATCCTTTTCTTAGACAAAACTAAATATTTTTCCACGAATGCCTCTAAAAGACATCAATTTCTGGAATTTGTACTTGAAGGTACTGAGATTAGAACCGCAAGTAAAAAGAATCAATTTTCACATGCAAAGTTGTATAGCTGACAAACGTGATTTCAGATTTGAAAGTCTATCTACATTATAAAGGGAAAATGTGTCCGTGCGTTACGCTGACGTCATTTTGAGAATGGCAATGCTTGAAGATTAAATTTCAGTTTTGCAATTTTTGCTACTGTAATTTGTTTTAGTTGTAAACATTACCGATTTTCAATATTACACCGTTATATAGGGGGGGGGGGGGGGAAATCTACTTTCAAATGCAATTTGCTCGAAAACGTTATCGTCATTTATTTGATTGTTTATATTGTTTATTGTTTTTAAATTATTTTCAAGCATAACTTTTTAAAATCTATCTCCATTGCGTACAGGCTCCATTACGAAATAACCCATTTGCAGTTAAAACAATATAAATAGTTGAGCATTTGTCTCCGGCTAATTTTCATAGCGAAATACAAACTTCATCAGTCTTATTATATTAAAAAGTGACTGCTCGTTTGTATTTCACAGCTCCTCCTCCTACAAAATGGAACGTTGTACGATCAAATTAACGCCAGTTATCCGAATTGATTCGAGGATGTCAAAAGTGGTCGTAGAATTTTAAAATGGGAATTAGTTCTTTAGATATATTTTTTTTTCGTTATTTTTAATGACATTATTATTTGATGTTGGCTCCATTTTGGTGGATAAAAGAGAAAAAAGGGAAAATGGTAGGGATTATTAGATACCATTGTTTGACATCATTTTTAAATTGAAATTAACTTTTATTTGAATAAGCGAAATTAATATTGTCATTGAGTTGTATTTTGAAAGAAAATTTCAAGAAATACAAACTTATTTTCATATATTCAAGCTCCAGGAATCCGTTCATTTTGAAAAACAAAAATTCCGACTGTCGACTGGAATATCGAGATATTTTCTGTTGACGCAAAAAAAAAAAAAAAAAAAAAAAAAAAAAAACATCGAAAGTTATTTTTATTTAATTTAAAGTAAGAAATATAAATTTTCAACTATTGCCTTAAGATGGCGATTAAAACTTTTCAGAAGCGAACTTTGTTAAAAACAAAATGTTTCAGCAAGAAAAAATATTCTCTAAGTATTTATTTTAATTCATAAATACAAAATACTTTTGAATAAATTCGTCAAAACAAAGTCATTTTTGTATAAGTTGACCCAAATGACATCACTTCTACCAGGCCGAGATTCAAAGCCAAACCTTGGAAGAGCGACAAGCTTTTGAAAAATAAAGTTATTATGCGCACTTTTATTGGGAAAGCTTTTGACTTAAATTGTAAACATAATTTATTATTTGAAATATTGTATTTAATAAAATTAATACCATAATTGCTTTCTAAATTTACTATAAATTTAGATTTCATTTTCCGCAAAAGAGTCGAATGATCTCATGCAATTCAAAAGCAACGCAACGGGTTGCTATGCAATTAGTATATATAAAATCCTAATGAAACGAATTTATGAAACGAATATATGAAACGCCTGAAATGTATCGATTCTTTGAATCGACTGATTAAACAACTGATTTTGTTTCACGGCGATTTCTCCTAAAATATGGAATACTTTCCGATGAAATTAACACCAAAAATCCGTGTTGATCCACAGATCTCAAAACTGGTATTAGAATTTTTAAATTCGAATTAGTTTTCGAAATATTAATTTTTTTCTAATTTTAAATACATTTTTTCTAATGATGGCAACTCAAATTTTAATCATAACAGATTTTTTTTTTTTTTTCATAATTCAGAAAAGGTTACTATTTTAAATTAATTTGGCGACAGTTGGGCCTCCTTTAAATCTATGCTAAGAACAATGCTTTTTTGTATTTCGTTATCATTTTATTAAATACAAAACTTTCATTTAAAAATGAAACATTTAAATTGATGGCTTTCACTTCTTTAAAAAAAAAAAAAAAAAAAAAAAAAAAAAAAAAAAAACGAAAAGAAAAATATTAGACACAGATGTCATATACGCACCGGGGTACCTAATTGGCGCACAAATGGCATTATTTTGATAGACATGGTAACCCGGCTATTGTTGTTTATTTAATAATAAATGTATATTTACTTTTATTTCTTTTTTAAATTTATTAAATTATTTTGTTCTATAGTAATTAATTATTTTTTTGCTATTTCCTTTTGAAAATAATAGAAAATAATTAAAAAATACGGTACAATGTAGTAGTTATTCCGTCACCCAATTTCGCAAATTATATAAATCGCCAAACCACTCGCCAAATTGTACGGATTGACAAAATTTTTATTTTAAATAATGAAAGAACAAATAAATTAGTATAACATTAATAAATATAAAAATAAAACGTCGAAATAAAAATCACTTGATGACGTAAACACGTGTGCTAAAAGTCAAGTGAATGTGACATTTACGATCAAGCATTATTGATATTTAATCTTATAGTTCGCGATAGATTTTTTGTCGACGGGATAACTAAGTAGTACCAAAAATACATATGTAACTGGTATTCGAAAACGAGGCTTTCGCCAAATTTCCGTAAAAAAAAAAAAAAAAAAAAAAAAAAAAAAAAATCGTGCCAAACATGACATCTGGTATATGACATCTGGTGAAATATTAAATTATGTAACATATCATGACATTTAATTTCAACTTCAAATCAATGTTTTAATTTACCACTGGAACAATAAAAAAAAAAATGCTAATTGGCGAGTTGAAAAAAAGATACTGGCGAGATTTGCACCCGCCTTTTTTTTCTTTCGGCACAGATGTCATATACGGCCCATATTGGCGCGATTTTTTTCGGACGCCAATGTCATGTACGCAACGGGTACTTAACTGGCGCCAAAGTATCGTTATTTTGCTTGATATGGTAAGCCGGATGTTGTTGTTTATGCTGTTGATGCGTTCCCTAAATTGGCGTTGGAAAAAAATCGCGCCGTATATGACATTTGTTCCAAACTTTCATATGAAAGGCGAAGGGTTAAAAATAAATTAGTGATAAACTAAGTTCAAATTAAACTTGACAATAGTCTAAACTTAGTAGTACTTAAATTATTGAAGGCCACAAACAAATTTTTATTGAAATTTTTATCTTGATACAAATTAAGACCCTATTTCTAATAGCACTTTTTGTTGGAATGTAATTGAAATTTTAAAACTTTTTAAGCTAGAAGTAGCTAGGAGTTGTTCGGTAGCTTCATCGCCCCGAGCCCAACCCTTCCCGCTTTTCGGTGTCTTTAATTTGTGTAATTTTCCTTTTAAATTTGTATGGTTTCAATTTTTGATATTTTTAAAAAAAATTTTTAATTTAATTTTTTATTTTTTTCAATCTGGCTTTCGCTAGAGAGTCTTTCATTCGGGACGTGGCTGGGGACCTAACAATCTTGCTTCCGCAAAAGAGTCGGAGTAGAGTAGAAGAATAAAGGACTGCGGACGAAGATGGGCCGCTCGCCGCGGCGGTGTTTATGGCATTTGATGACTTGAACTATTATAATATAGATGAAATGATGGGGATAGAATAATATTTGGCGAGTTATCACCTGTGCCTGGATAACATTAAAGTATCAAAATGGTACCTAGAGTATAAAAAGCAAAGTGTTCCGCCCGGAACTGTTGATGATAGTCACATGATTTAGGCTATTGTTATAGAGATTGTTTTAAAATATCGGTTGACAAAGACTCTGAATGCTTAATTCATTTTATTTCAGCTTCTTTTCAAATGTTTAACTGATCCTCTTTAATCAAAAACAAAAACAACCATTGGATGTCTTAACAGCATCTGATTCTCCATTAAATTTTTGCAATCAAAGGGAATTGAGTGGAAACCCGTTTACAGGGAGATCTGCACAGCTTTTTCAGTATAATTTAATCTTCTCTAATATTTTTAAAACCCATTAGATTTTTAGATTTTCAGATTCTGCGGCGTCTGAACGGGGGTTGGCGAGCGTAGCTTGCAGGGGGCAGAGCCCCCTAGTTAATATATAAAAAGGTGCCAAATTATCCCAAAACATTCACATAATTATTCCGGTGTCAGTGTATTTTTGAACTTTTAAATGGTATTGTTTCGAAAATTAATTTTTATTAAGTTATTTTTAAATTTTTTCATCTTTTATTTCTATTTTTAGACTAAGACACTACTTTCATTAGAAAAAAAAAATGGCCGAAAATTTGTTAATAAGAAATCTGAAATTGCCTCCTGAAAAGTCATATTGCCCCCCTGAGGGGCGTACGCCCCACGTTGGGAACCAGTGGTCTAGACGATGTTATAATACAATGTTTACATAGAAATTTAAAAATATAACGCAGATGTCGCTGTGATCGGCTCACTGGATTTCAGCATCCATCATTGCACATTGAAGGGATACAATTTTTTAGCGCTGTGTGGATAGTAGATTTCCACACTATTTATTTTAGGCGCTGTACTTGTGCGCTGAGACATGAGGAACTTTAAAGGTTGATTTTCAACTTTTCGACACCTGCTTCCGATATCGGTTTGTATCTATGTGGGCCTTCCGGTTTGGTGGATGACAGAACTTGGTCGGGATGCAGATAGATTTTTCGCTCTTAGCGAAACGAGATCGACCAATTAGAAGCCTGCAGTCTATCAAATAGCGAAAAATTCGCAAAACTGCAAACTTCTTATTGGTCAATATCATTTCGCTAACAGCGAAAAATCTATCTGGATCTCGATCCTTGTGCAGCTAAGTTTTCACACTTTGAAAAGATTTCGTATCTCTGTAAGAGTAACATCATGAAAAATGATCGCTTATAATTGGGCGACTGCTTCAAAAAGGATTTCAATTTTAAAGTTTTTATTAAAAAAAATTGTTCTAATCATCAGATTTTGATGAAATTAGAATGGGACCACACGGGTGACTTACACTTTCAAACAAAAAATGAATTATCAAAATTGGTTTATATTTGCGGAAGTTATGGGTGAACAAGGCCAAAACATACATACGGATACAGGTCGAATTGATAACCTCCTTCTTTTTGAAGTTGGTTAAAAGCAATTGCGCACTCTTATTTTCACTTATAAAGTAAACATATTTTTGCTCTAAAATTTTAACACCTTAAACTAACCAGTTAACTGCTGTTCGAGTAAAAATTTGGCTTAGAAATACAGCAGCCTCCCTCTTAACCGGAACTCCACTTTAACCGGCCGACTTTTTTTCAAACGTCAGGCAAAATTCAGGCATGACGGCCACAGGGAGTCCTGTTTAAACGTATTAAAACATATAAATATTGTATTTAATCATACACATCTATATATTTAGACATATATACAAACTGATACACTCATACATTCGTATAAACTGATACATATATATATATATATTTACGCATTTATACAAATACATATATACATGAAACCGTTTTGATAACGTTATTCTATAACGTAACTCATAACAACGAACTATAAATCTTATTATAGTGGAAAGAGGTTTCATCTTGAACATTTGAGTATTGCTTACACACTCTTCAAGCTGATAAATATTCTACTGAATCACACCTATTAACCCAATTACAGATATTGATAGGCACATGCATCGCAGAGGTCTACACAAAAACGCATCTATTGAAATACTACATATAAACGAAACCGTTTACATAATGTAATATCAGACATAACAACGAAATGAAATCTAAAACTCGTGCGATTTAAAGATGTTTCAGTTTGAACCTTTATATTGAATTGTTTTTGCTTTCATGTGAGACTGTGAAACTAACATCATTTCACCATACAGTGTCTCACATAAGTGATGGGACACTTGTGCTTTACAAAAGGAAACTAATCAAATAAATTAAAAAAAACATGTACACATTTTTTTGTGGGTGTGTTTCATACTTAAATTTAGTCAAGATTATTACATAACATACATTTTGTCAAAATATTAAAATATTAATTTAATAAAAATACAAATCTATAGAACGGAGCAAAAAATAGCTCACATAAGTGATGGGACACCATTATATATGCAACAAAAATCGTCTGAAATAAGCAATAAAAATATTTTTTGGGGTTTTATTTTTACTTAAAAGCAATTGGCAATAATTTATAAAATCGTCTGCAGTATTTCTCTCCAGTTTGTTTTGGAATTTTTGTGTTTTTTAGCTCTGTGTAGCCATGAATGCTAAACGAAAAGAAACTTCGCCTGAAATTCGAAAATTAGTTATTAATTTGCATATTGAACGTGGAAAATCTATTAGAAAAACTGCTGAAACAGTTAACTTGAGTCGTTCAACAGTTTTCAATATCATTAAACGATATAAAAAGAATCATATGATTCAGGATAAAAGAAGACCTGGCCGACCATCAAAGCTATCCAATGGAATAAAGCGAATTATCGTTCGAAATATTAAAAAAAATCCAAGAAATAGTGCTCCAAAAGTTGCTGCTGATTTACAAGCATTATATGGAATAATTGTTAATCCTGAGACTATTAGAAGGGTAATTCGATCTGCTGGATATCACGGTAGAGTAGCCAGGAAAAAATTCTTCGTAATTGAAAAGAATAGAAAACTCAGACTAGCTTTCGCAAAATCCAACATAAATAAGAATTCTGATTACTGGAATAAAGTTATATTTGCTGATGAGAGTAAATTTAATATATTTGGTTCAGACGGTAGAATCTTGGTGTGGAGAAAACCCAGGGAAGAATTTCGCAAACAGAGCTTGGTACCAACAGTAAAACATGGTGGAGGAGGAGTTATGGTATGGGGGTGTATGTCGTCCGCTGGAGTTGGTAATCTTGTTTTTATTGACAGTATAATGGATCAGTACAAGTATATTGATATTTTAAAGCAAAATTTGAAATCTTCAGCACGAAAATTGAACCTTCATAACGATTTTAAATTCTACCAGGACAATGACCCCAAGCACACTGCTCTGAACGTTAGACTCTGGCTGCTATATAACTGTCCTGAAATAATAAAAACACCACCACAATCTCCAGACTTAAATCCCATAGAGAATATTTGGCAAAAATTGGAATCAAGAATTCGCAAACACACCATTTCTTCAAAACAACAACTAAAATCGGTGCTTCAAGAAGAATGGGGTAAAATCACTCCAGAAATCACAAAAAAATTAGTCGAATCCATCCCAAAAAGATTAAATCATGTTTTAAAAGTAAAAGGAAATCCAACAAAATATTAAAACCTTTTAAAAAGTAAAATTTTTGGATAAATATTTGATGGAAAAGTAAGTGTCCCATCACTTATGTGAGCCATTTTTTGCTCCGTTCTGAACAATTGTATTTTTACTAAATTAATATTTTAATATTTTGACAAAATGTATGTTATGTAATAATTGTTACTAACTTTAAATATGAAACACGCCCAAAAAATTTTTGCACATGTTTGTTTATTTATTTTATTGCAGTTTCTTTTTATAAAGCACAAGTGTCCCATCACTTTTGTGAGACACTGTATGTGCGAGTAGCCTGTCGTCGTTGAATCCCCCTCCCCCCCCCCCGTATCACCTACTGATATCTTACAAGCAAACACTCTCCTAATCGGATGTTATTTGTAAAAACAATTTCCTCCATTTGGATCGTTTTGAAAACCATTGTTTTCAGAGAAAGATTCTTATAAAAAAGAAAAGAGTCAAAGGGATGGCATTGAGCTCACAGGCTATTGTATCACACTCACTGTACATTATACTTTCATTTCAAAGAATAACGCCCTCGAAAAAATAAATTAAAATAATTTAATTTAAATAATTAATAAATTTTCCTCCCTTTATACTTAACTCATGAACCCTCTAAATCTAATCAGAGACAGAATAAACCTGTATAGCAAATTTGAAGCAAATCAGATAATTCTGCATGAAAAAAACCATATCGCCAAATAAAGGAGGGGGGGGGGAGTTCCCCTTTTTCCCCCTTTATGATTAACCCATGAACCTCCTAAATCTACTCAGGAAAGCTCCTTATCCGAATGAACCTAGAAAAAAAATTGGAAGCATTCTGGATAATTCTGCATGAAAACCCATTTCTCTAAATTAAGGGGACGGGATTTGCCCCCCCCCCTTTTACTTAACCAATAAACCTCCAAATCTAATCAAGGAAGCTTCTTAACTTAATAAACCAGTATACCAAATTTGGAAAAAATCGAATAAGTTCTGCATGGAAAACCCATTTATCTAAATTAAGGGGGGAACTAACCCCCGTTGCCCCCTTTATACTCAACCCATGAACTCCCAAAACGAATCAGGGAAGCACCTTATCAGAATGAACCTAAAAAAAAAATGGAAGCAAATCGGATAGTTCTATCCAGAGTTATCGCGTTACGTACATAGATACAGAACCGGTGAGTCCATTAGCTCTCAGGCTTTGATAGCCGATTGCGAAAGAGTAAAAGTCTGGCTGAATGAAATAAATATTAGTTAATCTTTCGTAATCGGGTCAGCAACATAAGTTTGCGTCCGATAGGAACGATGTTAGTAATATTACGGTTTTTAAGCCTTACCGGCGCGGAGTCATTTTGTTTATAAACCGATGAAATAATGGACTGACACCTCAATTTATAAACGAATTTATTAGAAAATAAGAAATTGCTTATTTTCATAAGTACATTATAATAGGAAAATTTTAGTTAAATATTCTTGGTGCCGTTTGTCAGTTTTGGAATTAAAATGAGGTGTCCTTTTTTAAGGACACCGCGCCGGAAAGGGTTCATTGAATGTGTGTAACTATTAAAAAGCTATCCCAAAAAATACTTTATAATGCCAAATCACGTTACTTATTTAGTCAATTTGCAGTGGACACGATGATAAACGGATTACCCAAATAGGCCTATTTAGGGATGATTTTAGTAAGCTATTAGGATGCAAGTAGATAAAATCTTAGATCTAAATATTCTAGAATGACCCTCCAAAACTGTTTTTCGGAAACAAAAATTGTAAAAACATTGCATTTCATAATGAGATGACTCGGTTTACATTTCCACGAGTTCCTTATCCATCCAATGTAGGTGTTTGTTCTTCGCAGGTAAGTCAGTACCACTGTTTGGGTGTTTGTCCAAACTGTTGCTTATAATAATAAAATCACAGCGTAAAAAGAAATACAAGATATATTATAACCATTCGCGCAATCAATAGGAGATGACGAATGTAAATTTAATGAGACTATGGAGGGGTTCAAGGGTGCAACCCCCCCCCCCCTATAGAAATGTACTTTATTGCTTAAAAAATTATCAAAATAAGTAACTCATCAGAATTTCGATCAGCCACGTAACAAAAAATGCGCAAAACGGTCTGTCGCCAATGAGGGGGTTGAAGGGTCGTTTGTGTCAGCATAGCACTATTACGCGAGTAAAAACGGTACCTCATTAACGTATTTTAAATATTTTTAAGCTTAAATATGTGTAACACAGTCAGATTTAGATGTACCCTTCAATAATTTTATCTGAAAAAGCTTCTTCGTGTGACAAAGCGAATTCAAATACAAGACTCATTCAATAAATAATCGAAAAAGTTGCGAAAAATTGTAAAATACATTAATAACCAGAAAAACTATAAAAATTTTTAGAACTGAAAGAAAATTATGTACAAGAATTAAATAAAAAATAAAGAGGGTGTCAAGCTATTTTAAAATACTATTCCTATAGAAATTCTGCTTATATTCTACTTTAAACTGTTGATTAAGAACATTTTTTAAATTATAAAAAGAAAAAATATATATATTATTTATTTTGGCATGCGTTACTTTTATTTTTAGCCTACAACATTAGTTTTCCAAGAGTGCGAACGGTTGAGTAACAAATAGGTAATTGCAACCCCCCCCCCCCCCAAAAAAAAAAAGAAGTCAAATTGCCTCCCTGTTGGGAGCCGTCAATGAAAGACCTCCTGCGCTGGATGGTCTAACGGTGTTGTCGCACCCTAAGATCGCAGCAGACGGGGTGCTGCCATCTAGACGCAGATCCTGACAACACAGATACCGAAACGGAACAGACGCCGGATCGGATCCCGAACAGGATTAGTTAGTAGAGGTTTGTTTTCAAATTCCATTTTCGCACTTTCAGATGTCCCTCTTAACCCTTTATCTACTGAATATATGAATTCATGAAAATTTCATCTTCGAAAGCATTTTTCGTGAATTGTTTAAACTACATTAGAAGATTTACATAACCCTTTAAGGGTGTTCTCAAATCCAAAAGGGCAACTTTCTGACATAAGTTTTAATTTATTTTTGTTCGGAAATGCATGAAACTAGCAGGTGCTGTTGCTCAGAAACTATGTCATCGAGCTATTGTCTCCGTTTTTGTGCAAGCGTAATAGATCTTTCAGAAAAGAGTGTCAAAGTGGACGTTTTGAACCGAAGTTCCCGAAGAAAGCAGAAAAACCAGTCCGTGAAGGGCGAAGATCCTGTTTGTCACGTGATCAAAATCGCTTCTAACTCAATGGATCCAAAAATGGGAAACACAGTTCGATTCCAAATCGGTTCCATGGCCAGGCTTTCCAATTTTATAACTTTCCGTTAAAAAAAAAACTAAATTTGTCTCAAAACGTTTCGCGCTTTTGAACAGAGCAGTTAAGAACAGCCTTAATAAGGTGAAACAAGGAGGTCTAAAAGAACCATTTGGAAAAGGCATTTGAAAATCTAATTTCTGCTAGGACCACCTAGGGTTATTAGATTTATCGAGTACACTAGTTAATTTTGTTTTATCACGCTATCGCCGTTTTTCACTCCATACTAAACAATGTTGAATGTGCCAATAATGTTTACACATTTGTTTAAAAAGAGGTTATGGAATCATTATTCTCCAAATTAAGCTAATTTTGCGGTCCTATATCCCATTATGAATGAAAAATTAATTGAATAATAAGAACAAAAATAAATCAAAACAATTTAATAATGATTTCAGTAATGAAAATTTTAGCAGTGGACACCTTAAAAAAAAAATGTTTGTATTTAACCCCTTAATCTTCGCGGTCGATACATTCAAGGGCAACTTGCTCGTGAATGTGTCGGGCGCGACGAAAAAGGGGTTAAGCATAAAGAGAGAGAATAAATCAAACATAATATTATGCAGAAGTACTAAGTAAAACTTTTTATAGTGTAGGTATTTTTAGTCTACACAGTTAAACTTGGATAATTCGAAGTGGAAGGGAAATATCCAAAAATTCGAATGACATATTTTCACACAAAAGAAGAGATGTATAAAAAAGTTGATACAAAAAAGATAAAAACTCCACGATGAAAGATATAACACATAAACTTTACTCAAGAATACTGTTACATTTTTTCCCATTAAATCAAATAATTTTACTAGCTTAATTTTTCATCAGTTTTAAGAAAAATTCAGATGTTGAATGCAATCTTTGAGTCATAACATCTGATTCCAACCTATCAATTGATACAAAAATACAATCATTAGACTGACCTTCGAAAAGGCGCCGAAGTTCATGTATATATACGCACCCTATCTTTTCCTTAGAAAGACCGTTAAAATAAACCGTTATCAAATTTTGCACCTTAGCTAAAAAAAGCCTCAGGAATAATTTTTACCGCAAAATTTTAAGGGCAATCGTACGAAAAATTCGAATTATCCAAAGTAAAATTCGAAATAACCACGATTTTTTTACATTATTTTGATACAGAATTCTAGGAGGAACCGAGCAAAAAGTTCGAATTAACAAGAATTTCGAATTAAACAAGTTTCACTGTAATTAGGTCAAATTCAGATGATCTAATGCTACAGCGAATGCGCAGTTAATATTGCGCAACTCTACCAAGATTTTTGTATTTCTGATCGGAAACAAGCCGTTTTTATATTAGATGCAAAGTGGAGGATGCTTTCACTTTCGAAACTGGTTCCGAAAATGAAAGTGTCCCCATAAAAAATATCTGTAACAAAATCGAAAAAGTAAAAAACAACCTTTGTACAGATCAATCTCAGCTATCTAATGCAAGAAAAAAAAAAAAATCATTTAAAAATATTGAAATGCAACCGAGATATCTTTATAAATTTCTTCCATAGGATTAGCATTAGCGAACGGGTCTTTTCACTTGACTGAAGTAGCCTCTTAAATCTGAGTGATAACCGCCTTCCTATTGCAAACCGTTTTAACGGCATCTCTAATATTACGTAGAACTCTGTGGTTTTTAGCGCGTATATCCATTATGTCTGTTATAAGTTATCAGCACGATATTCTTTAAGTTTTAATGAAAACCTTCGTTTTCAATATAGTTTCTAACAAATGTGTCCCCTATTTCAGCCAGTGTTTTTGTTTATTTTTTTAAAGCGGTGGGGTGGGGGTCTGCTATTTAAATTTTCTACGAAACTATTGTTCAGAACATTAAAACGCGCACGATAGCAACTTAAATAGCGATAGGACCACTCTTTCAGAAGAGTCATTTCAGCAAATTTCTTAAATTAGTAGATTCCTGGCTCAGTCCATATTTTTGACCAAGGACTCGTAGTCTTAATGAGTCATTTGTCGAAGACCACTTTCATCCCCCCCCCCCCCCCCCACCACCTCGTTGATTTTTACTTAACTGAGCCCTGTCTTAATAACTTAACTCCTATTAGTCCTATTTCATCGAAACTATTTCCAAATTACATTCATAGCTTAAGGATCACCTCTCAAGTTAATTTTCTTAAATGAACGTTAGTAGTGGTGAACCACTCTTTCCGAACAGTCATTTCAGCAAATTCTTAAATTAAGTTCCTCGCTCAGGTACCAGTCCCAATTTTTGGGACTCCAGTATTCTTAATGAATCATGTGTCAAAAAGACCTTGCACCTTCTTCCCCCCTCCCCCCATTTACCCCCCAGGGGATTTTCGCTTACTGACAAATTCATTTTTTGCCGGAAAGATATCAAATTGGAAAGCCTGGCCATGGAAGCGATTTGGAATGGAACTGTTTTTTCCAATTTTGGATCCATACATTACCTATTGAGTTAGAAGCGTTTTGGATCACGTGACAAACACGTTTTTCGTTCGCTTTTGAGTACTTATTCTCCGCTCGGTCGGAAACTCGATTCAAAACGTCCACTTGGACACTCTTTTCTGAAAGATCTATTGCGTTTGCAAAAAAAAAAAATGAAAAAAAAAACAGCTCGATGACCTAGTTTCTGAACAACAACACTCGCTAGTTTCATGCATTTTCGAACAAAAATAAATTAAAACTTATGTCAAAAAGTTGCCCTTATGGATTTGAGAACACCCTTAAGTATCTCTTGAAGTGTCGTCGAGGGACCGCCGCCGGGGCCTACTAAACAGGTCATAAAAATGAACAAGAGGGTATATCGTATACGCTATAGCTTTTTCTGAGAAAGAGGTTATACGGAATTCCTTTAAAAAGTCCACAGGTTGTACGGCGCATGATATAATCTTCCACTCTACATCCCTGAGCATAAAGAGTTGATTTAAAAATCCGACATTCGGAGGAGATTACCAAGGAGACGAGTCTTCACCCTTTGCTGTGGTCTCTGCTGCAAGAGAGACCTCTGGCGGTCAAGGCGCCCACGAACAAGCGAGTGCCGCCGTCGAAAGACAGATGGCGCTGACAGGCGAAAAAGCGAAACCATGAATGGAAGAGGAAAGCCCTCTTTTGTTGTGATTATTTTTTGTAGGCACCGTCACTCGATTGATAAATGGTTTTCTGTCAAGTGAGCCAGTCATTTAAGGATACATTGTTTCATGTTCCGCAGATGGAAAGAAAATGATTTATAAACGGCTTCGGTCATTGAGGAAGCGAAATAAAAGAAAAAGAGCGTAAGACAGTAGGTTTTGGGTAAGGCGATGCCCGGGCTGGATTGAGGTGTAATCAGGTATCCCGCTTAAATCGGCGCTCCCAATCGCAAAAGTTTACGGAGCACGCTTTAATTACCTTTTCCTCCCCAAAGGTCAAGAGATGTGGTGTGTGAAAGTTGAAGGGACAGATAGGGCGCATTCGCGTCTTGCTGCCTTTTTTTTTTCTTTGGCGTCTCAGCAAACGGGGCTTCGCCAAAGCACTGAACTTTCCAATAGGCCGTGAAGCAGAATTAGCACAATTTTTTAAACGAGCCGGGCCGACATAAAAATTTAAACGAAACCGATAAAATATGCAGGGCCCGACTAAGAGTATAGAAGACCCCGGGGCAAGCATCATTCTGCTGCTGTGGTGGTTAGGGGGGGGGGGGGTTCTATCTGTCTATGGAATTTTCTTGTGAATAATGTGGAAGTGGCTAGTACTAAACTTCATACATATATGTCTGCATAAATTTTGTACCCGGTACTGCTCACATCTACATACAGGGTATCACAAAAAAGATGGTCACAACTTTAAGGTTGTTCTCAACTGCTCTACTCAACAAGCGCAAAACGTTTTGACACATTTATAGATTCGTTTTTTAACGGAAAGATATAAAATTGGAAGACCTGACTATGGAAGCGATTTAGAATCAAACTGTGTTTTCGATTTCTTGATAAATAAATTTGATCACGTGACAAACACGTTTTTCACTCTTTAATGAGTGATTATTCTTCTTTCGCGCGGAAATTCGGTTCAAAACGCCCACTGCCCCACTTTGACACTACTTTCTGAAAGATCTATTGCGTTTGCAAAGAAAACGAAAAAAAAAAAAAAAACAGCTTAATTACATAGTTTCTGAGCAACAATATCTGCTCGATTCATGGATTTCCGAACAAAAATAAGTTAAAACTTATGTCATAAAGTTGTCGTTTTGGATTTGAGAACAGCCTAATACTAGTAGGACAAGAGTAGAAAAAATGATAAATTGGTTGACACGAATATTTGTTTGCAAACTTTTACTTTTTATGTTATAAGATGTCTAAAAGAGAATGCCACAAATTGGTCATCATTAATAATTTAACATGCCACATTACGAGGAAAACGTTAAGGATGTTCTCATATCCGAAAGGGCAACTTTCTGACATAAGTTTTAATTTATTTTTGTTCGAAAATGCATGAAACTAGCTGGTGCTGTTGTTCAGAAACTATGTAATCGAGCTGTTTTTTTTCTTTTTCTTTTTCTTTCATTCTTTTTTTTTTTTTTTTTTTGGAAACGCAATACATTTTTCAGAAAATAGAGTCAAGGTGGCCGTTTTGAACCGAATTTCCGCGCGAAAGGAGAAAAAACACTCAAGAGCGGGCCAAAAAACGTGTTTGTCACGTGATCAAAATAGCTTATAACTCAATAGGTAATTTATTGATAAAAAAAAAATGGAAAACACAGTTCAATTCCAAATCGCTTCCATGGTCAGGCTTTCCAATTTTATAGCTTTCCGTCAAAAAATGAATTTGTATATGTGTTAAACGTTTTGCGCTTGTTGAGCAGAGCAGTTAAGAACAGCCTTAATGTAGAATTTCTTTTGAAAACAATGGCATACTAATAAATTTTAATCGTTAGTTTTCTAATGATGTAGTTTGTTTTTTGCATGGGTGTTGTGTGGGGGGGGGGGGAGGCGTGTACTGGAAGCAGAAGGGAGGAGGAAGGGGGACCACACTCCCTTCCTAAATGTTTGAAATATATGAATTTTGATCACTTTTGGCTAATTTATATCATTTGACACCTGTTAATGAAAATCCTGATTACTCTCATTGGCCCCGGGCGGCGGCCCCGCATGCCCCTGCATAAATCGGAAAATATGAAACTAAACATATGAATATACTGACAATACTGAAAATATGAAACTTTTGTCATGGATATGACTTGGATATGATATGACTGATATGACATGGATATGATATGATATGACTGATATGACATGGATATGATATGATATGACATGGAATATGACTGTTATCAAATTTAAAGGGGCAACTTTATGACACAAGTTTCAATTCATTTTTGTTCAGAAAGGTATGAAAATATGCATGTAGAATATAATTAAAATAACTTTTATTATAATATTTTTATTTCATTAAAACTTTACAAACAATAATTATTAAATACAATATGTAATTATTTGCCGCTGGATGTAATTGAAATTTTAAGTGAAAATTTCCTGTTAACTTTTACATAATATTTTATAAATATAGATTTATGTTTCTTTATTGTACGAAAAAAAAAATAAAGTTCTTTTTATGCAATATAATATATTCGTTTATCATACATTGTATATATAAGGTAAGTTAACTTTTATTATTTAAATGTTAATAATGCATCGTAATTTAAATAATGATATTTAAAGCAGTAGTCTATTACTTTATTTTATGTTACTAAATTACTATTCTCATTAAATTATTAATGCAAATTGCTTATATAACATAATATTTTGAAATGAAATTAATTTTTTTAATTATATAAAAGTTACTCGCGTATTCTGTGATATTGGAACTTTTTATACCTCCTCCATCCTCCCTTTTTTGTTTGTTTGGTTCCTTAATTTCTTTATGTTTATTATTTCTGACTTACTAATCTGAAATTAATTCAAAGAGAATTTAAATGAAGGTGAATGTCTTATATGATGAAAAACAATTCAAAGCAATTTTATTAAAATAAGTATTAATTTAATTTCTGTATATTTTTTATGAACAAAAGTTTTCATGATTCAGCCATGAATCATTTTTATCATTTCATTTAGGAAAAAGAAGTATTACATATACCTAGAATAAGGCCTTATAGTGTAAGGCCCAGAACATAGAGTAAAGCTGCCTTTTCATGACAAACATATCTCAAAAATTAGTTTTAAACATCCATTTTCTTAGAATTTTTAAACACCTCATATTGCAATCTCAATAAAGTTATTTCCATAAATAGTTTACAAGTTTTTTAAAACTGCAATATTTTATTTCAGTAATGGTTGTTATTTTTTATCTGATGAAAGAAATAAAAATTATGCTCCGTTTGCATTTCAAAAATCTAACAAAAGGTCCTTATAAAAAATATCCCTGTATATCTAATAAAAAGAATAAATTTATATAAACTGAAATACTACACAATCAATAACATGGCACAAACAGATATGATAGAGTACATGTAAAATTTATTACCACTTTTTTCCTGTCCCCCCCCCACCTCCATCCACCCACACACATATTTTTTAATTAATCAATATTTTTGTAATAGCATAAAACATGCCTGCAGGTTAAAAAAAAAGGGAGGTACTTGCTTTAAATTCTAATTTTTACTAAATAAACATTCCTAATGTCAAATACAAATTAAAAATATAAAAGTCCTCTCCTCAAGCCCTAACTTTTCAAAGGTTCCCATAACTGTTTTATTGCAGCGCATAAGATTTTATTTGCCTCTTTAATGTAAATCATATTTTTAAAATATTTCAAAACAAAGGTGCTCAATGATAAATTCAGGAGGTAACCTTGGTTCGAGTGTGTGTGTATGTATGTTTGTGTGTGTGGGGGGGGGGGGGGGGAGGGGCGTAACCTCACTGGAAGATTTTTAATTTAACGCTTATTAATATTGTTAAGTGCAAATACTTCCCGGAGCTTTAAAAGTTCTTCCTCCAGAAAAATGCCTGATTACAACATTGAAATAAAATAAAAAAATTATTAAAATTTCAAAATTATTTATCATACTTACTTTTTACTTATTCCCGTATTTAATATGGAAAAAATGAATCCATATAACATACTGTACGTATGTTATATGGAATTAATTGAAATGAGTTAAATGGAATTTTCAAAAACAGAATTGCTAAAAAAATTACTAAAGCTTATAAATTATGTAACACATTCAGTTAATACCCACCTCCCCATTAATCTCTTTTATATATATTTTTCTTATCAATTATATATAAGACAGTTATATATGTTATAAAAATCAGACTTTTTTCTCAAAAACAAAAGTGACAAAAAATGATTTCGTTTTCTAAACTACTTAAGTCTCTTTTTTACTCTCTTATCAATTGTATATATATATATATATATATATATATATACATATAACCATTAATTAAACATTACCGACCATCATCAAAAACTGCAATATTTTGAATGAAATGACAATAAAAATGGATGCCACAAACCTATAATATACAACTGTATGTATAAAATAAAGTGCCTTTGCCTTATACTTAATTACAAGAATTAATATGGCAGAAAAAAAGAAGAATATGGATACCGAAAAAAATAATTGAAAAACTTATATATTGAATTACGTTTTCAAGAGTACAGAATTCAATGATATAAGTAAATCGGTTGTTTTCTCTGAGAAAAAAGCTAAAAGCTGAAAAAAATTTTCTCCTGTACTCAAACAACCAATATGACCTAGAGAATAGTTTCAAGATGAAAACAGAATAATATCAAATGGCATGAAATGGAAAAAACAATACAACCTTTTAAATATTTAATTTATAGCATAAAAAATAGAAATATTACACAACATACAGAATAAAATCCCAGTTGTTTTCAAAATATCTTCCTGCACAAAAGCACGATAAGATTAAGGTGAATTAAACAGTTAAGTTAACACAGAAATTAAAACCTATGTATTCAGTTAATTCATTTTGAAATACCGTGATAAATTCAATTAATATAAATAGAAAATAATTACAATATTTAAAAAACCTAAAAACACTATTAAATTGTTTAATTTCTATTTTACAATATTGCCAATATTCAGCGTTCAATACCACCTGGTGTAAAAAATTAAAATTATTACTCTAACAAAATTTTGGTGCTGCCATCTATTATGTTATTTTAAAACTATTATTATTATTCAAATGTCACAAGATGAACCAAATAAAAGCTAATAAATTAAAAATATATCAACTGCATTACCACACAAATCCTAATATATAAATAATACCATACGTATACCATATGTATCATTATTCAAAAAAATTAAATAAGTGAAATGTTAATAAAATTCTTTCAATATATTCTATTACCTTACCCATTTAATCTACACTGAGAAATTAAATAATTTTATAACATTGTTAATAAATAGAATATAGCTATATGCTATAACATAAAATAAATTATATATAATAAAAATATAAAAAACTTTAATAATTACTATTAATTATAAGAAATAATAAATAAATAAAATGAACAGGAAAAAAAATGGATGTTTATAGAAGATTGTCAGATTCTAGAATTCTCAATTGCCTAAAGATCACTAATATAGTGTGTGGATTATCTTCATATTAGCCATAAAAAAGCTAAAAAATATGATTGTGACAATCATATTTTTACATTACACAAAATTATTTTTACATTAAACCGATAATTAATCATGGAATACAAAGTTGAAAATAAAACAATATTAAACAGTATAGAGGAATAATAATAAAAACTAATTACCCATTTTTAATACATACAGTATAACATTAGTTATATCAAATAAACTTATATGCATATTAATCACTATAAAGATGGTATACTATTATTAATTAAGTAATATTGTCCTGAGTAGGCTAAAATTTAAAAACATGTTAATTTTGAATTTGATTAAATATTAAATAAGCTAAATTTAATATGAATTAAAATAAAATGTCACCAATTACATTTAAAACACCAAATCAACATTCATATAAAATACGTATTAGAAATGTAGTTATAATACAAAAGCCCCATCTTTTTTTTTAATTAACCATTGCGTATTATCCAGACAATACCACCTCCTCCGTACTCTAACATCTACCCACCCAACCATCCTATAGTAATTGTTTATTATTATTTTACAATTTTTAATGTTTTATATAAATATTTTTTTATTTTATAAATTTTTTTTTGTAATTTTGTTTACGCATGTGTTAATTTTTTTTTTTTTTTTTTTTTTTTAAGATCATGTAAGTACTAATTGTATATTAATGAATATATGAATTTTTTGGAAAACCATGATTTAATGCATCATAAATTAGTTTTTTAATATTATTGTTAATTAGATGAGAAGAACATAAACATTTTATTCTATATAAATGATTAATTATTATATTTCGATATACAGAATGATGAAGACAAGATTTAAAATTTGTAAATGTATTAAAGGGTTTCAGGATTCTTAAAATTGGGGTAAATAAAAAAAAAAAAACAATTTTCAACATTTAACATCTTAAAATGTATCTGATTTTAAGACACAATTTTAATTGGAATAAAATATATAAGTATGTTGTTTCATTTCATGTATTTAAAAAATTATAAGATGCATAATTAGCATTTACAGGGGGCTCCAAACTGTTAGACATTTTTCGAGCAAAAAATCGGCATAACAGCTTACGCGCACGATTACAAAATAAGTGTTGCAACTAGAATGAAAATTTTGATACCTACTTATACTTCAGATTGTAATAATTACCGTGAACCTAAATAAATATGTATTTAAAGCATTTTTATAATTTTAATACAAAGTTGTGTTTAGCTAATGCAAAATTAAGAAAATTTCAACAGTATAATCACCTAAAAAATATTGTTTTGAACAATAAAAAGAAAATTTTAGGTTCAGTTTATTGACTCACATGAAAGACATGTTTTGAAAATTTCATGAAAAAATATTCATAAGTTTTTGAGATATCGTGCGCGTTATGACCAAAAACGTCATTTGGAGAAAATTGGCTTCAAAGTTTCCAAAACGACGCTTCAGCTATTGAACATGTATAAATGTAAAAGCCATAACTTCAGTTCTAATAGGAATTTCAAGGTAACAATTATATCAAAATGTTCAGAAAAGATAGGAGTTTAACATCTAAAAAATTTAAAATTTCGAAAATTTTAAAGCTTTAAGAGTCCTGAGACCCCTTAACTTTGAATTTAAATTCTTTACGTTTATCATATAAATCTGTTATTGTTTTGTTGTCTTTTATTGTAATTTTAAGATCTAAGAAGTTAATTGTATTGTTAGATAAGAGGTTTTCCGTTAATTCCAAATTAGTGGGATAATCAACTGGAAATTGAGAAATTTTAGATTGATCAGTGGCAACTAAAATTATGTCATCAATATAACGATATAAATGTAGATTGTTATTAGTAAAAGTACGTTCATAGTGATATAAGTATAAGTTTGATAATAAACTGGATGTACAACCAGCTTGTGGTACACCGACGTGCTGTAAATATAATGATGTGTTATCTTGCAAGATATAATTATTATAGATAATGAAGTTTGTTAAAGATTTAAAATAAGCGTTATCTATATTAGACGGCAATTCCAGTTTTTTATAATACTTTTTAAATAATGCATTTATAATATTATGTAAATCTAATAAGTCTATATTATTAAAAAGATCTTTGAAGTCATATGTCGTTATATATTATACACACAATGAAGATTTTTTTAAATAAATATATATATATATATATAGATAGATAGATAGATACTAGGGGGCTCTGCCCCCTGCAAGCTACGCTCGCCAACCCCCATTCAGACACCGCAAAATCTAAAAGCACGCTATAATTTGATCGGTTTTATAAAGATTAGAGAAGATTGAATTATAATTGAAAAAACCTATAGCGATCTCCCTGTAAACGGGTTTCCATTCAATTCCCTTTGATTGCAAAAATTTAAGGCCGAATCATTTGCTATTAAGACATCCAACGGTTGTTTTCGTGTTTGATTAAAGAAGACCAGTTAAACATTTGAAAGGAAGCTAAAATAAAATGAATTAAGTAAACAGAGTATTTGCCTCCCGGTATTTTTTAACAGCGTTATAAAACGATTGACATAATTTACTACAATTACTACAATTTACCGCTTTAACCCCTTCAAGGGCGGTAGTTCATTTTTGGACCACTTAATTTTAATTCTTAAATGCACCAGAATATTGGAATGAAAATTTTCTTTTTATTATTAAGTGAACAAAAGCATTTTCGTATTTCGAAATTTGTTTGTAAATTCTGGTGCCATTTACTGATTTCAACATTTTACGAATAGAAGTACCTTGCTCCTGAAAGGGTTAAACGCATATTAATGTATTTATTATTTTAAAGTTTCCTTTCTCTTTTAATATTCACGTATAAATACAATTTTCAATATTTTCCTGCTTGTAACACGTACTCATTTAATAGTAATTTTAAAGGGTTTTTTTCTCTTTTTAATAGTCACGTGTAAATAAATTTTTAATCGTTAGGAAATATTATTCTTTGCGTTGTTTTTAGAATTGAAAATAATCTCTATAATAATATCCTAAGTCATGTGACTATTATCAACAGTTCTGGGCGGATTCCTTCGCTTTTTATATTCCAGGCGGTCATTTTGGTACTTTAATGTTAGCCAGACACAGGCGATAAGTCGCCAAATATTATTCTATCGCTATGATTTCACTTATATTACAATAGTCCAAGTCATGTAACTGCCATAAACAATTACAACACTTCGCTTTTCCTAAGAAAGGATTCCATTTTGATTAAAGAATCAAAGTTATTTTTTCGAATAAAACTACATAAAAGATGCCATGATCACAAAGAATTCTTGATACTTATATGTTAGCCGGGTGAAAATCTCGCCAATAGCTTTTTTTAACTCGCCAGTTAGCATTTTTTTATTTTTCGAGTGGTAAATTAAAACGGTACTACTTGGTTATCCCATCGACCAAAAATCTATCGCCAGACTATAAGATTAAATGCCGATAATGGTTGATCGTAAATGTCACATTCACTTGACTGTAAGGAAGTTACACGTGTTTACGCCACCAAGGGATTTTTATTTCGACGTTTTATTTTTATTTTTATCAATGCTAGGCACAGATGTCATATACGCCCCATATTGGCGCGACTTTTTTCCGACGGCAATTTGGCGAAAACATCAACAGCATAAACAACAACGTCCGGGTTACCATATCAAGCAAAATAACGACACTTTGGCGCCAGTTAAGTACCCGTTGCATATATGACATTGGCGTCAGAAAAAAATCGCGCCAATATGGGGCGTATATGATATCTGTGTCCAATGCTATACTAATTTATTTCGGCACAGATGTCATATACTCCCCATATTGGCGCGGTTTTTTTCCGACGCCATTTTAGCGAAAACATCAGCACCATAAACAACAACATCCGGATTACCATATTAAGCAAAATAACTATACTTTGGCGTCAGTTAACCTTTAACCGGAATCGCTAAATTGTTCCACATTAGTGGAATCTTATGTCCAAAAGGACCCTTTAATTAAAATCCAAACTATTTTCTAATATATATGAAATTACCACTTAGATGGGTTATAAGCGCATTGAAAAAAGTTTCATGTACTATATAAATCAACTTTTATTCATATATATCTTGAAATTATATATATATATTTAAATTTAGTTCTTTAAGTGTTGATGCGCGCGTTTCAAAATTAAACGTTTTTTTTTTTTTTTTTTTTTTTTTTTTTTTTTTTTTTGTCGTTGTCCGGTCAAAATGGACCCACGATTCCGGTTAAGGGTTAAGTACTTTTGCGTATACGACATTGGCGTCAGAAAAAACCGCGCCAATATGGGGCGTATATGACATCTGTGCCTTTATTTGTTCTTTCGTTATTTAAAAAAAAAATTAAGTCAATTTGTATAATTTGGTGAGTGCTTTGACGATTTATATAATTTGGCGAAATTGGTCGACTGGATAACTAAGAGTACATTTAAAACATTGTTTTGAATTTGAAATTAAATGTCAGGATTTCTTGCAATATTTAATCGGGTTTGGCGTGGTTTTTTTTTAACGACAATTTGGCGAAAACCTCGTTTTCGAATACCAGTTACATATGTATATGTATTTTTAAATTATTTTCTATTATTTTTAAAATGAACTAATAATAAATAAAAATAATTAATTAATAACTATAGAAC
Source organism: Maratus speciosus (assembly GCA_963932465.1). NCBI lineage: Eukaryota > Metazoa > Arthropoda > Arachnida > Araneae > Salticidae > Maratus > Maratus speciosus. The sequence continues at coordinate 1,268,170 of CAWVRF010000002.1, read as the reverse complement.
AAAGCAATTTATAACTTTTTTTTTTGTTTTAAATAAAAAGAAAATAAAGGTAAATAAATAAGCAACAGTAGCCGGGTTACCATGTCAGGCAAAACAACGCCCTTTGGCGCTGTTTAGGTAACCCGGTGCGTATATGACATATTTTTCTTTTCGTTTTGTTTTAAAAAAAGAAAGAAGTTAAAGCCATTGATTTTAAATTTTTCAGTTTGAAATGAAAGCTTTGTATTAAATAAAATAATAATGAAAAAAATAAAACATTGTTCTTAGCATAGATTCAAGTGAGGACATACTGGTCACAAATTAATTAAAAATAATAACCCTTTCTGAAATACGAAAAGAAATATCAGTTATGATTAAAATTTGAGTTGCCATCATTAGAAAAATGTATATAAAATTAGAAAAAAATTAATATTTCGAAAACTAATTCGAATTTAAAAATTCTAATACCAGTTTTGAAATCTGCGGATCAATATTGATTTTTGGTGTTCATTTCATCGCAAAGTATTCCATATTTTAGGAGAAATCGCCGTGAAATATAATCAGTTGTTTAATCAGTCGATTCATACTTGCGTTTCATACTTCCGTTACATACTTCCGTTTCATAAAATGCATTTCATTAGGATTTTATATATATAGGGTAGATATATATATATTATAAATTTGAGATGTATTAAATTTTGAAAACAGAAAACTCTAGTCAATACTCAGTTTTAATAACATGCTAATCAATAAGTACTTTACTTGTTTGCTTACAATTCTAAATCCAGAACTCCAAGTAAGATGACTACATCTAAACAATAACATTTTTTAACTACAGATTATCTTAAATAAACCTTCTTTGGAACTTGTTCTTTCTCAGTTTATTTTTACGTTATTAGAGATGAACTATTTATCAGGAGAGAGAAAGACAGCCAAACGAGCGATAAACTCATGCGCTGTATCTTCTCACACAAATGTAACCCATCGGGGTACTGAGTTGGAGAAAAATTAAGAATGGGGTCCTATTGTTAAAGATGACCCGCGCGCTGCGTACCTAAACCCTCCCAATCGCCTATGGACGCCACTGATTTCTTGCCATTGAGTTCGCCGTCTTGAATTGCACATCGCAGATCTTTTAGCTAAGGCGAAGAAAATGACTTTCAAATAGCGGTGTCCAGTGCATTGGGAGCGGACACCTGGCAACACTGGGTGAGACGCTCGCGTTTTATGACGGCATCGAGAGGTCACCCGTGGACAGGTTGCTCTCCGCCTCTTTCGCTAGATGACCCCAGAACTCTTCGTCGGATAAAGACTATCCATGACTGCGTTCAGATAACACTGGCTGTGAAAAAAACATACATTATTTCCCTGCGCTTACTTACTTTTTTCAAAGGGTCTGTGTTCCTCCACAAAAGAAAGGAGCGCTGATCGACAGGTCAAGGATTCCTTTTCGCCGATGCGCTCCCCAAAACGGACCCCGTGAAAGAGATCGACCTAGGGGCCGCTGTAGCGAGTTGTAGTCTGTTTGCAGTTAAGGGGGTCCGGGACACAAAAATCTTCAAATTTTCAAAAAAGAAAAAAAAAAAAAATATATCGGATTAAAAATTTCTCTGCAGTTTTCCGCTTAAAAGGACGTTTAAATCATGTTTCTATCTTAATTAGAACAGGAAATATTAATTTATTCATTTTGGTTTGTTTTCAAAATCTACCTTTCAAGCTAAGGTTGTCAAGGAAACGACATCTTGTGAAATTGCGTTTTTTTTTTCACCATGACTCCTATTTAAGGCTATTCTCAACTGCTCTGCTCAACAAGCGCAAAACATTTTGACACATTCCCAAATTCATTTTTTAACGGAACGATATGAAACTGAAATTCCTGACAATGGAAGCGATTTGGAATCGTACTGTGTTTGCCATTTTTTGATCCATCCATTACCTATCGAGTTATAAGCAAATTTCATCACGTGACACGGCATTTTTCTCCGGTTACTGACTGGATTTTCTCGCTTCGTTTGGAAGTTCGGTTTAAAATGCCCACTTTGACAAAATTTTCTGAAAGATCTATTGCGTTTAAAAGAAAACGGGGGAAAAAAAACAGCTCGATGACATAATTTCTGAATAACAACACCTTCCAGTTCATGCGTTTCCGAACAAAAACGAATTAAAACTTATGTCAGAAAGTGGACTCTTTGGATTTGAGAACAGCCTTAAATTGTTATAAGTCAAGAACCGTTACAGATAAATGGTTAAAACTTGGGACATGTCCTTTTCAATAGGTTTACTTTAATTTAAATTCAGTAAATTAAAAAATTACTTTTGAAAATATGATTTTTTTTTTAAAGTTACATCTTTTTTTTTTCTAATTTTTACTTTAAATATTTTTAAATTTTTTTTAATTAATATTTCTTAAAATGCTGAATCTAAATTAAAATTTATATATTTCTTCTTATTTAAATGAAAAAAAAATTGAAATTCTATAAATAATATTTCGAGTTATAACGATTTTAAACTACCCCACTTTTTTAACAAAATTTAAATTTTAAATTTTTTTAAAAAAAATTATGAGAAGTTTTATCGTGCGATTTTGTTTACAAATGATAGGATTAACCATCACAAAAAAATCAAAATTTTAACTCAATAAATTTTTTTTTTTTTTTTTTGAAAATGTGTCCCGGACCCTCTTAAAGAAAGGTTCGACTGATGAACGTCGTCGTGAAATCCCGTACATTAGAGGGAGGGGTGTACCTTCTGGATTTTTGAGAGAAGCTCCGTATACCCACCCCTCTCACGTTTGCCAACAGCGTGTACTAAAAAAACAAAAATACCTTTTGTTTTTTAGGAGTAGAGGAATGAGGTGATGATGCCTATCGAAATACGGTTTCTCATTTTACCTCATCTCGGGAAGGGTAGAATCACGTGACATGGTTTTTACATTAGTTCTTCTTGTATCTCTTTACATAGAAACGGATTGTTTTGTTCATTTCATTTCATGGATTATCGTGATTTACTTTTGTAAAATGTCAACAGTTTTATCTTTGGATTTTATTTGTCAAAAACACAAGAATGCTCTAGTCAGTTGAGAGAGATGTAGAACAAGTACTGTAAAGACGTACCTGTTTCCAATTTTCGATGTTCCTTCTTTTTTTTTTTTTTAATAAATGTTTTAATGTTATGTTTGAAGATTTTATCTGCATTGTTCAAACAAATAGTAGGATCGGGTGGATGCTTAGAACCTAGCAATGCTTTTGTTAATTTTTTAAATCGAGTTCGATGAACTTTTCATTCTTCTGCAACATTTCTCCGTCCATAAGGGTGTATTCGAAAACATGTTTTTCCACCCTCAGCAGCTCGAAATTTTCTGGGACACTTTCAGAGTCCTTTTTAAAAGTAAAAACATGAAACTGGCTGAAGGGATTTTTGAAGAGATGTAGAAGAGGCCGTGTGACTTCCTTTTTCACCTCATTCATTAGAATTTTTTTAAACAATTATTTTTTTCAGTATGACCATTTTTTTTCATCCCCAGATCTCCCGCTTCGGAAAATTCGGTTCAAAATGCCCACTTTGACAGCATTTTTTGCAATATTTTCTGCATTGATCAAAAAAATTGAGAAGCACGGCATACTGTGTCGTTTCTAAATAAGAGAATTTGCCAATTGGATGCGTTTGAGAGCAAAAATGAATTTCAAAATAAATAAGAAAATAGGCAGTTTGAATCGGCATACAGTTGTGGTGCGTTTTCAAAATTGTTTCCCGACATTTTAAGTCATTTAAAAACGCTTGAAACTTCATTCTATCCCTTTCGAAAATGTTTATGGAAATACACATTTTGAAAATGCATTACGACGTCTTCATTCGGACGGTGAAAAACGCACTTCGACTTTTCCAATCCGCTTTCCTACAGGAACGTGTTCATTTCGGGGGTATTTCTGGCACATTTTCAGAATGTCCCCTTTCAGTTTTATTTCTACTAGTATAATTGTTTTCTCTCTCTATTTTTTTTTTTTTTTTTAGCGTTATTTTAGGGAGAGCCCTTTCCGTTCCAGTTGTACGAAGGTTCGACCGAAACTGAATTTCGGTTATATTCCCAGTTTCGGGCGAAAACGAAAACTAAACTGTCTTAAAAATAAATTGAACGAATCCATGGATATAATTATTAACCATCTCTAACACCATACCTCTCGGTGCCCCCGTTTGGATAATTTATTTCCACTTTGGCTTTTCTTTTGACCCACATGTTTAATTTTCGTATGAAATATAGAATCCATCCTTAACACAGAACGCTTCCTTAGTGATGCCCATGGCATCCCATTAAAATGTTTTAGGTACCTCTTTTTAAAGAACATTTTGGAAAGGATCGTCAGCTACTTTATTCTGTACTTTTATTCTACACCTTCCCGAGTGCGCGTTCATAACCATTCTGCGGTACTCAAACTAAAAATTTTCTCTCACTCTTTAAGTCTGCAGATTTTAATGAGCACGTGGAAAGCGTTTTCAAAATGGAGTCCCATAGGTATGGAGTCGTTATAAACATTGAAATTCATAGCAATCCATACACAGGCTCTCCTACAGCTCCAATGGATGAGTGATGTTGAACATTTTCGAGGGAAGGAATACAAATAGTTTCGGTCCCGGCCGAATATTCGACACTATTTTCGCCGAAATCGAATAGTCGGTCGAACTCTAGTGTGTACGCTACAAAATCGGCAGCCGATCCTGTCCTCCGGAGGTCTTCGCAAGTCTGCTGTACATCACTCGGATACAAAGCTAAAAAATGCTATAAAAGTGATCTTTATGTAGATGAACGCTCGTCTCATCGCACAAACGGCGACATTTTCAAAATCATTCATGATAGAAATATTTTTGCAAACAAGTTAAAAAAAAAAATAACTGTGTAAATAATGTCACGAGACTTCATGCAGAATGAAAATCTGTGCAAACATAAAGTAAAATGAAATTGGATATTGATGAGCGTGGACACAGCTTTGGCCAGATGATGCAGCCAAGAACCTTTGCAGATCGATTTTTAAAATAGCAGAATAATGTATCCGTCAAGATTTTATCTATCATCCATTATCCGGGAATCCATAGAGATATTTTTACGCAACGAGACTATTTGCAATGATTCAGTGTCCTTTGAGTTACCTAAAATTTGGAAAGAGAGTGTTTTAGTAACAATAGTAAAAATGAACCCACGCTCACCCATATCCAGTTTTATTTTATTTTATGTTTGCACGGATTTTCATTCTGCATGAATAAGTCTCGTGACGTTATTGACCACGTTATTGTTTTTTAAATTTGTTTGCAAAACTATTTCTACCATGAATGGTTTTGAAAAGGTCGCCGTTTGTGCGATGAAATCTAAATACAGATATCCTATCATTTTTATATCATTTTTTAGTTTTGTTTCATAATAAATGATTAGCATACATACTTATTTTTATGTTAGAGAGGTATACTAACAACATTTTAGTCTCTTCCAAGCCTGTTAAAAATAATTTTGGACGCAACAAAAAATCATGGTTTCGTAAGAGGGCGAACCGACTGCCAAGTTGGCCACCCTTTTCCCGAATTCCGTTTCTACGTATCACAGTGAAACAACAACAACAACAACAAAAAAAATCGTAAAAAGGTATCTTCTCATTTTTAACACTTTCCCACACGAGGTGGGGTGGGGGCCAAGACACGCACCGGCTGATTGAATAGGAACGCAATGTTTCTTCAATGCTAAACAGCAGTCTACAGATAAGCTTCCATCGTACCCGTTGTGCGATGATTCGCATACTTTATTGCTTTAAATGAAGAGAAGGCGTTTAATACTAAGAAATACTAATAATAAAAAATAACACTTTAAAGGCTGTTCTTAAAAGCTCTGCTCAACAAGCGCAAAACGTTTTGACACATTGACAAATTCATTTTTGAACGGAAAGGTATGAAATTGGAAAGGCTGGCCATGGAAGCGATTGGGAATCGAACTGTTTTTTTTTCCATTTTTGGATCCATGCATTACCTATTGAGTTAGAAGGAATTTCGATCCCGTGACAAACACGTTTTTCGACCGCTTTTGAGTGCTCTTTCTTCCTTCGCGCGGGAATTCGGTTCAAAACGTCCATTTTGACGCTTTTTTCAGAAAGATCTAGCGCGTTTGCAAAAAAAGGTAAAAAACAGCTCGATGACTTAGTCTCTGAACAACAACACCAGCTCTACTCCCTGCAGGAAAAATTGGCTTTTCAAGGACAAATGTCCTCTTTTCATTATCCCTTCGTGGGTCACTCCTCGGCCCTTATCTTAGGTTAGTCAATATGGAAACGAAGGTAAAATGAAAAGAGGACGTTTGTTCTTGAAAAGTCTATTTTTCCTACAAGGAGTATAGTTTCATGCATTTTCGAACAAAAATAAATTAAAACTTATGTCAGAAAATTGCCAAGAAATACTTTCTATTACGCAGTAGTATGCAAAAACTGAGTTATAGTTCAAAACGCCGTAACCAAAAATACACTTTCACATAGCGCTGATCGTTCATACTTCGGATAAAGAACACATAAAGATACATTCGAAATCTTGTGTCGTGTGGGTGAAGGACCTATTCTACAGCAAGTATCTAGTCGTAAACCTCAGTCCTGTATGTCCACATTTCGTTATAGTGTTTAAAATAGAGTGGAACATCCGAAAACAAACACCACGATCTTTAAAAACCAGGTTGAGTTCAATAAAAGAGTGTCCGAAAATGAATACTAATGCTAACAAACAAAAAATATTATTTAAATGAAGTTTTTAATAAAATTCTTACAATCCGCTTTAATAAAAAGCTATGCGCTGTTGGCGACTGGCTTTTTCGCGAATCGTTGCCACAGATTAATCTGGGAAAATGAAACACTCGATGTGACTGAAAAAATGAATAGCTCGAAAAAGTGTTTGTCAGACAAACGGCTTTAGAAAGGTTGAAAAATTGAATTTTCCTTCTTAATATAAATTTCAAATCGTTTTTCAAATATTGAATTTCAAAAATTACCAAATTTCACAATGGAGTACTATAGCGAAACCTTCACGCGTAAAAAGATAATGATAGCGGCCATGTGCCCTGGCGTGTATACACTGGCGCGAATCACGAATTATAGTAGCCTTATTATTCTGTTAAAATAGAACAAGTTGGAAATGGCTGCTCGTCCAACCTGGCCAATGAGGTGCGTTCGTAACTATAACTCGTTTTACAAATATTTTTTTGCTCCGCATGGATGTCTATTGGAGTGTCCTTCATAAGTGACCGACCCTTTCATTCGGTTCGAAAGGCTATGACATCATTCAAATCATTTTATCCCATGGGCAGTTTTGTAACGGAAAACTTTGGTCTCCCTCTCATTAAAATAGACATCCAATTCTCATAAAATTTGAAATGGCCCGACAAAATCTTGCAACAACTCTCCTCTATTTGAAATTCCAGACCCTTCGGTGGGGTCGTTTTGGGCTCTGTTCTAGGCCTGGGTGATACGCATTGATAGAATGACGAACGCACCTAAAAAGAGAGCCTTATTTGCGCAAGATTCATAGTCCGTAACGGTTTTTAATTTTAAAATTGATTTCTCTCATCCAACATGTTTAAAACCCCGGCCAACGCCAGGTATTTCAGCTAGTGCGGAAATAATAATAATAATAATAATGATAATAAAGAAAGTCTGGAAAAAAAAAAGAAGCTGTTTTTCAAATTGGAGGAAGAATCCAAGCAGATCGGATACAACTAAGAGATTAGGTAAACCTATGAAACCGTGACATGGCTTGAATGCTAACAGAAGATCTGCGTTCAGGAAGTGCCGCGGCCGGTTTGGGAGCAACCTTGTTCTGTAAGCCGTTCATTTATTCTAGAGTATTTTGAAGGAAAACAAGAAACAACTTAGTAGGAATCTGAGATTTTCTAGATTTCGCAGACTTAGAATGAAACGCGCACCTCTTACTTTCAACCTCGGTGTCACATGACCCCCTCCTCTCTTGTCACCCCCCCCTCCCCCCCAACGGGTGCCTATTATAAAAAATTCTATTCTATTAGAGAACTTACCTCCTGAAAGAAATCTCCTCGTTGAAGTCAAAAGATCTCATGAAAACGTCCATGCCATTATTTTCATAAAAGTGACCCTTTATTTTATTTTTATGAGAGTCTTCTGGGTCGTATGAATTGTATTGGGTAAAGCTTTCTAAACACGAGTTGGAAAGGGCACGTCCCATTCGTACTACAACTCGTTTCATCCATATTTTTTGCATCGCATCGTGTATGCCTATTGGAGTACACTTCCTAAGTGCCTACCCATTTCATTCGGTTCGGCCACTTGCAAATCATTTTGTTCCCATGGGCTGTCACGGAAGACTTTCGACGGTCCCTCTCATTCAACTCTTACATCCGATTTTCATGAATTTGGCTCGACAACAATTAATGGTGCAACCCTTCTATAGAGTTAAAATTTCAGAGCATTCGGTTGGATAGTGTTGGCTCTGTTCTAGGCGGACGGACGGACCGAACGACGACTCTAGGCGCTACGTGTTTATAGAATGACGAATGCGCTCTCACACGTCAAACAGCCCAAAAGGCTCTTTTTCGACGACCCCAATGGACCGAGGGGTGATCCCCTGATTTTATGAAGGTTCGCGCACTCCAAACAGATGGATGAGGGGAGAGGAAGGACCCTCCGCTCTGCTTCTACCAAGCCTAAAATAAACCCACACATTCTTTGCCAATCTATTCCACATGAAAAAGCGTCTCTTCTCTTAAAAAATTGTTCTCACATCCAAACTGTCAGGCACATTCTGCAATGCATCCCCCCCCCCCACCCCTTCAAACATGTCCTTATTCAGAAACTAGAAAAATCGATTGGGTTTATTGTTCCTTTTCGATAAAGTTTCGAATTTTCGGACGCGACTGTTTCGAAGGGGAGAGGTCCTGCATGGATCGAGACATGAAGAAACGATTCGATATCAAATCGCTCCAGTGTCGTGCTTTTACTTTCAAAAAGGAGTCCATCTGTGTCTCAAAAAGTTTCGAGGGGGATTATAATAATAATAATTTTTATAATTTTAGAACATCATGAACGCTAGATAGCAATACCGGTCCTGGGGACCAGTACCCATTCCATACACTACCATTAGAACCAGACTTTCCCCCCTAAAATAAACACATCTATAAGTTAAAGTGGTTCTCCCATTCCCTGCCCAACAAACACGGAACTTTCTGACTCATTTTTAACGTAAAGGTACACAATGCGATTTTGGTCACGTGACGACCGGTTTTTCTCCTTTCTCTCGCTGTGCTGTCCGGAAATTCGGTTTGGACAGCTTTTGCGTTGATCCCGTTTCTGAATAATAATACCCGCCCCCCTTTCATGCGCTTTCGAACAAAAATGCGTCAGAAAATAGCCCCTGTGAAATGGAGCCTTAAATACCTTTAAATAAAAATTCTGATGACACTGTTTCTATAAAACTTGCGCCCCCTGTCTGCGTGTTCGTAACGGTTATTCCAGAAAAAATAGGAGGCAGGGAAATGAAAGTTCGCAAAAAGTACTACTGTAGAGGGCCGGAGCACCTGCCAATAAATTCCACATCATGCTTATTGTGTGTGTGTGGCGTATTTACCCGAATCTGAAAATCCAGACAGCGTCTACTTTTTGACTCCGTCTCGTTAGCTTCTTGTTTTTCCGCCACAAGAGGAAGGTTTTAACTTGTTCCAAGTCGGAGCGAGAATTTATTTTTCTGATAGACTGTGTCTTGTCGTACTCCCGTCTCCCTTTTCCCCTACAGGTAGGGATTTTGGGAGGGAGAAAGAAGTGCGAACGAAATGAAGAGTTTCGCGAATCACAGAGATCAGCAGCCTAATAGCCGTAGAAAGGACTCGAGGCTTGAAAATGGACACGAATCCGTAAAACAGATGAGATTCAAACGGATTGTGAATGTCACTATCACGAAATCAACAGTTGAGTGAGTTGAGGCGGACGATTTAAAATACTCCATTCCAGAGTGGCAAAGATCCCATGAAGGGTTCGACAAAGAGGAATGATTTTTTTATTTTATTTTATTTTATTTATTTTTTTATATAAATATCTGACACAGTGGATTCGAACACTACACTTCCCGTTTTGAAACGAGAGAAGCTGCCTCTGCGCGACGCCTGCTCGATGACATCGTGGTACAAGGGATTCCTTGAGACGCTGGCCCACGGACTTGGACGAGGTTCCGTTTCGAATCGGTCGCAAAAAGGTTTAAAACTGGGTCTGCCGTTTGCCGATTTGGACGAAAACCGACACAGTACCTGGTGAGAGCCACCGTGGGTCGCTTATCGTGTTCCCACAAACACACCCTGACGAACCTGCTTTTTTTGACACGATCCCAAAGAGTAGAACGAACTGTGCTCTTTTGTCATCACTCGCTCTGCCTATGTGTTCAAGGCCGGTGTTTCGAGTCCGAAAAATTAAACGCAGACACGTCATTTTCATCCACGACGACGGAACGGATCTCACGGGGATAGATAAGATTGATTTAAAATGGATCTCCAGATACGCAGCGCCTTTTTCCCTTGAACGGCGAGGATGAGGAAAAAGTACTTAAAACACAGGAAAAAAGTATTTAACACAGGAAAAATGTATTTAAAATGGAGACGTCCTCGTTGAAAGCCATTGTGATGCTGGGTTCAAATGCATTTTTTCAAGCAAAACAAATAATCCTGTAAAAAGTTTTTAACCCTTTCATACCGACCTATGAAAAACTGAAATAAAATTAGGAAGTTTTCACACACTGTTCCCAATAAGCTAAAAATCATATCCTAAAAAAATCCTGGCAATTATTTTTGTCGTTGTTATAGAATGGACACCTGCCATAAACACACGTTTTAAGAAAATTATAGTTACTTAAAACTACCACAATAACTTGGAACCAAGGTTTCTAGTTTATCGAACAAAATTTAAACTGTATTGAGCTGTTTCAGATATCAAATCGTATCATAGGCTTTTAAAAAAGTTTACCTCGACGAGATCACCCATCTTGATTTTAAAAAATGTCGCTTAAAAATTTCTCTCTCATCTGTTGGTATTTGATTTCTAAATACGTCTGCTTTTGGTAGATAAACGATTCAAAATGCACATGTAAAATTCTTTTAAATTCAATGAAACGTCTTAAAAAAACATATTAAAAAATAGGTCCCTTTGAGGAAAGGAAACAAGTAGGAGAGTCAACTGAAATCTTGTGAACTACGTTTTTCACCCTTCAAAAGAAAAAAAAAAACGAAACACCGAGATTTTACTCAGTTTTATAACGTAAACCACTACGACCCCTTATTCATTTTTTCACTGATCTTTTACCTTATAATGGATCTTTGACAGTATTTTTCTTCTGTTGCCACCCAAACATTCGACGCTTTCGGGTGCCCCATGCACTGCCACACGACTGTCCTATTTATTTATTTATTTTCAATGGGAACCGATTTCTGCGACCTTCTCTGCAAGACACCCTGGAATATCGGAAGAGGACAACGGGGGTCAGTGGCACCCTTTCGAAAAAACACATTTTAAATTCCCTTTTATTCACTAGATTGACCCCTTTTTTGAGTGTCCAATGCCACCTTTATCCCTTAAAATCTCTCTGAGTATGAGGTTTTTTTCAAATAGTCATTTAACCCTTTAGTGCGCAGCTTTGCATGTATGCAAACAACAGTGTTTTGAATTGAATAGATTTTTTTAATTCGTATATATATATACCTCATTCACACCAGAAAATTAAAATATCAACAGGCGCTTTAACTCATAACAGATATTCCGTTTTTAAATAAAACGAAATGAACCGTTGAAATTTTCTAGTGTCAAGTCAGATTCTTTAAACTACGTCCTTTCTAGGACGTATTCTATCATGGGAATGAAAGGGTTAAAGGTTCAATTTTATAAAATAAATAATAATATAAAATAAGGTATTTGGAGACATACTTCTTAAAATAGTGTCTCATTTGCATTATTTTAGCGCAAAACGGCCACACGACAATCGTTTTTACTTTCCTATCATACGTAGGGTAAGTCTTGTAATCGTTTTGAAAATCGAAAAAAAATTTTTGACGGATTTACACGTTTCAGACACTGGAGATTCCGAAAAACATATTTTTAGAAAAAAAAAATTGTCCGTCCGTCTGTATGTCTGTGTGTCAGTAATCGCTCTATCTCCCGAACAAATTGAGATAGAGACTTGAAATTCGGTGTGTACTTAGGGAGTAATAATGGGAAGAAGCCTATTAAATATCAGTAACCTCGATTAACCGGAACTATTTTTTTCGGACTCTCGAAATATTCGTTCTGATAAAAGGTATACAAAAATTTTCGAAATTGTTTATTTGAAGGAGTGACTATAAAAGACAATAAAAAACCATAAATTTTTCATCATGAATGAACTCGATCGGATAATGAGCTGCCGAGATATTTGTAATTCTATTTTTCACACTCTTCGATTTTTCATGACCCTGTATTTCATTGAAATTTCAATTCAAAGATATATTTTAATTGGAAATGAGACGCTTAATCCGACGCAGTTAACTGTCAGTTAATAGGATTATAATTTTTCGAGTTATAAGGATGTTTCTTTTACGCAATTCGGTACTACTCGATTATCCCGCCGACCCAAAAACTATCGCCATATAAGATTAAATGCCAATAATGGCTTATCGTAAATGTCAAGTATTTAATGCATCTTCATACCTATAAGGGGTGTTAGTGTTACCATAGGAGGGACCCTGTTCTGTCGCCAAACACCGCCAAGTTTGTTGCCAACTTGGCGGTCTATCGCCCCATTTGGCGGCCAAATGGTGTCGCCAAAAGTGACGCCCAATTGGCGGTATCTCTAATATTTCGCCAAATTTCCATAGACTTCCATTGTAAACCAAGAGCGTTTACTTGCTTACAGAAAATCAACCCATTGAGATATTTTAATGCAACTAAAAGTAATATTAGCTTAGGGGTCTCAGGACTCTTAAAGCTTTAAAATTTTCGAAATTTTAATTTTTTTAGATGTTAAACTCCTAGTTTTTCTGAACATTTTGACATAATTGTTTCCTTGAAATTTCTATTAGAACTGAAGTTATGGATTTTACATTTATACACGTTCCATAGCTGAAACGTCGTTTCGGAAACTTTGAAGCCATTTTTCTCCCCATGACGTTTTGGGGCATCACGCGCACGATATCTCAAAAACTTATGAATATTTTTTCATGAAATTTTCAAAACATGTGTTTCATGTGAGTCTGTATAAACTGAAATTAAATTTCCTCTTAACATTGTTGAAAACAATATTTCTTTAGGTGATTATGCTGTTGAAATTTTCTTAATTTTGCATGAGCTCAATACAACTTTGTATTAAAAATATATAAAAGCTCTAAATACAAATTTATTCAGGTTCAGGGTGATTATTACAATCTGAAGTATATGTTGGCACCAAAATTTTCATTCTAGTTGCAATACTTATTTTGTAATCGTGCGCGTAAAGCTGTTATGCCGATTTTTTGCTCGTCCAATGTCTAACAGTTTGGAGCCCCCTGTAAATGCGAATTCTGCATCTTATAATTTTTTAAATACATGAAATGAAAGAACATACTTATATATTTTATTCCGATTAAAATTGTGTTTTAAAATCAAATACATTTTAAGATGTTGAAAATGGTCTTTTTTTTTTTTTTTTTTTTTCGCTTTTTCCAATTTTAAGAGTCCTGAGACCCCTTAATTATATTTAAGGAAGTTCAAATTATGAATAAAAGTAACATGGTACAATGCTTAGCAAATATCACGTGTTTTATTTTCATATTTTATATTATCTATATCCATGATGGGTAAGTATTACGGTGACCTCCAACGACTTGCAACAGAAGAAAAGATGGACGTATTATATGAAAAACGTATCTGTGATTTTTTTTTCATTATTTTTCTTGTGTCATAAACCTTTCAGAGAATCCTATATAATTTTTTCGAAACAAAATAAAAAAATCGCGCATTTAAGGGTTAACAGAGGCTAGAGGACCCTTGATTCTCTTCGATCCTTGGGATGGACTCTTTTTCCTTTTACTTTGTCACATACCCCCTTCATCCTCTTCATTGGATTTCGTTCCTTCCTCCATCTTCTCATCCTCTGCACAACTTTTTTCCCTGCGGATGGGGAAATTTTTCGAGACATGGGGAAAAGGGATCGAGACAGTGTAAACGAGACGGCAGTCTGGTTTGTTAGTATTGGGTCAGCAGACAAAGTTGCCAGCGGAGGAGAACGCCAATCGATCGGCTCTCTCTCGCGCGCGAAAGGAAGAAGCCGGGAGAAACAAAGAGCGCGCTCCGCAGGTTTCGGTTTTATATCAGTTTCGATTTCGCTGTCCGCACGAGCGACGGCTTCGGTGCAAGAGCTTCACCAGACTCAGATGGGTTGGGAGCTCAGCAACCCTCTCGCTGCGGATAAAAAAAAAAAAAAAAAAATGAAATAGGTTCAAAAATTGCGCATTTATTTTATTATTTCAAATCTACCTATATTTTAGAGTTAAAATATGTAATTTTTTTTGTAAAAGAGTTCTTGTTTTAATGTAGAAAACAAGTTCTTATTATCTAAAATAATCGTTTGTAAATTCTGGTGTCAGTCCATTATTTTGTCTTTTTAAGAACACAATTTCTGTACCCCTGAAAAGGTCAATGTAAAAACTGAATTAAAATTTTTGTGAGGAGTTGTCCATTCATGACATCACACTCACTACGAGAGGGAAAGGAGAGAGAGGTGGGGCTCGTCCCTTCTGAATTGGGAAAACCTCGAGGTAGGACAAGCAGCATCCTAAATATATATATATATAAAATACCATCCATGAAAAAATATACGTTATTTTATCCAGGTGGTATAACTATTCTTTCATTTTAAACTGCCAAGTTTAACTCGATAAGTGGTGATCGTTTAAATGGCACAATCGAAGTTTTAAAATATTCAAATCAGTAATAAGGTCGGATATAACGTTTTATTTATTTTTCATTTTTGCATAAGATGAACTCTGAATGAATAATTGCAACAAATAGGCCGCCCCAAAACAGAAGAATGTGACAGCCTATGATAGAGGGGTCTGAAAACCACCGGCATGACGTCATGAAGGGAGGACCCCTTATCGGGCGTGCGACGGAGTACCAGAGTAGGTAAGGGGAGCAGCTTAGGGCCCCCACTTTTTAAAAAGGCCCCTACAGCTACAAACAAAGTTTTACTTTTTAATGAAATCAATACAAATTGCGGCTAAAAAAATGTATGGGTCTTCTAGCTGGATCTTTGCCCTAAGGCCGCAGGAATGGTGGGTCGGGGGGGGGGGGAGTTTCCATAGCGAGTGATAAAGGATGTTTGCAGCCCAACATCTTTTGGGAGTATTTATTGTACAAGCATTTTAAAATATTCAGATTTTTGTTTTAGTGTGATTTGGATAGATTCTTTCAAAATATCTCTTTTTGCCTCCTCCCTAACGGATCAGTTTTTTCGAAGTCGAATAAAAATAGTTTGAATTAAAAACAAATAAATAAATAACATATGTCTTGTACCTTTGGGACGATCCCTAAGGTCTGATTTACCCAATTCAAGAAATAAGTTTTTAAATAAGATTGCACATTTTCAAAAGGACATTTTTGTATTAGTAAATGGAACTCTGTACAGATAAATCCCGCACTGTTTGACACACCCAATAACCTACCGCAAAATATTTCAACTGGAAAACTTATAACACTATTAAGGCACAATTTTCCATACACGGCGATACATTCGATTTTTTTTTTTTTTTTTTTTTTTGTGGAATAGGCATAACGGCCACAGGCACGATTTCCAACAGAGAAAAAGCTACACTTAAGCCCGGCATCCCTATAGCATCGTGATGTATTTCAAGCAGTTGCCAGACGTTCTTGCATCCGAAGATCGCGGGAAAGACACTCTACGCACACCCATCTTAACAGGGAACAGTTTATAGAGAATCTCAATAACGTACAGTCGTGGAAAACAAAAAAGTAAGCACCCCCTACTAACTCCTCAACAAATTAACGTAGAAGAAAAGTGACTGGTACCGAATGATTGGAAATAAAGTCAACTTTTAAAGGATGTCTATAAAATTTCCTTAGGGGGCCATCTATCTATTAAAACGAACCCAAATTTAATTTTTTTTTTCAATGGCAATACCCAATTTTAACCAGATATTTCAAATCCTCGGTTCAAACTATGTCTAGACAACCCATTTCAAGTCATTTGAACGATAAGTTTTTGAATGATAACCATTCAAAATGGAGTGCTTCTCATGTTAAATGACATTTTCATATTTTTATTTATATCTCCTGAAATGATACTCCTAATCTGCTCATTTTTTGTGTAGCAATAATATTAAAATACCCAAACATAAATAGGTTGAATTTTCAATTTTTATAATTTTAGGATATGAATTATGAAATTAATATTCGAAAAAATTATGAATGGCAACCTACCCTTTTTTGGATGGATTTCGATTTATGAAGGCCTGCTTTATGGAAATCCAAAATTTCACATTTTTCATCCAAGTAGTTTTCAAAGGATGCTTTAAAAACGGCAAAAGGATGGTGTAAGGGGCCGTCTAGGATAGAAGGGACTCGATATTTTGAAATTTCTTCTAGCAGTCTTTGAGTGATGCTTAAGATGCCTTGATCAAGAAGGGGGCTCTCTCGGTCAACCATCGAGTACCGAACTTCTGTTTGGATACAGCCTCTAAAATACGCTCGTTTAAAAATAATTAATTTCTCGGAAACTTATCGTACGAAGTGCATAAAAATTTATTTTTAGGCTCATGAAAGGGTGTAGAGTTCACTTGTGCCGTCAAAATTGTACATTGCTATTGAAAAATGTAAAGTTATGGTTCGTTTTAATAGGTAGAGGGCCCCCTAAGCCAATTTTATAGACATCCTTTAAAAGTAGACTTTATGATCCATCGTGTGGCACCAGTCACTTTCTTCTACGATAACTTTTTGCAGAGTTAGTAGGGGTGTTTACTTTTTTTTTTTTTTTCCACGACTGTAACATCTTTTTCCTGTCACCCCAAGCCTGTTTTCGGAAGTGAGAGCAAAGACAGAAAAACAAACCAAACTCGAGGGCTTTTTACGTTTGGGTTGAGAATTTTTAATTAAAAATTTTTGAATGAGTTGAGTATCAGAATTTTCCGTAACTTTCTTTTTATTAGAGAGAACAGCGAGATCGATTTGCAGAGCTGCCACTGCCGACTCTTTTTATATTCCATTCATATACGATTGTTTCCGAATTTTTGTTTCTTTCATCTCCTGCAGGGTTGGACGAAGTGTCATGACAAAGATTGAACTTTTGAAAAAGTGGTGCGAATGGAAAATAGTTGCCAGTGGCAACCCTGGATTTGATATTTTCAAAAGTACTTTTTTTTTTGCAAAATGAACTTGGTCTACTAGGGTTTTGAGACCCATATGTATTTTTATGAAACAACTGTCCAAGCATCAAGTCATTTCTTCGACACCCTTTAATGCAAACATGAAGAAGCAATGTATGAAGAAAAGGGGGTGGGTGGGGGCTAGGGCTTAATTTCTATGAAAAGAAGTACCGGAGCTCTAATATTCTGCAGCACTAAAACCGTAGCGTCCCCCCCCCCCCGGCCACGCCATCATTCCGATCCGCATATTTATATTTCATGCCTTATTTGCAAAATTTAAAGCATCTTTTTTTTCTTTAGCAAAATAAGAATTTTAAATATATCTGCCTGCATATACTTAACTGTCAACTATTCCATTTTTTAGCTCATCACTCCTTCGAATAGAAACCTTTGCCTCATTTTAATGTTAATGAATCGCAGAATCCTGCAATTTAATAAGGTAAGGATTATGATTCGGAAATAGTGTTAACACTCACACACACACACACAAAGAAAAAATGTTCGCAGATATTCATATATGTAGCTAATGAATGAACAACAGGTAAAAACATTTATAAGAAATATGTTCAGAAAATCTTACGCGCCGTTTCCTCTCCATCCCCTACGTGGGCGATACACTACGTAAGCGTTTTGATAGAAAAGAATGCAGAAACTTGGAGATCGGAGGGAAAGGAAAGAGTAATTTAGGCCTCGGTTTTTCGAAATCGCTATTGCACTGGGCTCCGGTGAATTCCGACCCATATTTAAATATTTACTTAAAACACAGAAGTACCGGAGCCGAGCTCCGGTGGGCTCCGGCGCAAATTAATCCCTGGTGGGGGCTATGACGCAGTCATGCAAAATAGGTAACACATGAAATAAGCGCTCGTCATTTTAACGGTTCTTTATAACATTTGGCAACTATTCTTAAAAGTGGATTATACCTGTACAAAAAGGAGGTATCCCTATCGAATGTCGCACTGTTTACCTCGATGCTCCGCAAGGATGGATCCTTTCCGAATAGAAGGAGCTGTCACGTCGAACACCACGAACATTGGATATGAAAATAAATAGATGCGATTTGAAGCAATTTAACAAATTACAACGACCCTTTGAAAAATGATTTTTTCAAAGACTAAAATTGAAGACATAAAAAATCGCACGGAGTGGATGACGTACGCCATGAATTAAAAATGAATAGTGTTATGACACATAAAAATGACAAGCGATAAAAATTGCCTCCGACTCGTCAGATTTCCTGAAACTTACGTATTATACACCTGAAACTGACGTATTATCCAAGCATTTCATGGGCTGTTCGGGAAAAGGCTTTTCCATCGAAATCTGACCATTTTAAATGAAATTTCATTCTTAAACTTCTAAACATCCAACACTATTACTTTTTACACCGTCGTACAGAGAAAAAAAATGTACTTTTAAATGCAATTTGCTTGAAAGCTGTATCTCTATTTGTTTCTGAGTTATTCATTTTTTTTTTGTAGTTTTTATTACTTTTTTGTCATAGTGGCAACAGAAGTATCCATCTCTGTTGAAAGTAAAAGGAAAACACAGATGACTGTATAGACCCATCAGAAAACGAATAAAATGCGCATTCAACCCATAAAAAGAGTCCGATATGCTTTTGATTTCCTACCCTGACGAAGACAATAACCATTTTTCCAAATGGTTAAAAAAAATGTTATGTCCATTATAAAAGTAAAATGGAATACTAGAGAACAGGAATTCTGCTTTTTCAGAATTGGGAGTCGCCCCGATGAAAAAAAAAATATTAAATAGTTTTTTTTTTTCAATCGAACTTATACCTTTGGAATGAATCATTTTCTTCTGATGGACGGATGGCTTCGATTATAAATGAAGTGTTGAAGATGAAAGAGCAGAAAAAAGTTAGAACTCTGATTTTCTGGTCAGAAGAAGAAGAAGAAAAAAAAGTAGCCATTTTTTTCCCCATTCTAACCAGAAAATCTGAGTTCTAACTTTTTACGACTGCTCTTTCATCTTCACCTAACACTTCATTTATAATGGCTGTTTCATAATAATGGAAGCCATCCATCCATCAGAAGAAAATAACTCGGTTAAGCGGGACTCTACTGAAGTTCAATTTTAAGACTTAAAACACGCAATTTTATTTTATGTAAAATGACGTCATTCGCATCCGCTGAAGCACTCCTCATTTGAGATCCAGTATTAAACAATATCTACAGTAAAGTATGCATAGGACGTCACTATCGCGAAATAATACACAAATGCAGAAAAAAGAGGCCGTCATTCAAGAAATTCGAAAAAAAAAAAAAAAATAATAATAATAATAATAAAAAAAAAAAAACACGGCTATCTCATGATTCATAGGCCTTATTTGTTTGTAATATTAATACAGATACTTAAAATTTAATATAGTTTATAATAGCTCCCTGTTTCAACAGAAATCCTTCGTTTCTATATTTTTTCAAAATAGCACGTATTTTAATGACCTTTTCTTTCGGCTGTTATGAGAAAATGGCAACAAAAAGATATAAAATTACTATTTTTCCTTTTCCTTTCTACAGAAATGAAGTCCTTGAGTTGCCAACATTAAACAAGTAATATTAAAAAAGAAAAAAAAAATGAATATCTCTAAAATAAATGGAAGCAGTTTTCAAACACATTGCATTTAAAAATACTTTTTTTTTCCCCAATACGACGGTCTAAAAATTGAAAATATGCGAAACTTAGAAGTTTAAAAAATGGCAGTAGACAATTTAACAGTACAATGATACACCTGTCTTGTTTTACCGCTGTCTTATAGAACGTAAGGTGACTTTTTGGAGACGACGCACAATAAGCTGGGAGAAAGCAATGGCATACCGGGGGCTAATAAAAGTTCCATGTGTCTCGAATCCGTATGCGGGTGTATTGACCACGTCCGTTTATGACAGTCTAGACATCAGGAGAGTCGTCACATCGCCTTCTAGACTGTGTCTGCTTTTTTCCCCACACAGCAAACTTATGAATACAAATTCACTTGAATTATTATTATTCATTCCACTCTGTATTGTCATTGCAAAGGGGAAGGTGCGGTAGAGTGATCCTCGAAGAAAACTTCCCTCACGTTGCAATCGCCTCTGTTTTTGAAATTTTCTATTTTGCACACGTTATGCTAAGATCCAAATCAACGTGACCGCACTCGATTTCAATTTTCGGTTTCTATGGCTGTTGGATGAGGATGCGAACTGTGAGAAACTGTTGCATTTGTAAAATTCGATTCATCCCAGAGACTAAACATTTTCTCAAAGAGTAGCTTAAATCGTTTCGCCTATATTTTCTCCACCCCCATAATTTAGGGAACTTTAAATCAGCGCAGAACCGGTGTCCATTTTAATAAAAATCATTTTAAGATATGCCTTTTTTTGTAGTATAAATCTATGTATACATAAGTTTTTTTTAAAAAATACCACTTTTTTTTTCGACAGACAAAAGATAAATAAATGAAAATACCAATGTTTGAATGTAGGTGGGATTGTTTCCATCGTCTAGTAACATTTATAGTCTGTTTTTTAAAGCTAGAAATAGTTCATTTTGTTTCTTTTTCAGCTAGCAAGTCTTCCGATGGCTCATCTTATGGAACGTTAATATCCAATGATTTGTTACAATAACCGTATTTGGAAAATCATCTTTCTTTCACACTAAAGCGTTATTGGAAGAAAGATACATTATTAAACAAAGGGAAAAGAAAATAGTCTGAATACAGAAATATACAGTTGCAGTAATATTATACTGCTATTTTTATGAGCAAAAATGATTCCACTCTTGGTAAACAAATATCGGGGCTCGTGCAAGATCGAATTCGTGAAATCGACCGGCTACACCTTCCTGTTAATGTGTCCCAATTCTTCTGGACGATCGTGTAAAAACACACATCCAGGGAATAGTTCGTATAGAAATTCAAAAACATACATCATTTCGTCAACTTTTAAGAACATACCAAGATTATTTGCGAAAGTTAGAGCACGGGGTCATGAACAGAAAGACCGAAGTCCCGAACACTTGACATTCCTAAAAAGAACTGAAAAAAAAATCTCGTATAACTGACCTTTGGCTACATATTTATAATTATTATCAAGCCAAAGGCGTGTGGATTAAAATGGGTGCGGCCAAATTATGGTATCTTGTCCAATTAATATTACTAAAATTTATTTTTCACATTAGGAAAAAATATAACAATTTAAGTATCAAAACAAAAGTTAATGACATAAGTTAATGACTGCAGAGTTTAAAAAATGAATACATTGACGGTTGCTTTGATTTTGCGGTTTTATCTTTTATAACTTTTCTTTCGACGTTCAATCAATAAATGCAATTTTTTTGGACGGGAACCAATCATGACGATTTCATTCATGTATCTATTTCTTTGAGAGTTCCCTGACAGAATAGGGCAGGGTAGTTTGTGGACCGTTATTCTTAATGTGTCATCAGAGTTCAATTCATTGCCTGAAAAGGCACAAAGGGGTTTATTTAAACACTTGAAGGTTACCGGGATTAAAAAAAAAAAAAAAAGCTAAATTTTGTTTCGGAGTTGGATGAAGTCGGAGTTGATCGCTCTCTGGAATATTTTTTCTAATAAAACCTTCTTCAAGCGACCCGGAAAAAACGGAATTTTCATCAAAGGAATGGGTCGCTCCTGGAGGGAGCTCATCTGGGAGGGTCTCTGAATGGAGGTAAAAGGAGTATTGAGCCTATGGGAATCCATTTCGTTCTATGAAAAAATGGGTTCGGCTGAACTCTTTATGTGCGGCCTGAGACCTATCATCCCGAGTTCATATTTATAAAATCAACGGATGTGCATAAATAGTATTTAAGATATGCAATTTTGTGTTGTTTTCATGGGTCCATTTCCAAATCAAAACTTATTTTTGTATAGAGAAGGATTATATTGCTAAGACTGTTTATTGGGGTGGAACGTGGGTCGCGAGGAAAAATGGCATCGAAAACGTTTTACACGACTCTTTCCAAACAACGCTCTTCGCGGAAGTGTTCGACACCCTTTTCAATAGAAATGGATCGCGGTGTTTCGAAAGAATGGCGTTCCATTTTCTGCCTCGACGCATTTTAAACCCTACTCATAGTAGTCACTTTGTTACGATCCTTTTTACCTGACTATTTTAACTATTTCTTTTTAGGCGCGTTCGTCATTCTATCAATACGTATAGCACCTAGAGCCGTCCACCTAGAACAGAGCCAAAGCGACCCCTCAGAAGGGCCTGAAATTTTAAGTATAGAAGGGTTACACAATGGAAGAGCTAAGTGGAAGAACACGTTCAGTAACAAAAATGACATTTCAAGAAATTTGAGTTGAACGTTTTGCTGTCCATTTTAATGATTTATTTTATGTTTGATACCCTGTGTTTAAAATATTATAGCAGGTAGGGTACTCAACTCTCTCAGAAAAACGGATTCCTATTTAATTTTCAAATATTAAAAATGATTAATATGAGTGACATTATTAAACATTAAAATGTTAAATATTAATGAATAATGTCTTAAATCTTCAAGACTCAATAGAATCTTAGTATTTTAGCTTCACCCTGTGATTGGATACCTCCTATAACGCTTTCATCCAAAAGATGAAAAAAAAAAAAAAAATTATAAAATGTAGCCTAAGAGGTTCATCCCTCTTCAAGGGTGTCGAGTCCTTTCGAATTTCATGAAAATCGGATGTCGAGTGGAATGAGAGGGAGCGTCCAAAGTCATCCGTTACTGGACAGTCCGTAGGAAAAAATGATTTCGAGTGATTCCTTTCAAGGATGGGACACTCGAAAAATGATTTCGAGTGCATGTGGACAGCCTTTCGAAGAGAACGAAATGGATAGGCACTCATGGAAGGGCACTCCAATAGACATTCGGTACACTATTATGCGGTGCAGAAAATAGTTATAAAACGAGAGTTGGAGTACGACACGCACCTCATGGGTCACGTTGGACGTGCCATTTCCAACCTGTTTGGATAATTGTATAAGTGTGTCGCGGCCCGCCTCACGTCGCCATCCTAGGGTTGCGGCCCACGAGGAAAAAAAAAAAAAAAAAAAAAAAAAAAAGGTGCAGTAGGGCGGGTCTAGACAGAAAAGTCGTCATTCCCTAGACTGTGTCTGACTTTTTTTTCCTATGCACATCAAAAAGGGAAACAAACGCTCCTTCCACCAAAACTTCCTTTAGGATGACCCTATTGTTTTGGCTAGACATAAAATTGAATAATAAATAAAAGAATCCTTTTAAGCAAAGAGTATAGGAATGAGTGCAGGGCTCAAGGTTTAACAATTGGATGAAAATACAGACTGTTCTCATAAAACACGCAGGGCCCGACTAATGCAGGGGCATGCGGCCAAGGGCAGATATAAATTTTAGTTAAAGGAGAGTCAAATGATAAAAAATATCCAAAAGTGACCAGATTCTAATTTAAAGTGTTTTTCATTTTGTGATATTTAATTTCTTCTTTACTGATTTCAAAATTTTTTTAAATGCATTATTTTAATTAAAATATTACAGTAATATCGCACATCTGCTATCCGTTTTCATATTATGAAACTTTATACCAAAGTACTTTAAGACATCGTGGGGAATGCAGTAACAACATAACAAGTATTGAAATTTGTTGCTATTATTATTAAATGCATGCCACCACTCGCCTTTCTCTGTGATGGAATCACCCAAATGCATGTTGATTGAATACAAAGATTAAGTTGAATAGAAAAGTATTAACACAAACAGCCAATAATGCCTAACTGTATTTACATTTTAACGGCTCACATTTATCCTTATATTCCTATAACCAAATAAAAAATAAAATAAAAAATAAAGTATGCTATAGTTTCTTAAAGTTATCTTTCTTGTACTATACTGTATACAGATGTGAATAGTACTTGGTATAATATTTAATTCTACATACGCAATAGGTATGAAGTTCAGTTTCAGTCATTTCAACATAATTCACGAAAATTTTCAAAAGATCGAAGGGGGCCCCCCGAATAATGTTTGCCCCAGGCCCCCCACTGTCTAAGTCGGGCCCTGAAAACACGTCGCACAAAAATAGAGAACGTGTTCTACTGTAGAGTGTCCTTTCCACGAGATTCCCATACCTATCTTGACAAGCAGCAGGGTCATCGCTAAGACTTTTTATGTAGGGGGGGGGGGGGGAGACCTTAAACTGCAAGTGAAATTTCAGTATCTGACAATTCGTTTTATAATTTTGACACGTGACCCACCTTAGAAAATGGAATAGAGTTCTCGTTTGTAAAAAGTTTAACACTATTTCCAATGAGACGGGCAACGTTTGCCAAGTCTATCAGAAATAGAAAGTGTGTTATAGTTTCTATTAAAGATTGAAACAAATTTGACAACTGTAAGTTTGTAAAATGGCCAAGTGTACCAGCATTCGCGAACGTTTGGGTGGGGAAGCTCACCCCCTCTCTTAGCGAGAGCTCTGGCTTCAACCCACCCGATCCGACGGATGAGAGCCTGTTATTCATTGGCTTCTTAAGATATATCTTAAAATGCAGAGGGTAATATTAATCTCATTCCACCTTAAAAGTACAAAATAGATTCATTAAAATCAGTACAAGGTGCAAGATACAACAGATTTAAAATATCCACTTTACAAAAACTGCATACCCTTCTCAAAGTCTAAAGTCCCATCCCAGAGGGTTCCATCAGGCCCTGCCTAGCGGTGCCGAATGGATATTTTAAATGAATTCATTTCAGTTTGAGAGGGCCGTTACTTTCGAGAAATTTAAAATTTTCTCACGGTGTTGCACAATAAGCTTTTTTTTTTTGTGTGAAGAATTATTTCAATTTTAATCCGTAATCTCATCATTCCAAAGAGACGACGCAATAGTTTTCAAATTAAAAAAGGTTTCATAAATGGGTCCTTTAGATTTTAAAACAGCCTTAAGGACACCTGTTTAACGAGCCTCGTCAGAGCCGTAGCGCCATCTGGCGCGGCTCCTTAAGAAGACACCCAACAGCTCTTAACGCCGCGGCTCATTAAGAGGCTCACTTCAGTCAAACGAAAAGAATCCAATGCTAATCCTATGGAAGAAATTTATAAAGATATCTCGGTCGCATTTCAATATTTTTAAATGATTTCTTTTGCATTGAATAGTTGAGATCGATCTGTACAAAGGCCGTTGCTTACTTTTTCGATTTTGATTGCAGATATTTTTTATGAGGATGCTTTTACTTTCGAAACCGATTCAGAAAATGAAAGTGACCTCATAAGAAATACCTATAAACAAAATCGAAAAAGTAAGCAACGGCCTTTTTACCGATCGATCTCAGCTATTCAATGCAAAAGAAATCATTTAAAAATATTGAAATGCGACCGAGATATCTTTATAAATTTCTTCCATAGGATTAGCATTGGCGAACGCGTCTTTTCATTGGACTGAAGTAGCCTCTTAACTGCTTGCTCTCTGTTACATTTTTCCCCGCTTCCCATATCCCCTTGAAATCGGTTCTTTCATTTTCTCAGGTAAAATGACGCCACGCCCATTCGACTCCCCCCCCCCCCCCCGCGCGCGCTATGTCCAGTTAATATAAATATCGTATAGACTCGTGTATAAGTCGAAGAATTTTAGACAAACTTTGGGAGTTGAAAATGGGGGGTCGATTTATACACAAGGTAGTTAAAAAAAAAAAAAAAAAAAATCGCAGTTAATCGGCGAATGGGCAAGTCTTTTAAGAAATCACATAGGGGTCTAGGTTGGAGGGAGAAATAAAAGCGGACAATAGTCATTTCTCTGCGATTCACAAAAAAATCTCAATAATAATATCCCTGTAATTGTTCTGCAGTCATTATCTCTTGGGAACATAAATATGTTTTCTCCCATTCCTCTCAACATTTTAATCAACTTTTTAAAAAGAGTTCAACTTGAGAATGCTCCTAGATATCTCTCCTAAAAGTCTTACAGTACTCTAAATAAGTACTCTATTTCAGCAGTCTAGGAAGTGGTTGACCCTTGTCAGTAAGGCTTGAATAGATTTTTGGAAGATTTTTTCTTCTTTTTAAGTATATCATTGAATGGATGTGAATAGGTTTCAAAATGGTTTAAGCTTCTTCGGTTTTACATAATTATACGGTTTTAAAACGTTGAACTAAAAAAAAAGTTTGATTAGAAACTTAATAAAGTTTACTAATTTAGTGAAAATTTATTAATTATTATTATTATTTTTTTAAATTCTCGATTACAAAACATTTTTCAACAGACTACCAGAAAGTGGTTCGACTTATACACGAAAATTAAATTTGTTTCAAAATTTTGCTTAAGAATTGGGGTGTGTGTGTGTGGGGGGGGGGGGGGTCGACTTATACACGAGTCTATACGGTATTTAAAAAATATAATAATACTCGTGCTTCTTTTAATTCAAGCATTGGAAGGAAAAAGAACACTTCCTACTACCAGACATTAGAGATACGCCTATTTTGTTGACAGATATTGTGAAATATAATCTCCAAACAAGGACATTAAAACAATCAAGCTAAGTAAATTGTTTTTTCATGTGTCAAATGTGATTTATAAAAGCAATCATCAAAAGTGACTATGATCTAAAGGAAGGAAGTGAAAATGAAAAGTGATTGCACAATCATACGCAAACATTTTATTATAAACATTTCACGATACTTAAGAACTATGGACATTGATAAACTCTTATTTTAAATTACTATTAATATAAATATTGATACAAATAATTTGTTATTCTGATTTATGGCACTAATTTCCTGTTTTTTTGTTGCTGATAATATTTTATACATGTTTTCTATTTTCACTTGTAATCTTGACTCTCCATAGGAGAGATGTAACTTCTAAAGCTTTATTAAATATTAATTTTTCTTTCTAAGTTTCCGCACAAATTTAAGTTTTACAAGTCACACAAAAAACATGTGTCTTTTAAATGACCTGGATGATCACACGTTCATTAAATGTGGATTAAATCAGAGATATGAGAAGATGAAGACATAATTACCCTTCCGGACGCAGATTACCAGATGATAAACGGATATACATAAATACAAGGTAAGCCCAATTTATCTTACCTATGTTTTGTTTTATATTGAGAAATAAATAGTTTATTTTGGAAGATAAAACCAAACATCACGCAAGTACTGATAGCAAAGTTTAAATATTGCTGTCATATTTCTTAAATGCACTCTATCGTGTTGCTTTGCCAATAATGCCCGCAACGTGCTGTTAAGGTTGTTTTAAAATTAAAGGAGGTACTTTCTGACATATTTCTGAATTCCCTTTCCTTCAGAAACGCGAGAAATGCCCAGGTTCTCCTACTTGGAAATTATGGAGTCGAGTGGCGTTTTTCATTTTGGGGTCAAGGCAAAAGATCTTTCGAAAATGCTGCCGAAGGGAGCATTTTGAACCGAATTTCTGGGCGAAACCCTGCAGGAAACGAAAATAAACGACGTGATAACCATCGCACAGTGGCATTGCCACTTAGAATAAAAGCCTTCTGGCTGGCTGGTGACGTCAGCGACAAGAGGCGAAGAATCTGTATATCACATTGATAAAGTAAAGTTTAATATTGCTATGTTTTTCTACATAAACAACTAAGCTATTCTAGGTGGCACTGACAGTGGACGAAATCCTGAAAAGCTAGCCAAAAGTTAAAAAAAAAAAAAAAAAATTACTCTTTAGGGAATTTTGTTTATACGCAGTTGGCTAGAATAGTGTTTGGAGAGTCACAATCTATACCTAAGCAATGTAACAACTCTTTCCTGAAGAGGGTCCTAGAGGATGACTCGAAACGTCGCTTGTTATAATTTTATTTTAATGTTTGTTTAGTTTTTGACTTTACAATATTTTGTAAAAAATATTGTTTTTGACAATTTTCGATTTTCACGTTAATATTGAACTTTTCATGGTATCTCTTTTATTGTTGGGGAAAGGATTTCGCTTTATCCGAATGACCTGCATCCTTTCAAAAGTGAGGCTCTGGCAACAACAAAATAAAGGGTCATTCCATGACAGTCACCGACTCAGATTTTCATGAAACTTTGTAAACTTAATACTACCACATAGTTACAAACCCATGTAATTTTTTTCTTCTCTGGGTCTTATAGTTTTTGAAATATAGGGTGTCGAATTCTTCAAAAATTTCTCGAAACGTCGCTTTGAGTGGGAGGTGGATTAGAAAAAAAATTCCTATCTCAGTGCCTAATCCACATATCACTTTGAAATTTTTATCCTTTGTCAATCAAAATAGGAAAATTTCAGAAAAAAAAAGTTTTAATAATCTTTCCTGATTTTGAGAGTCATTAAAAATTCATTTAGTTCAAAATTAACTAATTTTTTTGTGCAAAAATAGTTTTATGTTCAAAAAGCATTGTCTATCTAAGGCAGAGTAGTTACCATGCCTACTTTTTTTTTTTATTTATCGTTAAAGTATACTTTAAAATGCTATGAAAGAAAAATAATGGGATTTTGACTGCCTATATTAGTATTTTAATGTCCAATGGATTGCCTCGAGTCACGACCTTTAATTGGAGGTCACTTTTGACATCCCCCCCCCCCGCAAAAAAGTATACAATAGATAAAAGCAGCAATTAGTACATTGAAATACTTTAGTCTTAAAGTTAATTCACAAATTTTTGTGTACAAAAATAATGAAAAATAGCAGAATTATGACCCGGTTTCAGGGACACCGCAGTAAAAGTAGTATAGGCAGTCGGTAGAATAACTCAGAAACTGAAACAAACAAACAAAAAAAAAAAAACAATTGATATTAATAATATTTTAAATAAACTTATCCTTGAAGGAACGAAATTTAATTTATGGCGATTGTAAACAATAGAGCGGCTATTTGAAGGATTTGATTTTGCTGTGTTTTGGCCTTGAATTTAGTTATTCTAACGTGCATAAAAAATATTAATTTTGGTCAGAAAATGAAATTCCTTCACCGAAGGAAATGATAACATTTTCAGAAAATTTCATTGAAAATTTTTAAGAACTTTATTTGTAACCATGGCAACAGAAAATGTCGTTAAAAAAAGTTTTGAAGTGATATAAAATGTATATAAAACATTCATAAAAAATAATTCTACTTAAGATGTAGTTCACAGCTTGTTTGCATGAGTAAAAAGGGACAGCTGCTGGACTACTGTTGCCCCCACAGTAGGATTTGCTTCGATGGGTGGAAAAACTAAGTTCTACTATCAAGTAGACTTAAAATTTTGTAACAAAAAAGTTTATGGCTATTTTTCCGCATGGCTACATTTGTCCAAAATTGATTTTTTTTTCAAAATTTATGACTAAAAGTAACTTTTAATGAAAATCTCTCTTTAAAAACGAAAATTACCATTTTTTAGTTATCATTTTGGCCACCAGGGAGTTTTTTAATGAGTTACCATTACACTGGAACAGTTTTTTGGGCATTTTTCGTTTGTAAATTCCCTTTTGTTGCATTCTAATGTTTCAAAGAACTTTTTTCAAATAAAATTCAGTGTTTTCCAGAATGTCTGAAACTGAATTTAATTGGAACGATAAGGACTCCAGAAAAGAACTTCTGACCCTCAGGAATGGAATGACATTATTGTTGTGAGCATCACAAAAAATACATAAAGAAATACAATACATATCAGACAATTTGTTTTGATCAGTTTAAATTTCCCAAAACAAAAATAAGAAATGCACTTTGGATTGTAGACTTCGACTTTTCAGAAAAAGTAAATAAAACTCAAACGTTTGTTAATAAGTCAATCCCTGGGCAGAAAATATGTGATGCATCCTGAGAAAGAATACACAAACAATCAGAATTTGGAAACATGGATCATAATAATGTTCCAAATTGGGAATAATATTTTAGTACAAGTTGTAATAAATTTATTGTCCATTAAGAATAATTTTTTTTTAACAAAAACTTCAAAAAGGAACTGCACAAAAGCAAACAAAGCAAACACACTCTGCAAATGTAACTCTGTGAAAGTATAGTCTATAGATCATTTAATTCCAAAATTTTATGCAGATCTGACAGTAAAAACTTGTTATTTTTTCCAGCTGCCGAAGCAAACATTGCCCAGCGCTAGGAGTAGGTGCGCCAGCTGCTCCTGTGGCTTTTGTCTCTTTTTACTCATGCAAACAAACTGGCCTGTGTAAAATGTGAGGCATGCCTTATATAGCATATTGTTTATTATGAATGTTATATAAATCGCATTTAATCTGGAAACTTTAAAGTCATTTTTCTCAAAACAACAATTTTTAAGTCTGTGGACATGATGACAAAGTTCAAACAAAAAGTTACAATGAAGTAATAAAACAAAGTTCAATGAAACTTTGTGAAATTGTAGCTATTAGCATTATCTTGGCCTTTGATGGAGGGATTTCCTTTCTGATTAAAATTTAATATTTTTTATGCATTTTACAATAGCCAAATTTGAGGCAAAAAAATGGTTTTCCACTTCAAACAGCTGCCAAATTGTTTACAATCACCATAAATTAATTTCCTTTGTTCATGAACAAGTTTATTTAATATATTATTAAAATCAATTATTATTATTATTATTATTATTTTATAAGCCTGTTCCGAGTTATTCTGTGAACCGCATTCTACTTTTCTTGCGAGGTGCCCTGGAACCGGTGCCATTTTTCATTATTTTTGTACACGAAAATTAATTAATTTTGAACGAAATGAATTTTTAATTACTCTCAGAATCAGGAAAGGTTATTAAAACATTTTTTTTCTAAAATCTCCTTATTTTGATTGAGAGAGAGTAAAAAGGGATATGTGGATTAGGCACTGAGACGGAATTTTTTTTCACTGTAAACGGAGCATCACAGGTGGCATTTTCAAGTCATTTTTGAAAAATTGGATCCCTCCTATCTCAAAAACTACGAGGGCCAGAGAAGAAAAATTTTACCTGGGTTTGTAGTGATGTAGTAGTATCAAGTTTACAAAGTTTCATGAAAATCAGTGTTGGTGGGTGTTGGATGAAATTTTTCCGGGTGATTGGACATGGAATGACCCTAAAACTAGTATGTTGGGGGTCATCCAAAAACTCTCTTCTCTACAAATCACGTCCATTCAATCATTTAAATAATACAAGAAATGACACCCACTGAGCACCCATTCCTATCAAAGTATATCTCAATTGGATGAAAATTAGCGCATGAATTCTTGAGCTATAAGTGGGAATTCTGAAAAATGCAGCCTAGCAGCGCCCCCTGTTGAGCGATTTGCACTCAAACATAAACAGCAGTATCAAGGTATACCCGAATCTGAAGTGTGTTGAAAATCCAAGCATGAGTTCTTGAGAGAGGGCTATTGCGAAAATTACAAAAAAATGCAGCCTAGCAGCGCCCCCTGTTGAGCGATGGACTCCAAAACGTCCATTTCTGTCAAGGACTCGCTGAATCTGAAGTGGGATGGAAAACCGTGCATTCGTTCTGGTGAGGGAGCTCTTGCAGTGGATAGCAGCGCCCCCTGTTGAGCGATGGACACCCAAAACGAATCAGCATCCATTTCTTATCAGGGACTCGCTGAATATAAATTTTTATTCCATTCCGTGCATTCGTTCTGGAGAGAGAACGCCCACAAAATGGGTGTCATTTTGTAAAAACATGTTTTTCGGCTTCTCGGACCCTTAAAACGTGTAAATCCTTCGAAAACCAGAATTCGAAAATGTTCACGAATCCAACACTCTCTTCTCGTGAAGATAGAAGAGAGTAAAATACAAAATAACGATTTCCTTTAAACACGTGCTACATTTTCCCATATCATCCGATTTGGATGATTTAAAATGGAATCGCGAGAGGATGGTCAGCAGATTATTGACACGTCTTAAAAAAATTATAGGAACAGCCTATAAATTAGTAATTTAGTAATAATTTTTGATTAAAAAAATATTTTTCCCCCCTTTCAAACATCCAAAAGTTCCGAAAAGTTGCACAACAAAATTTAAGAAGCGAACAGTCTAAACCAGGGTTGGCAAACCTATGGCACGCGAGAAGATATTTTTGGCACGCCATTTATTAAATTCTAAATCAAAATTCAGCCAAATTCCCAAAATTCTGCATCGCTTTATTTATTTATTTTTTTTATTAATACACGAGCTTCATTGAAAATAGCTTTTGTTTTCTATAATAGATACTTGTGTACTTGTTATATCACTGAACTTCCCCCTTAGAAATATTTTACCCTTCCTAACTCCCCATTTCCTCGATTTCGTTAGGATGGCACCTAATGATTCGCATAAAAAGAAAGAAATCTTGCCAATCCAATTATTCTCTGCTGTAATAGTTCTGCATAATTTATCGCGTTTTGACCTGCACATGAGGCTTTATTTAACTTTTGCTAGAATTTGATAATGGATCTTTAATTTGTTAAAATGCAAAAGTATTTATAAAACTAATAAAGCTTTTTTTCATAAGTTATGAAATAAAAATAATAATTTGATTGCTAAAACATTTGTAAAATGAAATGAAAACTATAATTATACTAGCTGTTACCCGTGACTGCGTTCACGTAACATTTAAAGAAGAAGAAATTCATCAATTAAGCAAAAAATTTCGATATTTAAAAGCATATATAATTAACCTTTTATCACATTTTATAGTAGAAACGCTTCTGATGATCCCAATTTGCTTATTTTTGTTTATGTATATAGGACCATTTAAATTTCTTTTGTGAGCATGAAATTTCATACACCTTTTCTAAGATTAAATGAGGAATAAATTTACATCTCTGTTATTCTATTTTATTATTTATATTTATTCTATTTTATATTTATTCCGTTCAAGGATATTGATTTATTTTATGTTTTCGAGACAAAAAATATTATTTAAAGATATATATTAATAAAGAATTTTAAAGGAAAGTGGTTATTAGTAGGTCACTTTAGACGTGACTTTGATAGATTAGAATAAGCGAAAAATCAACATGCCCCATTATAAGGTTATATTCCAAAAAAATCACATTTTGGAAGAGAAAAAAAAGATAAATGGTATTAAAAAAATCAAACGTGGTGATAAAATAATCAAAGTTCAAAGTAAAAAAATAATCAAAGTTCAAAAATAAATAATAAGAGCACGGGAAATATCTTTAACTTTCAAATATTTATTACATTTTAATTTCACGGTACCACACTTTTATGAGCTCTAGATCTACCAATAATATCAGAATGTTTATCACGCTCCAAAGACTCTTGAGCCTAAATACTTATTATTAAAGCAATAGAGTTAACTTATTGCTTTCGAGGAATAAATCGATTTATGTAAAAGCACCACAATTATGAAAAAACATTTTCATATCTATTGTGTGTTGTAATTTTGGCTTATGAAAGCTTTGAAATTTGCAGGAATATGCTCCAATGGGGTAACAGTGATATATTGTGTTTCAGAGAGATTTTTAACTATAGATTTCGATAATTTAAAATCTAAAGAAAATTTCCCTTCTTCCTTTGCGCTTTTCGATAAACACGGTGCCTTTATGTTGGAGTTTAAGTGGCCTATCAAGCCAAAAGCACTCCATTCTCGATAGCAGGAATTCGCTGTCTCATATTTAAACAATTAGAAAAAATCTCTTGTGGCTATGCTGCTTTTGAAATGGAAATAGGTAAAATGCTCTTACCTGGGATTCATCAATATCGCGATGACGTATAACTTCATCGGTGTGGCGTGGTCAGGGATTTATCCAAAAGCTTCTTGAAGAAATTATTTTATTTTATTTTGTGAAGCATTATTTATCCTTTGAAGTATCCTTTGAGAGCTTAATATGAATCGCTAAATCCATGGGAAGATATAATGTAATATGAATTAGTATTGTGTGTTTTTACGATAAAGAAAGATTCAAATTTTAGCTTTAAATACTTATAATTAAACATATTACTGGAGTATAAGAAACTCCGTCTTAACAGAGAGGCTACATGATTAAGAGTGATAATACATAAAGCTGCTAAAACACATATTCGCAGCGTAGAAAAAATATATAATAATTAAAGGTGTCTGGCAACAGTCAAAATGTTCAGATGTTCCTTTTTGGTTACATATGAGTGGTGAAATCTTAGTTATTAGCACATATGCTTTAGAGAGTTACTCAAGTGGTCTGTAATAGCACTCATTATCAAATGCGGAAGTAAGGAAACAGTTCGTAAATTTGCTTGTTAAAATGATCTGTGTTTAGTAACAAGTTCTTTCTTTTCTTTTTTTTTTAATCACTTTTAGCAGTTGCCGAAGAACATCTGGGGAATTAAATTTAACACCCCTCCTTAATCTCCTCAGATGGATAAGGTAACAAGTTCATAGTCTTGATGTCACACAAAAGTTGAGGTTTGGGTGTGGGCTTCGTCAAGCAGTCAGCAATCATGTATTGCGTGGGACAATATTTTAATTCGATAATTTTATCCTCCTTTAATTGTCTTATGGCGTGAAAGCGGATATCAATATGTTTTGTCCGCTTCGAAAATTTTTCATTTTCTATCATCTTTATACTGCTTTGGTTGTCATGGTAAAGTAAAATAGGTTTTACTTGATACAAGTTAAGATCTTCTAGCAGTTTTAATAGCCATAAAATTTCTTGTCCTGCGGTTGCTGCAGCAACATATTCCGCTTCAGCGGAAGAATATGCAATGCTTGACTGTAATTTTGTAGTCCATTGAATGGGATTATCACCCAGAAAAAAAATATTGCCGGTGGTTGATTTTCTATTTTTAGTGTCCCCAGCCCAATCAGCATCAGCATACGCGATGAGTATTGGTGGTTTATTTTTACTTATTGTTAGGCATAGGTTTTTTGTGCAATTGAGGTAAATAATAATTCTTTTTGCCGCTTTCCAATCCTTCTCGCGTGGCGTTGCACTTCTCCTACTAAGTATATTTACTGGTGCCATAATGTCGGGTCGAGTGACTGTGGCAATATACAAGAGCGAACCGATCGCTTGCCTAAACTTTGTATTGTTCGGAAGTAAATTGTCGCTATCTTCTAATTTATAGAAACCTACTTCCATCGGTGTACCAATAGGTCTTGCATCTGTTAAATTTAACTTTCTAACCAAATCTTCTATTTTTGACTTTTGGTTTAATTTGTAACCATCATTCGTTTTGATTATGTTGGTTCCTAGGTACTGACTTATTTCGCCTAAGTCTTTTACTCCGTACTCATTTTGCAATTGTTTTATTACATCTTTAATTATTTCACTTTTACTCGCGATTAAAATATCGTCAACGTAGACGATGATATAAGTGAAATTTTCCTTTTCTTTTCTAGTAAACAAACATGAGTCAGCAATGCTTTGCACAAAATTCATGTTTTTTAATGATTCTGCGATCTTTTTGTGCCAGGCTCTAGCTGCCTGCTTTAAGCCGTAGATTGTTTTATTCAGTTTACACACTTTGTTTTCACAATTTTTTTCTATAAAACCCTCTGGTTGTTTCATGAAAATTTCTTCTTCTATTTCGCCGTGAAGAAATGCAGTGTCGATGTCAATGTGTTGAACAGAAAGATTTTTATATGCCGCTGAGGCTAAAAATGTGCGGATTGTTGTGTGTGAAACTACGGGTGCGAAGGTTTCATCATAATCTTCGCCGTACTTCTGATTATATCCTTTCGCTACTAAACGGGCCTTGTATTTTTGTACATTTCCTAAATTATCTAACTTTCTCTTAAAAATCCACTTGCAACCAATAATTTTCTTATTTGGTGGGGGATCCACTAAGTCCCAAGTTTTATTTTTCTTTAATGAGTGGATTTCTTGTTGAGTGGCTTTGAGCCAATTTTCTTTTTCTACTGGGTTGTTCATGTTTGCTATGTCATAAAAATCGGATGGTTCGAATGTGTCATTTGTTTTTACGTGACATACGTATCTGTCGGGTGGTACTCCTCTATTTGACCTCTGAGACCTTCTCGGTTCTACGTCGGGTTGTTTGGACGCGGTTGGTTCTTCGTCGGAATTACTTAACTCTGTTTGAATGTAGTTGTTGTCATTGTCTGAGTTTTCTACCTCTTCGCTTTCTTTTAAGTTGTTTTCACTATTTTCTATAAATTTAACTGTTCTCGCTATTATTATTTTGTTTTCTTTTGTGAATATACGGTAACCTTTTGATTTGTTGTCATACCCCACAAGTATTCCTTCCTGCGCTCTATCATCTAATTTGTTTCGCTGATGTTTTTGTATATAGGCATAAGCTTTACAGCCGAATGTACGCAGGTAGTGTAAGGTGGGTTTTCGGTTGAACCAAATTTCGAACGGTGTTTTGTTTGTTATTTTGGTTGGTAGCCTATTCTGCAGGTGATTGGCGGTATTTATGGCTTCTCCCCAGAATTTTTGAGGTAAGCCTGCTTCGGAGAGTAGACTCCTAGTCATATCTAATAATGACCTATTCTTTCTTTCCGCTACGCCGTTTTGGCTCGGACAAAATGGTACCGTAAACTGGTGTTGGATACCTCTTGCCCTTAGGTATTCTTCCGTTTGTTTACCTAAATATTCCCCTCCATTATCGGATCTAATAGCTTTAGGGAAGCTGCCGAATTGGGTTTTCACCATGGCTACATAATCTTTTAACTTTTCGTGAACTTCATTTTTATGCGAAAGTAAGTAAATTACTGTGAACCTTGAATAGTCGTCTATAAAAGTGACGAACATTGTTTTTCCCCCGATAGTAGGTGTACCGATAGATGTGCACACGTCCGTGTGTATCAGATCGAGCACTTTGCCTGTTTTGGGACAGTTTGTTGATTTCGGATATGGGGCATCACTTATTTTTGTTTGGATACATATTTCACACAATGCATTATGATTACAGTTATTTATTTTTATACCGTCTGCTAAGTTTTTATTTATTAATTCTTTTATCGCATTATAGCTACGATGGCCAAGCCGTTTGTGCCAAACTTCTATGCAATTTTTATTTTTACATTCATGTGCAATGTTTACTTTATTAGTTTCAGCGCTTTCTAATAATTCGACTTGATATAAATTATTTTTCATTCTTGCTTCAAGATAAATATTCCCGTTTCGGGATAACGTGCATTTTTCTTTATCGAAAATTAATTTATAGCCATTCCGTGTTGCTTTGCTTACCGATATGAGGTTCGATTCTAATTCTGGTACATATAATACTTCTTTTAATGTGATTGTGTTTATCCCTCCATCGGATGTTTTTGTTTTAAATGTCGTTTCACCTGTACCGTGTGAATTCAGCGTTTTGCCATTGGCAATGATGACTGTCGTCTTTTCAGTGTCGTTAAACTTAGTGAATGCATCTTTACTGTTTAGAATGTGTGTCGATGAACCTGAGTCGATTATCCAGGTTTGTTTTCCTGGTTTCTGGACTGAAAAAGGTGCGTCGCTGCCTTTTCCTGAATTGCCCTGTGTTTTGTTAATCCGAATTGGTTCTGTTTCACGGTTTTTGTTTTCTCTATAATAGTTTGCGTCTTCATAACATAACGATGATGTGTAATACTTGGATTTGTGCGGCTGTTGTTTTTGTGACGGTGAGTAAGTGTTTCTGTTCTTAAGATGCCAGCACTCCCTGTATGTATGGTTTTTTAATTTACAGTATGTGCACTGTTTGTCCTTTTTATTATAGTGTTCAGCCGGAAACTTTTTATGCGTTTTAAACGCTTTTGAGGAATTCTCGCTCTGATCTGTGTTTTCTAAACGTCTTGTATATTCATCAGTGAGTTTTCCTTTTATAAACTCTGAATTAAGTTCATTTTCTGGACGGGCCTCGAGGGCTATAATTAAGGTGTTGTAGCTAGGTGGTAATGAACAAAGTAACAGAGCTGAAATGTGCGAGTCATTAATAGTTTCGCCTATGGCTGAAAGTTTATCAACAAGTTCTAAAATATGTGTAATGTGTTTTATTAGATTGCCGTTTTCTGGGAGTTTTGCTCCGTATAATTTTCTCAGCAAATATAACTTGCTTGAGAGATTAGCCCTTTCATGAATTGTTTTTAAAGCTTGCCAGGTTTCTCTGGCAGTGTTTAAGTGCTTTACATGCACGATCTGTGAGTCTTCAATACTCAAGTTGATAATTGCACGTGCTTTACGGTCCCTCTTCGTCCAGTCCGTGTTAATTGGATCTGGGGGATTTTCTGTTATTACATCAAACAATTCTTCTTTTATTAAAATCATTTCTGCGCGAAATTTCCAATTTGAGTAATTTGTCGAATTTAATTTTTCGACTATTTGAGTTTCTTTTATCCCTGCCATGTTTATTTTTATTTGTTTATGCGACCAACCTATTTCCTTTTTATTTATTTATTTACTGTAAAATGTAAAATGAACGATTTCTTTTTTTATTATTATTATTACTCACAACCAACAAATTGTTCATTCACTAATTATTTAAATGTTCATTACATAAAACATAAATATATAAATGTTTCTTTTTCATTCACCTTAATATTTCTGGTACAATAACATTCATTATTTTATTCAATGCAGCATCTTTTTATTTTTTTTTTATTCAGAACATGAATACTTTTAATATTTATAATCTAAGCCACTATATAAAATTTTTCTTCTTTTTCGCTAAACATGAGCACTTTATCTGTCTCATTAATCTGTTTGTTGGAGTTTAAGTGGCCTATCAAGCCAAAAGCACTCCATTCTCGATAGCAGGAATTCGCTGTCTCATATTTAAACAATTAGAAAAAATCTCTTGTGGCTATGCTGCTTTTGAAATGGAAATAGGTAAAATGCTCTTACCTGGGATTCATCAATATCGCGATGACGTATAACTTCATCGGTGTGGCGTGGTCAGGGATTTATCCAAAAGCTTCTTGAAGAAATTATTTTATTTTATTTTGTGAAGCATTATTTATCCTTTGAAGTATCCTTTGAGAGCTTAATATGAATCGCTAAATCCATGGGAAGATATAATGTAATATGAATTAGTATTGTGTGTTTTTACGATAAAGAAAGATTCAAATTTTAGCTTTAAATACTTATAATTAAACATATTACTGGAGTATAAGAAACTCCGTCTTAACAGAGAGGCTACATGATTAAGAGTGATAATACATAAAGCTGCTAAAACACATATTCGCAGCGTAGAAAAAATATATAATAATTAAAGGTGTCTGGCAACAGTCAAAATGTTCAGATGTTCCTTTTTGGTTACATATGAGTGGTGAAATCTTAGTTATTAGCACATATGCTTTAGAGAGTTACTCAAGTGGTCTGTAATAGCACTCATTATCAAATGCGGAAGTAAGGAAACAGTTCGTAAATTTGCTTGTTAAAATGATCTGTGTTTAGTAACAAGTTCTTTCTTTTCTTTTTTTTTTAATCACTTTTAGCAGTTGCCGAAGAACATCTGGGGAATTAAATTTAACACTTTATACATTAGAGGGATGTGAAGTGAAAGGCAAATTTATTGCTTAGTTAAGGTTTTGGCTCTTGTGTACACGTAAATGACACACGTAAAGCCTAATCTCAATGTAACACATGTAAAGCCTAATCTCAAATTGAAATTACTTGCTAAACTTTTTTAAGTTGACTTTCCTGTGCCATTTATTAAATTTTATTGAAACCAGTGTTATGGGAGATTGTACTGTAAAAAGATGTTAAACTTATATATTTGCGATTTTAAATTCTGTGCAAATCACGCCATTTTGTATAAAAACTGCTATAAAATGCTAATATTTTCTGAAAGAAAAGCAGCTAAGACTAATGTCAGACGAACATCTTTTGCACGCTTTTTTCCTTGCGTATTATCCCTACACAATGCTAGCGGCATATACGTGAGGAAAAAAGTGTGCAAAAAGACGTCCGCCTGGCATTAGTTTCATGATTTAAAATATGACGACACTAGGTTAGTTTTTCCTACGGAATGTTACTTGTCGAAATAAATAAATATATATATATATTCTTACACTTCATGAATCATTTAAAACTATGCATTTTAATTTATTTAAAAAAAGGGGGAAACCGATTAATGAAATCCAATATTATTGTACATTTAGAAAAACATTGAAAAATTATTTTTATTAAATATACTAAATTTCATGTAAGAAAATGTATTTAAAATGTAAGCTAAAATTTCATTTTCAAAGAATGCGACTTTTGATACAAAATTTTATTTCTGAAAAGTATATTGTTATTTTAAGAATTCGTTTTAACTTTCGAAGCTGGTGTAATGAAGACGACATCGCTTTGACGAAATTAAAATAAATCTATGTTAATGTTTTCGTTTTAAAATTAATGCTTTCCATGAAAAAATATTACATCATTTTTAACCGATAAAAGCTTTTACTAAAAACGCCTTTGTGACATGTTTTAACTGCCATCTTTTAAAATTAATCAATTAAAATAGTATATGATTATTTTAATCAATGCCTCCTGATAAAGGAGTCTTGATTTTAATTTTAATTCGTATGAATAGTGGGCAATAACTTTCAACTTAAATGCACAGAAGTTATATTTACTCCTTGGTTGCGTCAATATGTCGACAGACGATTTTTGTTTCTGTGGAATAAATTCATTCATGAAGTTTCGATGTGTGTAAATATGTTTTCAATTTTGGAAAATTTAATTTAATCAAGTTTTTGCACCATTTATACTAATTGAAATTCAATTCTTTTTAATGTTAATGAGGAAATAGAGTCAAAAAATATATTAATTCGTTTTAATTCCCCTTTTTTCCACCAAAAATATCTTCTCCTGATAATCATAACGTGAATTTTGAAAAGAAAACTCTCATTTGTATGCAACTTACATTCAAACTTTTTAATCAGTATGGACAGTATTCCTGTGACGTCACAATTGGTAAAATAGCGGTTTTTATAGCCCCGAATCAAAAGCGAGAATAGGGTCCATTTGTAAAAAAATATTTCTGTTATTCGTTTTGATATGACGTCATTATTTATCTATTTTCATTAGTTACTGATATTGATGCCCATTGTATTTTTAACGAATATTTGGAAATACCTGTTTTATTTCAAATTTGACGTCATATTTTTCCAATCGAATAACTTTATTAATAATATTATTTTTTTTCATTCTTTTTCCTTCTAATTATGACACCATTTTTGGCAGAAAACCCCTTATTAACCGATATTCATCCTTCATGCATAATAAAAAATACACCATTTTTTGTTTCAAGTATGACGTCATATTTATTTTCTTTTGAATTCTTTTTATTTTAATTTTTAATTGTCGAGGAGAAATTATTATTTCAGATTTAGTTTTTCTTGGCAACAAGAAAGAAAGATGGTTAAATTTATCGGGAAAATGTCAATTGATTCTGTATGAAAAAGAATGAAATTTTGAATTATTAAGATAATTATTTGAATAAATTAAATAAACTATAGCCTATGTTCATTTCCGGGTTGTAATCCATCTATATCAGAAAAATACAAAAGCATTAATTCATCCGTTTAGATGCTGACTTCATTCAAACATTCGGACACACATTGACATTTATAATATTATAAGGATAAGGATTTTTCGATAATTATTTCTATAAGGCGTATATTGGTATTACCCGCAGGTATGTTAGCTATATTTATAATATCTAATAATGATCTATAATTTTGACACTATTATTTATTATTATTAGAATTAAACTAACTTATAATTCAATATTAAATTAATTCGCTATTTTTTTGTGAGAATGAGACGTCGGAGGGGGGCGGGGGGGGGGGCGTTGTTGACACGCCATGTTCAGTTGAATTTTTTTGGGAAAAAATTGGCACGCGGATATAAAAAGGTTCGCCGACCTCGATTCATATATGATTAAAAAAAAATCAGCAGCTAAAAACTGCTATCGTACATTTCGTAAAGGTTTTTGCAACAACAAATAGAAATGTCACTTTTTGAGTCGCTTAAAAACTCTTTCGCATTCGTTTAGCTGGGAAACATTTCTGAAATTTTTACATTATTTCGTTTTGTAATGGATTAGTATGCGGGATTACAAATAAGTATTATAATCATAAATGAATTTCATAAGTAAGTTTAGTAAGAAAAAATAAAATAATTCCAGAGGCAGTTTCAGGGGCATGCCCCTCCCATCCTGCCCTTTGATTTACAAAATTGCACCCTCCTGGCCCCTGATCCAAAAAACGAGCACCCTTCTTGCTCCTTATCCAAAAAATGAGCCCTTACACTTTTTTGTTAAAAAAAAAACTTGTTTGCATAGTAAAAACCTCCTCTGTGTTGTCTTGAAAAGTCACTTTTGAATTTTAAATATTAAAAGTAGCTTCAAAAATAAACTAAAAAAATGAAAAATGTACAATTTAGAATCTAAAAAATGCCCTTAGTGCGCCTAAGAATAAAAAAGTGCCTTTTTTTTCCCACCAGCAGCACCCTGCTCTTTTTTAAAGCCGTGGGACACTATCATTTATCCAGTAGTATTACTTTTTTCTTCTTTTTTAAAAAATAATTTTGTTTATAATATTATAGTATGTAATTTATATATTATATATTATTATATATTTATGTATTATAATATAGAATTAGAATTAGAACAATCGAGTCAATGTCGGAAGACGTGCAAGAATCGTGCAACAAATTGATTAAAAGATATCGACACGATATTCTCACGAAAACGATGGAAGAGGCGTTTCATACCCTTTGCCCCCCGTTGTCGCCGCTGCGGCGACATTGGAAGGTAAGTGAAAAACTCCGTTGTCGCCGCTGCGGAGACATCCTCTTGCCTTGAAAATTTTGTTTTTTGGCACCACTCATAAAAGAAAATAACATTTGCCTTATTTAATCAGAGCATTTTTTAAATTGTGTACTTTTTCTTCTTTTAAATAAGTGATGCCGATCGAATAAAATATTTGTGTAACGACGTGGAGTTGCTAGTAGTCCACACTCAAAATGACGCTGGTAGCCTATACTCAAAATAGGTTTGTCTTATCCAGACCCTTCGATTTCGAGCTTACTTAAATGACGTACATTTCGTAAATGACGTAAATTTGTATGGATAAATTACGTAGTTACGTTAATTACCTGTAAATTATGCAGATTACTTCACTGTTTTTTTTTTAATTATTATTTAATTTTAAGTCTTGAATCATAATGAGCCTCCTCACAAGGATTCGAAGTTTCATACAAATTGAACAACTTTCGAAACTTCTTGATTTCGAGCCCACCCTATTTGTTTTACGGAATAAAAAGACACCTTCCTGCATACGAAATTTCGTGCCATTTGAAGAACGTTTTCCTATTTTGGCCCCCACTGGGCATCGCTTACAACTCGATCCACCATTTATGGATCACAAATAGGAAAACACGCTTCCATTTTAAATCGTAAAGCTTAACCATTTTACACCTTTACGTTTAAAACGGAGTCAGGAAAGGAGTAAAAAAGTACACAAATGATTC
Organism: Maratus speciosus; assembly: GCA_963932465.1. Taxonomy (NCBI): domain Eukaryota; kingdom Metazoa; phylum Arthropoda; class Arachnida; order Araneae; family Salticidae; genus Maratus; species Maratus speciosus. The sequence goes on along the minus strand of CAWVRF010000002.1, from coordinate 1,224,480 downwards.
AATACTTAAACAGGGTTCGTACCAGGGTTGCAAAAAAGCCGGCTAAAATTAAAAAAAAGCCAGGCCGGTGGCTTTTATTGGTTTTAACCGGCTTTTTTTGGCCAAAATTGGCTTTTTTTGGCCATAATTGGCCTTTATACAATAAAGCATTGTAATTATAAACTACACATTTTAAAGTGTTTTTAATTAGTTTTAATGACATTTAATTGATTTACAGTTTAATAAGTAACCCAATTTCTCAATAATGAAGACATTAATACTGGAATAAAACTTAGATGATTTTGCTTGTGATTTGTATTCAGAATTGCAAATATGTCAGCTAAATTTTAAAAGGGCCATACCAACTACCAATTTTTTCATTTTTACTGCTTTATAAAATTAAAGAGGACAATGGTTACTTAGTTATATGTTTTATTACTTAATTTTAAGAGCTATTAATATACAAGTCTTATTTTATTTCTAGCAAACATTTAAAATTATACATAGTCATATTAATAAAATCACCACCATTTCTCACTATTAAAAACATTATGAATAGCATATGCATGAATATGCATAGCAACAAGCTTTTCAAAAAAAATTTTTTGAGAATTTTTTTTTCTTGTTTAAATGCTCTATTTTTTATACACTTATGTACCACTCTCCTCAAATAAAACATCTTTTCTAATTCCTCGTTTCCATTTTGATGTGTTACATTTTGTCATTAAGGCTGTTGAATCCAAAAAGGCAACTTTCTGACATAAGTTTTAATTTATTTTTGTCCAGAAATGCATGAAACTAGCAGATGTTGTTGTTCAGAAATTATGTAATTGCACTGTTTTTTCTGCGTTTTTTTGCAAACGCTATAGATTTTTCAGAAAATAGTGTCAAAGTGAGCGTTTTGAACTGAATTTCCACACAAAAGAAGAAACCACCCAGAAAAGGGTGAAAAAACATGTTTGTCACGTGATCAAAATCTCTTTATAACTCAATAGGTAATGGATGGATCAAAAAATGGAAAACACAGTTCGATTCCAAATCGCTTCCATGGTCAGGTTTTCGAATTTTACATCTTTCCGTTAAAAAATGAATTTGTAAATGTGTCAAAACATTTTGCGCTTGTTGAGCAGAGCAGTTAAGAACAGTTTTAATTAAATATAATTTTTAAAATGTGTAGTATATGTGGAGCTATATAATATAGAATTTCAAAACACCAGTTCGGAGCCTAACTTATATACTTTTCAATGTTTATATATATTTTTTTTTCATACATAATGTGTTCACAGTTGTCTTCTAGAAGTTATAAAGACTTATTTATTTGATAAAATTTAATATAAATCTATTATTTTTTTTAGTAGAAAATATTTATAAGTGTATTAAAAATTAATTGATCCAAATCTAAAACAAATTTACTGTAAACCAACTTTAAAAAATAAAAACTGGCTTTTTTCAATAAAAGCCGGCTTTTATTAATAAAAGCTGGCTTTTTTTAAGTGGTTAAAACCAAAAAAAGCCGGCCGGCTTTTTTTGGCCTGGCTAAAAGCCAGCAACCCTGGTTTGTACGGATCCTTTAATTTTCAGACTAAGAAATTCTTCGGTACCAGTATTTTCTCATGGAAAATATCTCCTTAAATGAGGCGAAATTTCCTCCTTTTAAACTAGATTTGTCTGTCTATAAAAAAATTCTGATATTTGGCCTTGAAAATAACGGTACCCGTACGAACCCTGCTAAAAGATGTAAAAAATTAATGTAAAAAAAAAGATGTTTAATCATTTTTTAAGTACTGAATCATTTACGTACTTTTATATTATATTATTAAGATGATTTTTAGCATTCATAATTAGTTTATTTTATGGGTCAAAAAGTTTTTAAGAATAGCCTTATAACATCTCACCCTTTCTTGAAGTGTGACACCACTTCAAGGCAGAACGGATAAGGCAAGAAGGCAGGTAAGGCAGGAACGGATGGAATAATGATAAGGGGGGGGGGGGTCATTTCTTTGGCTGTACATATATAACGTTATCAACTTTTTGGTAATTTTGGACCCCGTTCCCGCTTTACGATATCATACGTTATCATCCCACGACTCCCCCTCTGCCCAATAATGTTATCGTTATCAATGTCTAAAAAATAATTTTATCTTTGCATTTTTTTTTGTTCTTATATTTGCAGTGATATGATTATATATTTATTATTTGAACACTTTTTTTATTCAAATGAAGAGATGTCAAAATAATGTCACTATTATTATATGGAATAACTTTGTACGAAATAACACTTAAAGGAATAGCTACTATTTACAAGTATTTAGTAATAGCTTTTTGTTACGTAATGCATTCAACAGTAATAATATCTTCTTGCATGTGTCCCGCACATGGGAGAGGAAGGCAGGCAGAACATCTTATCCACAAAACAGGTGGACAACATTCTTTCTCTTTTGTTTACATGCATACACAGGGGACAGAAGGATAGGTATGACACATTTTGGAATTCAATAATTTTATAATCATTTAATGATTTTAATAATAACTTTGCATTTTCATAAAAAATATAACTGACTAAAAAAAGATAAGACTATTTTGGTGTAAAGAACAAGTTAGAAATAAAAAGAGAAATTTTTGGTTGGATCAAAAATGATTACGATATCAAAGACAACCCCTCCCCTCCCCCTAGAGATCCTGTGCCAGACTCCCCTCCCCTCTAAAGTGATGCATTACATATGCACAGCCCCCAAAGGCCGACGCAACCATCGTCTGCCCAGGGCCACCTAACAATGGGGCTCTTGTTAGGGGCCCCGAATCTCTCTCTATAAATCCAAATAATGTTTCCTTTGTATAAAAGAATAATGATTTTGCTCTAGACTTGTGAGAAAAAAAGTGAGTATTAACTTTATTTCTTACAGTTAAACTTGGTAGAATGTACAGATTGGATGGTCCTGAACGCAACAACTATTATAAAAGGATAGAAGATTTTGTTGAACATGCATATTCTATAGATGCTTTTCAACTGTTTCATTAAATTGTCTTTATTTTTGTATCTGTTTTTAATGAATTAATTAGGAACAGACGTCCTATCTTTTTTTCACTTTTTAAATTTATATTCTACTTTAACCATACCTGTTGCTTTCATTGAATTTGTAATTTAAGACTGGTTTTCACAACAAACACCCATTCTTTAGAAAAGAGTTGACCACGAGGGACTCCTGGCACTGAAATGGAATTGACTACAGTTTTTGTTTTCGTGAAATATCATATCTCACGATGAAGTGGGAGACAGAATAAATAATGTCATTGATTTCGAATATAAGAAAGGATAAAAGTTTCGTTGGATAGTAATAGCACATTCTTTATATTTTAATGGAAATAACTTAACATCCTGACTTACAGAATATCAATTTGATTAAGAATAACACACAAGTTTTTAAGGTTTTGCGCTAAATTTAATTTTTCTAAATGGAAAGTACATTGAACAGCGGCTATGGGCTCACACGTTCCTATTCCAGATAAAATGTTTATGAATTGCTTTCCTGTAGATAAAATGATACTATTATAATTTAGATGTAGTAAAACTTGTTTCATTATTAGCATCCAGAAATACCTCAAGCTATTAAAATTTTTAAACAGAAAATTCATTTGCGTTTAATTCTTTTTTTTTTTAACCATTTGGAAAAATGGTTATTGTTCTCGTCAGGATGGGAAATTAAAAGCATATCTAAAGGTTTTCATTGGTTTAATCCGCCTTTTATTCGTTTTATGATTGGTCTATACAATAATCTGTATTTCCCTTTAATTTCAACAACGATGAATACCTTCTGTTGCCACTATGACAAAAAAGTAATAAAAACTTCAAAAAAATAATAATAACTCAGAAACAAATTGAGATACAGCTTTCAAACAATTTGCATTTAAAAGTACATTTTTTTCTCTATCCGACGGTGTAAAAAGTAATATTGTCGGATGTTTAGAAGTTTAAGAATGAAATTTCATTTAAAATTAGCCGTCAGATTTCTTGGACGATGGAAAAGCCTTTTCCCGAACAGCCAATGAAACGCTTGGATATTTACGTAAGTTTCAGGTGGATAATACTTAAGTTTCATGAAATCTGACGGGTCGCAGGCGATATTTTTGGCTTGCAATTTTTACGTGTCATAACACTATTAATGTTTAATTCATGGCGTACGTCATGTATGATCAATTCCGTGCGATTTTTTAAGTCTTAAATTTTAGTCTTTAAAAAAATCGTTTTCCAAAGGGTCGTTGCTTTTTTTTTTTTTTTTTTTTTTTTTTAAAGAAAATAAGTTGGTATTCGGCGAAAAATGTGGCCTCCTAATCGATATTCGACTATTCAGCAAAATCGCTATTCGTTACCTAGTTCAAAATGACTATTTTAATTCGGAAATTTGAAAAAATTGGTAAAATTGTTTCAAATTAATTCTTCTCGTTCCAAAAGGAAGGACTCCATTTTCCATGTGCGAACATTTTTCACCGCGCTGTCAGGAAATGTTTTTACGAAAATAATAGCACTGGCTAACGTGCATTTTTATGAACCCATTCGGGACCCTGGGTGCCTATACGCGCCCTTAAAAAGTGCATACAGAATTTGTTTTTGGTACCATTAAAAAAAATAAAAGTAATATTTACTTTCTTTAATTAGAGCATTTTTGCGATTGTTTAAGAAAAGATAGCTTAAAAAAAAAAAAAAAAAAAAAAAAAGTGGTGCCAGCCGAATAAAATGTGTGTAAAAGCCGCCGGTCCGGAAGGGGTTCAGTAAGCATTTTACTATATACTTGAATTCCGTACTTTTCTTTAAACTGCGTACAGTAGAATAGCGTTACAACGAATGTTTCAGTTATCTGGGCTGTTAAAAAATATCTTGTCATCCTATTTCATTAAAAAAATATTCACTTGAACGAAGTTTTCAGTACAGCGACTTTTTTGTCCCCAGACTGCTGATTGTCACCGTTCTTTTTTTAATAGAAATATTCGGCTTTTTAAAAAAAATAGATTAAAAATTTTGAAAAACAAGGCGAATTATACTACTTTTAAAAAAAGTGGTGGCAGTCAAATAATCTGAATTAGAAAAAAGTCCCCTATCCGGCAACAGAGATTCGATGTAACGAGAAATGTACTTTACTTATTTTTATTTCTACTAGGGGGCTCGGCCCCCTACGAGCTACGCTCGCCAACCCCCGTCCAGACACCGCAGGCTCTAAATGCACGCTAATTTGATCGGCTTTAAAAAGATTTCGAAAGATTGAATTATAATTTAAAAAACAGTGGCGATCTCCCTATAAACGAATTTCTATTCATTTCTCTTTGATTGGGGAATTTTAACGCCAAATCCGCTGCGGTACTACTTGATTATCCCGTCGACCCATTTCGCCAAATTATATAAATCGCCAAACCACTCGCCAAATTATACAAATTGACATAATTTTTATTTTAAATAACGAAAGAACAAATAAATTCGTACAACATTAATAAAAATACAAATAAAACGTCGAAATAAAAATAACTTGATGACGTAGACACGTGTAACAACATTTCAAAATAAGCTAATGTAAAAGGAATTAAGTAAACAGAGTCTTTGTCTCCTGGTATTTTTTAACAAAGCGAAAAGAAAGTTCTTTTAAATGAGGCATTTTAAATTAATCGTTTTTAATCTGACGTAATTTTTACCAAGCTATTCTTTCTCTTTTAAATAATTGCGTGAAAGTACTTTTGCTAGCAATGAAATATTATTTGCGCTTTCCTAACAAAAATAGTTGAAAATATCCTCTCAAAATATTAAATAAATGTCTAGCGCAATTTCTAAATTTAAACTTTTTTGCAATATTATTTTGTGTTCATTTTATGTAATAACTATAATGTGACGTAAATATGACGTAATTTCTCCTAAGACTTCTAACGCATGTTAATGAATTTATTATTTTACAATATCCTTTCTCTTTTAAAATTCACGTGTCGTGTATACTTTTTATGACGTAATTTTTAATAAGTTCCTGTTTTTTATACATAATTATTTAATTCTAATTTGAAAGTTTTTTTCCTGTTTATAATAGTCACGTGTAAATAAATTTTTAATTTGAAGCAAACATTATTGCTTGCGCTTTTTATACAGTTGGCAACAGTTTAAATTAGTACAATTTTCTGAAATCTGTAAAAAATATCTCTAGAAATGCTGAAAATTTGAATTTAAAATAGAAATAAAACCTGAAAAAATGAGTCAAAATAAAAAAATTAATGCAATCTGCACTCCGGCAAATTCTAACGCATAAAATGATCTAAAAATGTTTAAATTCCTATGAACAGTTTTTGCTCCTATAAAACTTTTTTAGTGGAACGATTTTGTCCAACTTTAGCATTAAATATCTCTTTAAATAATTCTTCGATCTGAAATCTGTCTGCATCAGCGTGTTTATCAAACATTTGTGTATAATACTACCGATTTTCATATTTTTGTATGCATTATTTTTCATGTTAACGAAGAAAGACCTCCGGTCACAAAAAATTCAAAACCGGCGGCGGCGGCGGCGGCGGTGACAGCGGTAGTTACTTTTTTTTAGAATAGAGAGATTATTATGTTTATAATAATAAATAATAAAAATTTTTATAGAATAATAATAATATAATGTATAATTAAGTTAATACGACGCATCTTTTCCAAACGTAGAATAAAATGAGACCTCCCCCCCCCCCCTTTTCCTTCTTCGAACAGAAAGACTTCCCCTTCACCCCATCAGAGTGTCACTTAGATAGCAACAAAATAAAATGCGATTATCACTTTTCTTAACACATCTCATAAACTAAAAAGAAACACATTGAAAAAGGGGGTAAGACACGGAAAAAGGATGTTTAGAATGAGAATCATAATATTTTGGATTTAAACTAACAAAACAGATATAAGTCATAATGATTCTGATTTTCTTTTCCTCTCCCATTCTCGTACGGATGTTTTTAAAAACATGCAAAAATAAGAGCACGCAGGGGGAGCACATTCAAGTTTTCTTTCTTGTTCTAAGCTTAAAACAGTTAATAATGGAACGATACAGAAACTCACTCTCCATAAACAACGATTATCGTTTCAAAAAGTAGTACACGTCCACCCTTAAAGTAGAGGAGAGATCCAAATAGTTTTGGATCTCGCAGATTCCGTCAGCGCTGTTTTTCGAGAGATCCAAGGTTAAAGTTGTTTTTCCCGAACCAGTCCTACTGTTATTGGAAATTGAGTTTTACAGGGTGCAAGGAATAGCGGTTGCTCACTGCTGAAAAGGTCCAAATAGTACTTCGCTAGGGCTACTACGGAATACTATTATCTTCAGAGTATTCGCATGCTTTATGTTTTATAGTTAAACATCATAATCTTAATGACTGCATCTTCACTATCATGTTACTTTAGTGATAATTTACAGGCTATAATTTATAGGCTATTTCCATGAAAACTTGCCATGTCAGTCACATAGTATGATTTTTGGCTACCAGAATTTTAGAACGGAAAAATGTGACTTGTTTTATCGGAAATATCTCATCAATTGAATAACGCGAAGCAAACTTTTCGAAAATAACGGTAGCCAACAACCATAGCGATTTTCAGCAGTGTGACAGACATGACAAATTTTCATGGAATTAGCCTATAGTGTTTATAAAATAAGAAATGTATTCTTTTGTAGTTAAAATGCCACTACCATGGGTTGTCCCCACAAGTAATTTATCAGGTAAAGATATGGCTAAGTTGTATTTAAATCAGATAGTCATAATTTTTTTATATATTAAGATGCTACTAATTAAAAAAATATTTACTGTCATAAATTAAAATTATCTATAATTCTTAATAATTTTTATTAAATCGTGTCCTAAGAAAGAGTGTCATGACCATGCTTCTGACAAAAAATTTATTTGGAATTTTTTCGAGGGCCTTTTTATCAAAGCAAAAATAATCCTTAAAAGCCATCTTGTTATCGGTTTTAGCTGAAGAGAGTAGATAATTTTATTGTTTCAATGAAACAAGCAAATACCTTGAATGTTTTGGTGAGTATTTTTTTTATACTTCATTACCATGTAGCTTCTAATTGATAATTAAATGAGCTGTTATTAACCTGCTTTTATTATATTAGCAATAGAAAATGGACTACAAGATATAATGGCTACCCTTTATTCCTGGGGAAAAATAAAAATATTTTGCTTAATTTGTCATTACCATGGATGTCATTACCATGCTTGTTTTCTACCATGGTAATGACAGTATGTCCGTGGTAATGATAAAATTATGTTCACATAGAACGTAACATGAACACATAATGTTAACAAATTTCTGATTTACTACTCGGCAATAGCAATACTGAATATTAATAAAGCTATATATATGTGAAAATTTAATTTGTTTGTATAATCATAAATAAAATATTTTTTAAATACATATAGAAAAACAATTTACAATTTTAAATATAATTATTTTATGAATAAAATTGTTCATTTTAATATTTCTAATTATTAAATGGAATTTTAATACACATTTAACATAAATTTAGCTTGTTTGTTTTTTGTACTTTTTAAATTTGTAGAAGTATTAGGAAAAGAAATTTATTTAAAAATCCTTTACAATTTTTGTGGTCCATTACAATATTTTTTCTTTTGCTTTTTATATAAAAATGGGGAGAAAAAAAGAAGCCAAGAAGATATGAATATAAGAGGCAATGAAGATTAAAAAATAAATAAATAAATAAAAAATCTGTATTAAGAGTAGAAGCTGCTAGAAAAGAACATGAATGTTATCTTCAGAAAAAAGCTAAAGGTCAAATCCAATCTGTAAAAGAAATGACCACAAGGGAACAAAAATTGAAACGAAAATATTGGTGATGAAACACAAGAAACAAGCCTCAGAAGACTTTTCAATAAGATGAAGTGTCCCAAGAAAACAATGTACCAACTTTAAATGTACACCTTCAATAGAATAATTTGAGATAAATAAATCCACAGAGTACTATAATTAGTTTGGCTCCTAGAGTCAGAAAACAAGTAAGAAGAGATAGAATACCAGTTGTCCAAAGGCGTAAAAAGCTTGATCAACAACTTAAATTTGAAAAAAGGAAATCTGAAAAGTATTGAACAAAATATTATTCGCTTAGAAAATCAAACAGTCGAAGGTTTTAAATTTATTAAAATGAAAAAAAAAACTGTTAAGGAAGAATCTCTTAAGATAAAGAAGAAACTTTACTCATTGAGATTTTTTAAAAAGTCATTATTTTAATGTAGTATACATACAAGAAAAATTGTTTTTTAGTATAGAACAATTATAGAAATAAAGAAAGGTTTAACAAATAAAGTCGTACATGTTAGATTTAATTGAGAATAAGCTCAAGCTGTTCTCTTTGGTAGAATGGGCATCCCATTTCATACTGGTAGTAAGTAATATTTTTTCAATGAAATATAGAAATTAAAAATTGAATCCTTTTTCACCCTCTCCAGAAATTTAAAAGAGGATGCTTCTGCAGTTTGGGCACACATTAAGCCAATTTTCATCAAAAGCTTGAAAGCATTTAATTAGTCCAATAAATCAGTATTTGGAATTTTTTTTTTTTTATCTTCTATCAAATGAAATCAAGATATGTGTCTCAGCTCTACACAAAATAGGACACAGCTATTCATAAAACTTTCTGTACAGTTGTGAGTACAGTTGGGACAGAGTGGTATTCTATGTGATGGCATCCACCACCTGTACCTATTTTGTCACGATTTTTTGTTGTGGAAACCAATGCCGATATCGATACATTGGCTTAAAGAATAATAATAAATTAATAAAATGTTTTTGTATGTATTACACATAATAATATAGAATAATATACATGGATATATTAACTTTTCTATTACAAACTGTCATTACCCTGCTCAAGTATGTCATTATCATGTTCATTAAAATTTTAAGATTAGTTAAAAAATGTTAAATTAGTCATTGGGTCTCTGCTGATGCTTCTGTATTAATGTTTATGAGGTAAGGTAACTATTTACAAAAAAAAAAAAAATTAGCACTTTCTGAGTATATTTTTAAAAATTGGATTTTGTTATGCCAAAACATGGACAGATTTTGAAAATGGCTCCAGGGACGTTTATGGAGGTAATCGTTTTCATTAAGTTATATAACAGGAAGGAATGCATTTTACAATACAACATTTAAAAAATAAATAAAAAAAATGAAAGGTAAGATAGTGTTTGCTTAGTTATAGAATAATGGGGAAAGTTCTATCATACTATGAACTCGATAATGACAGATTCCGCGAAACTGGTTTAGATGAAACTTACACAGTTAAGATCATTTTTCAGGGGAGATAGACAAGCATATTGTTCTATGTTTTTTAGTTTTAGAATAATAGGGAGAAATAGTAGCTGCTAGTAACATAATATAGGCTGATTTTATTTTTCATTTAGGATGACTTTAACACATTATGCACTGAATTATGAAAATTTTATCTTCGAAAGCATTTTTCGTGAATTGTCTAAACTCCATTAGAAGATTGACGTAATCATTTAATGAATTTCAGGAAGGATTCATTCAATATGAATTGAGAGGGATTTTGCGCACTCTTGATAACCCCCCACTCCAATCTTTTATTTTAAAAATACTTTTATTGGTAGTATTTTGTAGAATTAGGAAATGTACACATAGAATGATGTTCTTACAATAGAAATAGTTCCGAATTGAAAAATATCCCCCCCCCCCTTCCAAAGCCAAGAAAGGTGAAAAGAGGCAAAGACAAAAAGAAATCATCCTTTTAAAAATATTTTTGTTCTGCGTAACCCATCCTGCTTTTGGAACAAGATACAGTAATGTGTCTATCACTCATTCTAAACTGTATGACAACGAATCGATGTATTCAATGAATTTTATAACAAGTCATTTTAAGGGCACTTTAAAGTACCGCCGGGGTACAAAGGGTTAAAGCACTTTTGTCTCAACTGCTTTCGGCATGGCAAATCTTTATTTTTCATCTTTAAAAGAGTCTTACTTGTCTTACCTCAAGAGCACAAAGTGTTTATTCGGTTTGCCTGTGCTAACTCGTGTCAATAGACATGTAATAGATTATTGAGATTTTCTGTGGCATGTTCGGTATTCAAAATGAAGTGTGTAGCGTTCATGGTTTGTGGACGGAGGCACTCAAAAGTATTCCATTCCGTTATACATGAGGGTCTGTGAGGAAAAAAGATTTGGTGGTGTATTTTAAGAGTGCCATGGTATTTTAAACATAATGAAGTTTATACACATTATTGAGATGCGCTAAAAGAGGGTTAGTATCGAATGTGCTCTGTTCAACCCCTTACAATACGCGCACAGGGAAACTCAACAGTATTCCTTTTTAACCGCTTGTGGGATAGAGCCACCTCATTTTAACACCTCATTTTTCAGATTTACACCAGAAAATTTTAATTCAATTTTACTTTTATAACTTTGGTGGAAAAAAGTTGAAAAATCAATTTTCCTTATTTTGAAATAAAATGTTTCGAAATGTAGGGTGTGAATTCAACACTAGAGCCCCTCGAGGGGTTAGGAGGATCTATGAAAAGCGAATCGCCTGATTGAAGGATGTGACTCGATTACAATGAAATGGATCTGACGTTTTCATTTAGGGTATGCGTTTTAAGTTGAATTAAATTCTTGCACACTACGAGGTGTGTATAAATTCTAAAGACAAGGCTACACAAAACAATTCGTAACCCTTACTGAGAATGAGCGTGAATTGCTTAAAAGTGTTTTCAACACTTTCCAACAAACTTCAAAAGTGTTTATGAATTCGATTTGTCTGTGTGTCTGCCTGTCCGTACTCTAACTTGCGTCAGTGTCCAATTGCCATAAAATCTCTAGATGTTATGGGTTATTAATAGGGCCTGTTCGGTATTGAAAATGAAGCATTTACGGTTCATGGACACAGACGCTCAAAAGAATGCCGTTACAGGACAGTCTTTGGGTGAAAATCTGCGATCTATTTCAATGATAGGACGCTTAAATTTATATAGGCCCCTGAGGTGTAGTGTACGAAAATCACTATAGAATAGGGTGTGCATAGAATTTACTATTCATTTACAGGGACACACAAGAGTACTTGGATAAAGAAAAAAATTAATTATTGAAGACGCGTGTTATCGCATCTATTTGAGTACCTGTCAATGACAAAAATGGGTTGTTTGAAGAGAATGAAAGATTTTTTTTATACGGGTGTGGTCCCCTCAAACCACTAAGAAAGATGGCATATCTGTTTTCCATGGATGCGACGGGATGAAGTTGTCCAAAAGAGTTTGGGAAATGCTGTACCACTCATCCAAAAATGCTATCTATCTCAAAGACCCGAACAGTCAAAAGAGGCATCGTCGCTCTCGCTGTCATGCATCGTTCTATAACGTGCCCAGACACTCTCGGTCGGATTTAAGGGAGGAGTGAAGGGTGGCCACTACGTATAATCAGGGGCGTAGCTACCGTGGAGCAGTTGGAGCAGACTGCTCCAGGCGCACGAATCCTAAGGGCGCAAAATTAGAAAAAGAGAAATAAAGATTTCTTAAAATATTTGCATATTTTTTTCATTATTAATCAGACATTATAGATGAACCTTGTTACAATCAGCGTATTCCTATGATATTTTACCTTGTACTTAACCTCAACTATTTCGATTTAAAACATGTTTTCATACACAGTTGAAAGAAATGACTTCTATTCAGGAAGTTTTAATTCATATTGCAGCCTCAAGTAACTTCTGCAGCACCGTTTCAGCATGCCTGATTTTTTTCTGTAACTTTTCTGGAGACGCCTGTTGAAGATTTTCAGATCTTAAAGTAATCAAAACTTATTTAACAGGGTTCTCATCGGTCACTTTACTGGCTACCTCTATTTCCAAAAAATAATCTTTCTGGTACATTTCTACTAAAAATGTTTTAGAAATTTATCATGATGTGGAAATAATGGTAGCCAAAGAATTCACCGCTGAGAAACCTATATGTACGATGTAACAATAGTAATTTACGATAATTATTTTACGATTTGGAAAAAAACAGCCTGACAAGTTGAAGAAAATTATTGACCATTTTACAGACGAAATCCACAAAAACGAAAATTTTGAAGGGTTTTTTTTTCGTTTGTTTTGTGGAAACTAAATATGCATGAATACAGATTACAAAACAATAATATGAGTTGAATTTAAACATATTCCGCATAAGCCAATGGCGACAAAATTTAGACGGGGGGGGGGGGTGAGGGGAAGTAACAACTTAAATTTTGTGAGTATTGTTTTTGAGATTTTGAAAATATTGCAAATGTCAAATGCAGAATCGATAAGCTTCAAAAAGAGAGAAAAAGTTAAGTACCAAATTCAGTGTTCCTTAGAGCCTGATTATAGCCTATGCAAAATTACGCCACTTTTTTGTAACAGTATTTTTCCGCATTAAACCTTATTCAATCCCAGAATTTTAGGATTAAATAAGGCAGACTGGCCCGCTGGGTAACCGACCTGCGGATCGGTGCGCTGTAAACCAGGTAAAGCTGTTCCCTCCCTCAGGTGAAGCTAATAGTTTTAAAATTTGCTATAAGCATCAGATCTGAAAAATCTTAAATCATTTAATAATTTTTTTTTAATCACTTTTTGAAGCATTTTTTATTAATGATTTTTATTTTTCTTTGCAAGGCAGACGAATTGATATTTTTTCTTGAAAGTTTCTTTGCTTCAGAGGACAATTTAAATCTTTTAAAACTTAACGTGTATATTCTGTAATTTTCTCTGTGACCAATAGCGACATGGTCTGCCCCAAGAATTTTCAGCCTGTCTGGTACCAAAGAACGCGGCCTCTCTTATAGAACGCGGCTATATATATATATATATATCAGTGGCGTGGCGTGAAAATTTTCGGTGGTCATCGCAATTATTTAAGTTTGTGGTGAAAAATTATTAACTCTAAAATTCAATGGTTGAATGTTCAAAAAAGAAACTTTAAATCTTACCTTCACTTATACACGAACTCCAAATGTTCTGCTAAAACTGGATCGTAGAGTTTTAAAAGCTTATTAAGAGTTTTAAAATATTGCTTGGTCATCGCCGCATCCAGCGATGACCGGACGCCACGCCACTGATATATATGTTTTTAAGTTAGTTTTTTGTCAAATCATTTATCAAGTATTTGTTTGAAATGTGTAGGCTTCGTGTATTTGTACAATGCTGTGATTGTAATTTCCCCTATATAAATGTGAATTATATTGATTTTTGCGCTTGATGTGCAAAAGTATTGATATAGAATATTTTTCGCAAAGAAAATGTAATTTAAACATTCTTTTTTGTTAAAAATTACATTTTAATATGAAAACGGGACTGTTTCAATATTGTCCGTAAATGTGATAATCAAAACGGCGGTCAGGTATTTTGTATATACGTTAGAACAGGACTGTTTTTTTTTTTTTTTTTTTTTTTTTACCGATTTTTCACGGAGTCATCGAGTTCGTATTTCAGACAAAATCGTGTTAAAGATATATGACAAGACTTTTTTTTTCTTCGTTGACTGGTTTTTCTGCTTTCGTCGGTAAATTCCGTTTAAAACGTCAACTTTGACAATGTTTCCTGTAAGATCTATTGTGTTTACAAAAAATCCGGAAAACGCCTTTCGATTACAAAGTTTCTTAATAACAACACATGCCAGTTCTTGAGCAAAAATTAATTAAAACGTGTATCATAAAATGGCCCCCCTGGATTTAAGAACAGCCTTAAGAAATAAAATCATACAAAATTCAGGTTCATTTAAGAATATTATCACGGGCTCGGGCAACACCGGGTGGGTCAGCTAGTCTATACTAATAAAAGAAAGTTTCGCTCTATGTGTGGTGGCTAGTGAAATATATTGCACGTAGAAATCTGAAAATTTGGGTGAGGGTAGTCCAAGACAGGTGCTTATACACCTGGAACTCAGATTTTTTATTTTTTATGACCAGCGCCCCTATAGCACCTTTCAGTTTGTATGACCTGAATTGCTCAGAACTTGCCCCCTTTTTATCCGATCTTCTTCGTTTTGGGGGCCCTTTTCCCATTTAATTATTCTCCCTTTCTACATTCCAGTTAAAACACTGGATCCCTTGAAATTTTTGGGCGCCATGCATTTTTCACACCCTAATATTGTCAACCTCTCAATGCATAACTTTAAAATTGAGACTTGGACTCCTCTCCCTGGTCCAGCAGCCTCATATTTTTATTGGGCACCTAGTGTCCTTTTTAAGAATTTCCCCCATTTTTTTTCCGCGCTTCTTTAAGATCTATTCGAATGATTAACCCTTTGGACTCCGGAGTCTCTTACACAAATTTTATTCGGTCGGCACCACTTTTTTAAAAGAAGTTTCCTTCAAGTACACAATTTCAAAAATGCTTTGATTAAATAAGGCAAATTTTATTTTCCTTTGTTACTGGTGCCATAAAACAACTTTTGCAAAGAAAGATAATGTCGCCGCAGCGGCGACAACGGAGTGCAAAGTGTTAATACATATCCTATGCTTAATTTCGACTTATTGAGATCTAAAGCGCTAAGTACTAGAATCTTTTAATATGGTTTCATCTTAGGGTCCTGCTCTCAACTATCACTTGGCCCCTTTTGGACCTCCTATTATATCTCCCTTAAAAATGGTCTGATTCACTAACTTTTTTTGTAACAATATCTTAGAAAATCCAGCTACTACACGAACAGCATAAAAATTTTTTAGACTTCAGCTATCACCAAATTTGAATATTAATCGTCTTCTTGGAGCCCTTGCCCAGCTACATTCCAGTTGAGACCCTGGGGCTTGGTACAAGGCCACTTGAGTTTTTGTGCCCTAAATTGTTAATAAATTGCCCCCTTTCAATCCGAACCTCGCTTTTGGGGCTCTTTTTCCATTGAGTTTTTTTTTTCATTTTTACATTTCAGTTCAGACACTGGTCCCCTAGGGTAATTTTTTGTGCACCATGCATTTTTCACCCACTAATTGTGTCACATTCTCATTGAATAACTTCAAAATTGAGTCTTGGACTTCTCTCCCCGAGCCAACACCTTCATATTTTTATTGGGATTCTAGGGCTCTTTTTTGAAGCATTTCTTTGAAAAAAATTTCTAATGATTAATACTTATACCCTATACTTAATTTTGACTAATTGAAAATCTAAAGCGCTAAGTACTAGGACCTTTTATCATGTTTTCATCTTAGGCCTTGCTCTCAATTATCAGTAGGCTCCTTTTGGTCCCCCTACAAAAATAGTCCGATTCACTAGGATTTTTTCCCTAACAATTTCTTAGGTCCTCCAGCTACTACATGAATTACAAACAAGTGGGTAAGTGTGATCACAGATCGCACAGAGGGTTTCGTTTAATATACCTTTAAAACACTTTATCCTTTTGCGAAATCTGTTAGTTCCACATTTCGCAACCAGGGAGCGCATTCTATTCTACACAAACCTCTATCCAAAGGAAACTCCGTTTTACAACCTATCCGTCGGTATATTAGTCGAGGGGATCGGGTCTATAGCACCCGAGATAGGTAGGCGCCCCAGGAAATTGCACGGAACATTCTTTTATAAGCCTTTTATTATGTATTATGAACTATGTCAAAGTTTCCAGCAGATCGACTTGTTAGATTTCATAATTTTAACAAAATTGCGTTATGTTAGTTGCAAATTCCACCACCAGGGAGCGCACACTATTCATAACAAAAGTGTATCAGATCGAAACTCTGTTAAACAACCTATCAGTGGATGTGTTACTCGAGTTGGTGGCGGCCTTAAGCGAGAAATTAAGAAATTTGCTGAAAGTACTATTCGGAAATAGTGGTAACTAAAATTTTGACATTTTTAAATTTCATAAGCAGCACGTGTCTGAATATATCAAAGTCCTCAAAAAACGACATCTAAAAAGGTCGTAAACGCTAATTTTTAAAAAAGAAATCCAGCGCCCCTCCCCCGCCCTCCCTTAACAGGAAATTGCATGCACCATTATTTTATAAGCTTTTTATTATGTGTCATGAAGTGTCTTAAAGTTGCAAACTGATCGCCTTGTTATATTTCCTAATTCTAACAAAATCGTGTTACGTTAGTTCCGCATTCCACCACCAGGGAGCGCACTCTATTCTTAACAAAAGCATATCTCAACGAAACTTCTTTGCGGCGGTGCGGTCTTAACCAAGAATTTAAAACATTTTCTGCGATAACAAAATCTAAGATTTAATAAATAAATCTAGCCCCCCCCCCCCCCCTCCACTCCTCGAAATATCACACTCCATTCTTTTTTACACTTTTTCTTATGTGTTATAAAGTATCTTAAAGTTTCGAACACATCGAGTGGCGGTCTTAACCAATAATTTAAGATATTTCCTGAAATTGCTATTCGGAAATAGTGGGATGAACACTTATAAACCTATAAACTTTTTCATATTGAATTATTAATACTTATCTCATAGAGCGCCGTCGAAACACCCCACGCAAATTGTTAGATTTCCTAATTTAAATGAAATCTCCGTTAAAAAAGCACGTGCCTCCATCTTAATCTGGCATTTGATGGAAATAAACGGAATTAATAAAATAATAATTAATATCTCAGCTCGTAATGAAGCTATCTCTTCGAACCGGGTATGTATGAAATCTGCGAGAAATTTCCAGCTCGGATGTCAAAAAATTTAATCGAAATATTTAATATTTAAAAAGTTTAAATTTCGTATTAGACTTTCCTCCCCTTAAATTTCTCCCGCGCCGATATGTCTGAGAGACGACGACAGCTGCCTTCCGGTGAATGGAAATCTGTTTTCATTGTCTTTCCAAACACAGAAATTAAATTTTTATCGATCGAATTTTAGTGGATTTTTTGCGTTCTATCCTACGCAGAAATTTGAAATTTATACCAAAATAAAGTAGAATTTTTTCCGCGTTTTTCTACACCTGTTACGAATTTGTACGACTGATACTTCGGCAGATTCGATTTTGCTTTTTAAAGGTCCACTTCAGTTATTGCTTAAATTACTCCGTGGTAACCCTGCACCGGCTGATTTGACGGAGCATCCGCCGAATTTACTGGCAACCCTTAGGAGAAACTGAGGAGGATTTCGATAACGTGTGTTCGCACCTGCATTCAAAAGGTTGATTGGTTAATTTTAGAATTTAATTAGCCCGTAATTAGGTTAATTACCAACTTTTTCGAAATTTTATGATTTGTTGTTTGATGTGTGGTGTTCATCTATAAGTATGCAAAATTTCAAGTCTCTAACATGTATAGTTTCTGGGAACGGGCTCTGTGACGGACAGACAGACGGACGGACAGACAGACAGAGGAGCGAGACGAATAGGGTTTCGTCAGATGAACGAAACCCTAAAAAATTACTCACACTTCAGCTACTACCAATTTTGAATATTAATCGCCTTCTTAGGGTCCTTGGTGCAGTTTCTTTAAAAATTATCCGATAGTCTTGCAATTTCCTTTAGCATAGTTATAGGGTCCTCCAGCTACTTTATAAACCATAAAAAATTTCTTTTACTCCAGCTACCACCTTTTTCGAATATTAATCTTCTTTTACGGCATCAACTTACGTTTACTCACTACAGCCGTGAATTAAAATTCGCGCTATTGTTAAAGGTAAGTGGTTAACTTTAAAGGGGATGGGATTTCATTCGTAAATTAAATATCACGTTAATATTAAAGGCAATTCGTTAAATTTACAGGGGGTGGGGGTAAGAAGCACCTTCCACTGCTTCCGGGTACATTCTTTCCTCGGGTTATAGGGGGCCGATTTCAACAGGAATTGGTTCATTCAACCTATATTACGATTCAGCTACTTTCTGTATTATGAAAGTTTGTCTTAGACTTCAGTTACCAATTCTCGAACATTAATGGTGCATTCTTTTCTCGGGTTCAATGTGCCCGATTTCAACGGTAATTGGATAATTAAACTTAGCTTACTATTCAGCTACTTTCTACATTGTGAAAGTTTATCTTAGACTTCTGTTACCACCATTTTCGAACATTAACGGCGCATTCTTTTCTCGGTTTTTATGGGCTCTATTTCACTGGAAATTGGTATATTAAACTTAACTTACGATTGTTTTAAAGATTATAGTTCCATCACCAGGATTAGCATTCTTATCTCGGATTCTATGGGCTCGATTACTACGGTGTTTACTCATTCAACTTGGTTTTCGATTGTCTCCGGCGCGTACGAAACTCTCCTGGCATACACTGCCTTTGGTAGCGGGGACCCAGGCCACAGGTTCGTTCAGAAAGAGGTTTGTCAGGAACACACTAGACGCTGCCAAAGGCAGTGGATCACTCCTAAAACCAGGTTCATTTGAACTATATTATGAATATATAAAATCATACAAACTTGAGTTTTGTTTACATTATTATAACGGGCCCGGGCAACGCCGGGCGGGTCAGTTAGTTACATATATATATATATATATATATATATATATATTATGTATGTGTGTGTATGTGTGTGGGTGTGTGTGTAACTTCAAAACAAAATTACGCAGAACTTTTTTGAGAGACAAGAGGGCGCACAAACTTTACTTGCTCCAGGGCGCTGAATATGTAGCTACGCCACTGCGTATAATTTCTGTTTCAAACATGTTCTCCACAAGTTACGCATTACCATGCATTGAAAGAAAAGAATCAAGAAATGGCTGCGGCGTAAAGGTATGGCAAATGATATCAGACTATCTCGTCTGCATACCTTCGGGCTGCCCAGGTGCCATCCCATGTATGATATATAAAGCCGTGCGTATTTTCTCAACCAATCAGGCTCGCTAAAATACGCTAACATGAAATGACAGAACTTCCCCCCGAATAAGTTCATAGGGTTTTATTGGTGGGCTTTATTGCATCACTTTATTGAGTTGAAGGATGAAATTTCAGGATTCGTTAAAATTCGAATAGCGTATTAAAATGCAACTGACCGCCAGGTGCTATCTGGGTGGAAACCAACCGCAGACCCCATTTTAAAGGTTGATCTGTCGGGAATTCGGGAGATAAAGCCGCTGAATAAGCCTAGTCGACAGAAACGAGAAGAGCGTATTTTTCAATGATATAACCTAGTACGTAGATAAACTCCTAACAATTGTAATGGATGGATGGCAGAGATTGGAGGAAACAGGATTCTGCTTTCATTGAAATGGATTCGGATTGGCTAGAAGGCGCCGTGGTTTTTCTATTATCAGCCAGTGGGTTCTGTCATCGTTCGTTGACGATGCGATGATCACCATCCTCCCATCTCAGTCCACCACCCGTAACGATGCCAATAAACACTCGTGAGTGGAGAGGCTGCTGAGTGCAGTGGACCGGTACCTGATACCGGGCACTCTGTAAGGTTGAGAATGAATAACTAGTATTCTTTCAATAATATTAATGAAACATTTATTTCTAAAATAGCTACCTACATTAAAACTCACTATAGACATGGATAGAGCCGGTGTTTATTGGAGATGGGAGCGATAGGGATCATCGTAT
The DNA here is from genome assembly GCA_963932465.1 of Maratus speciosus. Classification (NCBI taxonomy): domain Eukaryota; kingdom Metazoa; phylum Arthropoda; class Arachnida; order Araneae; family Salticidae; genus Maratus; species Maratus speciosus. Next base: position 1,204,029 of record CAWVRF010000002.1, on the reverse strand, counting down.
CGTCAACGAACGATGACAGAACCCAATGGCTGATAACAGAAAAACCACGGCGCCTTGCAGGATTCTATCCATTTCAGTGAAAGCAGAATCTTGTTTCCTCCAATCTCTGCTATCTATCCATTGGATAAGAGAAAGCCTAGAGATGTAGAACACGTAAAAATTGAATTGTTAGCGATACAGATCATGAGAATGCATGATGACGAGCATGGCAATAAATAAGCATCCGAGTACCAATAAATAACATAAAATAACGCCACTCATCCGAGAGAGAGAAGGCGAAAAGCGTGAAGGTTGATATCTTAGAGATCGTGCAACTGTAGAATAGGATAATATGGGTCTCTATCTATTAATAACTCGATAAAGGCTTCGATCATTTATTAAAACCATTTTATGGGACACCTTTTAGCAACTAACGAAGTTTAAAATGTGTGTTTAAGTTCCTAAAAGTATAAAAGGATTCTTTATTCGTTAGTTACTATGGATTGGAAAAAGACATACTCATTTGGAACTTATAAATGAAAAGGATTTTCTTTTCTTTTTTTTTTATTTTTCACATCATGAAGCCACTTTTGTAATTGAATCGATCCAACCGCTGTCACTTGGGATTAAAAATTCGATTTTCCTAAAAACATGCAATGACCTGTCAAGCTGTCCTCACCTAAGGGGTTGCTTGAATTCTAGAAATAAGCTTTATCAGCCGATGAGGATGGCTTTGAAATTTTAACTCCTGCTCACTTTCTGATTAAAAGGCCTTTGAATTCTATTATTGAGCCTGACCTTACTAATTTAAGATAAAATCAACTGGAAAAAGAGAAAACAATAACTAAAATTGTAGTATACAATTATTTTGACGAAAGTGGGGCAGTCATTACTTGAGACTCGTTACTCATGACTCCAACAACGCCGTCCATGATGGTTCACTACGGGATATGGGTTCGATCTGGCGTGTCTAAAGTCGATTTCGCAAGTCACAACATATAAACGGATACATGATAACGATGAAACATGGAGGATCCACGTGATGTAATTTTTTCCTCCCATAAACAAACAATGATCTTTTATTTATGATCCCAAACGAGAGAATTGTATTCAATGCATGCATAGGCTTTAAAATCATTTTGCAAATTAACGTTTTATCTTTCGAAAGTACTTTTAGTTTTTGAAGAACATATGTCTAATTGTTCTAAATAGGGAAGAGGAAAACAAGTGAGCATTAGTTTTTCAATATCCTGATTGAGACCAGTTATTGATTCCAGTTTAGCAATCGTAAAAAGGATTTGAAATAAGATGTTTTTCCCATTATTTTTCTTTTCCTATTTCCAAAACTCAAAGCTTTTGAATAAAATCCTAAGACGAAACGCAATACTTCACCTTGATTCAATACAATATGAAGTTTATAAAGCTATAACTGATTTACTTAACAGGTAACTAAAATAATGAAAGTTAAAAATATTCATTTTATTTAAAACTTCTCACTTTCGGGCTGTCTTTCCCGAGCCCATCACCAGAGAATATTTTGATAACTAATTTCTGTTTATTTATACAAAATATCTCTCATTTTCGAAGCGTATTTGTATAAATAAACAGAAATTAGTTATTAAAATATTCTCTGATGATGGGCTCGGGAAAGACAGCCCGAAAGTACTGAGAAGTTTTAAATAAAATGTATATTTTTAACTTGTAACATCTCTTTCATTATTTGAGTCGCCTTTTAAGTGAAACAGTTATAGCTTTATAAACTTCATATTGTATATTTTATCAAAGCTTTTATTTATAATTCGAAAAATGTCCATGCAATCTTTTTTTTTTTTTTTTTTTTTTTTTTTATACATATATAATAGTAAATCAAGACTTTTATGTTTTTGTTGAAAATAGCTCTGAATAGGTCTGTTTTTAAAAATGAAGGCTCTAACCCATAGTGCTGTTCCAAACTGTCAGGTAAGCATTCTAACTGATTCAGACTTGCTTTTTAATTTATTTTTATAAAATGAGCTGATATCGGATGCAAATAGTTATGGATCATGACAAAGCAGTCGCATAGGTGTATTTTACAGATTGGCATATAAAAACATTATAAATTACTGTAAAAACTGCTTTAAAACGACACCTTTATTCTACTTTGTATTCTCTTCAGCATATTTTGAGAAATCGAAGTCATTAATTATATTTTATGGAAATTGACTCTTCTACAATTCATTAAATTTACTTATAAGTTTTTAAAAGTAGTTGGACCATTACAATATTTTTGAAGTGGGGGCTACAGAAATGGTATCGGTCCAAAATACACTTATTAACCATTTGGAAAAATGGTTATTGTTCTCGTCAGGGTAGGAAATCAAAAGCATATCTGAACGTTTTTATTGGTTTAATCCTCAATTTATTCGTTATCTGATTGGTATATACAGTAATCTGTATTTCCCTTTGGTTTCAACAACGATGGACAAAAGAGTGTTGCCACTATGACAAAAAAGTAATAAAAACTACAAAAAAATTAATAAATCAGAAACAAATTGAGATACAGCTTTCAAACAAATTGCATTTAAAAGCACATTTTTTTCTCTATCCGACGGTATAAAAAGTAATAGTGTCGGATGTTTAGAAGTTTAAGAATGAAATTTTATTTAAATTGGGTCGTGAGATTTTTTGGAAATCTGATGATAGAAAAGCCTTTTCCCGAACAGCCAATGAAATGCTTGGATAATACGCAAGTTTCAGGAAATCTTGCAATTTTTACGTGTAATAACACTATTAATGTTTAATTCATGGCGTACGTAATGTATGACCAGCTCCGTAGAAGTTTAAAAATTTACAGTACCGAAAATTGTAAAACTGAAATTTCTTTTAAAATTTGTTCACGATGGTTCCAGGAATGTTATCGTTTAATCCATGGCGTACGTAATGTAGGATCAACTCCGTGCGATATTTTATGTCTTAAATTTTAGTCTTTGAAAAAATCATTTTCCAAATGGTCGTTGTAATTTGTTAAATTGCTATTTTTATTTATTATTTTTTTTTTATTATTCTGTTTTCATTTTTATTCAATTCCTACTGTTAGTTCACACTCTCCCTATATTTATTTATTTATTTATTTATATATTTATATATCTTGTTCAAATTTTCAATCGTTCATAAAATACTTATTATTCATCCTATCAAGTTGAAATAAATTTTTTAAAACTTGTACTGGATGACAATGGATGTTAATACAGTTTTTTCAAATTTTAATTCATTAATTAAATTTTAATTAATTAATTTTAGTTTTACATGGGAGACAAAATGGCGGCCATTGGTTACTGAAGCATTTAATGCGTCTTCCTATCTATAAAGGGGGTTACCATAGGGGGGACCCTGTTCTGTCGCCAAATACCGCCAAGTTTGTCGCCAAAAGTGACGCCAACTGGGCGATATCTCTAATATTTCGTCAAATTCCCATAGAGTTCCATTGTAAGCCTACTTGCTTATAGAAAATCAACCCATTGAGATACTTTAATGCAACAAAAACTAATATTAGCTTAAGGGATTCTATTAAATTTTTCTTTGATGACCTAAGTAGGAACTGACTTTAAAAACAAAATTTTTATATTACTTGTTTATATTTTGAGTTTATTTTGTTCTAGGGACATCCAATGTCAAAATAATGATTCTATTTAACATCACACATCGGACAATATTACCAAACGTACATTAAAATTGACACTTTCTCTAAAATTATCAAGCATACATTAAAAATGACACTTTCTCTAAAATTAACAAACATACATAAAAATGACACATTTTCTAAAATTAACAAACATATATAAAAATGACACATTCTCTAAAATTGCCAAACATTCATAAAATGGCGCATTTTCTAAAATTGCCAAACATACATAAAAATGATACTTTCTCTAAAATTAACAAACATACATAAAAATGATACTTTCTCTTAAATTATCAAACATACATTAAAAAGGACACTTTCCCAAAAATTACCAAACATAAGTAAAAATGATAATTTCTCTAAAATTGCCAAACATTCATAAAAATGATAATTTCTCTCAAATTACCAAACATACATAAAAATGACACTTTTTCTAAAATTCCTTTTTTTTATAATGGTTTTTTTACGAGGGTGTCATAAAAAACACCTTTCAAATGCTATTTTTCTTATTTAAAATCTGAACGGAGGACACTAGGATTTGGAACCCTAAAAAGCAAACCTATTCACGAAGAAGAAGAACAGAACCGTTGAGAATCCAAGGAATGCCAAAAAGTTTCCACTGAATGAGGTAAAATAAAAGTTCAAATCACAAAAAGTTGACCCCCTGTTGAAGCATCCAAGCAAGAGGATGAACTTGACTTTAAAAAATCTTTGAAAAAGAGGTGCTGCCGTGAGCTTTAAAAAATAACTTGTTCACCCAAAAGAAGGGGGGAAATGCACTTTCAAGAGTTCGGCATAATTAAAAGATAAATCAAATATCACCGTTACAGACATGATTATTACTTATCGAAGGCCACCTGTCTAGAATCTATTAGAAAAATGTACAAAGAATTTAAAAGAGGGATTTAAACTCTTCCTTAAAAATGGTAGAATGAAAAGAAAATGGACATCTACCTAGACAAAGGGTTCTAAAAAGCTACGCGGAAAATAACATCCAAATACTTCTTCATCTTACACGGTTACTGTAACTGCACTTTGCCATTTAAATGTCCTATGTTGGACGTCACTCCGCCAGAGTAACAGGAGTGCAAAGGGGTCTTGGATGGGGAGACATTTTTAGAAATTCAAAGTTGAGAATAATTTCATTCTACAAATAAGAAGCAAAAAAGTGTAAAGCACGATTGATTTTTATTAAGAAAACAAAGATTTTTTAAATAAAAAATGTATGAAGAGACGAACTCATTCATTTAACCGAGGCTTACAAAAGAAGAAGGAGTCATTTTGGCCGCAATGAGTGGCGGTTCGAAAAGAAAAAAATATTCAAATTAAGAGATTTAGTTTTATGAGTCGAAGAAAATTTACCCACGAATAAAGGGCTATTGACACTCGATTCATTTTAACGCACTTATTCTAATGGGTAAATAAATCATATTATATGGAAACTGTTTTCATCTAAAGTAGTTTACTTTTAAAAGGGCTATTTAGGTAGAACGGTAGAACTATGTTACGGGGAAAACAAATAGAATCAGAGTAGTAAGAGTCAAAACTCAAAGTGGAACGTTTAAAAGGTCGATCCGCCCATGATGTGTCTTGCCCATGCTTGAGTAAACAAAGTTAAGATATAATAATAATAATTTAAAGGAAAAAATGAATGTTATAGCAATGTATAGGTATAGTAGAGTGTGTTATTGAAATGATTAGATTGAATCTTAAAATAGAGTCACTTTGGTTGTGAATTTAATTTTTTTTGTGTGTGTGTGCACAGAGTATTATCTTCACGTGTTATTATTATTATTATTATTATTGTACTAGAGGGCTCTGCACCCTTACGAGCTATGCTCGCCCATTCCCGTTCAGACTCTAAAAATCCGTTAATTTAATCTGCTTTAAAAAGATTACAGAAGATTAAATTAAAAAACCAATGGAGACCTCTCTGTAAACAGGTTTCCATGCATTTCGCTTTCACTGAGGTATTTTAAGGCCTAATCAGCTGCTGTTAATATTACAAAATATTATTATGGTAATATGTAGGGTACTGACAGCTTAAAGTTGATTGATATTTAAATTAGTATACATTAAAAAGAAAGAAACGCATCATTTATAAAAGAATCTAGTTGAAGAATTTAACAGCATAAATACAGATAGAATAACAGCCATTAGTCTCTATTATATTTTCTATCAGATACAACAGGCTTAGTTGCCTTGTACTGCTGAACAACTAATCAATGCAAAATATCTTAAGTTCGCATGAGACAAAATATGAATGAACACTTACAAAATATAAACTTAATTTTAACAGTTAATGGCTGTTTTCGTAAAATAAACTAAGTCAACAGAGTCTTTGCTTTCCGGTATTTTTTAACAAAGCTATAAGAAAATTATTTTAAATAAGAGATTTTAAATGTAACGTTTTAAATCTGCCATAATTATCACTAAACTTTTCTTTCTCATTGTAATGTTCAACTGATAATATTTTTGTTGTTAGAAAGGTAGTATTATTATCAGCGCCGTATCAAAATGGGTGACAATAGTTAAAAAGATCCTCTCGAAATATGAAATAAATCTCACCTATACGTGTCAATATATTTTTTAATGAAACTGTTTGGCAATGTTATTATTTGGACATTTGCAATAGGATGTCATTTCCCCCATTTACTGCTTTTAACACATATTAAATAATTGATTATTTTACAGTTTTCTTTCTTTTTAATATGCTTCTGTAAAAACAATTTTTAGGACGTCATTTTCAATATTTTCCTGCTTTTAACAAGTAATCATTTAATTCTAATTTGAAAGGATTTTTTTCTGTTTATAACAGTTGCGTGTGAATAAATTTTTAATTTAACAGAAATATTATTCTTTGTGCTATTTTTAAAATTTGGCAAAAATTAAAAATAATAACCTTTTTTAAAATATGTAAAAAATACCTCTGGAAAGGCTGAAAATTTGAATTTAAAATTGAAATAAATCCTCAAAAAATGAGTCCAATTAAAAATACTAAATGCAGTCTGCACACCGGGAACTTCTAATGTATAAAAGGATCTAAAAAAGATTCAATTCCTATGTACAGTTTTTGCTCCTCTAAAACTTTTTTAATGGAACGATTTTGTCCAACTTTAACATTCAATATCTCTTAAAATATTTCTTCGATTTAAAAACTGTCTGCTTAAACGTGTTTATCAAACAAATCTCTCTAATATTGCCTATTTACCTATTTTTGTATGCAGTCGTGTTTTTAATGTTAGCGAAGAAAAAAAAAAAAAATCATTGACAGCGGCGGTGACAGCGTTAGAGTTTTTTTTTTTTTTCTTTTATAATAGAGAGATTTAATTTGCTATTTTTTTATTCTTCAGTATGTTCATCTATAAAGTGCACTGCTGTGCCATTTGAAAGATGTTCTAAAACTGAGAACACTCAGTCAAAACAAGGATTGGATGTTGGGTTCAGTGTAACAAGTGGTTCTGTAAATAGTAGTCGTGTTGTTCGTGGCTCTGCGCTTATACGAGGGGTTCTATGCACTTCTCATTATCACTAGGAAATAACTGAGATATCGGAATAAAAATATTTTCTTCCTATTCATGGATCCTTCTGTACCTAGTGTTACAAATTAATGTTGATTCGTTTGTGTTCAGGAAGCTGAAGATTGAAGAAACCCGCAGTATGGACCACCCCCGTACACTGCCCGGCAAAATCACAAGGAAATGTTTGCGGCTTATGGAAGTGTCCTAGGACGCTGTTGGTTGGTTGGAAGAGGAATTTTCAAACTGTCCATCTCTTCCTCACAGGCGATCCAAGGCGTGGAAGACAAAATGGAAGGGAATGAGGAAAAGACACCGAAGGGTCCAAATGTCTATCATGAATGTGACTCATCTTAGTGACGGCAGTGTGAAGAAAACACATTCACGAAGACCTGCACATACCAAAGGTGTCAGTACGCTGAGTTCTCAGATTGCTCCCCCCCCCCCTCCCCTCATCTCGCGTTTCGGTTGAGGAATCTAAGCGATGCGGTTACAGGCGCCCGATCTCGCTGCAAGCTAGTTTTTCTTATTCCCAGAACTCAAAGAAACATTTCAGGGTCGGTTTGACACCACAATAGTATTCAATAAATTCAAATAAATTCGATCGACCCATTCGCCTTTGGACAATTGAGAATGTACGAGTTTTTTTCTAATCTGCCATGCAGTATGAACTAAATCAAAGCAAGGAAGAAGCTCTAAACCTTCCAAATAGGTATAACTTATAACAGGGCTCGTAAGGCTTTTTTGGATCCCTCAAGGGGTTGTTTTAGAAACATCAAAATGTTATTAACATTATTGTTGTTATTATTATACAAGCCTGACACAGGGCGACTATTTTTTAATTCTATCTCGCACCTCTTTTCAAAAGAGAAATCTTTAACACACACTTCGACAACATTTGCAAGAGAAATATACTTAAAAAAATAGTGGTGCGAAAAGAACCTATAAAAATAGTCGCCTGTGGCAGGTCGGAGTTTGGGAAAATTGAAAATGAATCTTAACGTGGCCATAACAGCAGTTACTGTTCTTAGAAAGGTTCAGGTTGAAACACATTCTTAAACATAAATAACTCAACTAGCAGATGACTCTATCGGCTTTTTGTACATTTTGTAGGCATGAAATTTAGTTTTCAAATAAACAAATGTCGTGCTTATTAAGATATCATTCGAAGCGGTTTTTTTTAAATGTACATTATTGAATAAACAAACAGAGGGTGAACGAGCCAGTAGTGGATGCAACAAGGTCGGTTCTACGGGCTTTTTATTCTATTTCCTTCCTTTTCAGTTTTAGAAGTAAACTAACAGGATGGCTACAACCCTTCCTGAATGTCCTATCATGGACAAAAATGAAATCCGCTGAAATTAAATAGCAACAAAATAAAAATAATAATAATAATTTTTTTAATGGTCATTTTCCCAGGGGTGGATCCTTCGCAAATCTAAAAATTAACCTTTAAAATATCCTCCTTGGGCTGTGATGAACAATCATTCTTCTAAAACTATTAGTTGAAATCAGCAAGATGCAAGTGGTTTGTTTTAAGTGACCGTCAGGGTCTCCAACTCATCCAAAACTACATGTTGACACTTTCTAATGAAAAAAAATCCCTGCCGGTTCGAGCCTACAGGCGGAGATAGATTTCGAAGTTAAGTACTCAATTTACCAACAAAACTTCAATCAAGGTTAGAGATAATCCCAGCTCCTTCACTATGAATGAACTCTAGCCAGCTAAATATTTTGTGAAAATACTAATAGACACGAGTACACACACGCATGTATATGGAATAGGTTTAAAAATGGCTAAATCAAATTCAGAGAAGCTCAAAGTGTTAAAATATGTTAATATTTCCATAGTCGGGTTTCTATCCTGTTTCAGTAGTTTCTTCAAACTCACATGACGTTACCTATTCACCTGCTGAGGTCCATTCTATTTCTAATAGAACGCAATATTTTGATTTTTTTTTTTAAATTCGTCAAACTATTTCATTTTGAGTTTTCATGCGGAAATCTTGCTCTAGAAAACTTATGACGTAATTTTCAATTTGTTTTCAATTCGCCAAACTGTTTATTTAATTTAATTTTCACGTGAAAATCTTGCAATTGTTGTGGTGAGAATTTTATTTTTTTTTTTTTTAATTGTTGGCAACTGCTATAACAAAAAATATTTATTTTTTTCCTGCCATTGTTGTGTAAGAGCTGGTTTTATCAGAATCCTGTTAAGACGGTATTCAAAATTTTGAACCCTCCCCATTTTCAATCCCCGCCGAGATATTAGCCATCTCAAAGTTGCTGGCGAGTTTGAAGACGATCCGTGCATCATTGCGACTGTTATCGTGCGGACAAAATGTAGCACATGCATACATACATACATATATATATATATATATAAACTTTTTAGGTGGGGGTGGTTTTGGGTTCCTGGGGTCCTGTAATGAAAAGTTATGAAGGAATATTTCAATTAGGTAGTATTTCTTACGAAATGTACCTAAAAATGGCCTCTCTTACAGCAGACAACATTGAAACAAAAATGTTATGTTTAGCGCCACGCATAAAGCCCGTCTGAAATGGCGCATTATTTAAAAACAATTTGTTCAGTTCAATTATCAAAAATGACCCCTTTTAACACTTTCCAACAAAAGTGTTGATGCATTCGGTCCTCCCGTCCACACAGACTCGGATTTTCATGCAATGGATAAAGGCTATGGAGGGTCACCCAGGCCTGTTGAGGTATCGCATAGGAGGTAGGTGGGATTCACAGGGGCACTCAAAAGTATTAGTCCATTCCATTATACGGGAAAAATCGCTTGCAGAGTATTGGAATGACAGGACGCTCTTTCAAACGGATAGATCCACCACCGAATTCCACGACGATCCCGTTAGAAGAGGGCATTTTTATATTCGTGGACAAGGACCCCCACACGAGAAATCGGTTACAGTACAGAGTACTGTCTTATGTTCCGAGGTCACCCTATGTTCAGTTCAATTGTTATGCAGAATGATGAAAAAACGTAAAACCCTAACACTCTCTTCAAAACATTTTTTAAAATTATAGGGTTTTCTGCCGTTTTTTTTTAGCAAAATTTCATGCTTACACCAAAAAAAAGTATATTCCATTCAACTCAATCCATTTCAATTTCTTTTACACTGAACGAAAAGTTTTACACTCTCTTTAAAATGAACTGAAATATTTCAAAATAGGTCAAACAATAACTTATTTTTTTTTTTTTTTTTAATCAAAAACGACCATTTTTTTTTTAAATATTCGAACACCTATAAAAGGATGACATTATCCCATGTTCAGAACAGAGCGAGTCCTATTCTGACAAAAATTCAGTGAAATAGGTCTAAAACATTTTAGGTGTTCATCGAACATGGAAGTGAGGGAAAATGGATTTTGCAGAAATCGCATTGAAAGATTTCTTATCTATAGTGTTTAATTATATATAAAATGATTCTAGAAGCATCCATTAAGGTTTATTCGTGTTTTTATGTAAATCATGCCTAGAAATATTGCTTATATTTCACATGTCCTTCCTACACCTACTTTCGGTAGTGGACTTCCTGTTTATTGACCGAGCCCTAACTCCAGTTCTAATAATCGTAGGAATAAAATTAAAACAGATTTAGAATCTTTAAAAATGGCTCTTTCAAATAATAATAATAACAACAACAATTTTAAAAAAAAATAGAAAATGTTTTACCAAAACGGTCATTATAATGTAACTTTAAAATAAAATATCTAAACATTTTAACCAAAAGATGCTTTTCTCCACGAGTTCCAACAGCTGAGATTCAAATGAGAGATTCAGAAAAATTCCTCCCTCCCTTTCTATCGGGTGCTACAGTATACACACACCCATGCAAGGCTTTCTCAGTACAATCTTTGAAATTTTCTGCGGATACTTTTTTCATTATTTTTTTAATGAACAGCTGTTTTTTTTTAATCAAGCAACGTGTTTTAACAAAATTGGAGCGTATTATGTAAAAACCTCTCGTATGATGCCTTATACGTTGTGCGTTTTGTACGTGCCTAGTAAAAAGGAAGTTGACATTGCAGGGCTATGACTCTTTTTATGTTCTATTCGCACCACTATTTTCCAAAAATAATTTGTGTAGTCTATTTTTCTTGTACGGTGTAAGTGAAATATTTTTATTTTGAGAAAGTGACAGGAGATACAATTAGAAAAGAGTCGCCAGTGGCAACCCTGTATTGGAAATAAAATATAGGTCCGTACGAGAGCTTCGCTATTCGGTCTAATATTTTTTAGATGCAGGTTTAAACTTTTAAAGAAAAATTAAGGATAAAAATATCTGCAAAAAACACAAGTCAAGTCAGAATATCATCTCACTTATTCCATCGCGAAGTGACAGCAAAACAGGATCTAAGAAAGCAAAAGGCAAGCGCGAGAAAAATTCAAGGAGGATGCCATCACTTTTTTTGAAAACACGGGACAAAGAAAAATAAATTGAATACCTATAAAATACAATACAATGTAATATAACAAAACATCGATTTTAAGGTACACTGTTTCGGTCGATCTATGGTATCTCTTCGTACTAAACATTTCAAGTTTGCTTTTTTAATCCTAAATATAAAATAAATCCGTTCGGAGACGTCACACTTTATCTTTTTTGTACTATTTATTTTTATAATCATTGCGGATCATGCTATGATGTTACATTTTATTTTTGTGGTAAAATTGGTCTGAGAAAAATCTTCCATTTCCTTTATGAAAACAATGCTGATTTATTTTTTAATGAACTGCCATTTTTAATTAAGAATATGTTTTAACGAAACTGCGTGTCAGCAGCCGGTTCAAAAACCTTTTGACTGATACCTCATTCATCGTTCTGCGTTTTGTAAATGTATAGAAAAAGGAATGTTGACAACAGAAATAATATAACAGACACATAATATGGGACAGACTCCAGTGAGAAAGACTTGCTGGAGAGAAAAAGGACCAAGCACAAGGATCCAACAACATTGTTTTAAACATAAAACATATCCATTAAAAGCACATAGTTTAACGACACATAAGTTCTTTTTCTTTTATTAGCCATGTCAAACTAACAAAATCCAAGTTCCGAGATATTCAAACGAAGCGAGTGTGGGGGCTTTCTCGGAAACAGGTGATTTGTAAAGACATGCCCTTCAGTTAAAACAAAAAAAGAACCGGTGCTTTGTAGTGCATCATCTGAATAGTTAGATTTCATAAATTTTTTGTTACAAAATATAAAGCAATTTTCTCTTCAGCAAAAGGAAATTTTTCATATATTTTGACTATATCTGTCTATATGCATTTATATAGTAAGATCTACTGAATGAACAGAGCAAAAACATTAATATCAGGAATGGAGAATTTTCAGAAATCCTACTCGTCAAGTATTTCTTTGTATCAAAAAGCGAAACATTAACACACAGCGCTGTTCCGGTGGGCTTCGGTGAATAACATTTAAATATTCACTCAAAATAAAGCAGTACCGGAGCTGAGCTCTTGTGGGCTTCTAGGCAAATTAAGCACCACGTAGAACCTTATTTTGTAAAAATACTTTATAAACACGAACAAAAAGCAGTGTATAAACATAACACGGCCCCAAGTAAAAACAGCAAATACAGTTGTAGTTAATTCTGGTATTCTTCGTCGCCTTTGGGAAATCATTGGTTCTGCACTTGCAAAAGTGTGCTCCTGCGTATGCGACATGCTACATCACATATGTAAACACTTTAGTAAGAAAGAACGCAAATGATTGGTTGGGAAAGGAAAATATAGTGTAGGGGAGTACACAGTGAGACAGAAGTCACTTTGACAATTGAAATAGAGTTGTAACTTTTTCTTCAAGCAGGCACACACACATAACGACCTCATCTTAGGCAACACGTGGATGTAGTTTCGGCACTTCAGTTACCCGTCCGACAAAATAGTAAATAATTCCTTATTTTTTAGTGGTTAAAGTTACATAAACATCTATTTTAGAGTTTATTCTCTTCAATACGACAAATATTTACTTAACCAAACCTAGCTACATCTAATAATAGACTATTTCGGCAAAACGGCGTTAACTTTTTAAAGCGATGAAATTCATGTAACAGATGTGGCATTTTGTTACAACGTAACGAAAATACACAGTGAGACACACAATTGTGGTACACAGTGAGACGTGTCTTATTGTGTACCTACTATGCGGTTCTGATGTTAAAAAAGTTATTTATTAATAAAAGAAGGTTTTTATCTCTCTCTCTCTTTTTCTCTCTGGGTGTGTGGGCGTGCGATGGCTAGGGAAATTTACTAAACATAAGAGGCTGAAAATTTGCATGAAGGTAGCCGAAGGCCAGCCATTATCCAATTGAGGCTCATATTTTTAATATTTTAAAAATCTAGAAATATTAATTAGAAATCATAAACTGCAGAAAATTATGGATAGAGTGTAAAATTGTATGATTTAGGAAAATATATACATTGTCTCACTATGTACTACTTGTGGTACACAGTGAGACAATTTTCGATACTCCGTTATGCTGCTTCTGTGCTTTTATAAATAACTTTTTTAAAACCATTTATGCATTAATGTGTAGCGCATTTGTGTAGCTTAAAGATGTAGCAAAAAAATTTTCAAAAGATTAAAAATCGTCTCAATTTGTTAAGTAATAATAATTTTCGTCTCACTGTGTACTACCCTCCCCTAATTTAGGTTTCAGCATTTCAGAAGTGCTGTTAAGCTGGGCTCCGGAGAGGAGTATTTACTAAACTTATGAGCTCCGGAGAATTACGACCCATATATAAATATTCACTAAAAACAAAGAGGTACCGGAACTGAACTCCGGTGCAAATTAGTCATTAGTGCAACATTTTGTTGTCGGATCCATTTTATTGTATCGGACTCATTGAATTTCGATATCTAAAATTTAGGACCGATAACCTAAATAAACCTTGTACTTTAAAAATTTACATGAAAAACAGAAATGGTTAAAAATAATGTCAATGTATCTGTTTTATATCCCCATTCATAGAAATGACAGAAGAAATAAATAGGTGTGGGAGGGGAAAGAACGAAACATGTACTTACCCCCGGTGCATCTGAAAGCCGACGGTTTCACTGGCACGGTCTTTCCGACTTTTAACCGGTCGGTGTGAGGATGGCGGTCCTCTTCCTGGGGCAACACGAGTTCCGTACTATAGTCCGGGGGTACGAGCCCCAGCTCTTCGTCTTGCGCCTGGGCCCTCCTCAGGGCCACCTGCTTCGCCATCACGATGCGCCTCTCCTCAATGAGGCAGCACCTGGGGCACTGGCACTCCTTGTACTTGCACCTCCGCTTGTGCCCCTTCTTCTTCACCGAAATACCGTGATTCCTACATTTTGCACACTTGGGACTGCGAGACTGCGGGGGGCGGGGGAGGTTTGCGGATCCCCCGCCACCCGCCTCGCTCGTCGCAGGCGCAGACTGGGGGGACGAGACCACGTCGATCTCCAAGTCCTCACTCTCCGATCCCTCCTGGGTCGGCTGCGATCCTCTCTCGCCGACCGATGTCGGTTCCATTCCGATGTCGGCCCCTTCGGAATGACGCCTCGAGTAGAAAGCATACTTCATAACGATGGGCCGGTCCCGAGTGGGGACAGGAGTGGCCGGTGCAGTCTTTTACTGTCCCTAAAACAGGCGGGTTCAGTCGAAGTCCTGTCCATTTTTGAGGAACAGGCGGAATTTCTGGCCCCACTTTTTGTCGGCGCCTCAGATCAGCGGTGACTCTATTCTTCAGAGGGTGCTCTATACAAATTATCTGCCCAATAACCAGGTGATATCAGGGAATAAAAAAATTCATTCGTAAAAGTATAAATTTCATGAAAATTCCATCTAAATCAGTGTTAAAATTTATGTGTCACTGGAATTTTTATTTGTATCACTCCAAGTGAGAATTTCATCACATAGTATTTTACTGTTTTCGCCTATTCTATTGAAATTCGTTCACTTATATTTTGAAACTGGAACTGGATTTTTAAGCGAAATACCAGGGCTAATAGAAAGGAAGGTCACAGTTTGCATTAAGAAATAAAAGCAGTGGATCCTTCAGAGTTTCTAAAATTGTGCAAATATTAAAGGATTAAAGCAAGGAACAAAAGGCTCAATAGTTACATTTTGAAAGTGGTAAAACATTCCTTTTGAAATACTTAGAGCCTGTTTAGAAATCGGGGACACTGCCCATTCCATGAGACTCCATGAGAGCTCCCAAATTTCTTCACAGCATCGCTCTCTCTTTCTTCACGATCGAAAATAAATCGAGATGATTACCTGTTAAAACTTAAAAAAAAATCTCTCGGACAGCAAAAGAGAGGACACATTTTGAGACATCCCTGTATCACAATCCAATACGTTTTATCCAAAGACCCTACTGGTGCACAGATTTTATTAATATTTTCTTTTTATAAGTCAGTAGCAAAAGATCCCATTTCCTTTAATCATCAGACAAGAAGCACATCACGTGATTTTTAAAATCGGAAATGAAAACACACACACACACACCACAGATTTTTCTTTTTTGCTGAAATGGAACACACCAAGATCCGTTGCGGTCATCGGATCTTTGTCACTCGAATCCCATGTCCGAATCGTGAAGGGTCAGCCGTAGACCATCCACAACCTTATAATGTAATATATCACCGGACGTTCCGAAGTGTTGTCCACTCTGTGTTGTTTATAACGGATTTTATCGTTCCGTCGACACACCTGTAAAATAGAGGAACCAAACCAATATTATATCTTGAAATTCACTTTAAGAGTCGCAGTGTTGACCTTTCATTCGAAATGTCGCAATCTGTTTATAACGGGACCGGGTCGTCCGATGTGTGTCCGACGCACACCTGTCAAAGTGGTTTTCCGATCGAGCAGCCGGAACACGCTGAGAACCTTCTCGGAGGAGCGCCGCTGTAGCGACTGGCGAGAATCCTTTCCTTCCGAGCGAACGATCCGACGTGAGAGAGGGGTCCATGCACTAGCGCCGCTCTCCCGCAAGGAGAGAGACGCTCTTCTCTTCTCTCTCCGGGATCTCTCTTTCGCGCGGAGGGAAACTTCATCCCTGTTCAGCTTAACCCTTAAATGAGCCATTTTTTATTTTGTTTCGAAAAAATTATATAGGATTCTCTGAAAGGTTTATGACACAGGGAAAATAACGAACAAAAATTATTTTTGATACATTTTTCATCTTTCCTTCTGTTGCACATCTGCAATATAAGTAAAAACGACTGTCGTGTGGCTGTTTTACGCTAAGATAGCGCAAATGAGTCCATATTTTAAGAAGCATGTCTCCAAATACCTTATTTTACAGAATTATTTATTTTATAAAACTGAACTTTTAACCCTTTCATTCCCATGATAGAATACGTTCTAGAAAGGACGTCGTTCAGAGAATCTGACTTGACGCCAGAAAGTTTCAAGGGTTCATTTAAATACGGAATGTCTGTCAAGGAAATAGTGCTATTTTAATTTTCTGGTGTGAAAGAATAAAAAAATCTATTCAATTCAAAACGCTGTTGTTTGCATATATGCAAAGCTGCTCACTAAAGGGCACACTCTATGAATAATGATTTATACTGATCACACAAGAAATTAAAAAAAAAAAAAAAAAAGTGTGGAGAAAAATCAGGAATTGTCCTGAATATGGAAGCGTTAGGAAGAACTTTTCAAAATGCTTCCACGCCCATTAAAATCCCCGATATTTTTTAGGTCAGTCTGGTTTACCAATAAAACTGTGCGTCAAATTTTACATGTGAAGGTAAGAAAAAAAATATTTCCTAAAGTTTTAGTAATTTTCAGGATCTTGGCTGAATTCTGCGCTTAACTACCTTTAACTTTTCCGATTATATTTAGTTTAAAAAAAAAAAAAAAAACTATGCACAGTTTTATTCGTATAGGTAAACCAAACTGGCAAAATATATTTATATTGGGGATTTTAATGGATATGGAATACGCATTTTGAAAAGTTCTTCCTAACGCTTCAGAACAATTCATTATTTTTCATATAGCGTACCCTTGAAGAGTATTCAAAGGACAATGAAAGAAAAATAATGAAAAAATGAGTTTGACTTGTCCCCAAAAGAGTCCCATCATGAATTGGAAAATTTTATTTCAAGTCTTCCCGAACCCAACACAAAAAATTTCGTGGACTCCGAATGGAATTTCGTGGACTCGGAAATTTCCGAATTGATAGAAGGCGTGAAAATCCCGTGCACAAACAGAACACTTAATAATTTACCAAACAGTGAACTTAAACATTTAATCTTTAATAGTAATGCATTAACTTATAAAAAATTGCTAATTTTTTTTCGGAATTCAAACAGCTAGTTTTTGGATGTTCGTGGCGATTTTTTGACATTCGTAAAAGAAGTCCAGTTTTAATCTTTCAGTCCAATCTAAGTAAATCTTGTCCTTTTTTCCATTTCAATAAATAGAATCCTGTTTCAGTCCCAATAGAGGCATTTTTGTTTTCTTTTCGATAAAATGTTTGGATTTTGAATTCCGTTAATCAGGCGTGAGTAAGTGATAAATTGAGACTTACCCGTTTTCAGGATCTGTTATCTGTTTTGGTGTAAATCCACACTTTATTTTAATCCAATATGTATTAGTTATCGTATTTTTTAATGCACCACTCTTTATACCTCCTTTGACAAAAGAAATTGCAGACTATTTGTTATATCAAATGAATAAGCGGTAACACTTTAAGCTATTTAATTCACATTGTTTAAATTGTAAAAAAGAGAGCATTTAACATGCCTCTTCTCTGGATTAACTACATGTTCAGAATGAAAAAATGTTTACCTTATAAGTTACATAACAATAATAATAATAATAATAAATAAGTTGCTGTAGTTTATGAGTCTTAATTCATTCACTCAACAAGTCATTATCTTTATCAAAGGATTTTCAAGGTTAAATACATTTGAAGAAATTTATGGCTATGTTGAAATGTTATATTATGCAACTGAAGAAATTATTTTCGCACAGTTATTTGGCTTGATTTATGCCCACTAACTCCTCCTTAATTTCTGAAGTTTCATTGTCACACAAATTTAAGTTCCTTCTATGGGTTTGAAAAACAGGTTTGGGAAGTGGTTTCGTAAACAGATCTGCTATCATCAATTTGGTTGGGCAGTACTTTAGGTTGATAGTCCCTTCTTGCTTTAGTTGTTTTATCAAGTGGAACCTAATTTCAATATGTTTAGTTTTACTTGAGTGCTTTTCTAATTCTATCATCTTGATCGTGGGCTGGTTGTCTTCATATAGGTGTATAAGTAAGGTTTGCTTTAGGTTTAATTCTTCCAATAGATTGGCTAGCCCCTTTATTTCAATTGCTGCATTTGCTGCTGACACATACTCGTCCTCTGCCGATGATAATGCAATGCAGGATTGTTTCTCGGTCGACCATTGTATGGGATTTCCTCCGAACATGTATAGGTTCCCACTCGTTGATTTTCGTGAATCTGCATCTCCTCCCCAATCTGCATCCGCATAAACTTCAAGTATCGGTTTCTTTTCTCAGCTTTGAACTAGACTATAATTTTTTGTAGTCTTTAAATATCTTATTACTCTTTTTACTGCATTCCAGTCTTTCATTCTGGGTGATTCATTTCTTCTGCTAAGAATGTTTACTGCTGCACAGATGTCAGGTCTGCTTATAGTTGCTAGATATGGAAGTGCTCCTATGGCTTGTCTGTAATATGTGTTGTTTGGTAAAATGTTATCCTCATCATTAAAGCGTGTGTAATTTGTTCCCATGAGTGTGCTACACGGTTTTGTGTCTTGCAAATTAAATTTATTGATTAATTCCTCCATTTTCTGAGTTTGATTTATCATGTAGCTTTTATTTACTTTTTTAATGTTCATAGATAGGTAGTTACTGATGTCACCTAAATTCTTTAGATCGTATTCATTATTTAAGCTCGCGATTACTTCCTCTATTATTTCGTCTTTTCCGGCAATTAAAATGTCGTCTACGTATGTTATTATGTCTGTTGTGTTATCGCCCCTTTTTCGCGTAAAAAGGCATGAGTCAAATTTGCTCTGACTGAAATTCATCCTTTCTAGTGTTTCTGTAATTTTACTATGCCACGCTCTCGCGGCTTGTTTAAGTCCGTATGGCTTTGTTTAGCCTACATACTTTATTTTCCTCATTTGGTTCAGCGAAACCTTCTGGTTGTGACATATATATCTCCTCCTCAAGCTCTCCATGTAAGAAAGCGGTGTTAACCCTCCGTCTACCAGACGGGTCCATTGGACCCGACAGGTACATACAAAATATTCATTCAAACCAGAAATTTCTTTAAAATAAACTAAGTATATAAACCAGACAAAAATAAGGTAAATAAATAAGTTAAATAGTTTTAAATAAAAATTCTGGTGTAGAACGTTTTATTAAAACTTGAATAAAATTCCCGGTAGATCTAGGGTTAATATCAATATGTTTTACATTTAAATTTTGATGCGATGCTGCTATTAATAATGCTCTTATTGTTGTATATGACACGACTGGTGCATAAGTTTCATCATAATCCTCCCCGAATTTTTGTGAATATCCTTTTGCAACTAAACGTGCTTTATATTTTTGGATTTTTCCTGTGTTGTCGCGTTTTAGTTTGTAGGTCCATTTGCAACCTATTATTCTCCTATTTGGTGGAGGTTCTACAATTGACCAAGTTTTATTTTTCATAATGGAGTTTTCATTTCGCTTTTCATCGCATCTATCCAATTTTGTTTATCCTTAAAATTTTCCATGTTTTCGATTTCCTCATAATTTTTTGGTTCAGTAGCGTTTTCGTTCTTAACCATGTATATTAACCTATTAGGAGGTACACCTTTATTAATTCTTTCTGATCGTCTAGGTTCTGCTACTGTTGATTGGACGTGGATGGTGTCTCATTGCTATTTGAAATTTCTATTTCTACAAAGTTTTCATTAACCCGATTTTCATCTTGTTTTGGTTTGTTTTCTACTTTCTCGTTTCTATATTTAAATTTGTTTTCGAGAAATTTAACGGTTCTCGCGATCTTTATTTCATTTCCTCCACATATATTCTGTATCCTTTGGATTCATTATCATATCCGACGAAAATTCCCTCTATAGCTTTATCGTCTAATTTTTGTCTTCTGGCTTTACTGATATATGCGAAGGCTTTGCAGCCAAATACCCTAATGTAACTTAAGTTTGGCTGTCTGTTTGTCCATAACTCGTATGGCGTTTTTTCATTTGCTTTTGTCGGTAGTCTGTTTTGCAGATGATTTGCTGTGCAAATTGCTTCCCCCCAGGACTTTAATGGTAAATTTGATTCACTTAACATTTTCCTTGCCATTTCAACTAACGATCTATTTTACCTCTCTGCCACACCGTTCTGGCTTGCGCAATATGGGACTGTGTGTTTATGTTTTATCCCATTAGCCCTGAGGTAATTTTCTATTTCATCTGATGTGAATTCCCCTCCGTTATCTGTTCTAATTGCTTTCGGTTTTTCTCCAAATTTGTTGCTAATTAACGTAATGAATTCTTTAAGTTTTTCGTAAACTTCACTTTTTCTAGACAATAAGTATATGATCGTAAATCGTGAGTAGTCATCAATAAAAGTGAAAAAGTATGATTTCCCCCCTTTTGTGGGTGTTTGAAAAGATCCGCACACGTCGGAGTGAATGAGCTGGAGTCTTTTGGTTGCTCTATACTCTGCAATTTTTGGATAGAGTTCATCAGTTAATTTTGCGTTAATGCACGGTTCGCAATCTATGTTATGCTTACAGTTATTTATTTGGATTCCTCTAGCTATAATTCCTTTTGCGTAATTTCTTTAATTGATGTTAGATTTCTATGTCCTAACCTACGATGCCATAATTCTAGGCAATTTTTGTTGTTGCAGCTTTGTGCTACGTTTGCATAGTTTTCGAATGCCAACTGAACTTCGTATAGGTTATTTACTTTTCGCGCTTCTAAGCATATTTCTCCGTTAAGTTTGAACATACATCTGTCATTTCTGAATATAATTTCACATCCATTTTGCGTCGCTTTGCTAACGATAATAAATTTGTTTCGATTTCAGGTACTAGTAATACATCTTTAAGTGTTATTTCATGAACTTTGTTGTCTGATGTTCGCGTGTTTATATTTACGTCACCTGACCCGTAACTGATAAGTTTTTTCCCGATGCTATGGTTACATTTGTTTTTTCGCGTGATTTTATTTCTGTAAACATTGATTCTGAACATACAATATGGCTAGAACTGCCACTGTCTACTATAAATGTTTTGTTTTCCATTCCTTGCGTTATAAAGGCGTAATTTTTATTTTCGCTCGCCCTCCATGTATTGTTTTCATTTTCAGAGTGACTGTACCTACGGTTTGATTCTGGTGTTTGTTCACTTCTAAAATTGTTTTCACTCTTTTGAAAAACTAGTGATGTAGAGTAATGTTTTTTGTTTGGTCTAATGCGTTGATTTTGTGGTGTATTTTGTGTTTTGGCTTTGTTATGCAACATTCCTGAGTACAATTGTTTCTCATCCCACAATTGGAGCAGTATTTATTACTTGTTTTGTTGTTGTAATTTTTCTATGGTTTAAATGCTCTGGTAGGATTTTCTGGTCTCTCATCATTATCATATCGTCGGTCATATTCGTCAATAAGTTTAGATTTAATAAATGACGATGTAAGTTGATTTTCTTCTCTCGATTCAAGGGCAGTAATAAGAGTATCATAAGATTGAGGTAGGGAGCATAATAACAGTGCAGAAATGTGGTTATCATTTATAACTTCTACTATGGCCGCTAATTTATCCACTAATTCCATTATTTTTGTAATATGGTTAACAACGTTGCCACCTTCCGCTAATTTAATCCCGTAAAGTTTTCTTAAGAGATAAAGTTTGCTAGGCAAATTATATCGCTCATGGATTTCGCGCAAAGCTTGCCAAGTTTGTCTGGCTGTCTGTAAATTTTTAACATGAGTAATCTGACTATCATCAATTGTTAGATTAATTAGAACACGGGCTTTCTTATCACTTTTGGACCAAGCGACCGTAATTGGATTAGGCGGTTCTTCCGTAATGACATGAAATAAGTCTTCTTTAGTTAACATCATTTCGGCCTTGAAATTCCATATCGAATAGTTCGTAGCTGTTAGTTTTTCAATAGCTAAATTATCTTTAGAAGCTGCCATTTTTTAAAGTTTTGATTAATTACGTGTTACCGTAAAAAGTTCTTCCAACTTTTCTTTTTGAAAGTTTAAAAGTTTATTTATCAAATATCTGATATTTCAAATTTCAGTGGAGGCTATTTAATTTATTTACTTTTAATCAGTGATCAGTAATCATAATGTTGTTTGGATTTTGAATCCCGTTAATCAGGCGTGAGTAAGTGATAAATTGGGACTTACCCGTTTTCAGGATCTGTTATCTGTTTTGGTGTAAATCCACACTTTATTTTAATCCAATATGTATTAGTTATCGTATTTTTTAATGCACCACTCTTTATACCTCCTTTGACAAAAGAAATTGCAGACTATTTGTTATATCAAATGAATAAGCGGTAACACTTTAAGCTATTTAATTCACATTGTTTAAATTGTAAAAAAGAGAGCATTTAACACGCCTCTTCTCTGGATTAACTACATGTTCAGAATGAAAAAATGTTTACCTTATAAGTTACATAACAATAATAATAATAATAATAATAATAAATCAGTTGCTGTAGTTTATGAGTCTTAATTCATTCACTCAACAAGTCATTATCTTTATCAAAGGATTTTCAAGGTTAAATACATTTGAAGAAATTTATGGCTATGTTGAAATGTTATATTATGTAACTGAAGAAATTATTTTCGCACAGTTATTTAGCTTGATTTATGTCCATCATAAAATGTATTCTGAATTCGTGAAGCGATTTTTTGGAGTTTTTTCGCGTTCCGTGCTATTTTTTGGACGTGCTCGGTCTATGCCGCGTGGATCAGCTCGTATAGAAAGGAAAATGGTTAAAATTGAACTTAAAAATTGTTATGAGTGACATTTACCAAACTTAAAATCGATTTCAGCAAAAGCGCGAAAATTCAATCCGCCTGAGCTGTCCAAATGCTGTAACAAATTCATGTAAAAAATGTATGCAACGCGATGCTTTTTATTGAGTCATTTAATCGATGTAACTCGTGTTACGTTACACTAATGTGTAATACTACACCAGTTACATCTGTTTAAATGACACAATTTACAGAAGTTAAAATATTGCATAAAATTGGAGGCAGCAATTTACGTAGTAACGTTACATAAATCTGTTACAGTGCTGTGGCATTACAGGACGATGGACCCTAACAGGGATTCAAAAGAGGGCGTTTGAATAAAAAGAAATACTGAACAGCGACCCTATGTTGTATTGCAAAAAGGATCCATTTACCTCAGAATGTGAATTTTCAAGATATTTCCATTCAAGGAACTTTTTACAACTTTTTCTAGTTTCTTTTAACCCTTTAAGACCGGGAGTTTTTTGGTAGAAACTAAAAGTTTTGGCTGGTTTCCCCTCATCGATAGGATCGTATTGGATTGAAAAAAATTATCTAAAAAAAATACTCGATGCCAGGTTATGCCAAGGAAGGACCCGCACCACTGTGTGGATTCGGTCTTAATGCAGCCGTTTTTGGGCTAAATCTACACAATTTGCATAGTTTGGGATTATGTGTGCAAACAACTAAAAATAAATGTTTAAGCAAAAGAAGTTGTTGTTTATTGAGATAATTTTCATCAGCGACAATGAAAATGTTTGAAACATTTTTTTCTTTTTCTGAGACGTGTTCAATGCTCGCACCCCTCTTAAGAGCCGTTGACAAATGGTATGCCCTTCACTCCGTTTGGATTGTGCCTGATCCTTCAAATTTCTTTCTTTTTTTTTTCAGTTTTTACAGCAGCGGTATTTTGTTGAAATGCCGATCGAAGTACATAAAACTAGGTCTGAACCAGAGTAAGGACTATAGCAGGTCCTAAGGCTTGATCCTTAGGAACTGCAGGTACACAGCAATACACCTGCTGATACACAGCAATAATCGATGTGTCCAGGACGTGGACCGACGTCCTGGACAGACGTGGACCAGGTCTGTACTTTCCCACTGGTATACTACAAAGTTTAAAACTATCCCAGATGATGCCGTTACAACAGAGTGTGGTTTGTTTTTTATATACTGCTTTACTGAGGCACGTCCTAAAAAAAGGAATCGTCTGCTCATCTAATGGAAAATTTTCCCTGATCCCCTGGTAAATTCAAGCAGACACTCCAGACTCTGTCAAGCATTTGCTGAACTTTCCACAATTAATTCCTGGTGGTTTATTTGCTGTGTCGGCAAAATGGAATGAATTTATCAAACTTAAGAATCCATCTCGTGGTATGCATATAACTCATATAAAACTTATAAATCATATATGATATCTATAACTCAGAGCAGAAACATACAGTTCGTGACATGTGCATATTATATATCTAATACTATCCAATTTAAATAGAAATCATGAATAGTACAAACCTATTAATTTAAAATTAATCCGCTTTAAAAATGTAATTAATAAAAAATAAATTGCTAAAAACATAAGTTAAAAAAAATCACTTAAAAATAAAAATTTGATGTATTAGGAATTTATCTATTTTGGAAATGTTAAATGCTAGAGCCGCACAATTGTGTGGGTTATTTGTTTTTCAACTTTTGTAAAGTCTAATTAAATTTATCAAATACAAAATCAATTAAAATCATAAATAAAGTAGTATATGAAAGAAAAATTAAATCTAAGCAAACATTAAAAATCATATTTAAAAGAAATTACGTGTCTATTGCTGTCAGATGATATAGTCTTTTTAAAAGCAGAAAACCTAACCCTGTATTGTAGTGGGTGCGTGCCCTCTAGTTGTGTCTTATCAAAACATCTGAAGCCAATTAACTCCTATAAATCTGCAGATTTGATTTTAAATCTCACAAAAACAGGAAATAGTCATTCGCTTTTAGATTAGTCTCACCCGCACAACTGTACGGGTCAGGGCAATTTTTTTCACATTCTATTTTTGTCCCTATATTAATTTCTGCCCTCATTTCAATCAAGTTTATTCGGATTTCGTATGGGAATTTTCGAATTTTTCGGGAATTTTGTATGTGATTTTTAATGTATTTTACCGATTTCCTACCATTTTTCCACATTAGTGAAAGGAATCGACTTTCAATCTTCGAACACAATATATAATTTTTTTTCTATAATTTTTTTTTTTTAATTTGTGCAGCGATTTAAAATTTTTTCGCGATATCTTATTGTGATTTTCAAAGCTTTTTCGCAATTCGTGCTGCTTTTTGACGTACCTGGGCAACGCCGGGTCAGTTAGCTAGTATAAAACTAAAGTTATAAGAAGTTAAAAGGGAAAAAAAAGTACATTGAAAGGTCTCAAAATGCCTTTTCATAAACAGGCGTACCTGTTTCGAACGCACAGTCGGTGACGATATCAAGATTCATACGGATAAACAAACTTATTTCCGCACATGTTTTTAAAAAATGAACGTGATCTACAAAAATCACGAGATCACAGGTCTAACATGAAAGCAAATAAAAAGGGTGAACGTGAATTATTTTATCTTATTATTTTTTATTTTGTAAAGTTTAATTCTCGGATAATGGACACACAATCTTGACGTATAAATTTATTTTACTCTTCAATCTAAATTCTAAATTCTTCAATTCTAAAATCAATCTGTATGTTTTAAATTCTCATAAACAGTCCCATTTAGAAAGGATCATAGGGCATTCCGAAGGCATTGGAATTCCTTATTTACATTATGAAAAAAAAAATTATTTTAACATACGGTTTTTTAAAATCCTTATTATTATTATTTTAATACAGTTTATGAATTCAACCATTTATATTAGTTTCAGCTCTTACGGGACATCTTGTTGCAATAAGGATAAAATGAAGAGCGAGTCTTGGTGGAACACCTGTACTAGAGACCTGCACGGGCCGATTTTATTTCACGGCACTCGGGACGGGTCATGTTTTTTTCTGAAGGCTCGGCTCGGGCCGGACCTAACTTATTTTTTCCGTACAGATCCGGAACTGGTTTCATTCCTAGTCTTCACGGCTCCAAATTTTCAGTCCTAGTTTTGACCCAACCCTTATTAAAATAATTGTCTCAGCGTGGCCGGGTTCATTCAGAGGTCAGTAAAATGAGGCCTGGCCCAAAAATTTTTGAAAAAAAATGCGTACATTTTTAAATCACCATTATTCTACAATTAAACATTAAAACTTATTTTTTTTTTAAAGAATGGTAGATTTCTACGCTTATTATAATATCGCTAAATTAATACAGTAAAACGTGTGAAAAAGAACTTGTCTATGACGGAGCCCTGTTTTAAATTGAAAAACGTGTTGATCCATTCAAAATTAATATACTAATACGCAAAAAAAAAGGAATATACTATAATACAGTCACACTTGGGAACTTGAAGGGAACTTGCTTATAACGCATTTTTTTTTCTTTTCTATGCAATCTTAGAAGATTTTACTATATAACGTTTTTCAGATTTTTGACACTTCAATAAACGGAATATGGATTAACAATAGTAATGATAACTGAAACATTTACATACAAGAAATAGAGATTCATTAAAAAAATAAATATTGCAGCCTGCGGCACTTCTATAAAAATGAAGATTATAAACGTGAAACAAAAAAGTTCAAATAAATATTTTTGGTCAGAACTCCTCGTATGAGATAAACTTTTAATCAAATCGACGTAAAAATCAATGTTTTGTAGAAATTCACTCGGGCCGAGATTTTAACTTTTTTCCGGGCTCGGGCCGAATTTTTAAGTTTTTTATCGGGCCAGTCCAATATTTTTTTTTCTACGGGCCGGGCCGAACTTTTAATTTTTGTATAGGGCCGGGCCGGGATGAATTTTTTTCTGTGAGTCGGGTCGGGCCCGGGGCTGAAAATTTTGGCCCGTGCAGACCTCTAACTTGTAATCCAATCCATTGGTGTTTTCTAAAATACTCTCCCCCCCCCCCCCTCATAATGGACTCTATTTTTCACATTTATTTTAAAGTGTCATGATAGGCCTTTATTTTCTTTTTTGCGTTCAAAATGGCCTTTGTGTGCCTCGTCTCACCTTGGAAATATTGAATTGATTTACGAAATAAACCATTCAGTTCCCCCCCCCCCCCGAATCTGTCACAGGTGTAAATCTTACATTCATTATGCAATCATCGTAGAATGGGTGACGTCACACAAAAGGCATTGTTTATTCAATCCACGGACAGAAATAAAATGACATTTTAAAGTAAGTTTTCTTTTTTCTTTGGACGATCATTTTATGGCACATTTCAGGTGGTCCGGGGCATAAAAAAAGAGCTGCTTTTTTAAAAATATAATTAATCCCCCCCCCCCTCCTCCCGCCTTAAAATAGGTGTTTCTGTATGGGAGATTTTCAAAATGTGGAATCATTAAACGTTAACTATATGTAATTTTTTTAATTTTCAAATTTAAGGCTAATTTTTTTAATAGTATAGCATATAAGTCTACAAAATTATAAACAAGCATTAAAAGACAGCAACTATTCTGGAAAATTAATTATTAAAGCATTTAATTAGCAGTTGTGTACGTTACAAATTTTGGACATTTTTTCGCACGTAGGTTACAGATTTTGGACGTTGCGCTTTTTAAAAAATTCTTAAGACTAAGAATGTAGTAAATGTGTGCTATAATTGTATGTGTATACATATATATATGCATAATTAACTTTTTGTTATCCAGTAATAATAATAATAAAATCAAATGTTAATCTCTGATATTAAAATATTTACTACTTTTTTAGAAGTAATATCTTAATTTTATAGGAATTACACATTATGCAAAAATTATACCTTTACATAATATTAGAAGTATCCAACATATAATTTATTCTTTTTTTCTCTCAAAGAAAAAAAAAACATGTTATACTGCCATTTTTTTAATGCACATATCTATAATTTCTTTATCAAAAGAAAAGTCTCCTCTTGCTGTCACCGGGTGAGGTGGATTTGGGGATTTCAACAAAATATCTTCATATTTTAAATTTGTGCTGTCTTTTTTAAATGGATAACGAAACCTGTTAAAATCAATGTCTGCCTGAGGAGTCAAAAATTTATAGAAAATATTTGTTCACCATTATCAATGCTGATCTTTTCAATAATACCTGGCCATAAGTTTTCATCATGAATTAATACAAAGTACCAGTCACCAATGTCAATCTATTTTCAATTGTGAGGAGTCAATTGTAGAAACAATATTTTTTTCATCAGCTTCGCTGGTAACGCATTCTTGATTGTTTTTTGCAGAGATTGTAAAAACCAGATCTTTTTCCTATTGGAATAGTACCAAATTTGTTTGTCGTGTGTACGGAGTGAATCTTTTGAGTACCTTTAACAGTTTTCGCTGGCTGTCTTCTATACTTTGAATACTGTCAATTTCTTTCTTTTTTTTTTTTTTACCAAAGTTACAGCACAAAGTGGCTTAAACGTTTTATTTGCCTTGCATTTTGGTGGGGGAGCAAAAAGGAAGAATGAAATTTTAAGGAGATGGGATTTTTAAACTTTGAATTAAAAAAAAAAAGAACTCAAGTACAAAAATTTAACAAAAAATATTTATTTTCTTTTTAAGACGTATGTTAGAACAATGGACTCTGTTATAATATATTTATTTAGGTATTTAGAAAATTAAAATTATTAGTGTTTAGATCGTTTCACGATTTGGACATTGTTATTAAATAATCTTTTCGGGTACATTTGCTACAAAGAAAACTTTGCAAAATACATAAAAACACGTAAGATCACTGAAGAATTACTTTTGAAATAAAAAAAAGAAGTTTACTATTAATTTTAAATCATACTTTTAAATAAGCATGTCCGAAATTTCGTAACGATCGCAGCGGTCGCCATATTGTGTCAATCGTTACACACATTAGTTGAGCGTGCTTCAAGCCAAGTTATATTATTACACGTACTAAATACACTTTATTTATACAAAACACGGTAATTATTTACGATAAAACATTATAATAAATATCTTTTTATACGTTTCAGGACACCAAATCATCTTTAAAAATAAATTTACCGAAAATGAAATCGACGTTTCCATCGTTACCCGATTCGGACATTCCACTTTCTCATTTGAGAAAAGTGCATTTATTGAAAAGAAATCTTACAAAAACACATACAAATAATTTAAATTTTTTTTAAAGTGATTTTAAAGTTAGATAAAAGAGTTTAAAGTACTTACTTGAAGTATATATCGTGGAAATGATAGCCTTGTGGCGTACGTTACTTTTGGACATAACAAAATACAGAGAAATTCTTTATAGAAAAGTCCTTCTATCTTCAAAAAAGCAATAAATCAGCCTGCCATCTCTTAACGAAATTATCAAAAAATCATCCATTTCCTTTATGCATTCGTTGTTTACCATTAAAACCACCTGGAAGCAAGTTAAAACTCTTTTTCTTGGTGGTACATTGGAGCAGTTAACGTTATGAATGTCCAAAATTGGCCTCTTTAGCATAAAAGAATAAAATTTTAAGATATTTATACAAAGATTTTACAATAAATTATGTCATTTTCTATCTCTGAATAGAATTAAAAACTCAGTGTAAAAAAAAAAAATAATAATAAATAAATAAATAAAGTCAATGATAATTAAAGTTATTTTTGAAAGGCTTAAAGTTATGACGTGTGTCCAGTGCCCACCTTTTGAGAATCGCCCGTATATTCCCTTTCGAAAGTAAAATCTTTTAAAGAATCAAAAATATAATTTTTATAGTTTAGCTATGTTTAAACTTCCACTCCGGGAAGCAGCGACTCTTTTTACTGAACCCATTTACACAAGCTGATCCTGAAATAGGGAATGGATCTCGCTTAATCCACTACGGAAACAGCCGCCCGCTGTCGAGACAGCGGTGGAGGCGGCCTCGGCTGACGCAACATACTCGCAGTCAAAGGGAAATGAATGGCAACGCGATAACGGAACAGTGAAGGCTGTCACCGTGGCCAGGACCCATCTTCCCTATTGGGGTTCCCATTCATGGACCGCTGAAGGGGAGAGGAGGTGGCTCCCGAGATCACATCCACTGCTGTCGCGACAGCGAACGGCTGTTTCCGTGATGGATGAAGCGAGATCCATTACGTATTTCAAGAACAGCTTATACAGTAAAATGACGAAGCAAGAAATGTCGCTACTCTCTTTTGATATTTTTCTTCATCTTGGGTACAGAAAGGAAGAACTTGTCTTCATAAAAAATAAATAAATAAATAAATATTTAATTTAAAAGAAAATTCTTTTTTAAAAGAGCATTTTGCAGTCATTCTGTCTCGAAAATAGTCTCTCAAAATAAATAAATGAATAAATAAATAAATAAAATAAAGAATTCAAAGAATATATAAGGGGGAAATAGTGTACTATTTAATCTTTCATATAAATGTAAAAACATCCGTTGACGCATGAGAAATCTTAGAAAAATGTATTTTGAGATAAAAGATGTATTGTTTTAAGTACTCGCTTTTCAAAGAATTGATATATATATAGGGTGTCCCTAACAGGACGGGTCTATATAGAAAATGAAATTTTAAAAAATGACAAGCGATGTCAATGCACCTTTTGCCAATTTTTTACTAACAGAATGATATTTAAGTAATAGGAATTTCATATAAAAATAATAGACATAAAATAGTAGAAATTACCCCAATAAACGCAGCATTTTTGGGACACATATATGTATATGTAAGGGGAGGGATCGTCCGATATTACTTTCAAATTTATTCTTCTTTCAAAATGGCGCAAGTAAAGAAGTGATCGAACCGTTTTTCGAGGAGAAATACTCTTAGGCTATTGTCAGATGAACATCTGTTTGCACGCTTTTTGTTTCAACACGGAAAAGAAACCCCTGTTAGCTAAGGTGTTTCTGTTTCATATTGAAACAAAAAGCGTGTAAATAGACGTTCGTCTGACATTAGCCTTAGTCCGTCATTAAAAAACGCAGGGTATAAAAATTTTTAAGTTCAAGTCCGGTTCATAAGAAGTATTATGAACTGGAAACGGAAAGGCCCACCCATAGACGTGTTTCTACGCGGAAAGTAGAATCCCAATGAATATCCGAAAAAAGTTCGTACACTGTTCGTGCAAAATGTGGGCTACCGTAACTCAAGAAAAGGAAGTCAGAAATAATATAAGATAAAAAATGAAATGGATTAAAAATGGAAGCCAGTTGAAGATCCCACCATGCCATTCATAATACAGGATGTTGAAAAAGTTATAAGGGAAAGATTTGCACAAGTTGCCAAAATATTTAAGTAAAATACTATTAGTACAACTAAGGAGCTAAGATAAACGGTGCATTAAGGTTGAATACAGTATTTTCACAAATGGAGTCCAGCACTCTATCATTATAGATTACATTTAAAGGTCTCTTCCAAAGTTTTTCTTTTAGGAAAGAGAGGGATAAAAATTAATTAATAAATAAAATAAATAAATAAATGATAATAATTTGTGGATTAACTTTTTAATCAGTCACTTTATTAAGTTAATATAAAGGATGGATTTTTAAATAAATAAAAATAGGATATGGATGATTCATTAAATAACAATTCAATTTAAATGGGTGTAAAATTAAATCTACTCTATTATAAATTTAAATAACGCAGGATATTAAATTTGAATCTTTATTACAACAGTGCATCATCACAAATATATAAATAAAATAAATGTGGGTGATTTAATCTAAGTTAACAGTTTAAAATGCAGAAAATTATAAATAACCATTAAAATGTACAGAAACTTGCATAAAATTTAAAAGACATAACAATGCGGGAGGGGGAATAATATAGAATAAAGCAATTAAAAGACTTAAACTTTCAGATTGTCATTTTCCTGGCATGTCACACTGTGATGTGTGCAAAGTAAGAATATCTTTTCCTATATTTCTAATTAATAATTATACCTTAGATAACACATATATGAGGAAAGTAACAAGTTCTGTATTTTACAAATAATTTTCCATAATTAAAATAGGCTTATCACTGAAAATGAATGTCATTTTCCTGGCCTGCTCATTTTAGTTCTTTATGAGGTAAAAAGAGAGCGCTGCAGAGTCGTTCTTCATGTTCTTGACATAGTTCAAATCAGAAGTAGTAAAATCATTTGTTACCAGCAAGATCTTTTAGATATTTCTTTGAAAATAATGTGTTTGAAGGCTTTGTAAAAATTGAGTGGACTTTTATTATGTCATTTTTCTGTCTTCTGTAAATTACAAATAAAACTGAACATTACACTGAATTTGAGGTACTGTAGCGGAAACTTGTTCCTTTAAAGGAAATTAAAATGTTACATCTAAAAAAAAAAAAAAAAAAAAACAAGAATGTGAAAAATGTTTTAGAATGAAATTGTCATTATTCCGGCATACATATACCAAGAAAATGACATATAGTTATAATTACATAAAAATGAACTCAAGCTCTTCAAACTTTAACAATTTTACGTGTCAATTCCTTTATCCAGCTGCTCAAAAGACATTTTTAAAAGAATCAGAAGCTTTAAAACGATTTAAATTTTCAATTTTTCTTTTTTCAAAATCTCACATTTCGTGATATTTACCCATATATACTATATACAGTACGCTAAAATTGAGTTAATTGAGGGAACGCACAGCACAGAAAATGAATTTTGAGTTCGCTGTCCTTGAGATGATTTGAATAAGAGTATCATTCCTTTTTGAGTGAGGATACTGCGCAGAAATGGCACTTTCTCCGCGTTGGGTCTCTCATGGCTGGGAAAGGAGTTTTACAGGCACGGCACCTCTGACGGCACATGACTCTGTTGGACCCTCTTCTGTGGCTCTCGCGGAAGTGAAATCGCGTTGCCTTTTCTCAATGCCATTCCGGGGCCCATTCTGGGATCGCGTAGCTTCTGTATCTTTGTTTTGGATAACGTCTAATCACAATCTAAAAAATAGATTTCTTATCTGACGCTGCGCTGAGTGGCTGCGTATCTAAAGTTCAGGAAACAAATCGCTTTCAGTCCACACTCTTTTGATAACGGTTTGGCTCTTTTTTTTTTATTTAAAAAAAAAATGCGTGGGTTGTTTAAGAAAATCGTTAGAAAATACATTATTCAGGTATAAGAATGGAAAAACGAACTCTCCATTGGAGCATAACACAAAACTCAAATTTTGCAGAAATGAGAAAAATATTGGTTGTATTTTGTATATAAAAAAAAAGGAAACGAAATATTAAGCTAAATGTTCAGGTACATGACGAAACAGTATCAATAGACACGTATAAATTTCTACAAACAAGAAAGAAAAAATCATGCGCTCAGCATAGAGGAAGAAACACTTTCCAACCCATTCAGAATCATGTCACCCAACGGCACCGTTTAAAAAATTAAAACGTTATGCCTCATTCAACCCTAGGGTAACGCATCACACATTTCAAAACCCCATTTCAGCGGTTTCCATCCACCCTCGGGAAAGGATGCGAATTTTTTTCAGCAGCCCTGAGTAGGAGGTCATAGATTGGAATCGACTCACGACAGGCATGCCAAAATGGAGTTCACTTGAGAGATACCTAGACTTCAGTTGAAATTTGACCCTCAGACATTTCCTCTCATGAGGTCCGTGATTACTTTTGTGCATCCCTGTAGAGGAGTTTATAGAAAACGAGTAAGATGCAAAAAATGAATTCAATTGAAAAGCGCCTACCCAATTTTAAACCGTACAGTCCAGCCAGGATGACTCCAAGATCGGTTACTCTGTACTGTAACCGATTTCTCGTGTGGGGGTCCTTGTCCACGAATATAAAAATGCCCTCTTCTAACGGGATCGGTGATGGAATTCGGTGATGGATCTATCCGTTTGAAAGAGCGTCCTGTCATTCCAATACTCTGCAAGCGATTTTTCCCGTATAATGGAGTGGACTAATACTTTTGAGTTCCCCTGTCCATTCACTGTGAATCCCTCCTATGCGATACCCCAACAGGCCTGGGTGACCCTCCATAGCCTTTATCCATTGCATGAAAATCCGAGTCTGTGTGGACGGGAGGACCGAATGCATCAACACTTTTCAACTTGGTTGGAAAGTGTTAAAAAGGATGCGTGTGCAAATTTATAATAACCCGAAAAATGGACCGTGCGTAACGGTTTTTTTTTTTATTATTATTATTATTCTATATAAAAATAGACATAACAGGTTCCAAGAACTAGCGTGACATTTTTGCCATCTACAAATAGATGTGTTTTTGGCTTAGATGTTATATATTCCCGCGGTCGCCATCTTGGATTTCTTGGCGATTTTCTGTTGGCGTTTATCGAAAAGGCAACCCCGAAGAGTGACATGTTCTGGCAACCCCGTGAAGCCTAACATTCTCATAAATCGCTGCTTGGCGATATTGACTACTTGGCACAAAAGGGGTTTTCACGCCAAGAAAAAATCCAAGTTGGCGGCCGCGGGAATATATAACATCTGTTCCGTGTTTTTAAATGTTTTCCAAACAATGTATCCACTACACCAGAAAACGATCCCATTTCAAACTGTATAGACTCCGTATAGTCATTCTTTTTTCAATAAACTTTACTTAGTCATTTTTAGGTGTTAGGTTCGTCATTCTATAAATACGTAGCACCTAGAAGTCGTCGTTCAGTCCGTCCGTCCGCATAGAACAGAGCAAAAACGACCCGACCGAATGATATGAAATTTTAAATATAGGATGGTTGCAAAATTGTGTCGAGCCATTTAAAATTTTATGAAAATCGGATGTAGAGTTGAATGACAGGGACAGTCCAAAGTGTTCCGTTACAGGACGGGGAATGGGAAAAAATGATTGTAAGTGCATTTGAATGATGTGACGGACTAGGCACTTATGAAGTGCAAAAAAATATACATTCCGTACACTATGGGGTGCAAGAAATAATTATAAAACGAGTTAGAGTACGAACGCACCTCATGGGCCACGTTGGACGAGCCATTTCCAACTTGTTTACTTTTTATAGTTTTAGCCTATTGGCTTCTAGGAGCAAAATCCAGGCCATTCTTTCCTTAGGAGAGAAAGGCTCTATCTGTACTCTATGAAATGATATGTATAGATGGGGTTAAAATTGGACACGCCGGGCACTGTAAAAAAAAAGTAGGTAATGTGATTGTATAAAATAGGTGTCAACATGCTGATTCCAATTTTATGGAGTCATTTAACTTATAAAATGGTGTCATTTAAAGTGATAGAACGGATGTCCTACTACACATTAGTGTCACGTAACACCCGGATAAAGGATCCCATACCGATTCTATGGAGTCGCATTACATACAGTGTAACAACAGGCGATACAGCTTTTTCACACGACTCACAGCCTGTAGCGTCAGCACTTTATTGTGTGGTGCCCAGATGCAAAGACGTGAAAATTGCGTCATTCTGAGCGTGCTGACGGCTGCGGCAATGACGCCCCCATTCCCCTTTTAATCTTGCACATAAGTTGTAAATATCCTATTATTAACTGTAAGCGTTCATGCAGAGTGAATTAAATACTATTTCATAACCAGTACGAGCAGTGACTGAGTTCTCCCATTAGAATACCATTATACACACATATAGATACTATAGATACACACATACAGAATGAAAGAAAAAATAAAATAATCAGAAATTTTCTCAAAAATGTCTTAAATTGAAACAGAATTGCGTTTTTAAAGGATGTTTTAAAAAACCAGACGTTCCAGAGAACACTCAAAATGAAACGAAAGTAACTCACCGTCGCCGTATCGGAAGGTGAAGGGGATCCTAGTGAATCCATCCTCTGTCACCGGAGCGATCTCTTCGTAGGGGGGCAACACGAGTTCCGTGCTGTAGTTCGCGGGTGCGAGCCCCATCGCCTCGTCCTGGTCCTGGGCCCTCCTGAGGGCCACCTGTTTCGCCATCACGTGTTGCCTTTGGGCAATCAGGCAGCATCTCGTGCAGACGCAATCGGCGTACTCGCATCGCCTTTTGTGGCCTTTCAGCTTCATCCGGATACCGTGATTCCGACATCGTGCGCACTTGGGACTGCGGGTCTTTTCGGGTCGGGGTACGGGACGGGTCAAGCTGTCACCCGCAGACGTCAGAGCGGGGGGAGAGGAAACCACGTCTATTTCTGAAACGTCACTTTCCGATTTCGGGGACAGGGACAGCCTCTCCCCGGCTGCTGACTCCATTCCGACGGCCCTTTCCAACTGCCTCCTCGAGCACAGAATATCGTACTTCATAACCTATCGTGTGGGGCGCTCAACGGTTCGCATAACCTACGTTATTTTCTAGGTCCGGTCACTGTTGGGGATCAGATCACGTGGGGATCGTCGAAGAATCGGAGAGGTTCCCACTGTTTTCAAATTTGGAAGCGTTCGCAGAGCGACCTACCGAAAGATCGCTGACCACTATTTTTCTTTAAATACAAGTGTGGGAAGACACCTTATGGCAAGTTATACATTCTAATCTATAGACTTTCGACAGATCCTATACTTTTAACATTGTGGGGAGTGATGCCACTAGAAGTGTGCAGAAATTTACAGAGTCAAAAGGCATTTCCCAGTTCGCCTGCTGAAACACAAACAGGGGTGCACGATGGAAATCTTCATAGACGCGTTATAGGGTGAGCGTCCACTGAGGTTTATTGGCAACTCAAAACCGAATGTTCGACCCAAAAACTAAACTATGATTTTTAGGTTCATAGAGAAAATATTATTCTACCTTCATGCTTCTTAAAAATGATCTACCAACGGAATGAAATTATTTTAATGATTCTTTTTTGTCATTCTTACGGTTAGAAATTTTTTTAATAAAAAGTCTGTGCTTCGTAGCAAACACAAGAAGATTCTATTAAACAAGTTTTTGATCGAACACATGCGATGGCGAACACTCCATTCGCTTCGTTCTTCATGAAATCCATAGCAACATGACTTCCAATAAATAACTGAATATGCGAAATAGTTATTTGTTTTCCAACAGTCTCATTTTTAGATTCCTCTGCGGAATATTCTTTTAGAATACTTGCATAGAATCAGTGAGAGAAATGCGTTCCTTAAACTTTGCTTGCTTCGTAGCGTTTAGGAGAGCGAGTGAAAGCATCTGCCCGCAGTCCGAAAATCCACAATTAAATGGAAGAACCTAAACAAAGTGTCATTTCTGTGAAGTCACGCAACACTTAGGCAATAGAAATCACGCCGTTTGTTTGTTTAGTGTCACGGGCTAGTTCGTAGAGTCGCCGTGAGCCGTACACCTCAACATCGAAAGTCCTCGTCGATGTTCCTTCACATGTGTTTGAGATGTTTTGGCTAGCTTATGTTCACTTGAGAAAGGGGTTATCTCACCTCCTCTTGTGTTACTTAGTTCCGAAGACCTCGGAAGAAGGGTACAATGGCTTTGCAGTTTGGCAACACGACCTCGCTTCTGAGCCAGGCATAGGCAGACGTGGAACTCCGTTGACGGAAGCACCTTCCCCAAGAAGCTCTTGCGTCGATTCCCCCGCTCCTTTTGAAAAGAGCGCCACTCCTGCGACGGGCGAGCCTCCGACACAGGAGGGGTGCCCGGTGGGGGGGGGGGGGGAGCAGGCGAGCCACAGCGCCGCTTCCCTTCAAAGAGAATTCCTCATCTCCCTCCTCCATCCCACTTCTCTCTTCGGATGAGGAAGATCTTCTCTCATCCCCACGCGTTACCTTCTGACACGATCGCGCTTCCATCCGTAAAAATGCTTGTGTACATTGAGATCCGCGCTAGAAATAAGGCCCCACCCCCCTTTTAGGGAGGATTATTAAAATTTACTTAAGTGACAGGACTCTATTTTTTGTTTCTCTCTGCTGATAGAAAATTGTTATTTTCTTGACAAATAGATTCATTCGGTGTCCACTGACATTTGAGGCGGCAGCTCCTTTTTATTTCTTTGATCATCGTGTTTTAAAAATACAGTCGTGAGAACGACTCCTCCCGTACCAAAGAAAAGGGTCGTTCTGTAACGGGAGGTCGCACTGGACGAAAAAAATATATAAACTCGAATTCGATGCGGGAAAATAAAGGCGTCAAAGGAAATTCTATAATGCATTACAAACTTTTGTTTACTTTCGTATCCAATAAACAACACGGAGTGTGAAAAATTATATAAAAAAAAAAAAAATTAATTGAACCTCTTGAAGGGCGGCGGTATATCTCACCTCAGTTTAACACGTTGAGTGCCACGATGACTGACACTGAAGCGCTGAAAATTTACAATGTTTAAAGTAATTTTTAAGAAAGTTTAATCCTGTCATAAATAAAAGGTTGGTAAATTTTAAATATTTGTTCAGTAATTATTTAAAACAACAATGTCTATTTGTTTTAGTTTTGTATCCTATGATAGACGTCAGCCATCGGTGAATGACGCGTTTTAAACGGAAAGTTCGCTGTCAGCCACCGGTGGCGGACGTGGCACTTAACGTGCTCATCAAGATTTGCACCGGAAACTTCTAATTAAATTTTATTTTTATAACTTTGGTGGAAAAAAATCGTCAAATTGCTTTTCCTTATTTTGAAATAAAATTTTTCAAAGATTCCGGTGTGAATTCAACCTTACAGGAACACAACCCCTTGCTCCTCAAAGTGTTAAGACCATGATGACGTATTTCTAAAATAAAATTTAGAAATACGTCATTGTGAGGGTGTGATTTAAAATAAAAGTTAAATCACAAAAAAAGAAGTAGTGACTTACGTATTATTATTTATTTTGCACAAAAATAATTCGAAATTGTTTCTTTATTTTATTTTATTTTATTTTATTTTATTTTATTTTTGTGTGTGTGTGTGCATTTGATATTTTCTAAAACAAAATTTTCCATCTCAGTAGGACAGGGTAGGTCATTTTCTGTTTGTTTTTTTTGCCTTTCAAAAAAATGTTTTAAAGTGTCATTAGCATTTGAACAACTAGTTTATAATGGAACGGACTGTAAATGTACCCCTCTTTCGAGATGAATTGTCCACGACTCTTCCTGTCTGACTCGGTCCCCCTTGAGTTTGGATCCGTCACTGGCATGAAAAGCAGGTGAGTCCATAAGAGGCGATATTCTTCCATTTTTAGGTGCGTCCGCCATTCTATAAATACGTAAGCACCTCGGGTCGTCGTTCGGTCCGTCTGTCCGTCCGCATAGAACAGAGCCAAAGCTACGCAGCCGAAGGGTCTGAAATTTTAAGGGGGTCCGGGACACAAAAATCATCAAATTTTGCAAAAACATTTTATTTCATAAAAAATTTCTCTGATTTAAATCCTGTTTCTATCTGAATGAGAACAAAAAATATTAAATTTTTCGTTTTGGTTTGTTTTCAAAATCTAGCTTTCAGGCAATGTCTGTCACGGAAACGACTTCTTGTAAAAATGCGTTTTTCTTCAGGATAGGTTTTTTCACCCTTTCTCATATTTAAATTCTCATAACTCGAGAACCGTTAAAGATACAGGGTTCAAACTTGGAACATGTCTTTTTCAATTGTTTTACTTTAATTTTGATTCAGCCTATTTGAAAAAAATATTTACCTTTGAAAATAGGATTTTTTTTTTTAAAGTTGCAACTCTTTTCTTGAAATTTTTACTTTAAATATTTTTTTTTTTTTTTTTTTTTTAATAAATTAATATTTTTAAAAATGCTGAATCAAAATTAAAACTTATACAGGGTGATTCATAA
The DNA here is from genome assembly GCA_963932465.1 of Maratus speciosus. Classification (NCBI taxonomy): domain Eukaryota; kingdom Metazoa; phylum Arthropoda; class Arachnida; order Araneae; family Salticidae; genus Maratus; species Maratus speciosus. Next base: position 1,164,159 of record CAWVRF010000002.1, on the reverse strand, counting down.
ATATCGAAACAATAGGCTATTTCCTTAAATATTGCCCCTAGACCCATACTTCCAGTTGCAAAGTTTCATAAAAAAAGGTGCAAAATTTAATGACATAAGTTGCAACTCCATGGGGGGTCTATTTGAAAAAATACGAAAATTAATTTTTATACGGCCCCCGTAGGTTAAAAATTCCAATCAGGAAAACTTTCCTTATCCATTCCTGAATTAAACACAAAAAATTGCATCTACATATCTGAAAAACTCGCAGAGTTATAGCCGTTTAAATAATTCATTAGGTTTTAAGGGATTAGACACAAATTGAAATGTGTGCAATCCAAGAAACAATGTTACTTTAAGAGTTCTAGGAAACATGTAAAAAATATATTTGTTGAGTTAGAATTTTGATTTTTTTTTCTTTTTTTGTGATGGTTAACCATATAATTTTCAAAAGAAAATCACATCCTAATATTTCTAATGAAGTTTTTAAAAAAATTAACTGATTAGTATTTTTTAAGCGGATTTAATTTAGAATCTTTATAACTCGAAACATTATTCATCGGATTTCAATTTTTTTTTATTTAATTAAGGAGGAAAGTATAATTTTTGTTTTGTTTCAGAATTTTTTTAAATATTAATTTTAAAAATATTAAAAATATTTATTTAAAAAACTATGTAACTTATTTTTAAAAAAATCATATTTTCAAAAGTAAAATTTTTTTCAAATTTGCCGAAACAAAATTAACGTAAAATGATCAAAAAAGATATGTTCGGAGTTTTCACCTTTTTTATTTACGATTCTTGACTTATAATAATTTAAGGACAAGAAATGGTAAAAAAAAAAAAAAAAAAAAAAAAAAATCCCTTCCGGCCCGGCCTACAGGCAGAGGTAGATTTCAAAGTCAAATATACTAATTTCACAAACAAAAACTAAACCATGATTATGGATAAATCCACTTTAACAATTATATCTTGCTGCTTTTGACGAGTTTTTATTTGATTTTTATATAATAGCTGGTTTTATCAGAATCATGTTAGGGAAATATTAAAAAAAATACTTTTCCATGCTCAACAACTCGAAATTTTCTGGCATAATTCCAGATTCATTTTTAATAATAATAAAAAATATATATATATATGTATATATATATATATATATATATATATATATATATATATATATATGAAACTTGCTGACGTGATTTTTGAAGAGATTTACAAGCGACCTGTGTTTTTATTTTTTGTTCAATTAATTAAAACTTGATATATAAGCAATTATTTTCTCAGAAGGACAATATTTTTCGTTTCTAACACAATCGCTTCGGGAAATTCCGTTCAAAATGCCCACTTTGACATCGTTTTTTGAAATATATTCTGCTTCTATCAAAAAATCGATCATTACGGTACATTATATAGTTTCTGAATAAGCTAATCTACCAATTAAATGCGTTTGAGAGCAAAAATGAATTTAAAAATGAGTCAGAAAATAAGCAGTTTGGATTTGAGTGCATCCTTAATACAATGATTTTTCCAACACAATCCGCTTCGGTAAATTCGGTTCAAAATGCCCTTTTTAACAGCATTTTTAAAATATATTCTGCCTCTATCAAAAGAATAACCATTACGGTACATTATACAATTTCTGAGTAAGAAAACGTACCAATTGGAAGCCTTTGAGAGCAAAAGTGAATTGTAAAATGAGTCAGAAAATAAGCAGTTTGGATTTGAATACACCCTTAATAAGATGATTTTTTTCTTCAACCGCTATGTATTTTTAATTTGTTTTTGCTGTAAGAATTGGTCCTATCCAAAACTTGTCTATATAGATGTTGTAGACAATATTAAGAAGATATATGATAAATTCATGGGTATTTTATATCTTTTGAATTGACGGAATTATGGATTTTTTTCTTCTTCAAACCCCCTTTTTGTTTTCGTTTTTAATTTTTTTTGCGGTACGAATTGGTCCTATCAAAAACTTGTGAATATAAAAGTTGTAGATAATGTTAAGGAGATTTATAATAAAATTAATTGCATTTGATATCTTGAAAATCGACGAAGTTATGAATTTTTTTCTCCACAAAACCCTATTTTTTTGCGCCCCTTGAGCCCATTTTTAACTTTATCAAAAATCTGTTAACTTTTACAAAAATTTTTGGCCCTATTTGTAGAAGTAATAAAAACTTTAAATTGATTTGATATGTACAAAAATTAAGAAGTTATGGGGGGGGGGGTTTCTGTTTTCACAAAACCTCTCCCTATTTCCATCCCCTTGGTCCGATTTTGCCCATTCACGAAGTTGACAGAGATTTTATGCCCATTGATTTTATGTATCAGTTTGGAAGAGATTGGTGCAGAATTACGAAAGTTATCGTGTCCAGAAGAAAGTGATATATATATATATATATATATATAGATAGATAGATAGATAGATAAAGTTTTTTACTGAGGGTGGTTTTGGGCTCTAGAGGTCATGATCGGTGTAGATCTGCAAAAATTTTTCAGAAATTCCAACATAGGAACGATCCCAATAGGTAGTATTTCATACGAAATCTACCTAAAACAACAACAAAAAAACATTATGCAGAAAAAAGCATTTAAAGTTTTAAACATTGATTGGCTTCTAATAAAATGTTTAAATGCATTTTTAAAAAATGCACGTGAAAAAGTAACATTTTGTCCGATTCAGTTTAACTTTTCCCGTTTTTCAGTTTAACGTTCCGTTTCCACCTCCTTTTTGTGCTATTTAAATGTCCATAAATAAATGTTAAATGTGCAATTTGAAACAATGCTTTTTCTAACATGCCGATTAAGAGTTTTTCATAACTTTAGCCCTCACTAATTTAGGCTTTTTATCGTCCCGGCGAGGCCGTTAAAAAAATCTGTATTCTGGGGCCGGGCCAGACCCGGGATTGGCGACTTTTTTCTGAAGACTCGGCCAGGCCGTGCCTAACGTAATTTTTCATACCGAACCGAGTGTTGGTGCGATTTATGACGGTCAATTATCTACACGAGGGATATAGGCCGGAAGAGGGGGAGTGCCTTCCGTGGAGGTCTTTCTAAGGAAACCTAATTCGTATTTACGCAAGGATATCCAAGTTTCGCAGAAAACACTGAAAACTCAGAAAGATTGGGCCGAAGGGCACGATTGGGTTCGAACCCAGCACCTCCCATCTACCAGCTTTGAAAGCAGAACCTCTCGGCCACTGGGCCACTGGGACTGGCTTCCTTATTCCTAGGACTCCCTTGTGCGAAATATTCAGTCCCTGTCTCGAGATAACCTGTATTAAAATCATTACCTATGATTGACCTAAAGCGTGCAAAAATAACTAAAATTTGGCTCAGTCCAAAAACTTTTACAACAAATGCTTATATTTTAAAATGACCATTATTTTGCAATAAAACTTTAAAATTCATATTTTTAAAGGATAGTATTTTTAAGGCAAAAAAAAAAAAAATTAAAATACAATAAAACAAGTAAAAAAAAATCTGCCTATGATGGAATCCTTCCTTAAACAGAAAAATCTGTTGATCCATGGAAAATGAATATAATAATACCTGTGAAAAATAGACTACAATTACAACTCCTAAGAAGGGAACTTGTCTATAACGCTTTTTTTTTCCCTATGTGATTCCATCTTAAAAGATTTTACTTTATAGCATTTTTCATTGTCTCCAACACATGTAATATGGATTAACGATATTAACGGAGAAATGAATCATTTACCTATAAATGGAGATTCTTTAATAAAACAAATAATCACAGCCTTTGGCGCTTCTTTAAAAATAATAATTATAAACATGAAAAAAGAAAGATGTAATAAGCATTTTTGGTCAGAACTCCTCCATACGAAACAACTTTTAACCCTATCGATGTAAAAAACTATGCAGAAATTGAGTTAGGCCGGGCCAGGCTGCGATTTGAACTTTTTTGCAGGCAGGGCCGAACTTTTTGCCCTATGGGTCGGTTCGAGACCGGACCTAGATATTTCGACCCGTGCATACCTCTAGTGCAGACCACCAGCATACTTAGAAAACAGGTTTAACGTAAAATCTATACGCTGCCTATTTCATATCCAAAAGAGAGGCACTGTTTTATATCGACTTTTAATAATGTACAATTTGTGGATGATCCCTATCTTGCATTCAAAATGAGTCAAAAACTCGTCGCTCAGAGGCATGGATAAAGGGTGTAAGTCACGAATTTTGGCTTTTGATATCTCTGTGAATTTTGAAGATATCGAGATGAATTTTTTTGTGTTTAATTCAGGAATGGGTAAGGAAAAATTTCCTTGGTAATTTTACTCTACGGGGGCCGTATAAAAATTTAATTTTTGTATTTTCTCATATAGACCCCCCATGGAGTTGAAACTTATCTCATCCAAATTGGCACCTTTCTTTATGAAACTTTGCTATTGGAAGTATGTGCCTAGGGGCAATATTTAAGGAGATAGCCTATTGTTTCGATATTTATGAATCACCCTGTCTATTTCTGTTTATTTAAATGAAATAAAATTGAAATTCTATAAATAATATTTCGAGTTCTAACGATTTTAAATGACCCCACTTTTTTAATAAATTTTAAATTTAAATTTAAAAAAAAAAATTCTGAGAAGTTTGTTTATGTGATTTTGTTTGCAAATGATAAGGTTAACCATCACAAAAAAAAATTCAGAATTTTAACTCAATAAATAAAAATTATTTTAAAATGTGTCCCGGAGCCCCTTAAATCTTCTAATGGTTGCAATAGTGTCTCGAGTAATTTCAAATTTCATGAAAATCGGATGCAGCGTTGAATGACAGGGAACAGTCCAAAGTTTACAGGACGGCCCATGGGAACAAAAAAAAAAAAAAAAAAAAAAAAAAAAAAATTGCAATTGCAATTTAATGATGTGACAGCCTTCCGAAGGGTCTGAAATTTGAAATATAGAATGGTTGCACAAGGGTGTCGCGTCCTTTCCAAGAATCGGATGTCGAGTGGAATGAGAGGGACAGTCAAAAGTGTTCCGTTACATTAAAGCCAATGGGGAAAAATTATTGCAAGTGCATTTGAATGAGGTGACAGAGTTTCGAAGAGAATGAAATGATATTGAAGTGCACTCCAATAGACATTCAGTACACTATCAACGAGTACGACACGCACCCCATTGGACACGTTGGACGAGCAGCCATTTCCAACTTGTTTTTTATCTAAGATGTTTCGATTGTTTGGATGGAACTAAGGATGTTTGTCTAGACGCTGTTTTTGATACGCAGCATCCGAAACACGGGAGCCCCTTTTTTAACCCTTTACGTCCCCTATCATGTGTTCATGAAAATTTCCTCTCTTAAAGCCTTTTTCGTGAATTTTAGAAACTGCATTAGAAGAGCGACACAATCATTTATTGCATTTTTGTCCATTAAAATGAATGGACGGGCATTTTGTGCCCTATGGATAACTCCACTCCAATCTTTTATTTAAAATATTCAGGGACCAATTTATTAATTGGTGGCCACAGATGCTTATAAAGGTAAAATTATAGGCAAAATTATTTTTATTACATTCGTTCATTTTCAGCCAAAGTTCTAAATTTCTTTTATCCAATTTATCATTTAGAATTTTTATGATTTTTTTTTTTTTTTTTCTGTGTATCATTTCTATACTAACATCAAAATTTTAGTATTATATTTATCATGGATGTATTTTATTAATTTAATTTAATTTCATTTTTTTTTTTCGTGTATAAGTGGTAAGAGTTTAAAATTGCTTGTTTTTATTATGGGTCTAATATTTAACTGTGTAGAACAGATTTTTTTTTTATGTAACATGGATAAGTTTCTTAACCCGTTTTCAGTTTTCTTAACCCATGATTCTTTAAACAGTACGTTTTTATGAGTCGGAGGCAACGTTATTTTTATTCCGTGTTTAACATTTTAATGACAAAAGTATATTTATCCTCTCGCTTTTTACTAGCATAGTCGCCCCCCCCCCCCACCTCCAACTATTCACTTTGTTTATTAGTATTCCAATAAAAAGAAAGAAAAAAACTGCATTAAGAAGTAGTCAGATTGTATGACTTAATCAAAACAGTGCATTATTTATGGATTAGTTCCTTATCACTCTAAAAAATTATCTTAATTATCAACGATTATTAATGGTTCTTAAAATTGACACACCTATATTCTGAATTGTTATTATGTACAGTCGTGGAAAAAAAAAGTAAACACCCCCTACTAACTCCTCAACAAATTATTGTAGACTAAAGTGACTGGTACCGAACGATTGGAAATAAAGTCTACTTTTAAATGACGTATATAAAATTTGCTTAAGGGGCCATTTACATATTAAAATGAATCCAAACTTCATTTTTTTCAATGGCAATACCCAATTTTAACGAGATATTTCAAATCTTTGGTTCAAACTGTGCCTAGACACCCAATTTCAAGTCTTTTGAATTATAAACATTCAAAATGGAGTGCTTCTAATGTTAAATTACATTTTCATATTTTCATTTATAACTTCAGAAATTATGATCCTAATGTTCTAATTTTTTGTGTAGCAATAATACTAATATACCCAAACATAAATACGTTGAATTTGCAATTTTTATAATTTTCAGATATTAAATATGAATTATGAAATTAATATTAAAAAAAAATATGAATTGCAACCTACAATTTTTTGGATGGATTCAGATTTATTAAGTCCTGCTTTATGGAAATCCAAAATTTCACATTTTTTTCCCAAGTAGTTTTCAAATTTATGCTTTAAAAACGGCAAAATGATGGTTTAAGGAACCGTCTATGATAGAAGTGACTAAATATTTTGAAATTTCTTATGCTTTCCTGTAATCTAACAGGCTTAATTGGCTGCTTAAGGTACCTTGATCAAGAAGGAGTCAACATTCTCTCGGTTAATATTCGAGTACCGAACTTCAATTTAGATACAGCCCTTAAAATACGCTCGTTTTAAAATAATTAATTTCTCTGAAACTTATGGTACGAATTGCATAAAAATTTGTTTTTAGATTAATTGAAAGGTGTAGAGTTCATTTATGCTGTCAGAATTGTATACTGCTATTGAAAAAAACAAAGTTATGGTTCTTTTTAATATGTAGATGGCCCCCTAAGCAAATTTTATATACATCATTTAAAAGTAGGCTTTATTTCCAATCGTTCGGTACCAGTAACTTTCTTCTACGATAATTTGTTAGGAGTTAATAGGGGGTGTTTACTTTTTTTTCCACGACTGTACAATGGCAATTCAACGCTAAAAAAAAAAAAAAAAAATGCCACCTCTTTTTCAGTAGAAGGAGCGGTATGTCCCTTTAAGGGGGTCCGGGACACAAAAATCTCCAAATTTTCTAAAAAACCTTTATGGTATTAAAAATTTCTCTGTGTTTTTCTGCTTAAAACGACGTTTAAATCATGTTTCTATCTTAATTAGAACAGGAAATATTACATTCTTCGTTTTGGTTTGTTTTCAAAATCTAGCTTTCAAGCAATGGTTGTCATAAAAACGATTTCTTGTGAAAATGCGTTTTTCTCCATGATGGCTTTTTTCACCCTTTCTCGTATTTAAATCGTTATAAGTCAAGAACCGTTAAAGTTAAAGGGTTCAAACTTAGAACATGTCTTTTTCAATTGTTTTACTTTAATTTTGATTCAGCAAATTAGAAAAAATATTTACTTTTGAAAATTTGATTTTTTTTTTTTTTTTACATTTTTACTTTAAATAGTTTTAAATTTTTTTTTTTATTTAATATTTTAAAAAATGCTGAATCTAAATTAAAACATATATATTTCTGTTTATTTAAATGAAAAAAAAAAATTGAAATTCTACAAATAATATTTCGAGTTATAACGATTTTAAATGACCCCATTTTTTTAATGAATTTTAAATTTTAAATTTTTTTTAAAAAATATATGAGAAGTTTTATTATGTGATTTTGCTTACAAATAATCTGGTTAACCATCACAAAAAAATTCAAAATTTTAACTCAATATATAAAAATTATTTTAAATTGTGTCCCGGACCCCCTTAAAGGCAAAACGTATGTCTTTCGCAGAACACGCTTGAAGTAAAGCAAATAAACAGACCTTAAGGGGTCTTGGGACACTTAAAGCTTCAAAATTTTCGAAAATTTAATTGTTTTCTAGATGTTAAACTGTTCTCTTTTCTGAACATTTTGATAGAATTGTTTCCTTGAAATTCCCATTTGAACAGAAGTGATGGCTTTTGGAGTGATATCCGCTGAGTAGCTGAAGCGGCGTTGCCGCTTGAAGTCATGAAGCTTTGAAGTCATTTTTCTCCACATGACGTTTTTCGGTATAACGCGCAAGATATCTCAAACACTTCTGAATATTTTTTCATGAAATTTTCAAAACGGATCTTTCACGTTAGTCTGTATAAACTGAACCTAAAATTTCCTCTTTATTGTTTCAAAAAATATTTTTTTAGGTGATTCTACTGTTGAAATTTTTAAAATTTTGCATTAGCTCAATACAACATTGTATTAAAAATATGAAAATACTTTCAATACAAATTTATTTAGGTTCCGGGTATTGTAATCTGAAGTATAAGTAGGTACCAAAATTTTCATTCTAGTTCCAAAATGTATTTTGTAATCCTGTTAGGGCGATTTTCTGCTCGCCCAATGTCCGACACTTTTGCAGCCCCCTGTTTACTGCATCCCAATTAAAATTATGTTTTGAAATCAAATACAATTTAAGATATTAAATATTGAAAATGGTCTTTTTTTTTTTCAATTTTAAGAGTCCTGAGAGCCCTTAACGATTTAGGAATGAGGTATTGGAGAAAGACAAGACGGGACTCCCTGTAGGGAAAACAGTTAAAGAGAGGAACGACAACTTACCTCCGGTGAATTTAAAAGCGGACAGCTTCATACTCGCAGGTTCGCCTCCGTTCACCAGATAGGATTCCCGGTCTCTTTGGAAGAGGAATTCCGAGCTGTAGTCTGCGGGTGCGAAGCCCACCTCATCCACCGGGGGTTCGCCTTTCTTCGCAGCATTCTGCTTGGCCATCACGATCCGCCTCTCTTCGATGAGGCTGCAGCAGGGGCAGACGCAAGTGGCGTATTGACACTTCTTCTTGTGCCCCTTCACCTTCACCTTGATACCGTGATTACGACATCTCGCGCACTTGGGATTGCGTGTCGTAGAGGGTGTGGACACCCCTTGAGGATGGCGTCCCGAACCGTTTGTTTGACGGGACGTAGGGAGTTCCGGATCGGGTTCCATGTCGATGGACACGTGGAAAGGCCGCCCCCTCCCAAATCTCAAAATAACAGGAGTCGATTAAGCTTTAAAATCCAAAAGGGTGACAAATAATTTTCTTTCTTTCAACGGATGTCGTTGCCGTTTCCTCAAGGGAGAGAGGATTCGCATTTTCAAACCCTTTGCTTTTAGGGGCTCCTGAAAATCAGCTTTCAAACTTTCCAATTCAAGTTGAAATAAACCCTTTCAAGAAACTTGAATACGTTTTCTCTCCAGTTTACAAATGATATTTAGGCACGTTTTCACTCTATTAGTGGAAAGAGTCTTACTCAATGAAAAGTAACACTGTCAACTCTAAAAATTCCATCCACTCGCCAGTGGCTTCTAAGAGCCAGTGGCTTCCTTCTTTTCAGTTTTTGCAGTTCATGCACGCATTGTGAAACCAACTGTGATCTGCAAAGTGGGTTGTTGGAAAGAGTGACTTTTTGGCTACTTCACAACGAGTGAGAATTGGATTCGGCCTCCACCTATTCGTCACCCGCAATGTGGAGGAAGTACAAAAGCGATGAGTTCATGAGAGATCGTTCATTGAACCTATATCCGCATCCAAGTCGATCCTCGTCTTGGTTTTCATGACAGAAATGACTTTTTTCGAAAGCCGGTCCAGTGGGATCCATCGCGCATCACTACAAAACAACGGCGAGTCTTTTATTCCACCACCCCATTGCGTAGTTCGCACAACAACAAAACAAGGAGGCCTGATCCTAAAAAGAAAGCGTACGGCCCTTCTACCGAACTGTCTGTGACTCTCGGTTTCGAGTGGGAACGCTCATTTTAGGGATACAAAACAAGTCCATTTCTCGCGGTACCACAGAGATCCTAAAATGTTTGTTGACAAACTGTCATTCGCAGCCCTTCTCGCAGTAGACGCTGCCGGTGCACGTGACCTGGAATCAGCTGGTTAAGAAACAGACAGCTGGACATCCCTTCTACGCAATGAGGCAGAGGGGTGGGTATAAAGTGTTTTGTTTCCAGGTTTTGTCTATTCGTTTGGGAAATGTCAGAGTGGGCGATTCCGAGAGTTTATAGAGCTTCCAATAGGACTACGACGCCCCATCCCATCCTTCCGTAGGACACGCATCCTAAAGGAGGATAGTTTTTTTTTCAAGTAGAATTATCCTACTGTAACAGGACTTCATTCCAGTAGAGGATCCTGTGACGTCGAAAGAGATGACTCGCTGGAAATTTCAAGAATCTGCAGAAAGCATCCACGATTTCATGGAGATGAGGACTCGTCCCTAAAGCAGTCCTTCATCCAAACTCATCCGTACGTTGCGTCCTGTTTTTCGAATCACACGCACCCCACGAGAGTGGCTACCGTCTGGAGAGCGCCGGCGACAGACACTGAAGAGAGAATCCTCGAGAACCACGATGCGTGCGGGGCCCTCACGAGCGCTGCTGCTGCTCTCCCTCCCGCGCCTCCTTCTTCGAGCTCCCGGAAAAAAGAGACTTCTTTAAACCTCTTTTCATTTATTATTATTTCATTTATTTAATTTAAAATAGTCCTGATGATTTAGGATTATCAGGGAAGTGGAGATCCTCTTTGACCTTATTATAGTCACTCAAAGATCGATTAAACGGAGCTCTTTTTTTTTTTTTTTTCCCCTCAATAAATAACCGACGAATACGCAGGGATCTATTGAGACAAGGGTACAGGCGCGGGGTCCCCGAATGAACGGGGATGGGTCTCACAATGTTGAGCTCAAGAACTTCGAGAACTTTTAAGGACGCCAGAAGAGTGGCAGTTTTATGTTGTGTTATAGCGGGACCGATCACGATCCTTATTAAGAAGTTGTGGTTCGTGTGTCATAGTTTAACCTATGATAACATAGAATGTCAATATATATATATATAATCAGATTTTTTAAAATTAAAATCGCATTTAAAAAAAAAAAAAAAAAAAAAAAAAAAAAAAATGAATCGTATTTTCAGGATGTTTTCCCTGCATTAAGTTGTGTTGTTGAAGGTGAAACCAAGAATTATAGATTTCCAAAACAATGAAACCTCTCCCAAGATGATAGGAGGGGACCTCATGTACACTGTTGGGCTTTCATTAATATAATGATAACGATATAAATAATAAAAACAGCCAATAAGAAATGTCATGTGTTAGTAAGCATCCCTAGCCAATTCATGAAATTCCATGGCCGTTATTTCGGGACTTGTACTTCCTAAAATGACTGTCATCGCCTGCGCATTCACCTAAACTGACACATGTGTAGGCTAACCGATGAAAATGAATGACATCATTTAAATCACAGGTACACTATAATGTTGAGAGTGATTTCTCTTGTCCATATTATCCACACCGTGGATTCACACTGAACGTTTCGAATAATACTAAAAAAGTTTTGAGGCTGCTTTTTTGCAACCCAAACTGATTTCTTTATTGGGCTGTCCAAAAGTAGAAAATACCTTTTTCAACTCCTACTGAAGTAGCTGTTACTATTTCGATACGCGTTCGTTTGTCCTATACATTCTTTTACTGTTATCCTTCCTCCATTACTCTAGTTTATTACACCTTTATTTGTAAAAATAGAATTTGAAAATGAGAGAAACTTTCTTTTATCTAGAGATAATGATGTCGGTTGTGCTTATTTTCATAATGAAAGGACTCCAAGAAGGTTATAATAACCATGGGAATTATTGATAGATTTAATTAAATATTAATTTTAAATAAAAATCCATGCCTGATAAAAACTGACTACTGACAAGTTTATTGTAGTATGTGTTTACCAGTTTGTAAACATTTATTAAAAATTTATTTCCTTTATTGGATAGGCAAGGTATTTTTAGAAATAGTGTGATTTAGGCTCCTCTTAAATTTGAATCCTTTTAAAAGTAATGATTTGAATCGATGATTTTTTTTTTAAAATAATTTGATTAAAATCACAATTGAAATCACTGATTTTAATCATTCGATTAAAATCGTTGACATCCTAATGAGAACAATTAAAAAATTTTCAAGAAAACCTGTTACAATGCTTTTAAACCAGTGAAGCCGTGTGAGGATTTCGCACTTCAGTCTAATATTTTTCATAATCAGGTTTAAACTAGGGATTGACCGAAGCAGCAATTTTGCCGAATACCGAAGCTTCGGTCAAAGTGTACAGCGAATATTCGGTATTCAGCAACCGAATTCTTAAAAATTTTTAATACATATTTTTTGCATATATTAGCATTTTTAATAAACTTTAATTAAAATTAAATTCTTAATAATTTAATTCAGTTACATTGGTATTCTTAAATGTAATTACACAAAAAAATTTAATGACTTCTTTCCACTCACAAATTCATCAACCCATCACTTATTATTTTATCACTAGTCAATACGCAAATTAACCTGTGAAAGTATTAAATGGTACAGGCTATTAATAAGGATAAGGATTGTCAGAAAACAAAAGTTCATTCAAATAAAAAGAAACAACGTTGTCATTAAGCTGATTTACTGATTGTCTAATTATAAACATATTGAATAGGAATGTTCTCGAATACAAAAGGTATCAGTTTGTACATTTAACTATTTTCTGCCAAATTATTGATGTATTTTGAATAATATTTTAACATTGTGGTGATGAAGATAACAAATTTGGGCGATTTTAATTTGATGGTTATAAAAGCTATAGGATAGGCATAGGAGTATACATATTTTATTTATGTATTTTCTTTAATATACACCGTAGATATACAGAGATTAACTCTGATATACTTATTTGAGGTGTATATTAAAGAAAATACACATTAAATAAATTTAAATTAAGAAAACTAATGTAGAAATAATTAAAACTAAATGATAAGCGAAAGATACCTATATTCCTTCCTTTTTTTTTTTCTATCGTAAACAGTTGTTCTGATTTCACCCCTATGTAGACTATTTTAGGAAGGAAAAAGTTTTTTTTTTTAATTAAAAATATGGCCTTTGACTTTTTTCTTTGTAGTGCAGCTGAACTCTGAACTCATGCACATAACATTGAAACTCATGGTTTAGCCTATTCTACTTCTAAGTAAAAGAGAATTCTCCGAAGCCGAATATTCGGTTTACATGCCGAATCACCGAATACCGAATCGACTATTCGGAATTCAGTCAATCCCTAGTTTAAACCTCTAAAGATAAAAATATCTGCCAACAAATTGAGTCATCTCATTGATTCCATCAAAGTGAGAGTCAAAACAGATCGGAGAATAGCAAAAGGCACGCGCAAGGAAAAAAAAATTTTTTTAAATGTATTTTAACTGTATTAGAAGAGGACATCATCCACTTGGGGAAAAACATGAGGCAAAGAAAAATAAATGGAATACATATAAAATAGAATTTAATCTCAAACAAAGTATACCTTTGAAGCGACACATGAAATAACACTGCTCCGATGGATCGAGGGTGCATTTTTCTTCTAAACATTGCGATTTTGCGTTTTAATCGTAACTGTAAAATAGACCAGTGCAGAGATATCCACACTTTATCTTTTTTGTAGTATTTATTATCTTTATAATCATGGCTGAGCCTATCGCAATGCAGTATTTTATTTTTGTTGTAACACTGATCTGAGAAGAAACCTTTCATTTCATCTACGAAAACAAAGCTCATTTATTTTTTAATGACCTGCCATTTTGAATCAAAAACATGTTTTAACGAAATGTGAACGTCAGAAGCCGGTTCAAAAATCCTTTCGAAGATTCATGATGGTGCGTTTTTCCTTAAATGCATAGAAAAAAGGATGTTGACAAGAAAATATCGGAGTGTGCGGACCCGTCTCTTTCTTCAATATAGGTGCAGATTTACGGTCACCAGTCGCCATGTGGCGACAAAATATTTTGCTGTCGCGACTAACTTCCAGTGTCTTAGTCGCCAGAGATCAATTTCCAGTGTTCCCAATCCCCCGCGGAATTTATTATATATATATATATATATATATATATATATATATATATATATATATTTAACCATTTGGAAAAATGGTTATTGTTCTATGCCAGGGTAGGAAATCAAAAACATATCCGAGACGTTTCATTGGTTGAATCCGCATTTTATTCGTTTTCTGATGGGTCTATACAGTCATATGTATTTCCCTTTACTTTCAACAGAGATGGATACTTCTGTTGCCACTATGACAAAAAAGTAATAAAAACTATATAAAAAAAAAAAAAAAACTAATAACTCTGAAACAAATTGAGATACAGCTTTGCATTTAAAAGTATATTTTTTTTCTCTATACGACGGTGTAAAAAGTAATATTGTGGGATGTTTAGAAGTTTAAGAATTAAATTTCATTTAAAATTGTTCGTCAGATTTCGATGGAAAAGCCTTTTCCCGAATAGCAGATGAAATGCTTGGATGATACGTAAGTTTCAGGTGGATAATACGTACGAGTCGCAGGCGATTTTTGTCGCTTGCAATTTTCACGTGTCATAACACTATTAATGTTTAATTCATGGCGTACGTCATGTAGGATCTACTCCGTGCGATTTTTTATGTCTTAAATTTTAATTCATGCCGTACGTAATGTAGGATGAACTCGTGCGATTTTTTATGTCTTCAATTTTAGTCTTTGAAAAAATCATTTTCCAAATGGTCGTTGTAATTTGTTAAATTGCTTTTTTTTTTTTTTTTTTTTTTTTTTTGCAAAAGCACCTGCTCTTTTCACTGGCCGAGATGAAGTGTGACCTTGATAAAAAGTCAGGGAATTTTTGCGTTCTCAGTTACCGTCGTGAACGCTGCCCCTGTGATGTACTGCTTTCTTACCGAACATTATGTTCGAATATAATTCTGCGCATGTCCGCTCCACTACACAGCTTAGCAGCTGTGAAGCTCGGCACATGAGCGCGCTAATGGTAAAGCTTCTTCTTTGGACAACAGCGAAAGCTGTTGATGGTTTCGTCCGAAATGCAGAGTTGAAATAAATGCTCCTTTATTGCAGGTCTGCTCACGAGACAGTCCAAAGTTCCCGATGCGATGGAGATTATTTAAGGGCTTTGGATCGTGGAGTCGCGAGGATACAGAATTCCGAACTCTGAAGAAAAAAGAAACTCGCACGAAAAAATACTTAACACGAGGTATATTCTTGCTCTGTAAATGTTTTGCCTTTTTAATATCAAAGTTTCAAGAATTTTAGGATTAAATTAAATATACACATTTCGTGTAACTATAGTCTGTGTTTTGTTGTACATGTGTATTTATTAATTAAACTATTTTTCATTTTGAATTCCTGAGTTTGTTTGGTTAAGTTTTTTCAATATAAACACTATTGTTTTATGAGTTTGTTTCACAATGTGGCCACTCGATTTTGGTTAGGTGCCAAAGTGGCGACTGGATTTTGGGGTATAGGAGCCACTGGCTCCTTAAAAATTTTGGGAATCTGCACCTATATTCTTCAACCGGAGAAACGCTCTTTTGACCCCTCACATCCATCGCTATCCTCTTCGACTCTGTTGTCGAAATATCGCAACATTTTTTTTTAAATATATTTTTGTACTCTATCTTATGTTTACATATGAGGACCCCCAGGAGCTAAGGGATACAAGTGACAAAATTTAGATTTCGAGTAAATTGAGCTCAAAGTTGAACATCAATAGTAATTAACTGAATTGAAGTATGAAACTGTTGCTGATTTATTAGTGGTCTATGAACTTTTATTTCAATAACTGTGAAAAAAAAGTGGAGCACAATATATTTTTTAAATTTATAACTAAGCAAAATTTATAACCATTCAGCACTTGTACCCTTTGGCTTCCAAGCGATACACAAGAAATGAAAAATTAAGAAATAAAAAAAATGAATTTATAAAAGTTTTAAGAACAATGTTGATACAAATAAATGGAAGGACAAAATTTTGTTTTAATATAAGTGTTAAAAATGAAAAATTATGAAATAAAAATAAAAAGATTTGATGAAAAATGTAAGGACAATGTTAATACAAATGAATGAAAGAACAAAATTTTTTTCTAATATAAGTTTTAAATTTTTTTAATAAGTTTTGAAATATTGAAATTTTATAATTTTTTAACCGTTAAAATGTATTTATTTAGCGTATAAAAAAGTAAATTCTAAAAAAAAAAAAAAAAAAAAAAAAAATGACGCAAAACAATGTAAAAATGTGAAACAATATTCTTCTAGTGATAACATGGGAACAACACATCTACATTATCTCATCCTCACCAGTTTCATAATCATGATTAGGCTCATCAGCCTGATCTTCAGAAGTGTGCGGGGTTTCAGTCTGTCCTGGTACTACTTGGTAAGGAAGATCTCGGTAGAAAAAGTGGTACACTGGATATACAAGCTGCAATAGTTCTTGTGAGATTTTTAAACATAAGGTACTTGTGTTTCGGTTTTTCTTGTGCTATGGGAAGCTCATGCAGAACTGTAGGGCATCTTCCAACACGGCTGGACTTCACTTTTAGCTCGTGGAAAGGTTCTAATTCACCACCAACAGTTTCTTTGTAGAAAAATGTGAAGGTTTTTTTTCTCTCGAAATGAAGCCACTGCATATTTCAGATACCTTTCACTGACTTTATAAAGAATGGTGCAAGTGACTCGATTAATAAAATCTTCATCTTTTAGCACTTCCACAGTGAAGTTTTCGCTGGAATCATTTACAAGTTGAGCCCGGTGCTCTGGAACATACAGATCCCTTTTATTTCGCTTCTTTCTGATTTCTATAAGCCCAAAGATTTGGTCACATTCATTGTAGGAGTGTCCTGAAATAAAAAAGTAATGATCGACTGTTTCTATGTGTGTGTTTTTTTTTTTTTTTTTTTATTTATTTACTGACACAATCAAGTGGCTTTTATTCTGTTCTTCACAATTGTCATTAAAAGTTGTAATATGCCTGATTTGAGAGAAAGATTCTTTATGAACTTCAAAAGACAAAATACGATCTCTTGGCAACCATGAAAAACCTTGCCCTCATGCCATATGCATGTGTGGGCAGTTCCGCTTTAAGGTTATGAATATTCGGGTTGTACGTACAAAGGTGACGTGAGTAATAAGCCTTTGAATTGGTTACATATGGAGTTGGCATGATTTTTTTGCAAGTCAAAGGATATCGAGACCTTTGAATCATCATTTAAATTTTGGAATGCGTCTTTGCCTAATCTGGCAGCTTCCGCTTTGTGGAGAGGTAGTTCTTTTTGAGTTTCTGGTTGATATTTCTCATCTGCATTTTCATGGTCTATTTTCAATTATAGCTTGTCACACACAATGCATGTATCAGTCCCCGGCCAATAAAAACTGAGATTAAAATGGGTGTTAAAAATGTGTCTAAAGAAACTTTCCTTGACCGGCTGTAAGCGCTTTTCTTCTAGGCAAAAGTGAACATAGAGTTTGTACATCTCCTTTAAATTGAGTTCTGGATTCAAGTATTTACGGTTGAGGGTCTTTTCTCTAGTACAATGGTCGTGGAAATTTGTTTATGCGTTCTTTGATGACATCAATACGGTCTTGTGGAATTTTATTCGACGGATCTTTTCTTCCTCTTTCATCGCGGCAGAAACTGTTTCTTCCTTTTTGTTTACTATGTTTTGCAACCGTTTGTTCGAAAGATCCTCGTCTTTTTGTGTCACTTGCCGTTTAAAGATGATTAAATTAGTGTAGCGTTTTAAAAGTCATGAACTGGCCTTGTATGTCGTTGGTTGCCGTTCAGCTATGTGGATGTCAACGGATACAAGTGCACTTATACCCCTTAGGCTCCACGCGCTTCTCGGTTTCGGGAAATAGGTTAAGTAATTGACCCCTAGAACGCAGCGTATAAATAAAATATCACTTATATCTCTTCACCTACAAACAAACAGACTTATTTCGAGATAGCCTGTGTACTTAACTCAATTTTGTCACTTATACCCCTTGGTTTCTGGGGTCCTCATATATGATAATACACACTTTTCCGAAAAAGTTTAAGGACCGGGAGCACCGTATACCCCTTTGAAACCCTGGAGGTTTGCTTTTCCTATGTCGCGCTCCAGGCCTGGTGAATAAAGAAGCGTGCAACGGCAACAGGACCCTAGACACCCCCCCCCCCGATCGGGGGTGGTCCCAATGGAGTAAACCATTTTTGTGAAACTAACATTTTAAATCGTTTCGACTCCGTACTTATTATAATTAAAATTTGTACTTTTTGAGAAACATCAGATTAAAGACAAACGATATATTCATCTAAATTGTACATTTATATAGGTTCACCAAGGCATCGAAAATATTTTTTATATATTTATTTCTTTATTTATTTATGTTACCGTAAAAAAAGTCGAACTTTTCTTAATATATAAGAAAAAATAACATTTTTCGAGTAACCCGAGATTCCGCAAAGCGTTTTTTTTTCTTTGGAAACCCCAGAAACCGATCTATTTTCGAAACTTAAAGAAGCCTTTACAAAAACAAAGTTTCTTTCGCGGCTACTGATTTTCGGAAACGCTTCAGAGAATTGTTTGAGAGTGTATTCCTCCGTTATCTCAAACTGGAATATCGGTATTTAGGATGCCAAACATTTTCACCTGAATGCATACAGGCAAGGGAAATAACATAAATATTAATATTATGGTAGATGTGAATGCTGTTCGTTTGTGATAATGGTCTCTAAACGTGAACATTGTTGAACATGAAAATGTCTACTTGAGCCTCCCAAAAACTTATATACCGGGTTGAGAAAACGGACGAAGGCACTCCTAAAATTCGAAAATCAAAATGAAAAATTTTTATTTTTTATTTTAAAAAACTTTTTTTAATTTTTTTTAATTTTTAATTTTGAAATACTTTTTCTTTAATAATTTTTATTTTTTACTTTGAAAAACTTTTTTAAAAATATTTTTAATATTGAAAAAACTTTTAAATTTTTTTTTTTAACTTTAAAAACTTATTTTTTTCTTTACTTTTTAATTAAAAGAACTCCTTTTATTATTATTTTTTTAAATTTTTTAAGTTTGTAAACTTTTTTAATTTTGATAACATTTTTATTAATATTATTTTTACAGAGTGTTTTTAACTTCTCTTTTTATAATGTTGGTGGATTGATAACATAGTCAAAGTCATATATACAGATAGATAGGTAAACTCATGCTTGACAAATTGTAATTTTTTTCTACTAACTTGTAATACTTGAAGTTGAATTGATTTTATTGAGTGATTGATATAATTGATTGATCAATATGAATGAATATTTGTATTAGAAATCTTGATTGATTGATTGATATTGATATGATTGATTGATTGATATGATTGGTATGATTGAATACTTGTATTTGAAATCTAATAGAACTTTTAACAACATTTTTGAAAACTTATTTTTTTAACTTTAAAAATATTTTATTTTTTAATAACTTAATTTTTTTTTCGAAAAACTTTTTAAAATAACTTTTTAATATTGAAAAACTTTTTTTTTAAATTTTTTTAATTAAAAAAAAACTTTTTTTAATTTTGAAAAGCTTTTTTTTAAATATTTTTTTATTGAGTTTCTTAATCTTTTTCAATTTTTTAATTCTAAAAGAACTTCTTTTTATTGTTATTTTTTAAAACTTTTTAAATTTTGATATATTTCTTATTAAGATTATATTTTAAATATTTTTTTTAATTTTTAATTTTTGAAAAGTATGAATTATAGTATTAAGATTTTTAGTTTGATATTTTATAGGAATGTTATATATTTTTAATTATTATAGGATTGTTTATTTCTTTAGTTACACTCTCAAAAATAATTTACTTAAAAATGAGAACTTCCATATACTCGTATTTTTTTAAGTACAATTGTTTCAAAAAGAAGTACGTTGTTAAAAATAATCTACTTAAAAATGAGCATTTCTATGTACTCATATTTTTTAAGTACAATTGCTTCAAAAAGGAGCATTAATCTACTTAAACATGAAAATTTCTTTGTACTCGATTTTTTTAAGTACAATTAATTCAGAAACGAGTACATGATATTTTGAAGTTGTGTATACTTATATTTGATTTATAAATGTATGCAGAAATGAATACATATATTTTGTATTTTATAGTCTTAATATTCATGTTTAAATCCTATGTGCTCAAAAATATGAGTTTTCTGACAAATCCTTTTCTTATACCGAATTGACAGTAGGGATTTCCAAGCTTTTATTTAAAGATATGTCTATCTTTGTTATAATTTTTAATTTATAATACACACTTTTCAAATTTATTTACAATTTCATTAGAAATGTTAAAGAAGAAAATTTAGTTTAAAAATTATTTTATTAGGTATTAGAATATTTAGGAAAGGGAAAATTCATCTCTACTGTTAACGATCTTCCGTCGCTGATTCATAAAAGGTGTACTTTGGAAGCAGCTGGTAACTGCTCTTATAGCACAGTCAGTACAATACTGATCTCCCACCTAGAGGACTCGGTTTCAAATCACGGGGCGGCTCATGCACAAGAATTAAAATAGTAAATTCGTTGTTCTTTACTCCAAAAATTGTAGTTCTTCGCAATTACAAATGGTGATTTGTCGGTTCTCTGTAATTTCGCTTTTTTTTTCCCTTATAGTGTATGTGTGTTTCTATACATACTTATTTTCGAGTCCCTGTATGTACTCAATAAAATGAGTACATGCTTTTTTCACATTTAAGAGTTAAGTACTCGGAGCTATTTTAAGCACCGGAAGTGCTCAATAATTAGTACAATTTTAAGATTTTTAAGAATAGTGTTTTAACAGTGTATGCACGTACAAATTATAACATTCCATTAAAAGTTGTAATAGTGGTACAATACTCAAACACTTTGAAAAAATAAACACACAGATTAAAAAGGATAGTAATACATTTTATTTTATTAATTTAAACAATTCTTTTTGGATGGTGATTTTATCCTTTTTTGAAGAATAGTGTGATAACATATGATAATATTCATTATTAATAAGCGAATAACAGTTGTTTATAAAAACGGTGGGTGATATATTACTCTTTCTAAATAATTCTAACATAATAAAAGTATTGAAAATTAACTTATTTAATGGATAACTTCAGGAATTTAATATGAAATTAATAAAATAAAGTTATCTCATGATTCATTTGATAAGAAATGGAAATTTTTTTTTTATTTAAGTAAAGTCGATGTAAGAGTCATGTAATTAAACTGTGTTTAAACACTTTGACTGATGTCTTCACTATTGTGTGATACTAAGAATACATATCTACCTTAAAAGAAAAAGAAAATAGTAGTAAATATAAGTAGTCTTATATAAGAAATAAAATATGAATTATACTTGAAAGGAACGGAATATGATTGGCTATAATAATTCGAAATTCAATGATATGACATATGTTTATAATATTTTTAAAGTAGAAATCAAGTTATATATATGTTTTAACGTGAAAAAAATTTTATTTTCAAAGTTTACTAGTTCATGTATACAATTTGAAATTACTATTTTTCGTTAGATTTAAAAATTATGATAATTTTATTTTCAAATTAAGTGTAAGTATAGTAATATAGCAATTAGAATTTACCGACATATTGAAATTATTTTATGTATTTTTAAAATGTAGATGAATAGTTAGTTAATTTTAATTAATTTCTATGGCTTAGTAGTTCAAGTATTTAAAATTACTTTTTATCGTCAAATTTAATGCAGGATCAGAATTTACCGACATACTGAAATTATTATATGTATTTTTAAAAATGTAGATGATCTGTTAGTTGAATTTTATATAATTTAATATTTTTTTTCTGTACGCATAAGATTTTTAGAAAGTTTCATTAATATTTTTAAAGTTAAATTTATATTAAAATTCAAATTAATTCAATCAGGTAGTTCCTTTTAGTTAATTTTCATGTCTTACTAGTTCATCTATTTCATTTAAAAATTATTGTTTATTGATAAATTAATATTTAATATATATATTTACATATGATTATTTTATTTTATTTTTTAAATTTGAATGATTTGTTAGTGTATTTTCAAATTTTTCTATTTTAGCATACTTATATGTATACAGTTTTTAGGAATTTTTCACTTGAATTGGAAGTATATAATTCAATGTATAAAACATTTCTATTGAAATACAAGGAAATCACGACTCTAAGTTTTGAATAACAGTTCTAAAGTAAATTATTTCTGTATGCATAAAGCATTTTTTAATCGTTTATTTATAAATTCAACTATAAAAGTCATTAGTATTAGACTTTGGTAAAGACTTTTCAATAATATCAATTGTATATATAAGTTAAACATTTGTGATAGAAATTTAATTAAATCAAGAATAAAATTGGAAGGCTTTGGATTTAATGATCTTTAGAATAAACTGTTGTATACTTCACAAAGGACTTATTTACAATAACACGCAAAATGGTTTGCAATCAAAAAATTAGGTTAATTAAAATAAGAGATATTTCTTCGATGTTTATAAACTTTTACTTTGAAAAAATAGGTGGGATGGTGACTAAATAATATACTTAAATTACAGTGGTATGTTAAAAAATAATGTACATAAGTCATTTAATTGGAATGTTAAAAAATCTGCTTTCTTAAAATTTAATTTTTGTATACTTGCTAAATAATCTCCCCTAAAGTCAATGTCTATCATTATTTACATATTAGTTAGATTCTATTGAAAAAGCTGAATTGCTTATCGAATGTTTGTGAAAGCATAGTGTTTAACAGTATGCAAAAGTAAACGTTGCGGGACCGCCGGTTTGGCCAATGGATAGCTAACAGTTGTTTAA